>CM037094.1:75710935-76310935 GCA_020916435.1 Oxytropis ochrocephala | reverse complement strand
AAATTTATGTTGGTGTTGCAACATGGTATTGGGTGGTGTATGTGTCTTTTGGTTCTCATTGTCTTTGAGTTTTTGTATGGACATTTGTAGGTATTTGATAACACAAAAGCATACACTCATGAGGAAATTTTAGAGGCCCGCAAGCGTTGGGCGGAATTCTATATGAAGATTCGTCAGGTGGGAAGTCATTGATTGACTAACAAGTTTGATAGAAGTATTTTGTTATGATTTGAAAGAAACATGCACCTACTTTTAAGTATGAATTGGTGGAATTTTGTATAACTTTGAAGTTTATGAGTTGGTGTAATTTTGTATACTTCCAAGTTTATGAATTTCAAGTTTATGAATTGGTGTTTGTGGTTATAGTACTTTTAAGTTTAACGGAAGTTTATGAATTATTATGAGTTATATGTAAATTGGTCAATTCTTTGAAATTATATTGGTGAATAGGTGGAAAAAATTACAAAAAAAAAAAAACAAGGAGGAAGTTGCAAAAGAGAAGAAAAAAAAACAATAGGAATCGGTTATCTTTATATAAGCGATTCATAAAGTGTCTTGACTAAGCGCTTTATCAAGGTCAATATGAATCGGTTCTTACAGAACCGATTCATAATAACTCATTATGAATCGGTTATATAACCGATTCAAAAACGCCCCTACTTTAGGAATCGCTGCTGCTTGAATCGGCAAATAACCGATTCCAAATGTGCCAAACAACCGATTCAAAATGCCTTTTTTGCACTAGTGTGCAGTCAAACACTTCTCTTGCTTAAGGCCAAGCTCTTCAAGTATTCTTTTGATCCATATCCCTTGACATACACAATATGTTGCAGAAACAAATTCTGCCTCTGTTGTAGATAGAGTAACAATTGGTTGCTTCTTACTTGACCAAGAAACAGCCCCTGCACTCAGCATGTAAACATATCCAGAGGTACTTTTTCTATCCTCAATATCACATGCATAATCACTGTCGCAGTATCCAATTATAGCCTGTTTCTGATCTCTCCTATACAGTATACCAGAATCTGCAGATCCTCTTAAGTATCTCAGCACTCTCTTGGCAGCAATGAGATGTTTTTCTGTAGGTTTGTCCATGAATCTACTAATGAGACTGACAGCAAACATTATGTTAGGTCTAGTAGCATTCAAGTACATTAAACTACCTACAATTTGTTTAAAAACAGTTGAGTCAACTTGTTTTCCTTCGTCAGTTCTGGATAATTTGGTTCCTGCTGCTACTGGATTGTTTACAGGCTTGCTTTCTTGCATTCCAAATCTGTCAAGCACTTGTTCAATGTACCTTTGTTGCTTGATGAAAATGCCTCTAGTATTCTGTACTATCTCAACACCTAGGAAATAACTCATTTTCCCTAGGTCAGTCATGTCAAAATTCTTCTTCATGGACTCCTTAAATTGTTGCATCAAGTCAGTATTATTCCCTGTATACAGAAGATCATCAACATACAAACTAGCTATAAGAATATCAGTACTGTCAGGTCTGTTCCCTGTCTTTGTGAACAATGTATGCTCATGTGAGCATTTCTTAAAGCCCTCCTTGTTAAAATATCCTTCTATCTTGATGTACCAAGCCCTTGGGGCTTGCTTCAATCCATATAAAGCCTTCTTAAGCTTATATACCATCTGCTCCTGCCCTTTCTTCACAAAACCTTCTAGTTGATCAACATAGACAGTTTCATCAAGCTCTCCATGTAAGAAAGCGCTTTTCACATCTAATTGAAACACATTCCACCCTTCTTGTGCTGCCACAGCTAGAATGCATCTAATTGTGTCTCATCTTGCAACTGGGGCAAAGACCTCTGAGTAATCAATTCCAAATTGTTGTGCATACCCCTTTGCAACAAGTCTGACCTTATACTTCTCCACCTTTCCTTCCTCATTAAACTTGGTTTTATAAATCCATTTCACTCCAATCTTCCTTGCTCCTTGAGGAAGTTGAACTAGAGTCCATGTTTCATTCCTTTCTATGGACTCAAGTTCACTCTTCATTGCTTTGACCCACCTATCATCCTTCACAGCTTCAATAAAAGTAGTAGGATCATCACTGTTCTCATTCACAGCTATAAAACTCTGCAAATTTTCCCCTTCTGTATCACTTTCTAGCTCATCATTTAGAACATATTCATCAAGATATGCTGGTTTCTTTCTAACTCTACCAGACCTCTTATGACTGTTTGATTTAGGAGAAATAGGGCCACAGATATCTGAGTGTATCAACTCTAGCTTCCTAGTTGCTCTCCACTTGCTCTTCTTAGACATAGCATCCCTATGTTGGCTTCCAACAAGACATTCTAGACAGCTTCTTGTAGGTTCCTTCAAGCTAGGCAGGCCTCTCACCATCTCCTTCTGGTTTAGTAACTGCAATCTCCCATAGCTGAGGTGTGCATATCTTCTGTGCCACAAGTCATACAATTCATCTCCAACTATGGCAGCCTGACAACAATTTTGAACAATTGATGTTCCAATAACAGTGAAGATCTTGTTGTTAGCCATCTTGGATGTCATCAACAGACCCTTCTCCTTGGGAAAAACCTTGCACAAGTCATCTTCAAACACCACCCTTCTGTTGTAATTGTCTGATGCTCAGAAGGTTATTCTTCAAGTCAGGAACATAGTAAACACCTGTGATCACTTGAATCTATCCTTCAATTTTCAATTTAATTGTGCCCTTTCCCATCACACACAGCCTCATACCGTTGCCTATCTTCACAAATTCTCTGAAATTCTCATCCAAATCTGAGAACCATGCCTTGAAACTACACATGTGATTGCTGCAACCGGAGTCCAAGAACCATTTCTCACTTCTGATTTCTTCTTTCTCATCTCTTGTTTGAGCCATAAGCAGAATTTCTTTATCCTCATCAAATTCTGCATAGTTAGCTTCTTTGTCACCACTACACATGTGATTGCTGCAACAGGAGTCCAAGAACCATTTCTCACTTCTGATTTCTTCTTTCTCATCTCTTGTTTGAGCCATAAGTAGAATTTCTTCATCCTCATCAAATCCTGCATAGTTAGCTTCTTTGTCACCAAGATTTGGGCATTCACTTTGGTAATGGCCCATCTTGCGGCACTTGTAGCATTCTATATGATCTTTGGAACCTTGTCTTCCACGTCCTCTTCCTCCAGTGTTTCTGCCACGTCCCCTACCTCTGTTTCTACCTGGACCAGAAACCTTGAGTGCTTGGTCTTCTTCTTTGCATCCCTTCATTCTCTGTTCCTCCACAAGAATGGAGCTTTGAAGAGCATCAATGGAAAGGTTTTCCACATCAGTAGACAGAGAAATAGAGCACATGACATAGTTAAATTTGGATGTCATGGACCTCATAATCTTCTCAAAAACCACAGTGTCAGTAAGCTCTTCACCGTGAGATTTCATCTTATTGGCTATGGCAAGCATTCTTGCGAAGTAATCATTAACGCTTTCTTCTTCGTTCATCCTCAGCGCTTCAAATTCACCTCTAAGAGTCTGCAATTGGGCTCTTTTTACCTTCGAGGAACCTTGGAACTTCATCTTCAATGAATCCCAGATATCTTTAGCGGTATCCATCTTTAAAATTGTTTCTAAAATCTTTCGATCCAAAGCTTGAAACAGGTAGTTTTTTGCTTTGAGATCTTTCGACTCCGCTTCTTGAATCGTCTTCAATACTTGCGATGCATTCGCCGGTGCTCTGAGGATCCCGTTTGCCACACGACCTCCCAATACTCCTTTGAGCGCAGTAGATTCTCCATCAAAACAGACCAGTGATCATAAAACCCATCACACTTCGGAATGGATGCTTGAACGAAGGCTCTGTTCTCTCGATCCGCCATTATTGAGCTTCACTTCTTGCAAGTTCTTCAGTTCCGACGAAAATCAGGGTGCAAAAGGTCGGAAACAATGGGCGATAAACGCGGAGGCGGTTAAAGCGGTTGAGGCCCCGTAACGGAGCTCTAGTACCAGATGTAACTGTAAAAACAGAAATGAGCTCAAAATGTAATTTCATTGATGATTAACTTGGTTATATACATTGAGCTAGTTGCTGCACAGAACAGAGCACCGAAATACAATGGGCCTCTCTAGGCAACTATTAACTGGGCCAACTATACAAAGGCCCAAAACATTAAAACTATACAAAAGTTTCTTACAGGAGAATGGGGGTAGGGGACGATGGAGACATGGAGTGTGGAAAGTAATATCAAGGTGTGGGCCACAATCCCCTTATCTCAATATATCCTTGGTTTTTTTTTAACCCCCACCCAAAAGTTAAATCCCAAAATGCCCTTCTAAAAACGTATTTTTTTTTTTTAATTTTTGTTAATCGATATATACACACACAGGGGTGTATATCGACACTTACATTTGGGCATCGTATATACACCCCCAAGGCGTATATACGATTGCTTCTCACCTATAATCGTATATACGCGCTTGGGGTGTGTATATACGATGCCTTATAACATAGGGTCGTATATACACCCCCAAGTATATATACGATTTGTATTTTATTTTAAGTCAAATAAAAATTAATTAAGTCTCGAAAATAGGTTTTGTGTATAGTTCATTAAAAGCGTGGCGATGTTATCGTCGAGCGAATAATTTAGGCTAAAAAATCGGTTTTCGGGCAACATACTCCGATTGTAATGAAATCACAGCCATTAAATCCGAAAAAAAATCAAGAATCAAGACTCCCTTCGAAGGGACTTCTTACGGGACTACGGCCTCAAAATCCCAAATTCCATCGTTTACTATTTTTTACGATTTTTTTTTAATTTTTCATAGTCTCCAAAAAATCTAAAAAAATTTGTATAGCCTTATTTTGGTTTGGTAGATTTTTAGTGGTGTTTTTATTATTTTTTAGAGTAGTTTTGACTATTTAACGAATTTTTAGTACCCTTTTAGTAATAAAAATTAAAACAAATCATATATATGTCATTTTAGACATATATACGATGCCTACTTTTAACACATCGTATATATGTCCTTCAGACGTATATACAATTGCATCTTACACGGCTAATCGTATATACGTCTTAAGGACTTATATACGATGGGTAAATTTGACCATCGTATATATGTCCAAAATAACATATATATACGATTAACCTTTTTTTAAAAAAAAAAAAATAGATTGCAAAGGGTATTTTGGGGTTTCACTTTTGGGTGGGGGTATATGGGGAAGGGATATTGCAAAGGGTATGGAAAAAACATCCCTATATCCTTTTGTCAGGGCAGTCCACCAAAATGAAATGGCCCAAGAGAAGTTGGACCATATAGCCAACCCGACCCAGCCCATTTTTACATGTTCATTAGGAAGCAGAAGAAACAGATACTAGGAATTGTTCCTTATACAGTTTTCCATGGCTTCGTAACTGTGACACTGAGAATAATATACTAAAGCCTATAGGTAATGAACTAAAATCAAAAGAAAATGAGAATGAAAGCATTCTGATAGTACAGTTTTGGTTAGTCCTCCAACAACTTTTTTTATTAGTTAGTAGTCTAAACTTTTCCCCCAAAACAAAATACACATGATACAGGTTACACTAAAAACGGAAGTCAAGTTTCAGACTAACTAAAAATGTACCCTCTGTAAAAATTGTAACAAAAATTTATAGAAGAAACATTCAAAAGTATGCACAACATGCTTACAGACAATTCTAACTCCACACTGCCAATAAAATAGCAATCCAAGGATTCAAAAACTTGAATCCTTAGATTTATCTACACACCTAGAGTTCTTGTGATTATATTAGATTGTCTGAGACTTCTACTTATGGGTAAGTGAATGTAAACCTCATGAACGTCTTGTTTACAAACCTCTCCTCTGTCCTTGTCTATGGCATAGCAGACATATATTGTGTCAATTACATTGTCCAGCACATGAACAAGGAAACCCAGCACTATTATCAGTAACACCCATGCCATTGCAGCCACAAAATAAGAATCAGTCCCAAGATTTGTCACAGCTTTCAAGATAACACAGGCCTGCATAAGTGCATATCCATAAACAAACAGAATAAAAGTTAATATAGAAACAGAAAATAAGCAAAATAGATAAACAAATCAGTAACAATTCATTACATAGACAGAACAACCAAGTCCACCAAAGAACTGGCATACTTATTTTCTCCCCAAAAATCAGTGTGACCTCAGACTTCCAAAAGGTTCAAATAATTTTTAAGACATTATATGTCAGGATAAGAAAATAAACCTCAAGTAACCTCCGTATCATCTCTCAAAACAAATGTGTGTGTGTTTGTGAGAGAGAGGGAGAGAGGAAACATAAAGTGGCCGTAATTTATAGCTGCCTATTGGAATTGAAGAGAAGTTAGCAGAACGATATGTTGGAAGTTGAAGGTCGACAGTCAATATTCACGAGTTAGAGTTACAGAAATTATCTCATACTTCCAAGTTTATACTTCAAACACCTTGCTGCAAGCCTTGCCTATTCAACCTGATACAAATTATCTCATACTTGAAGTTCCACCCCAAATCACAACCTTTTCATTCACCCAAAACTATTATTTTACTTTTGATCAAAACGAATCCATTATCACCACTTAGTTTCACAAGTGAATCAAGAAGGTTTGGTAATTTTTCTAAGGCTGCCCTTAAACTTGTCATTTTGCTTTTTAGATTCTTAACTTAGCATAAACAACATAAAGGATTAAAAAGAGATTTAAAAGAAAATTTTCAAAGGTAGGAGGAAGGAATGCCTTATCAAGGTATACATTACAACTTACAAGCGGTAAGTAGTCCAATGCTTTCTATAGCTCCGTTTTTGTTTGAAATATACAAGTTTAACATGCTTCTTACTTCAAGAACTATTGATAATAGTTCTTGAATCTTCTATTAAACAAAACTTTGTCTAGAGAAGATAAACTTTGGGGATTTAAATTGTACATCTAAATTGAAATATATACTTGTTTGTTTACAAATGTTAGTTTAAGCTCTACGGTGATACCTGAACTTAAACTTGTGTCTTAACGAAAGATGAAAGAAAACTAGTGTTTTGGAGCCACTATTTTTATTCTTAAGCTTCTTACAATGAACTGATATTTGTATTCTTAAATATTCTAATCTTGGCACAGTTGTTCTCCTATACTGTTTCAGTCCATTTTAATAGTGGCAATCTCTAACGCAAAAGGATTAAAAAGAGAAATATTAATGCCACATACCACAATTGTGTATATTGCTGAGAGCACAAAGACAATTCCAACTAGAAGGCGAGATGAGATGGTCTCCACAAAAACAGCAGAGAGAAGATTACGCCTTAGAAGTTCATATGTCATCCTAGCAGATGTGCAGTAAGCTTCGCCAGTTATTGCAGCAAAGTTTATGGTAAACTTATTGAGAAAATCAAAAGCTGCCAGGCAGGCATTTACGCAGCACCGTAAAATAATGTTCACTATTCCAGGAGCACCCTCTTGTCTTGCATTATCAACCACAGAACGCACCACTCGGACAACAAAAATTAGCAATCCTGATAAACATATTGTTCCAGAAGAAGGACCAAAAGCATTTCTGGAAGCCATATTCTCAAAGTCAGTGTCTCTCTAAATGCAAAATAATCATTCAATTCAGCTGGATACTTATTTTCATCTATTTTTCTATCTGCCAATCAAGGAATATGCTATGGAGAATGACTAAAGCTTGAAGCAACAACACACATCACAGGTAATGGATCTCTTGAGCTACAGAAATTTCATAAGAAACCAATTTGACCATTTAATTCATCGGTATATATAAATCGTAACTAAAACAGAAACAAAGAAAATATTCTCAAACTAAGCATTTCAACATTGGAGTACAAATCAATGTCATAGGCTTTGATCTGTGAACAACAATACATTGGAACGAAACCTAAACGCACAGCTTTAGATAAACTTAAACTAACCATCCACATTCTCCGAACTCTAGATTTTGAAGATATTATATGCAAGCGCTGCACAATACAAGGGGATTTGGAGATATTATGATCCTCGTACTATGAATGAAAACCATGATTACTTGCTTCTACCTATCATTGAGAGTAATTTGTGTCTAAAAATGCAGGAGGGCAGCTAAAAATTGTGTGAATTGTACTATATCACTCATGTCATTTCAAGTAACCGATATGCGGTGAAGCTCAGATAGAATCAAACATGATAGAAGCAAGCAAAACAAATAACAAATACAAAACAGATGAAGGGTGATGTTTGTGTTGACCTGAGAGAAGTTCTAATACTCTTAGTAGGAGCATCATAGTCCTTAGAGAAATACCAACGAGCAATAGTCCCACTAATAACATAAACCTGAGCTTCCAACATAGCTGCAGCTGACCACAACATAGTAAGTACTGCCAATGCAAAATAAGCCGGCACCCAAGAGTCCTGCTTCCAAACACAACCATATTCACCATCCAAATCCTTAACCACAATCTTACCATTAAACCTAGCAAACACCAAAAAAACCACAATCGGCACATAATACACTAAAAGCCCAATTGTCAAACAAGGCAACACCACAAACAATCCCATATTCCAAGAAAGCGCATCAGAAGCAACCCCAATTATGCTCACAGTAAGTTCCACACGGTGCCAATTCACCACAAGGATCCACACAATAACCCCAATCACCAAAAAAATGAATCCCATCACCAAAATTCTGTACACCAGAGGGAAAGCATCGTTGCAAGAAGTTTTAAGAGTACAGGCAACGAACCAGTAAACGTTAAGGAAGATTGGTATGACAATAAAGAAAGGAAGTGTAGCGTAGACGATGTGTTTGGTATAATGCTTGAGTAAAAGAAGTAAAAGCCAACACATTGGGAGACTGAGAAAGAACGTGATAACAAGAGTCCATATTAAATCCTTCACAAGGGGAGAAGAAGAAGTTAAATTGAAGAGAGTGTTGGTGGAAGAAACGGTGTTGATGCAAGAACTGGTGTTAAAATCGTAGGTGAAAGAAGAGAGGGAAGAGTAATTGGTGTTTCGGTGGAAGATAGCGAAGATGCCGAAAGCGAAAGTAGAGAGAAGAAAGAGAAGGAAGAGGATAAGGAAAGGAAGGTCTTTGAAGGAACGAGGACCGTGATTGTAAGTGATGTGAAGATATTGTTGATTAGATTCTGATTCTTGAGAATTTTGATCTTCTATTGAAGGGTATGGGATTATTTGAGGCTTTAATAACAAGGGTTGTGATGATGATGATGGAGAAGAAGATAAAGAGTCGTAGGTGTAATTATTGGCTTTGTTGTTGGGATCATCGCCAGTAGTACCCATCATAACGGAGAAAGAGAAAGAACAAGAGTTTGATGTTTTGATGTTTGAGTCTGAGGTTTGGTTTGAATGTTGGGTTCTGATTTTGGTGGTTGGACTGAAACTCAATCCAGAGTGGTTGTTGGGTTAAAAGGACGAAGAATCTTCTTCACCAATCTAAACATGTGCCTAATTTGTTGAGTGCAGAAACAAGAATGGCTTGTGCGACTTGAGTTGAGATCGATAACAGAATGGCAATTTTTTGTTTTACTTTCGTCCGAGAGATTAATGAATCTGGTTAGGCAAATCTAGTTTTCTCAGATGAGCTACTGAATCGAGTGAATTCGATTGTTCCAGTGCACTCGAATGAGAGTTACTCACGGATAATGGTGGCAATTTCTACCCGCAAGTGGGGATCCCTACGGGGACTGTCACGAATTAGACCCCGTGGGCGGAGTATTTTTTCCTGTGTAAGTTATCTCGTGTTTTTATATATCAATAAAAAATATTTATCTCGTGTTTTATTATATATTAATAAGAAATATTTATCTCGTGTTTTATTATATATTTGTGACAATTATTTGTCCTTTTTTAGGTATTAGTGACAAATAGTTGTCGCATGTATTTTAAATATTAATCAGTAGTTTATATAGTGACTAAGTCTTCTTATTTTTTTAGATATCAATCTCGTATTTTTATATATCAGTGCAGTTAGCCCATGTTTTTTTATATATCAGTGCAGTTATCTTGTAAATTTCTTACTTTAGTTGATTAGTAGATTATAGTAGATGGTGGGAAAAGAATGTGGGTGGGTTTGGTTTAAATATTGAAATTGAAATTTGAAAGAAAAAAAATTAGAAGAATGTAGAAAAAAGATGGAGTAAGAAGAAAGTGCATTGGGAGAAGAAATTTGAAAAAAGTGTGATAGTAAATTTCAATGTTTTCTTTAGTTAGATGGGTTGTGAAGTAAATAGGAAGGCTTATTTGGGTAATTTAAGTGTGATTTGTTTGTATAAATAGATTTATTAGTGCAGTTATCTCGTGTTTTTATATATCATTGCAGTTATCCTGTATTTTTTTATATATCAGTGCAGTTATCCCGTGTTTTTTTATATATCAATGCAGTTATCTCATAGTTTCAATTGATTATTTTAGTTGATTGGTATATTAGATAGATATTAGATAGGGAGGCTTGTTTGGATAATTTAAGTGTGGTTGGTTTGTATAAATAGATATATCAGTGCAGCTATCCCGTGTTTTTATATATATCATTGCAGTTATCCCGTGTTATTTTACATGTCAGTGCAGTTATCTCATGTTTTTTTATATATCAATGCAGTTATCTCGTGTTTATATATATATATATATATATATATATATATATATATATATATATATATATATATATATATATATATATATATATATATATATATATATATATATATCATCATGAATTATCCCGTGTTTTTTTACATACCAGTGCAGTTATCTCGTGTTTTATTTATATATCAATGCAGTTATCAATTGATTATTTTAGTTGATTGATATATTAAATAGATATTAGATTAGATATTAGATAGGGAGACTTCTTTGGATAATTTAAGTGTGGTTTGTTTGTATAAATAGATATATCAGTGCAACTATCCCCTGTTTTTATATTATCATTGCAGTTATCCCGTGTTTTTTTACATACCAGTGCGGTTATCTCGTGTTTTTTTTATATATCAATGCAGTTATCTCATAGTTTCAAATGATTATTTTAGTTGATTGAAATATTGAATAGATATTTGATAGATATTAGATTAGATATTAGATAGGGAGGCTTGTTTGGATAATTTAAGTGTGGTTTGTTTGTATATATATATATATATATATATATATATATATATATATATATATATATATATATATATATATATATATATATATATATATATATATATATATATATATATATCAGTGCAACTATCTCGTGTTTTTATATATATCATTGCAGTTATCCCGTAATTTTTTATATATCAGTGCAGTTATTCCGTGTTTTTTTTATATATCAATGCAGTTATCTCATAGTTTCAATTGATTATTTTAATTGATTAGTACATTATAGTAGATAGTGGGAAAAGAAAGGGGGTGAGTTTGGTTTAAATTTTAAAATTTGGAAAAAATAAGTAGGAGAAAGTAGAAAAAAAGTGATAGAGAAAATGAATTGGGAAAAGTGAAATTGAAAAAAGTTAAAAGTTGGAAAAAGTTAAAAGTTTGACCTATAAAATGATATTTGTAGCCTTCATTATTGTATTAGATAGTATATGTGTCAATTAAAAGTGAAGACTAATTTTAGAAGTTTAGTGGAGATGTATTTGTATAAATAGATATTAGATTAGATAGATTACTAATATTTCTAATTAATTATGATATTATCAAAAGTTACTTATCCTCGGCCAATGAAGGCTGGCTCAGTTGGTAAGGAGTTGGCTCACAAGGTCGTGAGTTCAACTCCCGCTGTCGATGTGAGCACATCTTTGTTGGATGATCTCGTAGAATACTCTGTAAGCGCTCAAAGAGCCTTGAGGCATGCTGCAACTAACTCGGTGAGTCACCTGAGCCCAACTCACTTAAACTTTCATTGTAACCAAAAAAAGTTACTTATCCTTCAAATTCTCGTTGTCATTTTTATTCCTAATTTATACAACTTAATATTAATTAAATCTATAGTGGGTTGATATTCACTTTGTAAGCAATCCACATATGCATCTGTTTTGAGGTACTTTTTTTTGCATGAGTCTTTTTCCCAATAGGTTTTGATTCAGGGGGTTTTAATGAGACCTCCCTTCCCTTTCTATAAATGGGTTGGCGCGCTCCTAGTGCTCTCATCAATACAATTATTGTTTATCTAAAAAAATTAAATCTCTAGATTTTAAAACTTAATATTAGTTTAGTCTCTGATATTTGGTAAAGTCAAGGACCTGATTGATATTAAGTGGTTAAAGTCAGGGGCCAACCAGATATCGAAAATTTTATGGACTAAACTGAATCACTTTTGAAAATATTAGAGACTAATTAGGAATATTGTTAATATCATGGACTAAATTGGACATTTTTGAAATTTGAGGGACCAAATTGGCTATTTAACTCAAATTTAAACGGTTTGTATTTTATGTAAGGCAAAATAGCATCCGGGGTCCCTTAACTTATTTTCCATTTTCGCTTAGGTCCCTTAACTTTAAAAGCTAACGTTTAGGTCCCTTAACTTTTAAAAACGTTTCATCGTAGTCCCATTTAACGTTAAAAGCTAACGTTTAAGTCCCTTAACTTTTAAAAACGTTTCATTGTAGTCTCATTTAACATTAAAAGCTAACGTTTAAGTCTCAGTTGTTGTTAGTTTAAAAACGTTAAATGGGACTACGATAACACGTTTTTAAAAGTTAAGGGACCTAAACGTTAGCTTTTAAAGTTAAGGGACCTAAGCGAAAACGGAAAATAAGTTAAAGGACCCCAGATGCTATTTTGCCTTTTATGTAATTAATTAAAATTTTACTAAAAATGTAGTAATTTAACGAGTTTGAACTAACGTCCAGATTCGACACAAAACGTATGTGTGTTTTACTATCAAAATGTGTTTGAGTGCACTTGGATGAGTAATTAAATACTTTTCAACATGTATTCTGCATAACGTAAATACATGAGATCCGAAGTAAGGTAGGTGTTCCTAACTATTTCCCTAGAGTAGGATATAGCAAGAACACAGAATATAGTGAGTGAGAAGTAAAATGTCCATCCCTTTTCATTGGCCTCATGGGCCAATATTTATATTACAATACGTCATAAATGCTCATAAAGGTACATAAATGCCGCGAGATCTCAGGCGAGATTCTCGGGCTTGCCTAATATATCTAGCGGGGCTTTAAATGCGAAGTGGGCCGAGCCCTTTGGAGGCGTCGGCTCTTTGATCGGAATGTAGTCCGCGTGTCGCGCTTGACGTGTCGCCCGCGGAAGCTTCGGTGATGAGGGCGCAGGACTTGGCCTTCATCTTCGAGTCCGGATGATCGGCTAGAGGCGTGTCATATCCGAGCCTTCTGGGTGGTCGGTGGGGAACATACCGAGCGGCGAGCACTTTGGGTGCGAAGGCGTTCTAAGTATCCTTGATTTACCCGTGGTTCCTGTAGTCCCTCACCTCGTGCGTTAAGGCGATCCGACCTCGTTTGCCTTTAGCGTCTTGGTTTCTGGTCCTGTGTGGATTTTTGTGCTCCCTTTGACCCAATCATTTTTGACTCGCGTGGGTTTCTGCTGTGTCATAAGTGCGTTTTCTTTGACTTGGTCAGTTTTGACTTCCCTGGGTTTCCGTTACGCCATAATTATAGCTCCCAGGAGTTTTTGCTCTTCCCTTGTATAAATAGGGGTTTCTCGCTGCTTTGGCTGTTCATGGCTAGGTTGCGCACGTTCTCCTATGATGAGATTGCGTCCCCTCCTTTGAGTCTTTTGAACAACCCCATCTGTCACAGGTGCGTGGGGGTTGTCAAGAGGCTCAAAGCGGGGGTTATTGATCTTCGCGAACTCTGGCTCTTTTCTTTTTGCAGGTGGCTTTACCCGGATGCCGGAGTTGTTCGTAAGACTAAAGAAGCGATCGGCGGGGCATTCTCGCCGACCGTTCATGGAAGGTGACACCTCACCGCTTCGGTCCGAGTCTTGTCATAATTGGCCGCAATCCTCGAGTGGGCCTCGTGTCGCCTTTGGTGCAAAAAGGGGGGTCGCCCTCTGTCTCCGCTTCCTGGGCCGATTCAGAACATCGGATGTAGCAAGCAGGCCGGGAAGCTCGTCAAGAGATACTTCAAAGTTTGATGGTACCTGCAAAAGGGGTGTCGTCACCCAGTGTATATTAGTAGCTCATTCTCTTGTGATGATTTTGGATTTGTGCTGTCATTGTAATGTAATGTAATGTTGCTTATCAAATGTAATGTAATGTTGTATTGAAAATAAATGCAGACTTAATTAGTACTGAAACCTTCCCTTTTATTGTTGTTCTCGGTTGTCCGACTTCTCTTTTGTCCTGCGGCCGATCGCATCTTTCTCGTTTCTCCGAATTTATTCTTAGCTGATGGCATTGCGGTTCCTCGAATTTATTCTTAGCCGATACCTATTGATTGACGCGATGTGACGCGCCACACTGATTGATTTGATTTTTGGCGGGAGGTGTCATCATGACGTTCTTGGGAACTGTCGCGTCTTCTAAGTGCTCCATTGGGGGCAGGACACGTGTCGCCTGAGATTTGAACCACTTCGAATCTCCACCGTTGATTTTATTGTGCCTCTTCGCCTAATTTCCTTTCTGTTTCATTTCCTCTTCGTTTCTGCTATTGTCTTTGCGTTTCTCCTCTCTAGTGCTCCTCTCGTGCCTTTCTCTCCCTTTGGTGGTGTTTGTGGCTACTCAAATTTTCTTCTTTAAGGTACGTGGTTCCTCGCATTATCCTCTTACTTTGTGGCTTCTCTTATTTTCTTTTCTGCTTCTCTTGGGCTGTATTTGCTGCGTTTGTTTCCTGCAAAATAGAGATGGTCTCGATAGTTGAAATAAGTAGTGATAGTGAGAGTGAGGTGACCTCTGAGTATAGGTGTCTTAATCCCAACCGTGGTCTTTGCTTCCCTCAAATGTGGGTATTGTTCATTCTTGCGCAATGTTCGCCGAGTGGTAAGGAAATAGCGACCTTTATAATGATGGTTCCCCTTACGATTCCGCAGACCGGGGTGATTTATCCGTCATGGCCAAGATGAGAGTCCTAGCGCGAACGATCCGGGAGTGAGGGGTTTTCTTGGGTAGATCAAGAGGTGCTTGACTCAGACTCGAGCTCCGCACCGAGGCCTCCTTGTTGGCGTTCGGCAGATGCTATATCACCCTGTGGATGAGGGAGCGGCCACGGCTAGTCCTGTCTCCTTGGAGGAAGTTGTTTCAGATGAATGCATTCCGGGGAATGATGTGTATACTTACGCTTACCAGACCTGGTTTGAGCACTTGGGGGTTCGGTTGCCTTTCTCCCCTTTTATCGCCGGTGTTGAAGATGCTTCATGTGGCTCCGACGCAGCTGCATCCCAACGGGTGGGCCCATATGAGGGCCTTCGAGATCCTTTGTGAGTGCCTTGGGGAGGAGGTCTCGGCCTGCAAGTTTTTGTACTTCTTCCGCTCGTCGGTGAAGGACCCAGTAAGGTGGGTGTCTTTATGCAATCATCAGCGTCGTCCTCTTATGGCTTTGTACAAAAGTAGTTACAAGTGTTTTAAGCATTACTGGTTCCGCTTGTCTCCGGGGCCGAAGTGTCCCTTATTGCTGGTTGACGAGGTTGGTGACGAACGGTTTCCTTTGAGTTGGACGAGGCACCCTAAGGATAAGTTTTCTGTTGAGAGAAGGGTGCTGAGTTCGGTTGAAAAGGCAGAGGTGGATCGGCTAGATGGCTGGGTTAAGTCCTCGGGTATGCTGAAATCTTCCCTGTTGTTGGGCTTAGTGGATGACGCCGAGTCGTTGATTGACTATTTAAGTAATTCTCTCGGGCATACTTCCCCCGTTTTTTTTTTTTTTTTTTTTTTTGACAATTGCTTCTCCTTTCAGGTGGTTTTGGGATGTCTACCCTTAGCGTTCTTTGAACGCAAGAAGTATCGGAGAGCGTAAGAAGAAACAGCAGGGACTCGAGCCTTCTCCTCACCGATTTTGGAGCCGAGTCCTCTTACGGTCGAGGCTCTCTACTACTAAAGTCCGTCCGAAGGTTTTGCCATCGCCTCTGGTGTCGGAAGGTGCAACGAATGCTCAAGGTACAAGTAGTCCTCGTCCTCCTCCCTTCTCGGAGAATCCCGCTGCGAAGAGGCAGCGAATTGGTGCTGCTGTTGAGATCGGTTTGCCGCAGCGTGGGGAGGGGGTTATTGATACTTCTTGGAAGGGCGTGCTGAAATGCCGGAAGAGGGCCGACGGGCCTGCCGATGAGCCCATTCGGTCAACCTTTGATTCGTGTATCCTTTGAATTGTTTCAATCGTCTGCTGCCGTGTGCAGCGATGTGGAGAAGGTGGCCACTCTGGGGATTCGGCAAACGTTGGTGGCGGTGAAGACCTACGGCCATTATGCCTCGGTGCTTGCTCACCTTGCTGAGGATGCTTTTAACAAAACTGCTGCCGACGTTGGTCGAAAAGAGGCGGCTTGGAAGAAAGCCGAGGGGGAGTTGGAGGCCTGTAAGGTTGAAAAGAGCCGTTTGGAACAAGAGTTGGTTAAGTGGGACCTGGAGAAACGACGGCTCGAGGAGAAGGTGTCCGAGTTGACTGCCGAGAAGAAGAAGTTGGGGGAGTCCTTGGAGAAAGTGGGCAAAGAGTTGGAGGCGGCGCATGCTGAAACTGCTAACAGCAACGGAGTGCTCAAAGGAATTTGGGACTTGTTTCCCAACTTGCCTGTAGGTGGGGACTTGGTTGCAGCTATTGACGAGGTGAAGGCCTCTGTTGCTGAAAGTTTCGACAGCGGCTTTAACAGGGCGCTGGATCAGTTGAGGGCCATATTTCCTGAAGTCGACACTGGGCGGCTTGATCCTGACAAGGTTGTGGTGAACGGCGAGCTTGTTGATGAAGAAAGCCGCCGAAGCGGGCCGCCGGAGTGTGGTCGATGGCGCCTTGGTCGATTTTGGCAAAGTTGATGAGCCGTTGTCCGATGCCGAGGGGGGCGAATTTTGGCGGACGACGATGTCCATGGCGAAGATCCTCCTCCTGCTTCCTAATTTCTCCTGCCAGACAAAGACAAAATCTTGTGGCAAAAATTTTTTGTAATGGATTCAAATTACCTTTGTTTTTTGGACAGATTGCCCGTTGGGCCCTTGTATAATTTCTTTCTGCTTTCCTTTGATTGCTGTTCTGCTTACTTTGCCCAACTGTTTTTGCGCTTCTTTGATTGCAACCGCCTCTCGATTGTTTCATATTACCTCGGTTTATTTTTCCGGTTGGTGCGCTTTTTAGTTATAGCGTCTCGTATTACTTCGGTTTTAGTTTTACCGGTTGGTGCGCTTTTTAATCGGAGCGTCTTGTTTTACCTCGGTGTTAATTTACCGGTTTTGTTTGCGGCCTTGTTGGTGCCCAAGGGCTGTATGTCGGCTCTAAGGCCAGTCTACACCTGTCGGGTCTTGGGTTTAATGGGCTCTTCTCGATCGATGCCGACACGTTGATCCCGTCGAGCGCGCTTAGCATCGCGCGCATCTTTGAAGAGCTCTTACACCGCACCGAAGCGTGTTAGCGTCGTCGGCGATTACTTTAGCCTATGCGCGATGTAAGCTCCATTTCGGTTTTCAACGGCGAAGGCCCACGTCGAACCGAATCGGTGTGTGCCCAAGGGTGGGACGTGGCTCGTCAGCCTGCCCTCACCTGTTAGGACTTTAGTCTTCATCGCCCAAGGGCAACATCGAGACGCTGCTCGGTCCTTGCCTATCGGGACTTTGTTATTGTGGCCGCTTTTTATTTTGACCTTCGGAATTAGATTCGTTGTGTTGCTTTGTTTGGAGAAAATAATTGTCGCTTTTGAAAATGCTTTGAAAATCGGTTCTCTTTATTCATGATGAAGATGAAGTACATTTGGGGCTTTTATACTGCCACATACAAATGTTACATGAAGTGAATGATGGATGATGATGAGAACCGATGACTAGTAGCTTGATTTCAATCGTAGTAAAGCCGGAGGTTGGGCTGCGTTCGAGACCTCGGGATCTTGCCTCCATCTAACTTTTCCAACTTGAAGGCTCCTTGACCGATGACTTCTTTCACTCTGAAACGGACCTTCCCGATTTCTTTGTCGGTTTACTGTGGCGCCGTGACGACTAGATCTTTCGAGTACTAGGTCGCCGCTCCGAAAGTCCTTGGCAAGACTTTGAGTTGTATTTCCTTGCAGCTCATTGCTTTGCCGCCGCTGCTCTTCACCTTTGCCGCTCTCCTACTTCCTCTACCAAGTCTAAGTTTGCTTCGAGGAGGCTTCATCCTGGGATCTGGGATCATTTTGAAAGCTCGCTTGGACTAGGTTCCAACACCTCTATGGGGATGAGGCGTCGTTGCCGTATACCAAGCGAAAGTGGGGCCTCCGAGTGGAAGGCTCATGAGTGGTGTTGTATGACCATAGCACGAGTGGTAATTCTTCACCCATCCTCCTTTGGATTCGTCGAGTTTCTTTTTGAGTCCGTTCAGTATGACCTTGTTTGCAGCCTCGGCCTGCCCGTTGGTCTGGGGGTGCTCGACCGAGGTGAAAGCTTGGTAGATGTTCCATTTTCTGCAGAGTTCTGCTATTGAGTCCGAGGCGAACCGAGTGCCATTATGCATTATGGTAGCTGGAATACCGAAGCGGCAGATGAGTCTTTGCCAGTAGAATTTCTTCACCCTCTGCGCCGAGATGGTGGTTATGGGCTCGGTCTCTATCCATTTAGAGAAGTAGTCGATGGCCACGAGCAAGCATCGACTGGCCCCGCCGATGGAGCGAATGGGCCAAGGATATCAACTCCCCATACGCAAGAAACGGCCATGGGAGACCATAACTGAAGGTTGGTTGGTGGAGCTCTTGGGATGGCGGCATGGCGGCGGCACTTGTCACACTTTTTCACATATTCTATGGCGTCCTTTTTGAGACTCGGCCAATAATAGCCGACTCTGGGGGTTTCATTTGCAAGGGCTTGTCCTCTATGTGGCTGCAGACTCCTTCGTGGATTTCTTTCAAGACTTTTTCGACTTTTTCACCCACCGGGCATTTGAGGAGCTACCGAGAATCCCCTCTTGAATAGTTCGGCCTCAATGAGAATGTACCTAGCGGCCATCTTCTAACTTTTTCACCTCCTTTTCTTGCAAGCGCAAATCGTTCACCCCGCAAATAAGCAATTATATTGGTCATCCAAACTCTTTGGTTCCTCCTCAATTGAGAGGACACGTGTTTTGACTAAATTTGGGTTCGGAGAGTGACTCCTGTATCACCGAGTGGTTGTTGCCAGGCTTTTTAGTACTGGCTAGTTTGGCCAAGATGTCGGCCCTTCCATTTTGTTCCCTGGGGACATGGGTTAGTTCAAAGGATGTAAATTTAGACTTAAGTTCTTGTACCTTGCTGCAGTATTTGCTGAGTAGTTCATCTTTGGTGCTGAAGGCGTTGGCAACCTGTCCGGTCACGAGGAGGGGGTCGCTTCACACCTTCAGGTGTTTGACGCCGAGGTCAGCTGCAAGGGTCATACCGGCGATTAGTGCTTCGTACTCCGCCTGGTTGTTTGTAGCTTTGAAGTTGAACCTGAGAGATTGCTCGATGAGGATACCATCCGGTCCTTCTAAAGTTATCCCTGCACCACTTCCCCTTGTGTTAGAGGATCCATCTACGCAAAGTGTCCAAAAGGGGTCGGCCATCGGGCGACCTCGTGCTCGCTTCCACCAATTCCCGCCACAAAATGCGCGGGGCTCGTGCTTTGATGGGGCCCCGGGTACATACTTTATGTCAAACTCGATAATTCAATAGACCATGCTACCATTCTCCGCTAAATCGGCTTTACTAAGACTTGGCGAATTGGCAAATCGCCACTACCACCAAGTAGCTTTGAAGTATCGCTCGAGTTTTTCATTTGCGAGGACGCATCTGCGTGGCGGCCTTCTCTATTTTTGGTATCTCACCTCGCTCCCTCCACATTCTCACGACGTAGTATATTGGCAATCGGACTCCGTCTTGTTCTGCA
Source organism: Oxytropis ochrocephala (assembly GCA_020916435.1). Lineage (NCBI taxonomy): Eukaryota > Viridiplantae > Streptophyta > Magnoliopsida > Fabales > Fabaceae > Oxytropis > Oxytropis ochrocephala. The sequence continues at coordinate 76,290,999 of CM037094.1, read as the reverse complement.
TGCGTAATCGCATCGCAAGCGTCTTTGGAAACAATAAGTATAGTAGTAGTAGGGTATACCTTGCTTTGGTGCCGTGAGAATTGGGGTGATGCTGGCAATCTCGCTCGAGTGTTGGAGCGCATGCTCACATTCTTCCGACCGGTTGAAGCTTGAATTTTTTCTGAGTAATCAAAAATGGTTTTACTCTGTCCCCGACCGCCCGAGGAATCGGAAAGCGCCCTATTTGGCCCGCTAGGACTCGCACCTCCGGGCCGTGGATGGGCTTCTGGCGTTGATGATTGCTCGGCATTGGGAGGGGTTGGCCTCAATACCCCGATGAGAGAGGATGTATCCCAGAAACTCTCCTGCTTCGACACCGAACGAGCACTTTTCTGGGTTGAGCCGAAGGTCGTATTTTTCTAGTAGCTTGAATATCTTGGCCAGATTGGTCACATGATCAGGGTCTGTTGCAGACTTCACCACCATATCGTCGACGTAGACTTCAATGGTCTTGCCGATCTCTTCTTCGAAAATCCTGTCCATCAATCGCTGATAGGTTGCTGATAACTCATATTTATATGAGTTATTTATGCCTTTATTCTTGTAAATCAAGTAAGTTCTCAAGTAATAGTAGTATCTTATACCTCTAATTAGTATAGTTGTAGGAAAAGAAGGGTTAGAATCTGTTTGGTTGCAAATTGGCACATTTGGTGCCCTTATGAGCATTTTAACTTGTTTTGTGAGTGTCGCAGTTGATTCGGTAGGCTATGCGCTTAACGCCACTACGTTTAGAGAGCAACTCAGCCTAATCTTTGAGCTCGACCAAGTCATTGAGGTCGGCTAAGACCTCGTCAAGAGGCAGATCGGCAAGAGGGCAACTCAGGCATATCTTTGAGCTCGGCCAAATCTTTGAAGCAGGTCGGCTAAGTCCTGGAAACAGAAGTGTGCTTGTTGGCGCCAAGATCTTCACTCAAGCATCGTTCGCAGTGCCAATGTACTAACTGTTGCAACCGGATTTTCATGGATGTTGTAGGCCACCTGGCGCTGTGTGAATTGATAGATAGCCTTAGTTGGTGCGACGGCCATGCCTCTGTGAATGCGCAAATTCTGGGCGCGTGAACTACTCCAACAACTCCTTCTTCTCTACAAAAGCACATCTCAGTGAACAAAAAAAGGGGGATTCAGACATTGGGAGTTTTAGAGAGATTTTCTCCATAGTTAAACATTTTTCTAGCTTTCGTTTTTACTGTAATTTTTAGTTTTCTCCTCGGTGTGATGAAGCTCAACATGAGCTAAACACCTTGAGTTGGATTGCTCGGAACTCTGTAATGAACCATTAGTACTGACGTTAAAATATTGCATGCTTGCGTTTCAGTCTTTGCGTTATAATTCTTTCAAACTTGTTTTAGAAATGATCAACTAAAATGAGTACATCCGTGGGTTCAGACATGGTCCATGGATCGACTTCAAAGCTTGATATGAATGAAAGTTTATTCATTAGTGGAAAAAGGACATTAAACAACACCATTTAGTATCGGTTGTTTGAACAGCCGATACTAAATGTGGACGCGGTGGCAATTTTGAAATTAAATGGAAGTTTTCAATTTTCACGCTTACATTTAGTATCGGTTGTTTAAACAACCGATACTAAAAGTCTTTACATGAGACGTTTAATTTTTGTAAACGCGTTATCTCCTTCTCTTCAAACACATTTAGTATCGGGCTTCTTAACAACCGATACTAAAGGCCCCGTTTTTTTCCAAACGCGTTCTTCTCTCCTCACGACCTCACCCTTCGCTCTCTCACCTTCGTTCTTTCTTCTATTTGCGTAAAGCTCTTCTTCCTTCGTTCTCTCTTCTTCCATCGCTCTCTCTTCTTCCTTCGTTCTCTCTTCGCTCCTCCATCCTCTCGCCACTCTCGCCATCACCCTTCTCCCCAAGTACCCCAAACCTTAAGATTCCCAAACCCTAACCCTCGCCTCTCAACCAACGGTGCAAGTCAACCTCCGTCTCAAGATCCTCGTCTCGCGCAAGCTCAACGTCCATACCTCTGAAACTTCCAAGGTTAGAGTTTTATGTTCTCTTACAACCCTTAATCCCTAATCTTGATTACGATTTCTCTTGTGATAAATGTTGATAATGAATCTGTTGATGTTTAATTTAGGGTTTTATTCATGTGAATCTGTTGATTTTGATATGGATCTGTTCTTGTTTTACTTTAGGTTTTATCCATAATATGATTTGTTGCTAGTTGGAGTACAAAAGATTATATAGAGGAACCTCTCCAAGTGTCCGCCCATATATATTTCTCCTAGTCTTGATATCTCGTGATTGGTTGCATTATCGGCATTAGAGTGCCTTTGGAGAGCCTTGTTTTCTCGCTTCAAAGTTTCTAACTCATTGATCGAGTATTTCCATTACACATCTTTTTGTTGAATTGAAGTTATGTGTATGTGTATTTGCAACTAGACAAATGGGATTTGAGGATGCCGAAGAAGGTTCCGAGTTATGCAGATTAGCACATGACTACCCGAGAAAATCAAGGGTGTGAGGAAACTATCTATCAATATCTTGCAAATGAAAAACACCCAAAATCTCTCTATGCAAAATTGATTGAAGAGTTTGACAGATGCATTCTTAGTTATTTCAGATTTCATTGGAACCAAGCTTCTTGTCTCATTAGTCGGGTATATATATATATATATATATATATATATATATATATATATATATATATATATATATATATATATATATATATATATATATATATATATATATATATATATATAAAGATTATTTTTGTGTGGTGGAGAATGTATATTAAGTTGATAATAAATATTACTACATTACTTTGTATTTACTGTGTGGTGGAGAACATTGAGTTATTTTTGTGAAAGTTTTTCATGTTTTTATTGTTTAAATCATAGGTATTGAGCACTGAGTCTCAGCGGAAAAGAATGCTCAAAAATATTTTCTTGGCAGCTACAAGGTAAATTTCTATATAGAATTTACATTTTCTTTGAAATAATTTTTTGAGAAAACTTGGGTGATCTAATAAAATATTATTATTGTTGTTGTATTGAATTGAATGGAAATATTGATGGTGCTATACATTATTACAGGGAACAGAGGTTTGAGATAGTAACCAAAAAACTGAAGGTAGCAAGAGTGTTCTCTACACTAGTGGAAGAGATTAAAGCAATAAATAGTGACTCTCAAAGTTGTGGCGTCAATGTAGCCATTGTCCCCAATGACTGGAGTCCAAGGCTTCTATTTATGGGTGGAGGCATGGGAGCTGGAAAAAGCACTGTTCTTAAAGACATTCTTAAACAGTAATTATCATCCTTACTCTACTGCTTTACTATCATTGTTCAATCCTAAGAGTCTTCTTTTGTCAATTTAGACGAAACACCACACACTATCAAACACACCTGGATTCAAACTCTAAAGTAGACGTCTCTATATCGCTGAAAATTGTTAACATGAATGTGTATCAAAAGAAAAATGAGTTTATTTTGATAGATAGTGGTCATTAAATTCACATTAGTTTGTAGTTGTACAAAATGATACAATCGTCATTTCAAGTTGTTCATTTTGACACCTTAAAATCCCTAGCCATTTCAAGGTACGATTTGCCTCCTCTAAAGGGAAGAATTCATTTCAGAGGATAAAGTAAGTGATCTCAACTATTAACGAGAAAATCGTGAAATGATATTCCAAGATATTCAATATTTATTCTCGCACATACAAGTATCACCGTTGATTTTCTCATCCACGGTTAAAATCACTTACTTTATTCTCTCAAGTGAACCGCTTACTATAGAGAAGGCAAATCTTTTTACTGGGGACCCTAAATTACCCGGGTTTAAAGTCGAATGTTTATATGTAGGTGTTGCTCAAGTAAAGTAAAGACATTACGGGAAATCTTCCCAAAGGCACTCTAAAATAATGTTGAAATATATTGGAAATGGTTTAAGCGATTTAGAATCGTCCTCTAAAATAAATCGAAATGATAAACTACAATCACTATCTCTAATTTGCGCTTATCAAAAAGTAATTATCTGTAATTTGCGAAAGACAATTTATTTACTTGAACTTTTACTATATAATAATGTATCATTGCAGAATATTCATGATATGACTTTTCCCTTCTTGTGGTTGTATCAGAATTTTAGTTAGATGTCTTATGATAGTTCATGTTGATATCCTCCATTGATAAAAAGTCTAAACTTAAAAATGCAATGTTTGTGCATATTTGGATAGCTACATGGATATTATTATTCTAAGACATGGCTTTCTAGTCTCACCTTCTGGTGAGGCATGTCGTTTGCACCTTGTTAAACAACATTCAAAGCCTTTCAAGCATTACAACAAAAAGTATAATTAGGGGCAATTTTATGGTGACAATAGTTCAATGTTGATTATCATGTGTGATATATTTCAATGTTGTTATTCTTGTTTGTATTATTTTATCTGATTGTTGTTAGAGGATTTAATTCGATTCTGGTTTGTTCCAGACAAACTATATGGTGTACCATATCCCGTCTCTACTAACATGGGAATGCCTTGAAGTAAGATGTATCTTTTTTCTTCTCATACATGCCTTTTATATATGTAGCCTTGGTTATATCTAGTGACTCAAGTCGCGTAAGATGTAACTTTTCTTATATTGGGAAGCTCTTTTTGTACAAGTGACTCAAGTCCTTTGATGGAAAGGATATGTTAATGTAGCTGATGGATGGAGTGAGTAATCCCACTAGAAGGGAGGATATGTTGCTTTGTCTGCGCATGATGGCTTTGCAAAAGGTTTATTTTTGGATGCTATGTTGTTTGTATCAATTATCTCGGTTAGGTGCTTATATTCATACATATATGTCTGTTTGGGAACATGTTCAATTGAAAATTTTGATCATCGTCCAAAGTTGCTTCTCGAATTTGGGTATCACAAAATTGTTCTAGTGTCATGCATTTCAAGGATTGTTGCTCATGTCATTTCAGCCCATCGTGAAGGTGTGATATTTGAATTCAACTAGTTTATGGAATGTTGATTTGGTTGGTAATGTGTAGTATACTCTTTGTTGAAGTTCTAGGCTTGTGCCAATATCGTTGTTTGATGTATTTTTACTTTGGTTCATCTTGTATTAAGTTTCAACATCATCAATATACTCTTTTGAGTATCATGGTTAATTACTTATCTCATGCTTGCCCCCATTTTCCAGACTCCAGAGGTGTTTTTTTTTCTTCAATTTATTCCAGATTTTAAATAGTCATTTTCTTTTGTGTGTCTTAAAAAACGGTGACTTTGTTTTTGTAGGTTCCACTTCCCACTAGCAGTAGTAGAAATTCCAAGACCTCACTCAAACCAGTGCAATAGTCAATGGGCAGAGCAACAAGGTAGTTGAAGAGTTTGTTTGGGATAAAGATAGACAAAGAAAATTCAAATTCAAGAGGGTTGGTAATTTGTGTTGTTGTCTACCATTTACTGGAATGAATATATCTCTGATGGGTTGTCTAAGTAGGACATATGGCTTGATTAAAATTTTCAGGAGCAACTTGTTTGGTGGCTTCACCTACTGAGCATGAGCGTGGTGGCACATCCAAACTTGCAGAAGCCATGTGAGTGCAGTAAAGACATAACATGCTCACTTAAATAGAATGCAATTTATAAACACTTGCAGAAGCCATGTGAGTGCAGTAAAGACATAACATCTTGATTATCTTATTTTTTATTCAGAAAAGTATATTATCAAAATGCTGCAGAAAGAGTTCTTAGCTGAAAAGCTTTTTGTGTAGACAAGTTTGTTGGGTATTGGTTTTGATTTTTTGTTTTACTGCTTGCTTATGCTTGTTTCATTGTTAGTTCATTAGACATTGATATTGCTAAAATGGAATTTCATTTCTTTAACTTGATGTATGTTTTTAAACAGGTTGCCTCAAAGAATGGTGATGTGCAGTTGGCAAACTTCGTTGAGAGTGAGTTTTTGGGTGAATAGGTATGTATGAAATCGGTGTTAAGAGATTATACATGGGTGTGAATGTGTAATACATTGTATATGAAGCTTAATCCATCCATGCTCTGCTCTATAATGTTTCTTCTTTTCCTTTCATAGGTAGAAGCAATTAAGAAAATCTCCGAGTATGTTGCTCAGCTCAGAAGAGTTGGCAAAGGACATGGTGAGATTTCAAATTCTGCTTCATGCATCTTATTTTTTTTGACTATGTATTATAATAAGTTGATCTACTTTTTACTATGATTTTCTAAAGTTATTCTGTGCTAACTTTTGTGGCTTTCTTGTTGAACTTTTAGGAGTCTGGCACTTTGATCGAGGACATTTGCTCCATGAGGAAGCCGCAGCTTGATGAACACGTCCTCCCTTTATAGTCCTAGTATCTGTTCATCTAGTCTAGGTGACTTTGTAGTCTTTTGCCGAACTCGAATGTGAAGGAATAAATTGTTTGGTTTATAGGTTTTTCTACATGTTCCATAGTGAAGCACCAGGAAGTTTTTGTAATGCTCAAATTTGTTTCCTAAAAGATGGATGTAAGAAACTTGTAGAACTTATAGGATTAATAACTTGTATTGTATGATATTAAATTTCAATAGAATTTTAAATACTTTTAAGAATTATTACTATCTGGAAATAACTTTGTATATCAGGATTTTATAAATTGGCAATTGATATCTATTAATAGTGTCAATTAAAAGTTATCTGGAAATTGATATCTATTATAGTGGCAATTGACATTTAGTATCGGTTTTTTAAATTAACCGATACTAAAAGTGACATTTAGTATCGATTAATTTAAAAAACCGATACTAAATGTTATTTTTTAGACAGCAAACATAATGTTGAAATGACATTTAGTATCGGTTATTTAAATTAACCGATACTAAATGTAACTTTTAGTATCGGTTATTTAAAAGACCGATGCTAAATGTCATTTTTTAGACAGCAAACACAATGTTGAAAAGACATTTAGCATCGGTTTTTTAAATAACCGATACTAAAAGTGACATTTAGTATCGGTTAATTTAAATAACCGATACTAAATGTCATTTCAACATTGTAGTATCGGTTTTTTAAATGTCTAAAAATGACATTTAGTATCGGTTTTTTAAATAACTGATACTAAATGTCATTTCAACATTGTGTTTGCTGTCTAAAAAATGACATTTAGTATCGGTTTTTTAAATAACCGATACTAAAAGTCACATTTAGTATCGGTTATTTAACCGATACTAAATGTCAGACATTTAGTATCGGTCGAATTAGTATCGACAGATAACCGATACTAAAAGTGCAAAATAACCGATACTAAAAGTCTTTTCTGCACTAGTGATTTAAAGACATTTAAATAGATTTTGCTCCCTCTAGACATAGAAATGCAATAATTCATAGAGCTAAGGCTGTGGGTTCTTTATTATACAGGGGTGAACTTATTTAGAACCTAGACATAGGTCTCTTGTAATGAAACCACTGGCGTGAGTGATCCAGAAGGCACAAAAACATTTGCAACACTTAGCTTGACGCTATAGCGTGTGACGTTATAGCTATTTGTACTACTTGGGGATTTACTTAGTAAAGAGCAATCCGACTTGTTTTCTCTCATTTTACAACTCGGCCTTTAATTGTTTTCCTTCGACAACTACTTTTTCACTGATAACCTGTTACTCCAACTTTTGCTACTCGGTTCGCTAAGAGCTAGTATCACTTAAACTCTAAAATTAATACCAATCCCTGTGGAGACGAACTGTACTTACTACTTTATTACTTGTTTCGATTGTGTACACTTGCACAACTCGGTTACTCACAACAAGTTTTTGGCGCCGTTGCCGGGGATTGCATTTAATTTTTATTGTTTAAGAATTCTTGCAATCTTAGTGAAGTTTTACTTTGGTATTTGTTTCTGGTGTGATAGCAGGAAACACTATAGCGTATGCCCAGAACAGAACCATCTGATTTTGAGTTTGACTCTGAACCTGAGAGAAGATTCAGAAGGTTACGACAACAACAGAGGTTACAACAACTTCGGCCAACTATGTCCGAGCACACTGCAACTACAGGCCGAGGTACTCTTGGAGGAAGAACTCCTACTCACTTCGGAGGCAGAACTCCAAGAGGAGGAAGGACTCCGAGAGGTGGAAGGCAAGGTCCTTTTACGTTCACTGAACCAGACGATGAGTATTGGTATAGAGAAAGGTTCATGAACCAAGGACCTGATCAAATGGTAAATGACCGAGACAGGCCGATGAGGGACTATGCTGCTTTTGATCCGACCTCTATGGAAACAAGCATCACCCGACCTGCTGTAACGGCTACTCATTTTGAGTTCAAGCCGATGATGTTTCAAATGCTCCAAACCAATGGCCAATTCGGAGGTTCTACTCAAGAAGACCCCTTTGCGCATCTGCGAAATTTCTTGGAAGTGTGTAGTAATTTCATCATCCCTGGCGTAAGTGAGGATGCTTTTAGACTCAAACTTTTTCCTTATTCTTTAAGACCGAGCTAAAGCTTGGTTAAATTCCTTGGAATCTAATTCCATCACTACTTGGGAGGAAATGACAAAGAAATTTTTAGAAAAATATTTCCCTCCCAACAAGAACGCCAGGATGAGAAATGACATCATATCGTTCAAGCAAAGGGAGGGTGAAACACTACATGAAGCATGGGAGAGGTGGAAAGAACTACTGAGGAAATGTCCACACCATGGAATACCTATAGTGATCCAGATGGAAACATTCTACAATGGGTTGGAAGCACCGACGAGATCTATGTTAGATGCCTCATCTGGAGGTGTGATTTTGAACTCTTCCTACAATGAAGCTTGTGATCTCATAGAGCGTGTTGCCATAAACAGCTCGTCATGGCCAACTGAGAGATTAAACCCTGCCAAAAAGGTAGCTAGGGTCCATGAAGTTAGTGAAGTTTCTGCTCTCTCAGCTCAAGTGGCAACTCTGACAAATATGATCAAGGGTCTGAGTACTGCAAACGCTATAGCGTCTGACGCTATAACGCACAATGAATCATCTATGGCTGCTATTGAACAAGCTCCCCTTGGAGAAATTAGTTGCGTATATTGTGGGGGAGGGCACCTTTATGAAGAATGCACCACAAATCCTGCTTCTGTGAATTATGTGGGGTACAACAAGGGCAACAACCCCTATTCTGACACCTACAACCCCGGTTGGAAGAACCACCCCAATTTCAGATGGGGGGGAGGTAATAATGCAAACACAAGTGATAATGCTCCAGCTATCCCCCCAAGTTTTCCAGCTCAACAGAATCAACGACAGAATGCACCTGCTATAGACAACTCCATGGAAGCTTTGCTGAGGTCTTTTATCAGTGATTGTAAGACAACTATGCAGACCCATGAAGCATCTATAAAGACGTTGGAGAACCAAGTTGGGCAAATTGCTTCGCTCTCACTCAAAGGCCGAGTGGTGGACTTCCTTCCACTCATTGAAACCTCAACATCTCATGCGCCATGTAAAGAACACCAGGTAAATGCTATCTCATTAAGAAGTGGCACCGAGTATCCTGAACCATCTAGGACTGAGGAAACCAAGGTGCCAGAGAAGAAAAAAGAGAGAAACATTCCAGAATTTGTGATATCTAAGCCTGACGTTGCAACGTTTAGTGTTGAACCTGGGAATTAAAATTGCAACCGAGCTTGTACTGAATATCCTCCTCCACCCTACCTCAAAGGTTGAAATCAAGCGCAAGAGAACAAGCAATTTGGGAAATTCTTAGACGTGCTGAAACAACTCCACATAAATATCCCATTGGTTGAAGCTCTAAAACAAATGCCTAACTATGCCAAGTTCATGAAAGATGTCCTCACCAAGAGAAGAAGGCTAGGAGAATTTGAGACAGTGGCTATGACGGGAGAGTGCAGCATGATCATGCAGAAGAAACTCCCAAGCAAACTGAAGGATCCTGGCAAATTCACCATACCATGTTCTATGGGTAAATCTTATTCTGGTAATGCGCTATGTGATTTGGGAGCAAGCATAAATTTGATGCCCAAATCCATAGCTAAACAGCTGGGAATTGATATCATTAAGCCAACTACTGCTACCCTTCGGTTTGCAGATATGTCCATAGCCTATCCCGAGGGGATAATAGAGGATGTGCTTATTAAAATTGACAAATTTGTTTTTCCTGTGGATTTTGTTGTTCTTGATTTTAATGCAGATGAAGAGGTGCCCATCATTCTTGGGAGGCCATTCCTAGCTACTGCCCAGACAGTTATTGATGTTCAGAAGGGAGAACTGACTATGAGAATCAATAATCAAGAAGTCAAGTTTAAAGTCATGAGTGATCCCGAGTTCTCAAATACAAGATCCGAGGAGTGTTCCTTTGTAATGTCTATTGATTCTGTGGATCCACAACAATTCCACAAGCAAGGTGACCACTTGGATCAGAAGAATAGCTCTAAGGGGAGTGATGCAGGAAATGATGGATCAGAAGAAGAGAGTGCCGAGGAGAAAGGTTCTGAGATGCAAACTGCCGAGGTGGTTGCAGTTTGTAAGTCACCAAGGCGCAAGCAGAAGGCTAAGAAAAACCTAAGTCCGCAATCTTCACCTCGGCCAAATGCTACCACACCACCAAAATTCACCAAAACAGTTCGAAGAAGGCTCAGTGAATGGGGCCAAGTGTTATCATCCACCTCAAGGCTTAAAGTGTTACCCAAGAGGTGCAAAACTAGGCGACTAAGACCTTTCAAGTTGGTGAAGGTGTATGATAAAAAGACAGTGAATCTGTTGGAAGAAACCACTCGTTCCACACTTAAGATCAACGATGAAGGGGTGAAGAAATACTGTGGAGCACATGTGGTGAGGGACAAGTTCTCCACCGAGTTACCAAACCTCTAACATTAAAGAGGAAGTCTGGCTGAAGACTCTTAAAGCAAGCGCTCTTGGGAGGCAACCCAATGGTTAACTAACCAAAATTTTTTTGAGTTTTATTTTTGTTTTGTGCAGGAGCCACCTCGGCAAGAGAAAGAGGGTGTGCAAGAACCACCTCGGCAAGAGGAGAGGATCCACCTCGGCAAGGTTAGCCCTGAGGCTGCTGACGATGCTTCGTCTCCTGAAGAAGGCAAGCAAGAAAAGAAGAAAGCCATCAAGTTGGCCAGCCAGCCCAGTCAACTCGTCTCAGCGCCAGAACAAGGTCTGGCTTTACTAGCAAATAATTTCAAACCCTTCTTTTGTAGTATAGGTAGTTGTAGTCAGAAATAAATTGTGAAGCGCTATAGCGTTGCTCTTGCGCTTCACAAATGTTAAGAACTTGTTTAATTTTGTTGTTTGTATTAAGTCCTGGGCCTCTCCCCAGGCCAATTCAGCAGTGAGGACCTAGAGGTTTATAAAAAAAAAAAAAAAACTCTTTCTGTTTTAGTTAGAATTGCATGATCAAAGCTTTGTTTCCAATTTATGTTTGTTGAAAACCTTCTGTTCGGGCTGATCTTAGTGATGATTGTGTGAGTGAGTAAAGAGTAATCATGCGTTCAAATAATATCTATGTTTATTGCTGCTCCCACACATAAAAATCTCTGCGCTTAGTAGAAGCTTAGCTAGCCGAGGACTATTTGAGGTTCAGGCTAGTCTGAGTTAACCGAGGTGAGATCAAGGCTTGACTAAAAACTTGAAGAGTTTTTGAAGCAAAGTTTGGGGGTGTTTGGGCTATATAAAGGTTAGGTACAAAGGTCTTAGGGTGGTCGATGACTTAGAAGTTCAATGTAAATATGTTGTAAAGCTGTAGCCGCCCGAAGCAAGAGCTCGGCTGTCCCAAAGGCAAAGAGGCAAAGCCTCATATGAAAAAAAAATAATAAATAAATAAATAATAAGAATTGCTGAGGAGCCGAGTAATGAGGGGGCTGCAGCTAGTAAATAAATCTGTATCATAGTCTAAGCGCTATAGCGCCAAACGCTATAGCGTGAGTTGTTCAGTTTCAATAAGTTAGGAGTGCTGACCATAGACCTGAAATGCCTAGTTAAACCCTTTGTCATGCTTGAAACTCCCCCATTTCTGTGTGAAAATGTTAATCTAGTCATTGTTTTGAAAAAGTTCTTGATTTCACCAAAAGAAGACCATTCTTTCCAAGGCTAAAGAGAAATCCAAATCTAGCTAGGAATTGAGATGAGTCAAGAGATCACACACACACTATTGAGCAGTAATAAGCTCAGAAGTTGTTGAAATGCATTGGTGTGTTGGTGTGAGTGTGAATCAGAAAGGCTAGCCCCTTGAGAATGTTTTTGACTAAGTGTTCATTGGAAGTGCCGAGTTGATCATGTGATGTGTGTTGTACATATATGTGGTAGGAGTCTTAGTTAAGTGTCATTGCTTGAGGACAAACAATGGTTTAAGTTTGGGGGTGTGATAACTCATATTTATATGAGTTATTTATGCCTTTATTCTTGTAAATCAAGTAAGTTCTCAAGTAATAGTAGTATCTTATACCTCTAATTAGTATAGTTGTAGGAAAAGAAGGGTTAGAATCTGTTTGGTTGCAAATTGGCACATTTGGTGCCCTTATGAGCATTTTAACTTGTTTTGTGAGTGCTGCAGTGATTCAGCGCTATAGCGTTTAACGCTACAGCGTTTAGAGAGCAACTCAGCCTAATCTTTGAGCTCGGCCAAGTCATTGAGGTCGGCTAAGACCTCGTCAAGAGGCAGATCGGCAAGAGGGCAACTCAGGCATATCTTTGAGCTCGGCCAAATCTTTGAAGCAGGTCGGCTAAGTCCTGGAAACAGAAGTGTGCTTGTTGGCGCCAAGATCTTCACTCAAGCCTCGTTCGCAGTGTCAATGTACTAACTGTTGCAACCGGATTTTCATGGATGTTGTAGGCCACCTGGCGCTGTGTGAATGGAGCGATAGCCTTAGTTGGTGCGACGGCCATGCCTCTGTGAATGTGCAAATTCTGGGCGCGTGAACTACTCCAACAACTCCTTCTTCTCTACAAAAGCACATCTCAGTGAACAAAAAAAGGGGGATTCAGACATTGGGAGTTTTAGAGAGATTTTCTCCATAGTTAAACATTTTTCTAGCTTTCGTTTTTACTGTAATTTTTAGTTTTCTCCTCGGTGTGATGAAGCTCAACATGAGCTAAACACCTTGAGTTGGATTGCTCGGAACTCTGTAATGAACCATTAGTACTGACGTTAAAATATTGCATGCTTGCGTTTCAGTCTTTGCGTTATAATTCTTTCAAACTTGTTTTAGAAATGATCAACTAAAATGAGTACATCCGTGGGTTCAGACATGGTCCATGGATCGACTTCAAAGCTTGATATGAATGAAAGTTTATTTAAAGACATTTAAATAGATTTTGCTCCCTCTAGACATAGAAATGCAATAATTCATAGAGCTAAGGCTGTGGGTTCTTTATTATACAGGGGTGAACTTATTTAGAACCTAGACATAGTTCTCTTGTAATGAAACCCTGGCGTGAGTGATCCGAAAGGCACAAAAACATTTGCAACAGCGCTTGACGCTATAGCGTGTGACGTTATAGTATTTGTACTACTGGGGATTTACTTAGTAAAGAGCAATCCGACTTGTTTTCTCTCATTTTACAACTCGGCCTTTAATTGTTTTCCTTCGACAACTACTTTTTCACTGATAACCTGTTACTCCAACTTTTGCTACTCGGTTCGCTAAGAGCTAGTATCACTTAAACTCTAAAATTAATACCAATCCCTGTGGAGACGAACTGTACTTACTACTTTATTACTTGTTTCGATTGTTTACACTTGCACAACTCGGTTACTCACAACAGTTGCGCCAGCGTTTTTCAAGCCGAACGACATCACCTGGTAACAGTAGTTGGAACGGCTGGTCATGAAGGCAGTCTTTTCTTCATCAGTGTGGCTCATCCTGATCTGGTTGTAACCAGAGTATGCGTCCATGAAGCTGAGAAGTTTGAAGCCAGATGCTCCGTCGACAAGGCCGTCAATGCTCGGCAGGGGATACGCGTCTTTTGGGCAGGCCTTGTTGAGGTCTGTATAGTCGATGCACATCCTCCACTTGCCGTTGGACTTCTTGACAAGTACAGGGTTCGCCAGCCATGTTGGATACTTCACTTCCCGGATGAACTCTGCCGAGAGTAGCTTTTCTGCTTCTGCCTTTATGGCCTCTGTTTTTTCTTGCCCCTGTTTTCTTTTTCTGGCATGTCTTGGGGAGACCATGCAAATATGTGGACGTTGTCTGTAACACCCCCTTATCTAATCAATTCGATCTACTAAATTAAAATCAGAGTTGCAAAATTCCACTCAAAGGAGGGCTACATTTGATGATTTAAAAAGGAAAACAGAAATTCAATTAAGTTCAAACAATGCAGACAAAGATTATACTAAACATGTAATCATGCGCATCACATCGGCAAAAAGGGTCTAAGCCCATAACATAAGGCACCTCGGCAAGAAGACATCAAGTCATAATACATAGTAAAAATTACAACAAAATGTGATAGTTTTAGTTCAAAAGACTATCTAGCAAGAAAGTACACAAGATCGGCATAAGAAGCACTAAAATCTACTCGGCCCCAACCCAGTGTTACACGACCAGAGCGGACACAACCGACTTGAGCTAGGCACAACTATCACTCATGTGTACCGCAAGTTGCCGACATGAGAAGCAACATAAAAGCAGCTAAGGGTGAGTCTCTTAACACAAGTAATATAATGTGAAGAAGCTTAAGGTTAGAGATAGCACTAAAGCACCTCGGTTCAGCTAATACAGCCACTCACCGATAGTTCAAATAACCACAACAATTATCAATCAGCTCAAAAACACATTAAATTATGAAATGTATGCATGTATGCAACCCAACCACATGGCATTATGCAATGAGGTACCTCCACCGCCGTTATTTAGCCTATCGGCTCTCCGTCGTTATTTACTCCGTCGTTATTTGATATGGAGACCGAAGTCCTACCACATCGAGGCCGAAACCTCCTCCGTCGTAATATGCACATGAACATGTGACTTCATGACAAATGCAATCACACACCAATCAATCATAACGCATGTGAATGCTTACACCGTCGTTCACCGTCGTTACTCCGTCGTTCTACTCCGTCGTTCTACTCGTCGCCCACACTGACGTCCACACCATCTAGACATCATCACAGTGCTAAGGTCGACCCTACTACACCTGTAGAGAATCACCCAGGACCTACAACCGAGCCCTCTCAATCACCTCGGCACTCCATGGTGGACAAATTGTCACATCGAGGACCGCAACGACACTTAGGGACCAAAATGTCACCTAAGGACCAAAATGGACTCTATCGCTCCCTTACTTATGCACATTTGGTGCTAAAATAGCACTCACAGTGGCGTCCCACAATGTGCTAGGCAACATTGGCGCCTAACATCACTTCGGCACACTATGTGTGTACCTCGGCTAACTACTCCAACTCGGTATTCTACATCACCTCGGCACCTAGCTCAGCTTTGGCACCTCGGCATGTTACACGCAAACCCTCAATTCGGTAGCACGCTCACAGTTACGCACTCCCTTAGGCTAGAACCTCTCACTCGTGTGGATTCACTCCTCGTACAATCTCGTCTAGTCACTTCCACTTAGGCATTTTGGCGTTTCACCTCGGTGACGCTACCTCGGCTGAAGACTTCTGGTTCACTACCTCTACACCTCGGTAACCTTAAGGCGAAACACCTACACTTCGGTTTATGCGCCCCTACCCTCGCTAATGGTATTTGGACACATACTCTCCTCAAACTCACCAACGGACTCTCAACACCAAGACACCCTAGGCGTTGACTTCCTCAACCTCGGTTTCTCTCACTCTAAGGTGAAGATGGTATTTCTGGTTTACGCGCGTAATAAAGGCGCTTAACTCCCATTTTACTTCTTTTACTCTGTTTCTTTACTTAAACCCAACATGCAACCCATTTCAAAGATACCACACTCATGCACACTCGGATACTCACTCCATCGTCTCCGATCCTCTCCCTAACTCTACATGCAAACTCATTTTCTTCACACTACGCTGATTCACCCTCGATGCCTCACCATGCAATGCTCCTTCAGACCACACGCAAGCAGAGAGAGTGTTACACTCCTCTCTCTTTCCCAACCGATCCACCATCGTACACTCACCACAAATCACAAAGAAAGAGCAAAACACAAAAACACGTTATGAACAACACATAAAACACACATGCAAGGTGATCGGAACCACTCACACCAAAATACTACCAAACACAAAACATTACAAGGATTAAAAGAGCCCCTAACCCGATCACAACCAGTAGACACACCCTCTTCACTAGCACTTCTAGGAATCCTTCAAGATTCAAACTCACTCTTTCCCTTTTTCTCTTGGTTCTCCCTTCGGTTCTCTTCCTTCTCTCTAAGTCTAACTTCTCTCTACTTTCTTAATTTGGTAACTTTGACTATTTTTGGAACAATGTAAATGGTCTCCTACGAAGGCACCATTTAACATGTCCTAAGGGACTTAAATGAGGCCTTGGCCTTATTAGGCCGTGGGCTTCTTCTACCCACACCATTTCCTAACTTAGACATTTTCCTAAAATGCAACACATGCTTAACCTTCACTTAATGAATTATTTGACTTAAAAGTAAACTGTTGCAAACCCTTAATAACTCAACTAAGTTAATTAATTGAATTATTTTGGGGTGTTACATTGTCTGCGAGGAGCTTTAGGAGCTGGTCTTCAATCTCCGCCGAGAGTCTCGTCCCTATCTTTGTCTTCTGATGTTGCATTGGGCCTATCAGAACTTCCTTTAGATCACCTGCTGGACGTGGCCTCTTTCCTTCTTTCGCTGGGTCATACATTCTGGGGTCCAGGTCAAGGAAACTGCAATGGTTGCTTTTCTGCTCTCGGTCCTTCTGATCTGTCTTGATGCTGGCACTTTCTGCGTAACACTTGCAAGCCATCGCCTGATCGCCCTTCACTGTTCCGACTTCCCCGTTGGGCAGGGGGTATTTGAGGCAGAGGTGAGGGTAAGAGATAGCGGCCATTAGAGCGTTTAGAGTGGGCCTGCCCACAATTATGTTGTAAGAAGACTTTGCGTTCACCACCATATACCTCAAGACCTAATTGTTTTAATCGATTCTCGCCGCGAAGGTCGTTCTCGAGATCCGGGTAGCCTCGGACCTCCACATTGCGCAGAAACCGGAGCAAGTGTACTGGTAACTCTTGTGCTCCTCCGCGCACTGAGCTCTTTGAAGCACTTCCAATACATCACGTTGGCATGAGCTTCCCATCTACAAGTACTCGGGCCACTTTGTATCCGCCGGTGGTGACGCATATCACAATTGGGTCATCGGAATGGGCTGGACTCCATTGAAATGTGATGTCAAAAGAGATCGGCGGGTAGATCGGATGGATCTTCGGCAGTTGCTTCATGAGACCGACATGATGGATCGGGCGTATTTCTTCTGGCCGAGGATGATGGGCCTCCACGGAGAATCCGCCGAGATAGTGTTGACTACTCCCGGCCGGCTACTTCATGGTCGTCTTTTCATTGCGACTCCTTCCTTGGTCCTCCCTCTTGGGGGTTGTCTTCTCCGTGGGCTTTCCGCCCGCCTCTTCTTTTGTTCATCCGAGAGTACGAACTTCTTCGAAATCCTCATTTGGATGAGTACATTCGATCGGCCGCTTCAAAGTCCGGCAATCGCGGTGGTGTGACCTCCGTCTGTGGAACTCGCAATAAGCTTCGGGATACTTACCCATGGTGCCGACGAATGGAGCCGGTCTGGTGATGGTTCCGTCGGCGAGCCCGGCGTTCGTAATGGCAGAAGGTCGGGCTCTGAGCGGGGTGTAAGTGCTTTCTGGATTGGGGCGGGACTTCTGTTGCGAACTCTTCCTCCCGGGTCTCGCGGCCGAGGCCGAGAAGGGCGGTTCGCGGCTTCCTCGCTCGGGCGCGATCGTGGCCTTCTGGGTCCTCTAGCATCTCTGGCGTCCTTGGAAGCGGCAGTGTCCTCGGCTTCGATGTGCTTGTCTGCTCTCGCTCTGACCTCGTCCATGTTCCTGGGAGTGGTGATAGACAGTGCTTCACTAAAGGTCCCGTTTTCGAGGCCCCTTCATGAAGGTACATTCACGAAAAAACTTCGTCCGGTCTTCAACCTGTACTGTGATTTTGTTAAAGCGCTCCAAGTATTTCTTCAACGGTTCTGTCGGTCCCTGTCTGAGATCGAACAAATCTCCCGGGTGGATGAGCTTCTTCTTGTTAGCAGAGAATTGTTGAACGAAGCGGCTGGCGAGGTCCTCAAAACCGTTGATGGACCGAGCAGCTAACCCCTTGAACCACTTGAGCGCAACATCGGTCAGCGTACCTGCGAACATCTTGCAGCAGATGGCGTCATTACCTCCACTGATCATCATCTGGGTCTGAAAAGCGTCAACGTGGCTCGGGATCTCTGCTCCGCCATAAGTTCCAATGGGCAGCTCGAACCGGGGATGGGCACCGCCTCGATCTGCGCGGTGAATGGCTGAAACGCCCGCAGGGGCGCTCGGGCAGTCTCCGTCCTATTGTTTTGGAGGGCGACTAATTGTTCGTGAAGCCGAAGCCTCTCGGCCTCCAATGCACGAGCGAAGAGCAGAGCGCTCCTCGCTTCTCCGAGCTTGCTCTCGCGTCGCATTCTTGGAGTGTTCTCACCGCCTCCATCAACTCAAGTATTCTCGGGATCTGTGGTGCTCGTGGAAGAACCACCATTAGCTCGTTCCTACCATGGTGGAGTAGGGCTTCATTGCTCGACGTGGGGTGGGAAAGTTCTACCGGGACCCACGGTGGGCGCCAATGTTCCTAACTATTTCCCTAGAGTAGGATATAGCAAGAACACAGAATATAGTGAGTGAGAAGTAAAATGTTCATCCCTTTTCATTGGCCTCATGGGCCTATATTTATATTACAATACGTCATAAATGCTCATAAAGGTACATAAATGCCGCGAGATCTCAGGCGAGATTCTCGGGCTTGCCTAATATATCTAGCGGGGCTTTCGCCTGGGGCCGAGCCCTTTGGAGGCGTCGGCTCTTTGATCGGAATGTAGTCTGCGTGTCGGCCTTGACGTGTCGCCGACGGAAGCTTCGGTGATGAGGGCGCAGGGACTTCGGCCTTCATCTTCTGAGTCCAGATGATCGGCTAGGAGGCGTGTCATATCCGAGCCTTCTTGGGTGGTCGGCTGGGAACAGTAGGTGTTTTTTTTTTTTGAGATTAGAAGTAAGGTAGGTGTTGTTTAGAGAGATGTTGGATCTTATCTTGAGGCAAAATTTCAAAGATGAGTTTTCATGGAAACAAAACTTTTTAATAAGTGTTTTAGTTTTCTGATTCATTAGTGATTTAATGAGTCTTCTTGAGCGATTTAAGTACAGGATTCATTCAACCAAGTCTCGAGAAGATAATGTGCTAAGAAAGCACCACATGAAAATGTATACTGAAGCCTTAGAAGCTAAGAATGAAGGTCTAAGAGACAGTAAGAATATTGAAAATCATGACAGATATAGTGGTTTCTCAAAATAAGAATACACGAGCCATATAGCTTCTCGAGATGAGAAGGGCCAAGTCAAGTAGCTTCTTAAGACTAGAAGACTGATAGTATGATGAATCCCAAGAATAGAAGACTCATACCATGATGTATCTACCATGATGTATCACAAGAATAGTAGACATTGGAAGAAGATTCTGTGGCAACAAAAAACTCACCAGTAGAAGCTTCAACAACAACATGACTCAACATCAGAAGCTTCTCATAATGACAGAAGATACATCAGTAGATTCTAAAGTATCAGAAGACTCATCGTCATATCTTCTTGAAGGTCAGAATGATTTATAAAGGTCATAAATACCTTAGAAGATTTGGGATCAATCAGAAGAAGCATTCAATGTGTTAAAATCGAGTTCAGAAGATACATTCGACAAAAGCTAGGTGCTTCTGCAGCAAGTACAGAAATTCTGCAGAAGTGCAGAAAAGTGCAACAGCTTTTTAACATAAAGTGTTAACGGCTATATTGACTTATGGGACCATTTCCAGTACCTCTATTGAGGTTTAAACTCTATAAATACCTCATGAAAGACCTCATCAAGGTTTGAGAGTGCACTATAACTTTTCCTATCTTCTGAAGTATCCTCTCATGTAGCTCCTAAAGTAGCTTCTTAGAAGCTTCTAAAGATCCTATCCTACCTTCTCTCCCCACATTCAATCCTTACCTTATCTGTGTACCTTCTTAACATGGCATAGTTTTGCTTGATTGTTAAAGAAGATGCCTATGTAGTTTCTTAGGGTATTTCAGTTGCTAGATCTGTGGAGGTAAATGAGTGTTACAGTATATAGAGCTGTAGATGAAAACTATCATGTGCTTTTGTCTATGTTGACTTGTAAAATGTAAACTATTTGGAAAATTGTGGAAATACTCACTGGAAGTGAGGAGTGGAGTAGATCTTGTTGATTCGGGTGAACCACTATACTTCCCATGTGTCATTTACTGCTTTCTTATAGTTTCTTTTAAATAGCACTCTGTTTTGAAAAGAAACACTCTCTACACATTTGGAAGAAGACTACTTTACAAGGTTTTTTACAATTTCAAGTTAAATCTTCTTTCTCTGTCTCTTTATAAAAACCACAGTTTTTATATCTCCACTACAAGCATCTCTCTCTTACAAAATAGCATCACTTGTTTAAGAAGCAAAATCACAACTTACAAATCCTTTATCAAATGATCATCTTACACAGTCTAGCTTCTAAGAAGATGCAAAAAGACTGCTTCTAAAGTTTATATCTTCTTAAGAACAATGACATATATCTTCCTAAGTGATTTGGTTGGCCACAAACTAATTTTAAAAATGGTCACAATTCAAAGCCCTATTTCTTGTGATTCCAATTGACTTCATCTTATACCAAACATATTATCAAATTTTCATTCATTGATAATGAGAAACATTTTTGTAAAGTCTTCTACATCTGCCTAGGTTTGTGTCATAGAACTCCTACGGTCATACCAACTAGACTTATTAATGTACCGCATTTGACTCACTTAGATACTTGACAATGATTTCTAAGTAAAAATGAAAGATATTGCGAGATCATTTATGTGTCACTAAAATAATATGTATGTATGTGTTAAGTATCTAATTATAGCGTGCAGTCTCGATGTGATTAATTTCTCAGTAGGTTAACTCCAAACTTGGGTATTAGCAGTTAATGCAATTTATCTAGAGGGACGACTCGGCTAGTATCTGAGTTCGTTCTCGACGAAAGAACAAATTGCAACCAAACTTTACTTACCTTCCGACTAAACTCCGAATTAGTCAGAGCTCATTTTCCATAGACACTAGAGTCGGGTCAAAGATCTCTATACCAAAAAATACTCTCATTAGGTTTGTTTTTTATTTTAGATCAAAAGACTTAGTTCGACAATCACTTTTTGGGACCTTTTAGAGCTACAAATTACTTATCTGTTGTTTATCTAATTTGTACTCTTCTATTAAGAATTCACTTGACTCACTGTGTTTTTAGTGTTTTTAGTGATGTTTAAGTTTCCTTTGAGACTCGAGTTTTGTATTTTATTTAACTTTATTATTATTATTATTATTATTATTATTATTATTATTTTGACCAAATTAACTTTATTATTCTGTAAGTGCTTAAAGACCCATTTATGATTAAATCTACATGTTGTTTTTTGACAATAAATCTTTTTTTTGTTTATCATGAGTATGTTAATGTTTTATGTTAATTCCATAGTGTTACATAATGTAACACTATGGAATTAACATAAAAAAAAGGCTAACATAAAAATTTAAGAAAAATCTACTCTGCGTCAAAAAAAAAAATCTACTCAAATATATGTAATATATAACTCACTCTCTTTTAATTTTTTTTCAAATAGCTAAGACAATGTTTAAAAGAATTTGAATTAAATATTTTGTTGTAATTTTTAAATATAGCATAACAATATGGATTGTTTGTAAGTGAGTCAAAGAATTAATTGAATTTGGGCTAGTAAGTGTGAGTGAGAGTTGGGTTGTAGTTGCATTTTGGATTAGTAAGTTAGTAAGGAAGGTTGCAATTCAACAAGGCTTAGTGTTACTTGCGGTTTGGTTTGGTTCGGTTTTGGAAATCAAAACCGCGAACCGAACCGAACCGCGCGGTGCATTGAAAAAAAGAACCGAACAAAACCGATCAAAAGCGGTTTTTTGCGGTTTTCGGTTTGGTTTGGTTCGGTTTGCGGTTTCCCTATTGGTTTGGTTCGGTTTTGAACACCCTTAGTTACATTAATGATATCGATCTTTGTTAGAATTAGGTTTAGGATGACCCACATTTTCCAATGATTACTCATTCTCCACAAAAGGAGTGTCAACTACATCTGTATTTAAAGGCTCGGTTTGGCAATGTCCGCTAGCTTATAGTGAATAGCTTATAACGGATTTGCTAGTTGTAAGTATTTGGCACAACTAACTTTTAGCATTTTTCTACTAGTTTATAGTGTTTTTTTGAAACACTAGTTGAAGTAGCGTTTGAGCTTATGGCGTTTCATTTTTTCTCCCAATTTTACCCTCATTAATTTAATTAAATTACTCATTTATCCTCTTCATTAAATGAATTTCTCTCCCACTTTTAAGCATTCATTATAAATGTCTATTTACGAATTTTATTTTTATAAACTACTTCAATCGCTAATTTTACCAAACACTTTAAATTTAATCCGCTACCTCATCCACTATAAACTAGTTTATCCGCTATCCACTAGCTCATTAACTATCCGCTGCTTTTTGTTAAAGAGAGGCAAAGTCAACATAATCCAAAGGTCTAGCATAAAAAATTTTGTCCATCTTCTTCCACTTTTTTTTTTTGGTCCAAAATCTTCTTCCACTTTGAGAACGGCTGAAGTGGTGATTGGATGGAAAACACAAGTCTTGATAAACTATCGTCATGAGGCTTTCCTTTCGACTATAGATGGCATGTATGGCCTAATGGTAGAAGACTTGGTTTTTTTATAGCCCCACACCATCCCCTCCCACCCCCACCCTTTTACGATATTCCGATAATACCCCTGCCATAAATAACCATTTTGACTTGCATTGAATTCACTTTGACTGGGATCCACTTTATCTGCCATCATATATACCTCAATGGAAGGTATATACGATTACATTAATTAATGAACGTTGACCTGAAAAAGTGTGCATCGTATATATGTCCTTCAAGACATATATACGATTGCATTATTAAATGCTTCATTGACTACCCATCGTATATAGGTTATATACGAGTGGGCTTTGAAGATCTAATCGTATATACATCTGGGCCATGTATATACGATGATAAAAAAATACCCATCGTATATACAAGGTTGAGGAGGTATATACGATTGGGTTATTTTTTTTGTTTTTTCCTGAGTTGATATTTGTTTTGTTGAAACAGATATTGACCCGCCTACTGCAGATGCCGACTCTCAGTTGGCTCCTGTTGATATCGATACTACAGTGGCGTTTACCACGGATACGGTATATTTTTGTTAATCAAGTTTGGTAAATAGTATTAAATTACTTAAGTACTTAATAAATTATATATTTTGTAGATATTTTCTACACGCGAGGCTGTGGAGGAGTGGGCCAAAGCTGTTGGTAGAAGTATCAGTGTAGTCGTTATTATAGTGAGATCAGAAAAAGCGGTTGGAAAGAGAGGGAGACGAGATAAGATTGATTTTGGCTGTGAGAAGCAAGACGAGTTTACTAATGATTCAAGGGTTTTCGGTTTTAAAAGGAGAGGTTGTCCTTTTAGATTGAAAGCTACTTGCACTGTTAGCCGTGGGGGTTCGTGTGTGACGGTTATATGTGGTTGACACACGCACGAGTTGCTTAAAACTTCCATTGGTACTAATGCATTTGGGCGTCTGTCTAAGGCGCAAAAGAATCTGGTTAACGAGCATGCGGATCTTGATGTTGGACCGAAAGCTACTATTACTGCTTTGAAGAAGCTAGATCTGGAAAATGTGACTACTCTTCGTCAAGTTTATAGGCAGCGTCACAAACACCGGTCTACAAAGAGGGGTCCTAGAACGGACATTCAGGAGGTACTGAGACTGATTGCATCACATAATTATCTATGTTGGAGTAGAAAGATTTCGGGGTCTGATGTAGTCAGTGATATCATGTGGGCTCATCCCACTTCTATAAAGTTACTCAGGTTGTTTCCGAAAGTTCTCATTCTTGACTCAACCTACAAGACCAACAGATACAATTTGCCTCTTTTGCAGATTGTCGGAGTGACTAACACTGAGTTGAGTTTCCATATTGCATTTGCCTATATTGGACAGGAGCTTGCTATTCATTTTTCTTGGGTATTGCAGCAGCTGAAAGATGTTTGTGATTTGCATTCTATTCATCCTCGCTTTTTCTTTGATGCATGCAGAGATCTGTTTGTATGTCTGGTATTCTTGATGTCTTTCCTTCTGCTACAAATTTATTGTGTCATTAGCATGTGACAAAAAATGTCAAAGCGAAGATTAAAGAGTTGGCGCATTAGGATAGGCGGGAGGAGGTCCTCTCTCTCTGGCTCTGTATTATTGATTCTGTTGAGGTTGTTTGCTCTGATAAATCTGCTCTTATTAAATATGTGCATGACACATGGTTGACACAGCACAGGGAGCGATTTATCTCAGCATGGACTAACCATATCCCACACTTGGGGAATGTGACGACCAACAGGTATTTTTTTGACACGGGGACTTGAATTTTTTATCCGTATGACACTTGTTTATTATTTCTATCTATTGCTTCAATTTTTTTGACACGTGGACATAATTTTTTTCGTCGTTTAAATTTCTTTGACACTTGTTTATTATTTCTATCAGTTGCTTGAATTTTTTTGACACGTAGACATAATTTTTTTCGTCGTTTAAATTTCTTTGACACTTGTTTGTTATTTCTATCCGTTGCTTGAATTTTTTTGACACGTGGACATAATTTTTTTCGTCGTTTAAATTTCTTTGACACTTGTTTATTATTTTTATTCGTGGTTAAATTTTTTTGACACGTGGACATAATTTTTTTCGTCGTTTAAATTTCTTTGACACTTGTTTGTATCTATTACTATATCGCGTTTTTGTAATTACACGTGTTTATTTCATCCAACATATCTACACCGTTGATGTTAATCAAATCACGAGGCTTCCAATTAAAACCGTTGATAAAATCACAACCGTTAATAAATAATAAGCCCATCGTATATATCTCTTT
Organism: Oxytropis ochrocephala; assembly: GCA_020916435.1. Lineage (NCBI taxonomy): Eukaryota > Viridiplantae > Streptophyta > Magnoliopsida > Fabales > Fabaceae > Oxytropis > Oxytropis ochrocephala. The sequence goes on along the minus strand of CM037094.1, from coordinate 76,265,784 downwards.
TGGGACATATATACGATGTGCATTTTTAACGCATCGTATATATGTTCATTGTGCGTATATACGATTGACTTAAAACGCATCAATCGTATATACGCACAATGGACATATATACGATGCGTTAAAAATGCACATCGTATATATGTCTCAAAAGGGATATATACGATTCGTGTAAATTTGTAAAAAAAACAGGTTTTCTGAAGGGCATTTTGGGAATACACTATTCGGTGGGGGTATATGGGGAAGGGGTGGGGGTACAAAAAAAACCCATGGTAGAATGGTCGCTTGACTTGCCCATAACGCGTCGTCTAACCTATAGGTTAAGACCTATGCTTCGTACAACCCTCCTCTACTCACTAGACACTCCATACCACACTATTTTCAAAATACTCCTGAATTTAAAATAATTTTTTTAAACATTAAGTACTGTTCGGCCAAGCGTGTGCCGAACCTGTTAAGTGTGGTTCGACCATGCGTGCACCGAACCGGTTCGCACTTGGTAGAGCCGAACCTCCCTGATTATTGTTGGATATTGAATTGTTTTATTTTAACTGATTTTTAACAATTCGATTTATTTTTTGTAAATACTAACATGGCTAACACTAATTATTTAATTTTAACGAATTTTAAACAATTCAATTTATTATTTACTAACACTAGTAACTGGTTTGAAGGACAATCGTCTGAACCAGTTGAGAGGCGTGAGGACCGAACCCCACAAAATCTCCCTCACACTGTAAATCAAAGTCTTTTCAAAAATAACGCATGTGGCATTTAATGTGGCCTTCTCCAGAAACAACACACTACAAAATACAAATCTTTGAATCCTTACTGAATATAAGGACCGTACAACTCTCTGATGCAAAAGCTAACCCTTTTTTTATCAACATTAAAATAATATAAATAGTACTCTCTGAATTCAATTTGTGTGTAAGGACCGATCCAAAACAACTCTATCAACGTGTAAGTGTATATCTGTTAGTGAAGTGTATATCCTTTAGATTAACCTTAGGGGCATAATTGTACTTGCACCATTTTGTATTAACTCTAACTCTGTTGTAATATCAGTTAGCTAAGCTAACTGATTTAGTTAGAAAGTTAGAAATTAGTCAAAGCGTACTGAGTTAAGCTTGTAAAGTGCACAGGATAAGCCACTGGTATAAAACCAGATTCTGTAACAGAAATTCATTTTCAAGCAATCAATGAAAATGCTTCTCACTAAATTCTCTGAAATTCTCTCTCGTTTTTAGCTTATCTTACTTACATGGTATCAGAAGATCGTTCGATCCATGGCGACCGATCCAACGCAACCGACTACGCCTCCTTCTTCTCCGGTGGAACCTGCGGTTCCACTCGCGACGGCACCACCGCTTCAACCGTTGATTACGTTTACGTTAAAGATCTCCGATAAACTAGATGAGAAGAACTTCCTTGTTTGGCGCCAACAAGTGGAGCCGATGATTAACGCGCACAATCTTCAATCGTACATTCATTTCCCGGAGATTCCTGATCAATACCTCTCGCAAACCGATCGTCAAGTTCACCGTGAGAACCCGCTCTACCGGCACTGGTTAAAACAGGACCAATGGCTCTTGTCATGGCTACAATCGACACTTTCGAGTGCGATAATGCCACGAGTCCTTGGATGTGCTCATTCTTTCCAGTTATGGGACCGGATTCATGATCAATTTCAAAAGCTTACTCGCGCAAAAGCACGATGTAGCGACCGAAAAATCCGGGAAAGGATTCTTCGAAAAATTTTAGTTTAAGGGCATATTCGGAAAATCCCTTTAAGTTTTAAGATAAGGCGTTGTTAGGGTTCGGGAGTCGTTATGTGTGGGGAAGGTATTAGCACCCCACGACATCCTATTGTCTAATTAATTTAAGATTTATTTAATATTTACCCTTTTATCGATAGAGAAAATGACTTATTTAGATTTTTGTTTTTTTTATGCTTGACAAGGGTTGAGTCTTGCTCCTACGTACCTCCGGATGCAATGGAGGAATCAAAGCTACGTAGTTCTTCCTGAAAATATTTGTGGGTTGGTGTTTTTTAATGTAGGGATCCTAGGATTCCTTGAACTGTACAGCTCACTGATTCCTAGGACGCTGGCTAACCCGATTGTACAACCGACTTAGCCCCCTACTTTTGAAAATAATTTTAGGGTTCTTGAAAGAAAATGGTTTGGTGTGAGGTGGGTTCGTTTTAGAATAGGTATTCTAGAACTCCTGAACTGTACAGCTCATTAGTTCTAGAACGCTGACTAACCCGATCAGATGTTGACTTAATCCCTATTTTTGGAAAATGGTTTATTCGTATTTGTTAAGTTTGTAGGGTTCTTGAATCTGCATGTACTCATTGGCCCTAAAATAATGACTAACCGGTTGTACAACCGACTTAGCCGTTTTATTTTTAGAGAAATAATTTATTCGTTAGGTTTGTAGGTTTCCGAATCAGCATGACTCATTGGCCCTAAAATAATGACTAACCCGGTTGTACAACCGACTTAGCCGTTTATTTTATTTTGCGAGAAAAATTATTTATATTATTATTGGAAAGGAAAAAAAGCGAAGCAGGGGTGAACATAGTAAATCGGGATTTATTAGTCGCGCAGGGGTTTGTATGAATAATAAGAGGTGTGAAAAGGAAAGCCGGGCCAGCATCCGGAAGCCTGTAATGCGAGACTGGGCTTAAGTGGGGGAGGTGCGCGCGTAAGTAAGGTGGGTGTAATTAGCGATCTGATTATTAAAACAAAAATAAAAAAAAGGAACAGGGTATATAAACATAAACTCAGAAAAGGAAACCCTAAATAACATTCATCCCTTCCCCCCATTCTTCTTTGCTGTGTACGCGATTTTAAAGAGAGGGAGTGACTGCCGGCGCAAAACTCGCCGGTTTCTACGGTGAGGGAGGGACCAGCGCCGATCTGTTCTTCTGGTGAGAGGGAGAGAACGGTTCCAGCGTTCGGTGATGATGGCGACGGTGACGGCGCCGGCGAAGGTGAACTTCGTTTTTCTTTCCCTGTTCTTCCTTCTTTCTTTGTTTTTTCTTTTTGCTCATAGATCTAACATGTGTATTTTTGTTCTGGGTTCGGTTTTAGGGAAGGAAAAAATGGCAGGCTTCGGTTTGGGTGGTGATTCGTTTGAAGGAGGCTTAGGCGTTGGTGGAATAGTGGTTTTGGATCGGTTTCTGGGGAACTCTCGCCGGAGAAGACGAACGGAGCTCCGGCGAGCCTAAGGTCAGTGTTCCTGCTTGTTTTTTTTTGCTTTCTCTGGGTCTGATTTCTCTCCTACTCCGTTTTATTTCTCCATTTATTCTGTTTTTGTATTTTTTAGTCTCTGAGTATATTTATCTTACTAAAAGAACTATCTTAATCTGAAACTACACAAACGAAATCAGTTTTTTTTTAATCACAGCCTGTTTAATGGACCATAATCACAGTATACACGTTTTTGTTTTTGAAGCACAACATGAGGACTTTATTCATGAAATTTTGAAAATACACTAACTGTTTTTGATTCTGTAGCATATGTTATTTTTTACTAGTACATACATGCGAATTTGAAATCTAAACAACATATAAACCCCTATTTACAGATCTAAGGAAAAAAAGAAATACCAACCTGTTTTCAGATTACTCAAAAAAAATAAGACGATCTCTCTATTGCTTTCTGCTTCCCTTCTACTGTGTTCTGAGTCCTTCCTCCCTCTTTTTTTTGACTGCTCAGATCTACACAATCTGTTTAGATGATTAGGGTTTCAGTGTAAAACCCTAATCTTTTTTCAGTGATTTTCCTTACTCGAAATTCGTGTCTTTGACTGAGGTCTGATCCTATTTTTATATTAAAAATTCTAGGTTTAGCATTTAATTTTGTGTTCCTTGGGCTTTGACTAACTTTGACCCTCCTTGTTTTTCAGATCTGCAGCCCAAATCAGCAGTTGGAGAGCAGCTGAAAAATCCTAATTGCACCTCTGTATTTTTTTGCATTTTTTCTATTATTTTCGGATTCCCATTTTCTGTATTTTTAGTATTATGATTTTTTTGTATTTTTGGACTCTTTGGACTATTAAGTGCTTTTAATTTCTAAATTAAACTAAATACTATTTTTTGACATTTTTTGGACTGTTATAGTATTTTTAAATTGTAAATTAAATTAAATTAAATACTATTTTTTGACATTTTTTGGACTGTTAAACATTGTAAACTAAGCTAAATTGAATTTTTGACATTTTTAGACTTATTAAGTGCTTAAATAAATTAAGTGAACAAAGTAAGAAAAAATAATAATAGGGAAAAAAAAAGCCAAATGTAAAGACGAAAACGAACCGGACTTGACGACTGCGCTAAGACTAGACCAACACTATAAGAAAATGGGCGTGTTAAAAAATAACTCGGAGTCGCATCCTTAGGTTTGAATTTAAGCCAACCTTGAGAAAAATGGATTTTGGTAGACCGGTTCACGTACGACTAAACTTGAATACAGATATTAAATCGAAGAGCGCACAAAAAGATCGATCATTCGCGCGCGCGCCCAATTTAAATAACGGTATTTTGAGTTAGTTGAACGTAGTGACTGGAATTGGCTAGGGTTGGTAATCGAGACTCTACACTAGTGATTCTCGTAATCATGCGACTCCGAAACACGCCCTTACTAAAAATAAATGACTAAAACACAAAAGGAAGACGGACAAAATTGGGGTATAACAGCTGCCCATCTTTATTAATATTTTACTAGAAAGTGCTGAGCTCTAGAACTTTCGTAGTAGAAATAGGAATAAAGATAAGATAGACGCTAATTTTGTCCGTTTAAGGGGGAAGTGGAAGGTTTGAGAGGAGCAATGAAGGGTTAACACTCGGTGCATTAACCAGAAGTTAAAGGAAGGGTCATCGAGGACCTGAAGGAGCGTTAAGGCTCTGAATGACCACTCAGGGTCTGAAGGAGCGATAAGGCTCTGAAGGACCACTTAAGGTCTGGAAGGTTGCCTAGGCCTTAATTGAAGGACCGTCGTGGTCTGAAGGAGCGCAATTAGCTACGATACTAATTAAACGGTCTGAGGGGGCCTTTATACTCGAGCGGCCATGATGGGTCAAGATCAGATCCGGAACTGATATATTGACCATGAAGGACGTACATCGTGTCTTAGGCTGACACGACTAGTCTGAAGGACCACTCGGGGTCTGAGAAGGTCCGTCGGGCTCGACTCCGACGTTGCGACCCGGGCCACTTAGGGCACTGAAGGAGCGTAGTGCTCTGAAGGACCACTCGGGGTCTGAGGGATCTCGGTGATCCGTTATATAGTGTGGCATTATGTTGGATGCCCCTAGTGAGGGTGTGCGCTTGAGTGAAACCTTTAATGATGCAGTGCATGACACATGAGTGTATTGTAAGGTATTTGATGAATGGTATTTGGCGGAATGATGCATGAGGTGTGGAATGACGCTTTTCTCGCTCATTTTTTTTTTTTTTGGCAGTCCTTTTTTGACTGGTTCTATCAACTCGCGGGATTCCTGGCGTGAGATATGAAATCATCTGGTATATTTGTATCGCGAGATTGACATGCTGGGGCGTGCTGTGATTCATTTGATTGTGGGTGCCTTTATTCATTTTTCGCGACTGCTTTTATGAGAGATCATATCCTTTCTGTAATTTTCAAGAATTTCGTAATGATCGTAATGCTTATGATTATGGCACATGTTTCACAATTCAGTATCATTTACCAAAAAACATCATTTCAAAATGAGAGAGAACGAAAGAGAATGGAAAGTGTTTGATATTAATATGGAAGCCAAGTATGCGTAAGGCACCTTGGTGAAAGATTACATCGAGAATCGAATTGAAAGAAACAGAAAAACTAGAATACTAAGCAGATTTGTTGGTAGCTAATGTCCTTTGAAACAACATCGTCGGACACCCATATTCACGCCTTTGACCAATCATCATTCGACTTTCAGAAATGTTTATGCGCCTCGATATTTTGGTCCAACTTCTTGACCCTAATTTTTGCCTGGATTGCCCTTTTGGGTTTTCAATCCACCGGGTCGCTCTAACTTTTGCCTAGGCCGCCCTTTCGGGTTTTCGACCTAGCGAGCTTATTCTTGCTTGGCTCCTTTTTTCTCTTTTTTCTGTATAATTTCTTTAGGCATAGTATTTCTTGACTGCATCAGAATTGACTGGGAGATGGAGGTCTTCACCATCCATATTGGTGAGAATTAAGGATCCTCCAGAGAATGACTTCTTCACCACATAAGGCCCTTCGTAGTTCGGGGTCCATTTCCCACGTGAATCCTTTTGGATAGGTAAGATCTTCTTGAGCACCAGGTCCCCCTCTTGGAATTGTCTGGGACGAACTTTTTTCTCGTAGGCCCTCTTCATCCTTTGTTGATACAACTGCCCATGACACAACGCAACCAGCCTCTTCTCATCGATGAGGTTCAACTGATCTAAGCGAGCCTGAACCCATTCTGCCTCTTCTAATTTTGTCTCCATCAGTACCCGTAGTGAGGGTATTTCAACCGATGGGTAGTAATCGCTTCCATTCCATACACCAGTGAGAACGGTGTTGCCCCTGTCGAAGTGCGGACTGAGGTTCGATACCCATGCAAAGCAAAAGGGAGCATTTCGTGCCAGTCTTTGAAAGTCACTACCATCTTCTGCACAATCTTCTTGATATTTTTATTTGCCGCTTCGACTGCCCCGTTCATCTTCGGTCGGTACGGGGATGAGTTATGGTGTTGTATCTTGAAATCGTCGCACAACTCTTTCATCACTTTGTTGTTCAAGTTGGTCTCATTATCTGTGATGATTCTATTTGGGAGACCGTAGCGACAAATCAAATCTCTTTTTATGAACTTGACTACCACAGCCCTTGTCACACTTGTATAAGAAGCGGCTTCAACCCATTTGGTGAAATAATCGATAGCAACCAGGATGAAGCGGTGCCCGTTTGATGCTTTAGGTTCGATGGGGCCGATGACATCCATTCCCCACATTGAGAACGGCCGGAGCCGCGAGAACATTCGAGAGATCTTTGGTGGTACATGGATGTTGTCGGCGTAAACTTGACACTTGTGGCATTTCCTCACGTAACTGAAGCAGTCTGTTTCCATCGTTGACCAGTAATAGCCAGCCCTCAAGATCTTCCTTGCCATAGTATGCCCGTTAGAATGAGTTCCGAAGGATCCCTCATGGACGTCTTTCATAATTCTTTCTGCTTCTTCCTTTGCTACACATCTGAGGAGGACCATGTCATGATTCCTTTTGTAGAGCACCTCGCCATTCAAAAAGAAACCCATTGATAACCTTCTTAGTGTTCTCTTATCGTTTTCTGAGGCACCAGGAGGGTATTCTCTGTTTGTGATATAATGTTTGATGTCATAATACCAAGGCTTACTATCGGGTTCTTCTTCGATTGCCTGGCAATGATGTGCTGGTAGCTCACGATTTTGTATCTTCAAGAATGTGAGACTTTTGTTATCCATGATATTGAACATCGACGACAAAGTTGCTAAGGCGTCAGCCAACTGATTTTCTTCCCGAAGGAAATAGTGAAAAGAGATCTCCTCAAATTGCTCAGCCATTTCTAGGATGTGATCGCGATAGGGGATTAGTTTGGAATCTCTTGTTTCCCAATCGCCCCTTAGTTGATGGATGACCAAAGCCGAGTCTCCGTATATATCGAGTCTTTTAACTTTCCACTCGAGGGCTGCCTGGATGCCTAAAGTACATGCTTCATACTCAGCGATGTTGTTGGTGCAATAGAAACTCAGTCTGGCTGTGAATGGTATGAAACGATTATCTGGGGAGATTAACACGGCCCCTACTCCATGCCCTCACATATTTGAAGCACCGTCAAATGACATGGTCCACCTTTCATCGTCTGGTGACTTTCCTTCTCCCAACAGGGCCATTATATCCTTATCTGGGAAATCACACTGCATTGATTGGTAGTCTTCAATAGGCTGATGTGCCAAGTATTCGGCCAATGTACTACCCTTGATCGCTTTCTGAGTGACATACAAAAGATCGTATTCGGACAGTAGCATTTGCCAGCGAGCAATTCTCCCTGTGAGTGCGGGCTTTTCGAAGATGTACTTGATCGGGTCCATTTTAGACACCAACCAAGTCGTGTGGCTTAGCATGTACTGCCTTAGTCGACGTGCAGCCCAGGCTAAAGCACAACACGTTTTCTCCAACAATGAGTATCTGGTCTCGCACTCTGTGAACTTTTTGCTTAGATAGTAGATAGCATATTCCTTCTTCCCGGACTCGTCCTGTTGCCCCAGGACACAACCCATCGAATTGTCTAGAACTGTTAAATACATGATGAGAGGTTTGCCTGGCACAGGTGGCATTAAGATTGGCGGGTTCTGGAGATACCTCTTGATTTTCTCAAAGGCTTCTTGACAGTTGTCATTCCACTTTGCCTCTTGATTCTTGCACAATAGCTTGAAGATTGGCTCACAGGTGAATGTTAGCTGGGATATGAACCGAAATGTAATTCAATCTCCGAGGAAACCACGAACCTCTTTCTTCGATTTTAGGTGTCGGCATTTCAAGAATTGCTCGTGACTTTGGCGGATCCACCTCTATTCTCTCTCGACCGACTATGAATCCTAACAACTTCCCCGATCTTACTCAGAAAGTGCATTTGGTGGATTTAGTCCGAGCTTGAACCTCCTTAGGCGTTCAAAGAGTTTGTGCAGATTAACGATATGCTCTTCATCGATTTTGGATTTTGCGATCATATCATCCACATAAACTTCTATTTCTTTATGCATCATATCGTGGAATAGGGCTACCATTGCTCTGCGGTATGTGCACACGGCGTTCTTCAACCCAAATGGCATGACTTTGTATGAAGTAAGGTCCCCATAGAGTGATGAAGGTGGTTTTCTCCATATCTTTGAGGGCCATCTTGATCCGATTATATCAGGAGTATCCATCCATAAAGGAGAGAGAGAGTGTTGTCTTTGTGCTATCTACCATACATCAATGTGAGGCGGAGGAAGTCATCTTTAGGGTGGCTCTGTTCAAATCCTGTAGTCGACACACATTCGGACCTTCCCATCCTTCTTCGGACAGGACAATATTGGCTACCCATTGAGGATATTTGGACACCGCTAGAAATCCGGCATCAAATTGCTTCTTAACCTCATCCACGATTTTCAATGACATTCCGGCTTCATCCTTCTCGGTTTTGTTTCATTTGGTGGGCATTCAGCTTCATCGGCGGTTTATGTTCGACTATGTTGGTGTCTAGTCGGGCATGTCTTTGTATGTCCATGCAAAAAAATATCGGCATAGTCGAATAAGAGCTTAACCCGATTTCTCACGCTCAAAGATCTCGGCATTGTAGTTCCGATCTTAATCTCCTTTCTCGTCCTCATCCGTACCGGGTTGATTGTTTCAATTGATTCCTCGTGGGAAATTTGAATCACTTTGTCCTCTTGTTCCATCATTCTCATTAACTCTGGAGGGGTTTCAGTCATTTTCAACATCTTCTTCGGTTTGATTAATGGGATGATCAAAGTTATGATATGGATTACCGACATTGTTATTTTCAAAGACAAAATTTTTAGATACGCATTAGCGAAAATTGTGGAATGAAAGCAGTGGAAGAAAGAGGCGGCGAATAAATAAGAAACGAAGAAAATTATTGAAGAATTCAAAAGCGTTATTTTATTGATACTTGATAATTGAATAAAACATGTGTGCCCTTATTGAGTTATCCTAAGGCCTTGGCGAGCCGGAGGATTTGCATTACGAGAAAAATTACTTTGAATTGAAAACTACGGGAAAATCGACAATCTCCCGGTTCTTGACCTTTCATCTGCGGGGCACAAAGCGTACAATGTTGGCGACACCGCCTCCGCATTTTGGATCATCTTCAAGCTGCAGCAATCGGTTAGGATTTAGAATTTCTGCGCTCGAAAGCTTTGGTTGATATCACAAATGAGCAACTTCTTCACCCTTGGCTCTCTGCCTTCGAGCCTTGCCATTCTCTTCTCTTTCTTTTCTTTGTAGACCCTATTCTTATCCTTGCGACCAGGCCAGTATCCTATCCCATATCCGTTCTTGTTGTCAGACAATTGGATCAGCGTCTGAATCCCTTGCTCAGTCTTCCCTAGGCCGCTTCCAACCTTGAACCCATTGGTCAGCATGACCTTGGCAACCATCATGGCGGCCTTGGACAATCTTGGTTTAGGCATCGGGGTTCCTTCTCCAACAAAGGTGGTGTTGGCGATTTCCAGGGCTTGGAAAGCGGTTTCGAATGATTCCTCAGCTGCCTCGATGTAGCGGGCGGAGGATGACTTATTGACCAGCAGCTCCTCTCTTCCCAAAAACCACTACTAACTTGCCATTCACAACAAACTTGAGCTTCGATGTAAAGATGAGGGCGGCTCAGTGAGAATGGATCCATGGCCTCCCAGGAGAGCGGCTATAGGAGGAGGATGTCCATGACTTGGAAGACCACTATGAAGAGTTACGGACCCACTGCATGAGCAACTCCATCTCTCCAATGACTTCTCTCTTCGACCCATCAAAGGCTCTAACTAGTGTAGATTTGGGCTTCATATAGGAACAATCCACATCTAGCCTTTCCATAGTGGACTTAAGCAGAACATTCAGGGAAGAACCATTGTCGATAAGCACTCGGGCGAGAGCATACTCCCCACATTTCACGAGAAATATGTAAGGCCTTGTTGTGCCCTCTTCCTCTCTTTGGGATCTCGTAAATGCAGTAAAAGTGAGGTAGTTGCTTGCAACGATATTCCCTACTATCCCGTCTAGGCGGCAAGCGGTGATGTCTTGAGCGGCGTGTGCCTCGTTGAGTACTTTCATTAACGCAAAGACGGTGAGCTTTGAATTGAGTAGCGAGGGATAGTAAAGATATCTTGGCGGAGAGTGTGGTTCGGTTGGTCCACCACTTGGTACTCGCTCGCCTCATTAGTTTTAAGAATTCATCGGCTTCTTGCTCGGACAACACCTTCTTGCTTGTGCTTCCCTCAGTAAACCCAGGTTCTTTGTTTTTGCCTTTGCGGACCCTTTCTTCCTCCTCCCTTGACTTTTCCCTACCGAGTTCTTCAGGAGTATAGATGCGCCCACTCCGGGTCATACCGCTAGTCCCTGAGATATTAGTGACATCAGGGTTGCTTGGGAGCCCTTTCACTTGGACTTGAACGTCGTAATTCCAGGGGACCGCCTTGGTACTTTTGAAAGGAAAAGGAGCTGGCACTTGAATAGTGATGGGCCTTGGCATAGCCAGTGCCAATTTTGTGTCAGTTTTGTAGCGGATCTCACAGTAGGGTGCGGATATTGCTTGGCGGAGAGTATACACACCTTCTCCTTCTGCCGGAATCCATCTGCACTACGTTCTGGTCTAGTAGGTCTTGAAGAACCTGTTTGAATGATTCACAAGATCCAGTGCAGTGAGGGTCAGTGCACACATTTTTGTTGGTGCATCCTTTCATGATGATTCCGAAATGACACAATTGAGCATGTATGATATCCAGAGGTGTCCTGATGTCTTCCACCTTTTTGATTAAGAATTCTCCTCCAACAAAGATTATGAGATGAATTTGCATGCCCGGTAGAGGATTTGTGGCCACATTCGGACCGTCTTCTTTGAAGTTCAACATCTTGGAGTCGATTAGCTCTTGTACTACATATTTAAACGCTTTGCGTTTTTCGGTTGAATGACCTATTGCCCCGCCGTGGAATCCCACAGCAAAGCGGCGTTAGCATCATAACCTCTTGGGAAAGGAGGCCTGGAGTGGTCTCATTGGTCGGGGAGTGATTAGGTTATTGTTAATGAGGTGGTTGAAGAGGTGCTGTGTGAGACATGGGTATGGGGTCAAAGTTGATGTGTTTTCTTTAGGTAATTTTGGGTTCGTAATTTTGGTAGGGAGGTGGAGCTTGTTGTGTTTGGGCAGAAAGTTGAAAGGTTGGTGAAGGGGTATTGTAGGGGCTTTTGTGATGGCATTTGTTTCTCCTTCTTTCTTTTTGGGATATCCAGAGAGAGGCTTTTTCAGTTTGTAGGTTCCTATGGAGCTATGGGTAATTTTTCCATTTTTCATTGCACTTTCTATCCTCTCCCCTATGGTAACCATGTCTGAAAAATTTGAAGACACTCCTCCGATCAACTTGTCAAAGTAGGGTGTGGAAGAGTCTCCATGAACATGGCAACCATTTCTTTCTCTACTGGGGGTGGTGCTACTGTGCGACTAACCTCTCGGTATTTGGGCATATTCCTTGAGCGACTCATTGTCTCTTTTGGTCATGTTTCGAAGTTGCGTCCGATCGGGAGCCATATCAATGTTATACTTATCTTCGCTTTAAAAAGCGTCGGCTAGGTCTTTCCGAAGACCGAATGTGAGTGCGCTCGGTTGCATATACCGACTTGATCTTTGCTCGGCTAATTTATCCCGGAAGTAGTGGATCAGAAGTTTGTCGTTGCGTGCAAACTGAGCCATCTTTCTGCAATACATGATCAAGTGACTACGAGGACAGGTTGCCCCTCGATATTTGTCGAAGTCCGGCACTTTGAATTTATGAGGGATGATCACATTGGGAACGAGGCATAAGTCATATGCATCCCCTACTCCCACATTGGATCCTTCCACAGCTCTTAGACGCTCTTCTAGTATTTGCAGCTTATCTTTTGCTTGAGGATCTTGGTTTGGTAGCCATGAGAAAGGCCACCCGCATTGTGGTAGGGATGAGGAACTGGAACCACGACAGGGCGAGTATGATTCTTGAAGTCAGGTTCGGGATTTGAGAAAATCCATGGGCGGGCGCCAGAGGTCTTGTGTTGAGCTTGTTCCGCCTCATCAGTCACATTGTTTCTGCTATTTCATCTTGATACTGTGCAACAAACTCATAAGTATCTCCTCCATAGACAAAGATCTCTTTGTTGGGCGTGTAACCCGTGGTAAACCCCATTGAGGCCATTGCACACCACGGCGTTGGGGTTAGGAGGGCGGGATACGTTTGTGGCCTGGTTCCCGATGTTTCCGGCTGAAACCCCTTCTTCGTCGTTCTTCTTGGCGAGAAGCTCCATCATTTTGGCCATCTGGTCTTTCAGGCCCAGCATTTCGGTCATCTGCTCCTTCAGCTTCTCAATCTCGTCCTTTAGTGCACTGGTTGTCTTGAATTTGACCATCTTTTTTGCTCGAGAGCGGGTCCAATAACGATGTTGAAGAACCGGTTTGCCTTTTTCTCGCATTTTTTTCAAAATGTATGACGTGAGTATGAGTATGCATGAATTGTGTATGATGGAATGTATCGCGTCGGGGAATTGTAAGCCATTGTTTCGACAAATAAAACGCAAACTTAGATCAAAAATCAAAGGAGTTCATTTATTAATAAAGCGTGAAAACATAATGTTTGGTAATCGGACAACTACATTCAAGCTCTTTTCCTTTTCTTATCATCCGCACTGCGCGCTTAATTTGGAGTACTTCAATAAGATTCCTCTGAGAACTTAACAAATCTAACAACTTTAGTGGGAGTGTTTTCTCTAGTCATAACGAGTTCATTTTGCTTTGGTAGCTCTGGAACTTCTCTGATAGCTTCATTACCCAGTCCGGCCAAGCATGAGAACCTCTCTTTCCAGTATGTGCAATGATCATCCGACTTCAGGTATTCAGACTTAAGGTGAGCAAGGTCATCTTCGGTCTCTTTGCAAAGCAACTCACAGTATTCGGCGAAACTCTTTGCCTTGGTGGTATCTCTGAACTGTTGTTGTAGGGCTGCTTGACATTCTTCAAGCCTTCCTAGCACTACACCTTTAGCCTTCCTTTCCACCCCAAGTTTACTCTCGTACTCCGCAACTAACTCCTCCAAGTGAGCTCTCATTCTTTCTAGTTGACCTTGCAAGTCCTTCTCAGCTGCTCTGGATCTGCTTAGTTGTGCTTCAAATGCATAGGCTTTGTCAATAGCTCTATCTCTATCTTGGTTACGTGCCTTGAGTTCATCATTAGCGCCTTTGAGACATTTTTGCACATCAAAGAGTTTTTTACTGCTCGCGCTCAACTCCTCATCATAGTCAGTGATGCGCTTATCTTTGAGAGCATTCTCTTGCCGCATGTTCCTCTTTTCTTGAAGAGCTCTTTCTAACTGGTTCAGCTTTCTCTTGCTCGGATTTTGCCAAGGCGTTCTTGAGTTTTTCAACTTCCTCATTAAGGATAGGTGTAGGTTCAGGAACTTCTGGCTCAGCTGGAAGTGCAGGACGGAAGGGTAGTTTGACCTCTTGGACTCTGAGTTGAACCCACTGAAGGTAACTTTCCCCCACATTAGTTCCCTTGCGACCCAATTCAAGGCGACCTTTCTTGAGTACTGTCCCATGCACGATCGATTCTTCAAAGATACTAAGATCTTGAGAACCTCTTTTTTGTCGAGTACGAAGGCGGTCAAAGATTCTATTGGAGGCGGATGCAGCATCAGATAACCAAGTTGTCTTAAAGCCAGTGCGGGATTGTAATTGATGCAACCCTTAGTTCCTATGAGAGGTACATTTGGGAAACCCTCACATTGGTAAATAAACTCATTTGTGTCTCGAGCAAGGGAACACCATGTTATGTCGCTTCCTCTGAGGTGGGTGATGTATTGCTTCCAGTCAGATTTGCTTTTAGCTTCAATGTGATAGTTACTCTTGAAGATGTGGGAGACAAACCAACGATACAGTACATGTAAGCAACATATGAGCACACCCGCTTTCTTGTCATGGCGATCATGGAGAGCGTAATATATGTCAGCAAGGATAACTGAAGTAGGATTCTGTCCTCGAGTTTTGAATGCCAGAAAGACGTCAATGGCAGTGTAGTCAACAAAGTCAGGAACATAAGGGAACAAAACTATCCCATAGATAAGGAGTGCTAGGACATCACCGAAGGCAACCCAATCATTTTTACCAGCCAAAATAGAAGTTACTTCTTCCAAGTATTCTCTAGGTAGACCTTCCATTTTCTCCTTTACCACCACCTCTTTAGCTAAACTTGATGCATTGACTTTGAGGATACCGGCCAAACCTTTAACCCAAGAGTTATTTTCAGCATATCGGTAGGGCTTATTGTTCTCAGCGGGGAATTGCAGAATCTGTTCGAACTCTTCTAAGGTTGGAGCCAACTGATAGTCTTGGAAAGTGAAGCACCGAAGTTGTAGATCATAGAACTGGGCTAGAGCAGTAAGGGCCTCTGCTTGCACATTGATTTTTAGGAGACTCAGAATATTCCCATATTTGTTGGAGAAGGAATCACGTCGTCCCGATGGCATCTTGTCGCTTAGGTCAAGCAAGCTTTTTAGGTCTGGTTGTCTGATTCTCAATTTCACGGTTTTCTTGATGCTTTGATCCATTTTTTTTTGTCAAAAAGGCTTACAATTCCCTGACAGCAAATTAAAAACAATGCATGTAAGGAAAAAATGCATGTAATGTGGTATATTTTTTGTATGCATGTGATATATATTTTCCGTATTTTTCATATGATGTAAAAGAAAAAAAAGATGCATGTGTTTTGTGGAAAAATAACAAATTTGATTTTTCTAGTTTTTTGATTTTTTTTTTGTTTTTTGTTTGTAAAAAGACGACATGCACTAATGTTTGTTTTGAATGCAAAGGGTGTTAAGCTCCTTTGTGAACCTAGGAAGGTACCTTATGGAGTGGATCTAAAGCTTCTTTATGGTGAACCTCACAAGGATGGTTCTAAAGGATCCTACACACGGTTCCTAGAGCCAAGGACCCCAGTCAAGAACACTGACCCCGACAATAGGCAAGCTATTAGAAGGGATAGCATCCTCAAAAGGAATCAAACTCTAGGTGAGATTTTCGTGACCACCCAACGAGACGTACGTCCCGCAGGCCATCACTACGCAATCTCGTTCTAACTTAGGTTTATGCTCGAGTCCGGGTAGAGGACTTTTCTCACGTGTGTGAAGTGTAGAAGTGCAGTGTGTGTAGGAGCAAAATAAACCCAAAGCTGCAAAACAAAACAAACATACATACAAAATATCGTCGTCTACCCTAGGGTTTACACAAACAAATAACATAATTATTGCAAAAGTACATAAATAAATGAATAAATAAAAGGGTAAAATTGAATTTAATCCTAAACTAATTAAACTAGGTTTTGACTCTCTAAAAATAAATACGTCCCCAGTGAAGTCGCCGGTGTGAGCGGCAAGAAAAATCAGGAAAGGATTCTTGAAATGGTTCTTTAGGAAGCCGCCACCAAATTTTAGTTTAAGGGCAAATTCGGAAAATCCCTTTAAGTTTTAAGATAAGGCGTTGTTAGGGTTCGGGAGTCGTTATGTGTGGGGAAGGTATTAGCACCCCACGACATCCTATTGTCTAATTAATTTAAGATTTATTTAATATTTACCCTTTTATCGATAGAGAAAATGACTTATTTAGATTTTTGTTTTTTTTATGCTTGACAAGGGTTGAGTCTTGCTCCTACGTACCTCCGGATGCAATGGAGGAATCAAAGCTACGTAGTTCTTCCTGAAAATATTTGTGGGTTGGTGTTTTTTAATGTAGGGATCCTAGGATTCCTTGAACTGTCTGACTCATCGATTTCTAGGGACGTTGGCTAACTTGGATTGTACAACCGACTTAGCCCCTACTTTTGAAAATAATTTTAGGGTTCTTGAAAGAAAATGGTTTGGTGTGAGGTGGGTTCGTTTTAGAATAGGTATTCTAGAACTCCTGAACTGTACAGCTCATTAGTTCTAGAACGCTGACTAACCCGACTGTACAGCCGACTTAATCCCCTATTTTTTGGAAAATGGTTTATTCGTATTTGTTAAGTTTGTAGGGTTCTTACCGAATCATCTGACTCATTGGCCCTAAAATAATGACTAACCTTGGTTGTACAACCGACTTAGCGCTTTTTATTTTTAGAGAAATAATTTATTCGTTAGGTTTGTAGGGTTCTTGGTATGCATACTCATTGGCCCTAAAATAATGACTAACCCGGTTGTACAACCGACTTAGCCGTTTATTTTATTTTGCGAGAAAAATTATTTATATTATTATTGGAAAGGAAAAAAAAACGAAACAGGGGGTGAACATAGTAAATCGGGGATTTATTAGTCGCAGGGGGCTGTATGAATAATAAGGGGTGTGAAAAGGAAAGCCCAGTTCGCATCTGGAAGCCCAGAATGCGAGACTGGGCTTAAGTGGGGGAGGTGCGCGCGTAAGTAAGGTGGGTGTAATTAGCGATCTGATTATTAAAACAAAAATAAAAAAAAGGAACAGGGTATATAAACATAAACTCAGAAAAGGAAACCCTAAATAACATTCATCCCTTCCCCCCCATTCTTGCTGCGGCGCCGCGATTTTAAAGAGAGGGAGTGACTGCCGGCGCAAAACTCGCCGGTTTCTACGGTGAGGGAGGGACCAGCGCCGATCTGTTCTTCTGGTGAGAGGGAGAGAACGGTTCCAGCGTTCGGTGATGATGGCGACGATGAAGGTGACGGCGCCGGCGAAGGTGAACTTCGTTTTTCTTTCCCTGTTCTTCCTTCTTTCTTTGTTTTTTCTTTTTGCTCATAGATCTAACATGTGTATTTTTGTTCTGGGTTCGGTTTTAGGGAAGGAAAAAATGGCAGGCTTCGGTTTGGGTGGTGATTCGTTTGAAGGAGGCTTAGGCGTTGGTGGAATAGTGGTTTTGGATCGGTTTCTGGGGAACTCTCGCCGGAGCTCTCGCCGGAGAAGACGACCGGAGCTCCGGCGAGCCTAAGGTCAGTGTTCCTGCTTGTTTTTTTTTTGCTTTCTCTGGGTCTGATTTCTCTCCTACTCCGTTTTATTTCTCCATTTATTCTGTTTTTGTATTTTTTAGTCTCTGAGTATATTTATCTTACTAAAAGAACTATCTTAATCTGAAACTACACAAACGAAATCAGTTTTTTTTTAATCACAGCCTGTTTAATGGACCATAATCACAGTATACACGTTTTTGTTTTTGAAGCACAACATGAGGACTTTATTCATGAAATTTTGAAAATACACTAACTGTTTTTGATTCTGTAGCATATGTTATTTTTTACTAGTACATACATGCGAATTTGAAATCTAAACAACATATAAACCCCTATTTACCAAGATCTAGGAAAAAAAGAAATACCAACCTGTTTTCAGATTACTCAAAAAAAATAAGGCGATCTCTCTATTGCTTTCTCGCTTCCCTTCTACTGTGTTCTGAGTCCTTCCTCCCTCTTTTTTTTGACTGCTCAGATCTACACACTCTGTTTAGATGATTAGGGTTTCAGTGTAAAACCCTAATCTTTTTTCAGTGATTTTCCTTAATCGAAATTCGTGTCTTTGACTGAGGTCTGATCCTATTTTCATATTAAAAATTCTAGGTTTAGCATTTAATTTTGTTTTCCTTGGGCTTTGACTAACTTTGACCCTCCTTGTTTTTTGAGATCTGTGACCCAAATCAGTAGGTTGGAGAGCGGTGAAAAATCCTAATTGCACCTCTGTATTTTTTTGCATTTTTTCTATTATTTTCGGATTCCCATTTCCTGTATTTTTAGTATTATGATTTTTTTGTATTTTTGGACTCTTTGGACTATTAAGTGCTTTTAATTTCTAAATTAAACTAAATACTATTTTTTGACATTTTTTGGACTGTTAAACATTGTAAACTAAACTAAATTGAATTTTTGACATTTTTAGACTTATTAAGTGCTTAAATAAATTAAGTGAACAAAGTAAGAAAAAATAATAATAGGAAAAAAAAGCCAAATGTAAAAGATTTAAAACGAACCGGACTTGACGACTGCGCTAAGACTAGACCAACACTATAAGAAAATGGGCGTGTTAAAAAATAACTCGGAGTCGCATCCTTAGGTTTGAATTTAAGCCAACCTTGAGAAAAATGGATTTTGGTAGACCGGTTCACGTACGACTAAACTTGAATACAGATATTAAATCGAAGAGCGCACAAAAAGATCGATCATTCGCGCGCGCGCCCAATTTAAATAACGGTATTTTGAGTTAGTTGAACGTAGTGACTGGAATTGGCTAGGGTTGGTAATCGAGACTCTACACTAGTGATTCTCGTAATCATGCGACTCCGAAACACGCCCTTACTAAAAATAAATGACTAAAACACAAAAGGAAGACGGACAAAATTGGGGTATAACACACGACAACTGCGCACGGAATTGCGTGCAACAACGCTTGATTCCCGTAGCGTTGAAGAATATCTGTTACGTATCAAGGCGATTGTGGACAGTCTTGCATCCGTCGGCGATCCCGTTCCACCTGAGCAACATATCGATGTTATACTTGAAGGTTTACCGGAGGAGTACGCTCCGGTCATCTCTGTCATCGAAAGCAAATTTGAGTCTGATCGTACCTTGACCAATGAAGTGTTGAAGTGTTGATTGATTCGTCTATGGGCCGGTCGTTGAATAGGTGAAAGGACCGGTCCTGGCTTCACGCGTCGAGCACCTCGGGTGGTACCTGCAAAGACGATCTAGTGAGAGGTCGCTCGGGCAGATAGCACAAGGTTAGAGAACGTACCTGATACCATATGCGAATGGCGTATATATACAGTGATGTCCGACCGTTTAGCGAGAATTTCGGCCGGCGAATTGCGCTCCAAGCGGCGTGTTGGGCGATCGTGATGGGTCGGGCCGCAGTCCAATTCTTTGTTGGCGATCCTCGTAATTGCTAATACACCCAGGAACAGTTGCCCCCCAAGCCTAGGTCGCTTAAGAGCGGGCTGAGGCTTGAATCGATGCCCTCAGGAGTGAAGTTAATTTGATGAAAGCGGCCGTTTGCTTCTTCCACGGGGCGGTGTCGACCGCTCATCAACCACCGGCCGTGCTGTCGTGACGGTTGGTCTTTCCTGACATTTAAGACGTGCCGTTTGGTGTTTCCGAGGCTGTCTGGAGACAACCATTGGCGAGAAGGCGAAGCGTTGTGACTCTTCGTATCCCGGTCCCCTTCGCGCCAGGAATTTACACTATAAATAGTCCTTCTGCTGAGTTCATTTCTCACACTTCCAAGATTTGCTCTGCCAACGACCGACTCGTCTGCCGCCGACTTGCATTCGAAGCTGTTTCTGTCTTCTTGCGACCGATCTTCAACATCTGCTTAAGGTATGAATCGATCGCTCCCCTTACTCTTTTCAACTTTAGTTTTTTCTTTCTGATGCCGTGCTTTTCCACGCCTCGTGATAGGGGTGTCAGTCGAGGATGGCGGCTCGCCCTCTCATGAGCGCTTTGCTCGATCGACCTGACTCGATCCCTCTATCACAGGTGTTTGTGTATGCCACGGACAAAGCTAACTGCCCGTATTCCTGGAAAACCGCCCCAGTCTTTTGCCACATACATGTCGAGGCCGGGTGAAACCAAGTCGTCTTCGGGCGACAAAAGCTCTAGCTCTCCAAGTAGTTCCTCGGCGATGCGGGCTCGAGTTCTCTTCTTACGGTGGGGATCAACTAGCTCCAAGAGTGCTGGTTCCAGACCTTCCCATTCTGCCGAGCGGCCGAGCAGCTCTCCACCGCCCGAGGATGTTGCATCCCGAGTGGAGGGAGAAGAAGAAGACGCCGATGTGATTATCATTGATGATGACGAGGCGCAGAGTGCCGTCCCGGTCGTGGACGAGGAGATGGTGGAGGCCGCGGCGCGCCAGCCAAGAAGTCCAAGGAGAAGGGTGGCTCACCGAAGTCAATATTTCGGTTTGGAAGCCAACATCGGAGGTCGAACGGGCGGTCGGCCGAGGTTCAAGCCGAGGTCGAAGTCAAGCCGACGTAGCTCGGGAGGTGTCGACATGTCTTGGGTGTCGGAGACTCTTCGCTCTAACAGAGCATTCTTACGGTCGGCCATGACGCTTTGCCCGATCTACGGAGCCGCCTTGAAGACTCACCGGGCTGGAGGATAAGAGGTATGAAGGAGGGCGAAGATATCGCGACTTACTCTTCCAACTTCAAGTTCACGATGTATCGGCTCGTGTTCGAGAAGATGAAGATTACCCCTCCTTTTACCGAATTCCAGCGCGACGTCCTGCGCCATATTGGGGTCGCCCCTTCACAGCTTCACCCAAACGCATGGGCGTTTTTAAAGACTTTCGAAGTTTTGCTGACCAAGCTGGGTCGGCCGGTATCGATGATGCTTTTCTTTGCTATCTTCGAGCTGAGTGGCTCTCGAGAGAAAGCCAACAAGGAGAAGAGGAACAAGTCTCCTTCAAGATGCGAAGACCCACCACAGATTTTTCAAAGCGTTCAGAGTCGTTGGGAGCGGCCTGGAAAAGTCAGTATTTCTGGATCGTTCCCACCGAGGAGGCCGGGAAGACCGTTTGTGAGGTTCAACCGGACGGGATGCTAGGTCCCCTTATTTCCCAATTATGTGGAATGAGGCTCATTTCTTGTAGGCGGCCGGGAGATTACATCTACACAGTGAAAGATCTGGGAGAGGCCGACCTGGAGACTTTGGAGATGATAAAGTCATTTGGCGGGCATGATGCGTCCAGATCCTAAGGGCGACATACCCTGCCGCCCTTTGTCTTGTATCTGAAGGCTACGAATGGAGGCCGAGATTGGTTCGCTTTTGAACTTTTTCGTCCTTATATTACGCCGTTGCCTTTCTCTTTTTCTTTTAACTCATGACTCGTTATTTTGCGAGAAAGAATGGCGGCAAAAGCCCAGGAACCGCCGCCAGTCCCCAAGCCCGGAAGGAGGGGCTAAAAGATATGACGGTCCTCGGCACGGGATAACCCCGAATCTTCCTCGAAGGTCCCCATACCCCTAAGAGCCAAGGGAAGAAAGAAACCGGCGCAGCCTCGGTCCGCCTCCTCCAGTCTGCCGATCGCTCACCCAAGCGGGCCAAGCGTGATTGTCGGGTCCGGCCCGCACCAACGAGGAGGTTCCCATCATTTCACGAAAGCTTGGAGTGCGCCGATCGGAGGCGATCTGGCGAAACCCATGGCGCTCTGCGCGCTTCACTCTGTATGGGGTCGATAAAGTCATGGCCGAGTGGTGGCCGAATCGATGGTAATTTTATTTTCTTAGTCTTGTACTTTTCATTTACCTTCGTTCGACCGACTAACAATCCTTCGACTGAATTTTGCAGAAAGGACAAGGCTTTAGGCGAGGCGCGGCTAAAGTATGACAAGCTCCTCCGGTCGAAGAAGGAGGCCACGAACGGGGAGGAAGACCGGTCAAGGCGGCAAAGAGGAACAAGGAGCTTGCTTCTCGTGTCGCTACTTTGAAGGCCGACCTTGATGCTACGGCCAAGAGAGAAATTGCTCGGGCGACCAATAGGGCCGGTGGAGGAACGATCCGAAAGGTGGCCCGGGCGGTCGAGGAGGTCGCAATTGAGCAGTTTTACAATGCTCTCGGGCAGGTGCGGGTATTGAATACCGATCTGCAGGTCAACTTTGATGACAAGATGATCAAGCCCACGCATTATGTTGACAACAATAAGATCATGTTGCCTGCAGAATATGACGAGCAAGGCAACGTCATTCGCCCCCACCACCATTCTCTTTTGAAGCCCGCGCGCAGCGGTGTAACTTTGTAACTTGCCCGGGCACGACAATTTTTACGCCTCGTGCGCTTTCTTTCATTCGTGGGCGCTCGGGCCGGCGGCGCCCCATATTTGTAATGACAATCTTTACTTGCTTACAATTATGCCGTTCGAATTTATATTGCTATGTCTGCGTACTTCTTGCATTTATTCGCCTTATTCATTTTGAACTTGTGGGCCGCTCGGTGGCCGTTTCGTACTACTTCAATAGCGCTCGTTTTTGGTCGCTTTCTTTGCGCGCCTTGTATGTTTATTTTCTCTAAGTCTTTGAGCTTTAAGGCCGTTCGATGCGTCATTCGTGCTTATTTCGAAAGCATCCATTCTTTGATAAGTTAATGTCCCAACGGCCTTCGATCGCTTCGGCGACCTTCAATCGAGCCCTTCGATGGCATTTAAGGTAGATCGTTTTCGACGCCCACCGCGATGGGTTATTACTTAACCTTTGGGCCATTTTCGACGGCGCTCGATGTAGATCGTTTCGACGACCTAGCGTTGTTGGGCCATTTTCGATGGCGCTCGGTTGGGACCGTTTCGACGGTCGCTCGATTGCATCGTTTCGACGATCTAAGGTTTCGCATGTTTTAACCTCGGGCCATTTCGATGGCACTCGATTGGGACCGTTTCGACGGCCGCCGATTTAGATCGTTTCGACGATCTCAAAGAACTTTGATAAGTCTTCGATCGCTCCTTTGCCACGGGCAATCTTGAAGCGACGGCCATACATTCTTGCGAGAAAGTAAAGAACACATCATGTTTTTAAAAGGTCGCCTCTGTAAAAAACCCGATGGGAAAAAGAGCGCTGCACGCTTTTCATTGATAAGTCGGTCGTTATTACATTCAAATCTCTTGTTACATTCAAACGTAATATTTCCTAAGTTTTTCCGCATTCCATGTTGCGGGGATAGTCGCCCATTCATGGTTTCAACTCGTATGCCCCCTTACCGTCTTCTTGATGACTCGTCACGGACCTTCCCAATTTGGTGCCGCTTCCCTGGCGTGCATTCTTGTTTCCCACGCCGCCCGTCTTAGAACGAGTGGCCGACCGAGAATTCTCTCTTTGAACTCGAGTGTTGTACTGGCCGCGACCTTACGTTTGATCAATTGCTCTTAGCGAAGCTTGGGTGCGCAGATTCTTCAATTAGGTCGATTCTTCTCGGATAGCCCGGTCGTTGTCAACCACCGTAGGGGTTTGAAGTCCTCAATTCGGCTCGCCCATTTCTATGGGTATCACAAAGATCGATTCCGTACACCAATCGAAGCGGCGACTCTCCGGTCGATGAATGAGGGTCGTCGCCTGCAGGCCCATAGAACGATCGCAGCCTCTTCGACCCAGATTCCCTTTCGCTTCATCCGGGCCGCTTTAAACCACGTAAGATAACTCGTTGGCGCGCCGACTTGGCCGTTAGTCCGGGGTGCTCGACCGAGGTGAAGCATTTGTTTGACCCTAAGTCGCCAACATCTCTCTCGAATCTTGTGTCCGTGAACCGGGTGCCGTTATGCGTTATTAATTCTTTGGGAATCCCAAAGCGGGCTAGTACACACCGTCCAAGAATTTGCCGACTTTGGCCGATGTGATTGTTGCAAGTGGCTCGGCCTCGATCCACTTAGTAAAGTAATCTACTGCCACGATCAAGAACTTGAACTGGCCTGGAGCAGGTGGCATTTCTTGCATTTTTGAACAAGCTTCTTGGCGTCTTCATCCATGGTCGGCCGAAATAGCCAGCCTACGAGGGCTTTCTTTGCTATGGAACGAGCGCCACGGTGACTCCTACAAACGCCTTCATGAATATCCCTTAGCACATGGTCGGCTTCGACCGACGTAAGACACTTTAACAATGGAGAGGAGAATCCTCTTCTGTACAACTTTCCTTCTATCACAGAGTATTTGGTCGCCCTGAGCCTAACCAATTTCGCCGCTTCGTCGCTTTCGGTTCTTCACCTTCAACGATGTACCTCGGGATGGGGCGATCCAATCTGAATCCGTGGTGACACACAGAACGGACAACGGCTGACTTGGCTTGGTCGAGACGCTCGGTCGATTTAATGTTTCTTGAATCACACTTCTATGATTCCCGGAGTTTTGGTACTTGCGCGTTTTGATAGAATATCCGCTCGAACATTTTCGCGGTTCGAGGCACATGTACCACTCGGCTTTCGGCCGAATCGCTTGAGCGCTTCTCTCACCTTTTGCTAGATAACTTTTCAAAGACGTGCGTCTTTAGCATCATACAATTCCTTGATCCGTGAGACTACGAGTAGGGAATTCGATCCGAGTTCAACCCGGCCAACATTGAAGTCTCTCGGCGAAGCCGCAGTCGCAATACACGCCTCATATTCGGCCCGATTATTTGACGTATGAAAAGCGAAAGTCAAAGACACCTCCACGGCCAAAGCCTTCGAATTTTCTAGAATTAGGCGGCTCCACTTCCTTTACTATTAGGCGACCCATCTACGTGCAAGATCCGGTCGTTCCAAACTTGATCTTCTCGGAGTAGAGTCATTTTCGCTATAAAGTCGGCCAAAGACTGAGCTTTTGCGGCCGATCCGATTCGAATTTGATGCCAAACTCATCGAGTTCTACCGCCCACTTTATCATACGCCCCCGCCAGATCCGGCCGATGAAGGACTTGCTCGATAGGTCTGGTCGGTCCCTTACCACGACTGGTGGGCCACAAAGTAGGGTCTCAATCTTCTAGCACTATTAGGAGTGCAAGGGCAAACTCTCTATCTTCTCGTATCTCATTTCGGGCCTCGGAGTACTTTACTTATGAAATAGATTGGATTCGCTTTAGCTCGTTCTCTCTAACTAGCACAAAGATCGAGAACTTCTTCGGTATGGCCAAGTCTGGATATAACGTCTCGCCCAGAACGGCTTGGTCATGATCGGCGGGCTAACCAAAGCTTGCTTTAACTCATCCAATGCTCGTTGGCATTGCTCGGCCCACTCGAAGTCCACCTCTTTCTTCTTGAGCCTAAATGATGGAAGCGACTTGCAGCCGCTTTGGGGATGAACTGGATAGAGCGGCCACCATGCCATTTAGTCGTTGTATTTTTTTTTTCGATGTGGGCGGCCTCATATCGGCGCGATCGCCTCTACACTTTCGTGGTTTGCTTTATCCTCTTTCGCTCACGTGGTCCGGGTGATTACGCTTTTAATGATCATGTCGCCCGGATAGACCTCTCGAGATGCGACCGATCCGTCTTTTAAAAATCTTGTTCATCATCCATTGGTAGGTCGCTCCAATTCTTCGCACTCAAAGGGCATCACCTTGTATCGAAAAATTTCCCGATCGGTCATGAAGGTCGTCTTGTGCCGATCGGGCGATACATCGTGATCCGATTGTATCCGAGTAAGCATCCGTAAAAGAAAAAGAGTTTGAGCCCGAGGCCCCATCGACCGGCTTGTCGATGTTGGAGTACGAGGAAGGCATCCTTCGGGCATGCCTTATTTAAATCGGTGTAGTCCACACACATCCTCCATTTTCCATTCTTCTTCTTAACCAAAGACGACATTGGATAGCCAGTCGTGTATTTGATCTCTTCTATGAAATTGCCTTTATGAGGTCCTCAACGGCCTTTGCAATGCTTGAGATTTTTCCTCTCTCGAGCACGTCTTCTCTCGAAGCGACCGGCTCGCCCCCTTCATCGATCGAAAGTTGATGGCGAGCCACTTCGATGGGGATGCGGGCATGTCCGATGCCCGCCATGCGAGCAGTCGGCATAGTCTCTTAAGCATTTGTACAAGATCTTGCTTCACTTGCTCACGTAGGTCGCTACCGAGCTTTACCGCAGATTTTGGATGGGTCGTCACCCAATTGAACATCTACCAACTCTCCATGAGGCTCGGTCTTATCACCTGTGTTTCGCTCGAGCCAAATCATCATCATTGTCTTCGGGTCATTTATGCGGATCATATCGAGCGCCCAAATCGACATTGACTTGATGGCCTTCACTAGTGCTCTCGAACGTTCGGGCCACGATCTACCTCGTCACATATTTCTTGGTATAGAGCGTGGCTTCTTCTTGCTGATTCAAGGTCGGCCAGGTCGCTACCGAGCTTTACCGTTTTGGATGGGTCGTCACCCAATTGAACATCTACCAACTCTCCATGAGGCTCTGGTCTTATCGGCTGTGTTTTGGTTCTCGAGCCAAATCATCATCATTGTCTTACGGGTCATTGTTCTCGATCATATCGAGCGCCCAAATCGACATTGACTTGATGGCCTTCACTAGTGCTCTGAACGTTCGGGCCACGATCTACCTCGTCACATATTTCTTGGTATAGAGCGTGGCTTCTTCTTGCTAATTCAAGGTCGGCCGCCAAGGTAACCACTTGGTCGTCCTTGCTATAGAATTTCATTTTTAGATGCACCGTTGATGTAACGGCCTCTAGCTTACCCAAAGTCGGCCTACCAATAATACATTGATAGCGAGGATTTGAGGGGAGTACAAGGAACGTCGTCCGACCGGCCCCGCATGCAGTACTATCCCAAAGTGTCATCACCAAATGTGACCAAAGAGCTCGATCGTTCCCAACGGGTGGGTGGTCGCCCATTGAAACTCGTTAGAGGAGTAGGCTCGGCACTGGGAATTATCTCGCCGATCAACCTTTATCTTGTCGATCAAATCTTCAAACATGATATCGGCCGAGCTACCTTGATCGACCGTGATTCTCTGACATACGTGTTTGCCATGGCGACCACGATTACCAATGGAACATAACTATTAGGCTTGCCGTCGATAAGTCGCCACACCGAACGAGATAGGGGTCCGCCGAGGTCGGTGGTGGTCTTTGAAGTGGATGCGACCATTAACAACTCGCCCCACTTTCTCTTGGTGGCTTTGTTAGATTCCCGCGATCCGTGGGGTTTCCACCATGAATAACCATCGCAACATTACGGCCTTTAGATCGCCGAGTGTCACGATCTTCGGATCGATCCTTGTTTTGGGTGCTTTCTAGGGCAGAGGCCCCTTCCTCTATCTGGATCGGCTTCTTCTCGCTTCTCTTGAGGTCGGCCGCCTTCCTCCGGCCTCACATACTTTCCCAACTTGCCTTCTGAATAAGCTCTTCGATGTCATCTTTGAGGGCCATACGATCGTTAGTGTCGTGCCCCTTACTCTGTGGTAGCGGCAAGTATCTTTTAGCCTGGCCGTGCCCCTTCTTGAGCACGAGTGGTTCAGTCGCTTAACTCCCACAAACTCATTGTTTCGCACTCGCTATAGATCTGCGCAATAGAGGTGTTGAGTCGAGTGCGATGATCGAACTTCTTATCACGGAAGTCGGGCCGATTGTCGTGGCGACTTTCATACCCTTTTTAGCGCTTTATCGCTTTCCTCTTTGGGTCGGGCGTGGACGGCCTTTCTCGCAGCCAAAGTCTCTTCATATGCCATATGGACGTTTGCTCTCGTCAAGAAGTAGCTGAGATCTTGGTAATGGTTCAGGGTGAATTCTTCTACGAACCGGTGGTCCGGTCGAATACCACGCTTCAGATATTTCAACTTGTCCTTATCTGACAAGTCACGAATGCAGACTTCGGCCGTGATTGAAACGGTCGATATCTTCGTCTCAACGTCTCATTCTCGCCTTGAACGATGAGTCCAAGTATTCCTCGTGATCGGTATTGGCACCGGTTGGCAGTGTAGTGAGACAAGAAGATTCTGATCAGGTCGTCCCAGGAGGAGATGGAATTGGGTCGCAGAGACTCCCACCATTCCAATGCTCGGCCGTCCAGAGACTGGGGAAAGAGCCTGCATTTCATGGTCGGTCCCAATTCCCTATAGCAAAGCAAAGAATTGTTGAAGTAACGGAGATGCTTGTCGAGGATCTCCTCGGCCGTCAAACTTGTTGAGATTGGGCGGCTTGCGGAGATCTCTCGGAATCTTATAACGCCTGATCTCCCTGGAGAACGGGCCGTGCTCATTCTGAATGCCGTTCGACCCAAAGGGTTGCATTGCGAGGCATGCCTCGTTGCCCGGCATTCCATAGAATCCTCCAGATGGGCCGGTTGGTGGAAGCTGAGGTGGCCTCCTGGGCCGCTCGCTTTGGCCTCTCCTAGGCCGATGCGAAACGTCCCTAATTCTCCCATTTCTGTAATCTTCCAGCTCTTCACGAGAATCCCAAGATCTGCTTCTCGACCGACGTGACCCGGACGACTCATTAGAGGAGTATCTGGTGGGCGAGCGACCGGTGTCGGGACGGTAGCTAGAATCTTCATAGTCATCGGACATCGAACGGCGTCTACGCGCGTTCCTGCTCGGGGGCGACCTGCGTGCCCTGCTTCTTCTCGCCGGAGAATGATGAGTAGTGCTCTCTCGGCGTGAAATGCTCCTTCGAGGAGGGGAGCGGTGTCTTCGCGCCGGTCGGCGACGAGCTGAAGGTTCTCCGTCTTCCGCACGCGGGCGGCCCGGAACTGAACCTCTTTCATACTGGGAGATGAGTGCATCTCGGTCTGCGATCACCTGATTCTTGTTTTGCAAGATTTGCAAAACGGCTTGAGTAACATGGTCCGGCAGAGGTTCCTGAATGCCCGCTTCAACCAGCTCGGGCGGCAAATCTCCAGGAACGGCCGGATGGATCTGCTGGAGGACCGGTCCACGACCGTTGTGTACCGAAGGTTCTTGTCGTGGAAGTCCCTGAGATTCGTGGGATCGTGGACGCCACGCCGCCCGGTTCGCCGCTGCGATTCGCGGAGGATTGAGTCGAGAGGTGGCCGCGTGCGGGGCCGTCCGCGTGGAGCCATGAATGTGGTAGGATAGCGCACACGCCTCCCATCGTGGTCGCCAATTGATCGTACCTTGACCAATGAAGTGTTGAAGTGTTGATTGATTCGCCTATGGGCCGGCCGTTGAATAGGTGAAAGGACCGGTCCCGCTTCACGCGTCGAGCACCGGGTGGTACTCGCAAAGACACTCCGACGATCTAGTGAGAGGTCGCTCGGGCAGATAGCACAAGGTTAGAGAACGTACCTGATACCATATGCGAATGGCGTATATATACAGTGATGTCCAACCGTTTAGCGAGAATTTCGGCCGGCGAGAATTGCGCTCCAAGCAGCGTGTTGGGCCGATCGTGATGGGCTGGGCCGCAGGTCCAATTGCTGTTGGCAGTCCTCGTAATTGCTAATACACCCAGGAACAGAGTCCAATCAATTGGAGGAAGTCGAAGCCCTTCTACTTGCGCACGAGATGCGTTCGACCAAATTCAAGAAGAAATCGTCAACTGAATCTCTCTCCATCAATGTTACGCACACTGCACCTGTGTATTCTACGCCAAACACTGACGCCTCTTCTTTGGTGACCGGTAACATCACTCCTAACTCTACTATTGATGGCTTTAATTCTACTTTTAACAACAATAACCACTACAAGAAAATCGCTGATTTGCCACGGACATTTCCGTCGCAAATGTCCAGATTAGACAGAATAATGGCAGACATCCACTTTCGATCCATATTTTCCCAAAATATAGAATAATTTGTTTCACTATAGAAAAGAGGTTAATTGTGATGAAGATCTGCACGGTCAACAAATTAAACTTGATCACAATATTTATATACATACAGACTTGTTTATGTTTTATCTTCCAATCATGTGCATCAGTATCTAACAACAATTTTCCTAATGCAAGAAAAAATTGCGACAAGGGAACTATCATGCAAGCACCAAATAGGCGAACAACGAAACCAACCTGAAGAAAAAGAAGTAGGAACCAACAACGTGAGGCTGCTCGTCGAAGAAGAAAGATGACCAACTCTACAGGGAGGGAGCATGCATGGCATACCAGTCGACAAAGCTGATATTTGTGTACATCAGATAATCAAAAATCTAGTCAAAATTATACAGTGGCACACAGCTGCAAAACAAACATAAAAGGATTAAAAATCAAAATAATTTGATAAGCAATGGAAAATAATTGGGAAATTAATCGCCGTAAAGTAAAACAAACCGTTGATTATCGGGATCTTGTAAGGCATTTGCGAAGAGCGCCTCTCTGCATCAACCATAGACGATTTACCCCATATCACCGCAACAAGGCAACTAATTATTCTCACTCTCGTGAGTCGCTACTTAGATAAACAACCAATAATTACACTTGCTACCACCATTGGTACTTTCGGAACAAATAGTTGAGCTTAAAAATAGCATTCTCGAACAATTAAGCTTGCACATGTCAAACTAGACTTAACTTGTCGACTTTTTAGGTTATGCGAATTGCCGAATAATTTAAGAAAACAAAATAATCACAAATGTCCGCAATAAGTAAAGTGTGAAATCGTGGCTTTAAGTTTCTTATGTGAAACGTTGGCAACTAAGATAGCTACCAAACATAGATGATTAGTGAAATGAGCAATTAGAAGACAAAGTTGTGCACTGGTCACTGCGTATATCTCGATTAACAAAGTAACGGCTCACATGAACTGGTTTAGTTTTAGATGCATGCACATAAACCGAGAATTTCCCTTCATGACCCTGCCAAAAAACAGAGAAGCATTAATGATTTGGAGGCAAAGAAAGAAATCACAAACAAATTAAGTCCGTTTCTACATTTATCATGAACTTATGAGCAAAAATGTCGTGTCTTTAATCTTCATCAACATTTTAAGATTCAAATATTGAACTGAAAAGTACTTTCAACTAAGCACTCAACTGAAAAGTACTTCCAAGAACACCTCTTATCTAACAAGGGGGAGGATTGTGAGTCATTTTGAAACAAGTTGCAATATCTAGCACATCATCCATTTCTTTCAAATGCAATGTTGTAGACATATAAATTTGAAAATGAACTTCCAATCAAGTTAAACCATACAACTAGTTCCTTTTTCCTGAATTCCCTAGAGCAAGAAAGACCGTTAATAAAAACTACTATCCTGTTTATCATTCCATTCCAAATCTCACTTCCGGCGGGAGAAATGAAAGTTCCAATTTCTATCAATTCTCAACAACCTGAAGCTTCTTATTCTAGTACTTTTAAAACAAGAATATTAGAGGTCAAACAAAGGAGTTGTGATCAATGGAATTCCTAGTGTCTTGAGTTTACAACAAGTTATTTCTCTAACTGACCAAAGTCAAAATCATAGTGGATATCTGCTAAATTATCAAATTGGCTGTAATTCTTAGAGGATCATAAGTTTTAGAAGCATCAAGTATCACACACACATAATTATAAACAAAACAAAAAGACTAAATAGACAGGTAAGTAGGTAAAACATCCTTACTTGGAAAAAATTATCCCATAATTTTTCAAATGGTAGAGAACCAAGCGCCAAAAACATGAAGGCTACTTTTGAAGTTTTTGAAAGAACTACTGGGAGTTTAAAATATCCCTAAAAACAACATGTGATGCAATCTCAAAGATCTGTGTATTCCTCACAGAGCAGGCGAGGGAAGCCAATCGGCTATTATAGCATTGCACCCTCTAGAAGAGAAGATGTTACAAGTCAGCACTGCTTTTTGACCGATAGATATAAGCACATGTTAGAAACACGATAACAAATGAAACAAGGACAATAATCCACAATGGCTTCTTCATGGGAGGGCGGTGGCGAGACCTACCAAGATCTCGCATATCGCCCATGCCTAGACGCCAAAACTTTGATGTCTTCATCTATGTAATGAATCACGTTTTGACCTAAAGCAAATCTCCTTTTCATGCATATTCAAGACACCCGTAACTCACATCACAAAAATCAAGAAAACTAAATCCACTAAAAATAGAAAACTAAATCCACTTAAGAATATCAGATTCTAACACAAAACAATCGGGCAATTTATCAGCTTCTTTTTCTTGGGCAATTTATCAAACATAACAAAGACAACACTCATATATATTAAGTATGAACTAATGAATCACTCATATATACAGTGTAACCCAATCAATCGAAATAAAAAAGTACCAAAGTACCGGAGAAGACACCGAAGACTTAGACAAAATAGACGCTGTCGGCAATAGGAGCTTTCCGCTCACCGACACGTGAATGAACTAGAATGGAGTGAAGAAAACAACAACGACAACCCCTATCTCTCTGAAATAGACAATCACGGTTTTCGTCGGCGAGGTCAGCAGCAACAACGACAAATGGCAAGAGCCATGAATCTGAAGAAAGCAAAATCATTCAAGAACAAAAAAATACATCCAAGAAAAAAGCAAATCCAAAAGGAGAAAAGTAAGTAACACATACCTTAAAGAGAGAGGTGAACGAGAGGTGAGGGAGTTCTGATTTTTCCACTGAACAGGAAAAGGAAGAACAGAGTTTTGGGGTTATGGGGTTTTTAGGTTATACTGAAAGAGGTGAGGGAAAGAAACAGGAAAAGGGAATATCAGAGTTGAGCGTTGGCGAGGTTGAGGGGAATTGAGCGTTGGCGAGGTTGAGCGGAGTTGAGCGTTTATCAGAGGTGAGGTGAGCGGAGGTGAGCGTTGGAGGACGGAGATGGAGAGTGGAAGAGGGAGCGTTATTGTTTTAGGGAAGAGACGTTCTCATTTTAGGGATCGGGCTGGTTTTATTTTGATCAATGTGTTGCCACGGACTTGCCACGGCATTTCCGTGGCAAATTTCTGTCCTTTCAAATGTCCGTGGCAAACACCAGCGGGAAATTTCGCGCCCTTACTTTTTACGCATGCCGTCGCAAATCCGTGGCAAATTACTGACGGAATAAGCTCCGTGGAAATTGCTGGTGGCTAAATGAAGTTTTTCTTGTAGTGAACTATTCTGGTGGCGGTTTTCGTGGTGCTCGCGGTGGTCGTAATGGCCGTGGTGGCCGTGGCCGTGGTAGATTCTCACATATTCAATGCCAAGTTTGCTTTAAATATGGACATCTTGCTACTATGTGTTACCACCGTTTCAATCAACAATTCCAGGCGCAAATTCCCGCTGAGTACCAAAGCTTTCCTGTTAATTCCTTCACCAACCTTTCTCAAAATCCCTATGCTAGCAATTACCCTCCTCCACTCTACCAAAACACATGGCCACGCCCTCAGTACTTACCAAGACCTTCACCTTACTCTACACAACAACAACAACATATTCCTTATCCACAAGCCAACGTAACCATCGCCACTCGAGAACACAAAGACCTCGTAACCAACTTCCGGGCACACGAGCATCGCTGCATCCCTTCACACCTCTCTCCGATCCACGTAACATTCATCAACACACACCTTTTGAAGGACCAGACCAAATATTCATTGGAAACGGACAAGGTTTGCCCATTAAAGCTTGTGGTTCCTCCACTTTTTCCTCTCCTATCAATCCTCAAGTGTCATTAGTGTTAAATAAACTTATTCATGTCCCTCATATCACTAAAAATTTGCTTAGTGTGAGTCGATTCGCTGCTGATAACAACGTATTCTTCCAATTTCATGCTAAGGACTGCTTTGTGTTTTCACAGGACACCAATGAGCTTCTGCTTCATGGTCCAGTCAAAGCTGATGGTCTCTATGAATTCGCTCCCTTTCAGTTTCATCATCTCTCCAACAAGTCCAGTTCATCTAGTCCTCCTTCACACTTTATGCAATCTGCAAGTCACTCTTCAGCTCCAACTCCGATGCAAAGAC
The DNA here is from genome assembly GCA_020916435.1 of Oxytropis ochrocephala. Taxonomy (NCBI): domain Eukaryota; kingdom Viridiplantae; phylum Streptophyta; class Magnoliopsida; order Fabales; family Fabaceae; genus Oxytropis; species Oxytropis ochrocephala. The sequence goes on along the minus strand of CM037094.1, from coordinate 76,231,700 downwards.
AACTCCACACCGCCCATCGGGCTGCTGACACTCACTCAGTGTGTACTCACTGCTCATGCGCAGCAAAAGTCTGTCAACACAGTTAATACCAATTCAATTCCTGTAAACAACTTTAGTTCCAATTCTGTAATTTCTCCTACTGTCAATGTTGTTGTTTCCCCCTCCCCAAACCTTAGAAGTACATGGCATTTAAGACTAGGCCATCCTAATCATGCCTCTATGAATGCTGTATTCTCAAAGTGTAATATCTCTTTATCCAATAAAGATGTTTCAGAGTTTTGTGCAGCTTGTTGTATGGGCAAAGCCCATAGATTGTATGCTCCCCCCTCCCAAACTGTCTATACTAACCCCCTTGAACTAATATACAGTGACTTATGGGGACCTGCACCTGTTGAATCAACCTCTAAAGCCCTCTATTATGTAACCTTTGTTGATGTTGCAACTAGATTCACATGGCTTTACCTACTCAAAAAGAAATCTGACACTCTAGATATATTCAAACACTTCAAAGCCCTTGTGGAACTTCAATTTAACCAACCTATCAAAGCTGTTCAAACCGATTGGGGAGGTGAATTTAGACCTTTCTCCACCTATCTAGCAGACCAAGGTATCATACACAGATGCATTTTCCCTCATACACATCACCAAAATGGCGTGGTTGAGCGCAAACACAGACACATCGTTGACCTTAGCCTATGCTTACTTAGCCATGCCTCTCTACCTCTTAAATATTGGGACTTTGCTGTCCAAACAGCAGTGTACCTCATTAACAGGCAACCATCTGCTCCTCTTGGCCATATACCACCCTACACTGCTCTCTTTAACAAAATTCCAAATTACCATTTTCTCAAAGTATTTGGCTGTGCTTGTTTCCCACTCCTAAGACCATATAATTCTCACAAGTTTGATTTTAGGTCCCATGAATGTCCATTTCTTGGTTACTCCACCACACACAAAGGTTATAAATGTCTTTCCCCCACTGGGAAACTAGTTGTGTCTAAAGATGTTATTTTCAATGAGTCTAGGTTTCCATATCCTGATTTGTTCTCTCCTAAACTTACTGTCACTCTTGCAGCTTCATCTTCTGTGACTCTTAGCCCACTCCAAGATATTTCAGCAGCACATATTAACCCACCAAATGCCAGTCCTGCACCCACAGTTACTGCTACCAATACTACCTCAACTACACAGCAACCATCCACCTCTACTACATCCCCTACAACCAGCCACTCACCTACTTTACCTCCTCCAGCCATAGATTCCGCAAATGAACCTCAACCAACCAACTTTTCCTTCCCAAGACTCTGCACCTCCACCATCTAACGTTCACCCAATGCAAACTAGATCTAAGAGTGGCATTTCTCTTCCCAGACCTAATCCCTCAGTTTTCCTCACAACCATTGAACCAAAAACAGCCAAACAAGCCATCAAAGATCCCAATTGGCTTGCAGCAATGCAAGCTGAATACACTGCCCTTCAAAATAACAATACCTGGACCCTCGTTTCCCTACCCTCTAATAGGAAAGCTATTGGTTGTAAGTGGGTGTTTCGTGTCAAGGAAAATGCTGATGGCTCGGTTAACAAATACAAAGCGAGGTTAGTTGCCAAAGGTTACCACCAAGTTCAAGGTTTTGACTTTCATGAGACCTTCTCACCCGCTAGAAAAACTCGTGTGACAATTAGAGTTATCCTCACTCTTGCTCTCTCATATAACTGGCCTATTCACCAATTGGATGTGAATAATGCCTTCTTAAATGGGTCTCTCCATGAGGAAGTTTATATGGAACAACCCCCCGGCTCTGTCTCCTCTGATCCTACTCTTGTTTGTCGCCTTCATAAATCATTATATGGCCTCAAACAAGACCCAAGACAATGGTTTGAAAAGCTCACAGCCACATTACATACTCTTGGCTTCAAAAGTAGCAAGTGTGATCCCTCATTGTTCATATTTCATGCTAAATCTTGTGTTGCCTACTTACTTGTTGTTGCGCCCCGAAAAATCCGGTTTGGACTTTTCAGTTTGACAACGTGAAAATAGTAGAGCCGCCACCAATATTTATTTAGGAAAACATTGAAAAAACCTTTTTTTGGAAAACGCGGGTGGTCTTTTGAAAACACAGAGATGTAGGTTCGGGGGTCGGTTGCGCATGGGGAAGGTATTAGCACCCCACACGCCCTTTCTACCGAAAGGGAACCATTAACTTGATGTGGTTTTGAAATGTTTGATTTGAAAAATAATCGTTCTACTTCTTTTCTTTTCTTATCTTTCCTTTTGAGAGATTGCTTTATCAAAAAAACAGGGAAATAAGGAATGTTTTTGATATCTTTGAAAAGCGGAACAAAACAAAGATTTTTTTTGAAAAGGGTGCTTGACGGGACATGAACCCGGTCCTACGTACCCTCACGGAATGAGGGATCAAAGCTACGTAGTTCTTGTTTTGCGTCTGAAAACGGCTTAAGGGTTTGAGTTTTGGAGTTTTTGAAATAAGACTCGAGTGTTCGCGAATACCAAACAAGCAAAGGCTTCGAGTGGCATTCAGTATTAACTCGAAAGAAAAGAGAGTTGAAACCGGAAATCAAATAAGCAATGGCTTCGAGTGATTTCAAGTAACAACGTTGCATTATTCTTTTTGGAAATTGTTTTTGAAAAAAAAGAAGTGGTGAGCTTCAGTGATGATGATCACTAATAGCTCATGTTATTTTGGAAGTTTGAATTTGTTTTTGTTGTTTAATTAATGTGTGGGAGCTTTCATAATAGTCAAACAAGCAAAGGCTTCGAGTGACTATCACTAATAACTCCTCATTAACGATCAAACAAGCAATGACTTCGAGTGATGGTCAATGATTTGTTTAGGAAAATGCCTTAGGGTTTTTGTTTGAAAACATTTAAATTTGGGTTTGAAAAGAAGTAGAACATTACAAATCCTTTTTCAAGTCAAACCGAGGCAACAATGAGAGCATAAGCAAGACAAACATAAAGAGTATTTACAAGTAGCCATGAACAATTGCATACATGAGTAGGCGAGCATGTAGATGCATGAATATACAATTATAGAGTGTAAGGTATAAAATTATTGAAATGCATGATTAGGCAAGTGCATGAATGCATGAGCATACAATTGTGGATGCAAGACATGAAATTAATATATATGCATGAGCATTTAAGAGAATATAGAGATGCAAGAGATATAAGCTCATATGAGTGCATGAACATGTAAACACAAATGATGATGCAAAATATGAAAATGTTTTGGGTATTTTTGCAAATAGACATGTAGTAAAACTTTTCAAGAAAAGTTAATGAAAGGTAAAGTAAGAATGCATGAGGTGAATGGTAATTATTTAATGAGATAGTAAAGTAAAAAGTTAACATTTTTTTTTTTTTTACTTATGGTAAAATTCTAATGAATGGTAAGGTAAAAAGTGAAAAAACACATTAACACTATTACACATTTCTACACAAGATCAAACACACATTTTAAGCACTAAAATGAACCCTAAAAAGGCCTCTAAGGCCGAAACCTTATATGAGCAAAACAACAAGTTATTTCATGCCTAAATTCATAATCAACACATGGAACACATTATGCAAATCAAGCATTTTATTTACATAAATCAAAAAGAGAAAAGAAAACCACAAAACCCTAAATTTTAGAGCTCAAAACCGAAACCCCCTAATCCTCATGAATCAAACCAAAATTCAAACTTGTAAGTTATGACATGAACAATAGGATGCATACATTACATGAAAATTATTTATTCATGAAAAAGTGACAAAATGAGTGTGAAAAATACAACTACAATATGGTGAAAACACAAGAAACCTCTCATCAAGGCCAAGGGTTCACTTCAAACACCCAAGGCTCCCAAAGTCCTTGACATAGTGTTTGAAATGAACCCTCTAAGCCTCTTAGAGAGGAAAGAGGAGTAGAAAGGAGATTCACATGCTAATAGTTAAAATGCAAGAGATAAGATATTTACCTCAAGATCAAAGCTACACAAGAGTAAGAAAATGAAGATCAAGAATAAATCAACAAAACTCTTCACAAATCACCAACAATGCCACGCAAACTTGAAGAAAGCAAGCTCCTTGGTGATGTGAAAATGGAATCAAGGATGAAAAGAAGAGGATATGTGGATGTGGAGTGGATTTGAGGTGATTTGGTGGATGAAACTTGAAAGAAAAGATGGAGGAGAAAGGAGGGAGAGGCTACGGTTTTGAGAGGAGGAGGAGGAGAGAATGCTAGCTAGGGTAAAATGAGAGTGTGTCTATGAGAGGCTCTTATTTTTGGGTTTTATATGAAGTGAAAACTTAAGGGTAATTAGGGTAATGTGCTTCTTGCAAACCAATAGGATTTAAGATAAATTTTGAATCAATGGTCAAGATGCAATATCACATGGATCAAGGGCAATTAGAAAGCACAAAATTGGAGAGAGAGAGGGCTGGGTGCGCAGCTTAGTAAGTGTGGTGAAGGATAAGTTTAATTACAAAATTGTATTTTTCCATAAAGCTTATTACACAAGTGCCATTTGATTCAAAAATGTGGTGGGGATTGCATTTCACATTTAAATGGAAGGCTATGATTTAGTACAATTTGCAAACAATAAAAATAAATGAAAATGGGGTGTATATGGCTGATTATGCGCAGCTATGGGGAGTGGGAGAGTGAGTGGAATTGCAAATTGTACTATTGTACTATTCTTATCATTTCAAAATTCAAAAGAATGTGTAGAATATTCCCTTCTAGATTATTCTTCCTAGTTCATGCCATTTTGGGCCAAATCCTATGATTCAATGATTGGGCTCTGAATTTTATGATCTCATCAATCCCAAAATTGATTTATTTACCCCACTTCAAAGGAAATGACCATTTTACCCTTCTACCTAAAAACTAGGTTTTTAGGCCAAAAAGTTTAATACTTGCGCACAAAAATAATCACAATGGAGCACAAATATCCCTCAAATAAATCATTGGTGATTGTTCAAGGATTTGGGACAAAAGACCGTTTTTATTGTGAAATGACCAAAATGCCCTTTCACTCTAAAAACCCTAGTTCTTGGCCCAGAGCACATTTTCACTTCAAAACTGATTTTTCACCCTAGGAATGACCTCTAATACCTTAAAAATGCATGTTGAATGATTTGTCCTGAGAAATTGTCCCTTAGTTGCAAAATGACCAAAATACCCTTTTGCACTAAAAAAAAAACCTAACTTGTCTAAGAAGTGATCCCAACTTCAAAAATGATTTTAGAAGCTTTGAAATGACTTTTAGAACCCTAAATGCAATGCATGATACTCTCTTCTCCTCTCTGGTTATTTATTTTTGGGAAAATTAGGTTTTGACCTAAAGTAGGACAAAATTGGGGGGTATGACAACGCCTCTTTATCTAGATTTTAACAAGGAATATGAATTGGCCAAATATATTCCGAGGCAAAATAGAGATAAAGAATTCGTAAATTATACCAATTTTGTCTACTTAGGAAAAACCGAATTTTCCTTTTTTTCCTTTTGGGTGAATGGGTGCCACGTAAATGACTGTAATGAATGAAGTGCTAACCTCAAGAAGCTAACAAAAACAGAAATAAATTGGTGCCAACCTCAAAGCGCAAAAGCAAGAAGTAAATTGGTGCCAACCGGGTGGCATAAACAAAACAAGAAATAAAGCGATAAATAAAACAAGAAGAAGGTACCGCCCTCTCGATAAGCCGACACCTTTGGCGGTAACGAGTACGGTAGAGGAGGAGCGCCGCCGCTCAAGGAACACTTGGTTCTCAAGGAGCATTTGCGCGCTCAAGGAACACTTGGGCTCAAGGAACACTTGGGCTCAAGGTGGCCTATTCGAGCGCTCGAGGCTCAATATCAAGTTGTAGGATCGATACGCTTTACCTTGATGGACTTGCTCTATGCTTTATACCGACACGGCTAGTCCAAGGACGCGAGGTTCGGGGCCGATCCGTCATGCTCCGTGATGACTTGGCAAAATGAAGGACGCGAGGTCCGAGGGGCCGATCCGCCATGCCCGTGATGACTTGGCGAGGTGAAGGTCGAGTTCAAAGTCGCCGTTTGGATCGTTGATTTGAACTAAACCGAAGGACTCTGTGGTCCGATGATTCGCTTCGGTGCTCGATAACGCGGATCTCGAAGGGAAGCATAGGTCCCGGCGGACACGTGAGTCCCGGCGGATTCGCAAATCTCGCTGATTGATCGATTGAGATGACCAATGCCGGGCGATTGAGGTGAGGTACCCGCGCTCGAATATGAGGTGAAGTCGCTTTTGGAGGGACGCCAGTCCTCGGGCGGATTCACGAATCTCGTTTTAGTCGCTCGCGCTACCGCACCGATCCAGTGGTGTCCGCCGTGCTAGCGGACCTTTCTTCTGCTTTATCTGGTTGGTGGTTAGTGCCCTTGTACTGATCTAGGGTGTCTGGCCAGGCTAGCGGACCTTTCTTTAGGAACCTTCCGGTGGTCAATGACACTACACTACTTTAGGGAGTCTGCTCTGGAATAGTAGGACTCTTCTTAAACTTTCTCTGATAATGTGTACCTGCACATGTTAGCAGATGCAAATGCATGGTGCATGGGATGAGGATGCATGTTATGCAAGTGCATGCAATGTTATGATTTTGGTGTGATGATGCATGCAGTAGACTGCTTTCTTCTTTATTTCTAAATTCTTTTCTGACCAGCTTTCTTTTTTCCGGTCATTTGATTTTTTCTGTTCATTTGTTTTCGCTTTTTTTTTTACAAAGGCTCATTCTTTTACTGGTTCAACCGACTCCCGATACTCCTGGCACAAGACTGAGAGGCCGATGGAAACTGCAGGGCTCATGGATCGAATGCAAAGTTTGCTTTATGGTTCGCCATCTGGAATGGTCTGCGAGGGCAACTTTCTTAGTAAGATTAATTTTCTTTAGGAAATTGCTTGTTTCTCGTGACTTTTCAATGATTTGTAATGCTTTATGATGTGAGCACATGTTTTACAGTTCAAGATCACCACCATCATAAAACGCTTATTTTGAGCAGAAAAAGCGGAAAATAGCAAACAAACAAGACATGAGAAAGTTTGAGCTTTATTGATGTAGAAGTCGATCGTACAGAATGTTACGACGACTGTTTAGTACATTTGAAGGTTTTAAAACTACAAAAAGACACGAAAAACAAGAGAGAAGCTAAATTCGGATCGTCAGCCTTCAGGAGCAAGTGCAACATCCGTGTCCTTGATCTTGATCACTCCTCATTCAAGTATTCGGGAAGTTGTATGCCTTTCTTGACTTTTCATGCCCAAGTTTTCTGACCCTAATTTTTGTCTCGATCGCCTTTGCGGGTTTTCAATCCATCGGGTCGCTTCGGATTTTGCCTAGGCCGCCCTTTCGGGTTTTCAACCTAGCGAGCTAATCCTTGCTTGGTTCGTCTTTCTCTTTTTCACTATTTCTTTCGTGCATAATACTTCTTTACCGAGTCCAATTGACTGGGTTCTTGAGATCTTCTCCATCCATGTTGGTGAGTATCGCTCCTCCCAAAAAGGCTTTCTTGACTACATACGGACCATCATAAGTGGGTGCCCACTTCCTCGAGAGTCACTCAATAGGCAAGATCTTTTTGAGTACTAAATCTCCTCATTGAACTCATGGGGGGACTTTCTTGTCGAAAGCGGTTCTCATTCTCTCTGGTGGTGTTTGTCCATGGCACAAAGTCGCAATCCTCTTTTCTTCAATGAGGTTTAGTTGATCCATACGGCTCTGCACTCCACTGCTTCTTCCAACTTGGTTTCCATTAATACCCGCAGAGGAAGGTATTTCAACCTCAATGGGAAGTATCGTCGACCCGTATACCAGAGAAAAGGGTTGCCCGGGGCCGATGTACGCACCGAGGTACGCAGAGCCATGCAAGGCGAAAAGGAGCATTTCATGCCGTCTTTGTAGGTGACCACCATTTTCTCGTGACTATTTTCTTGATATTCTTGTTGGTCGCTTCAACCGCCCCATTCATCTTTGGGCGGTAGGGAGAGGAATTATGATGTGGATTTTGAATTCTTCGCATGTGTCCTTCATCATTTTATCGCTCGTGTTGTTGCCGTTATCGGTGATGATCTTGTTTGGAAGACCATAACGGCAAATCGATCTTTCTTCACAAATTTGGTAACTCATCGAGTTGGTTATATCGAGTATGAAGCGCTTCACCCACTTGGTAAAGTAGTCAATTGCAACCAGTAATGAAGCGATGCCCGCTTGACGCTTTGGGTTCAATAGACCTATGACGCCCATGCCCCACATTGAAAAACGCCAAGATGCGGTAACGCTTAGTTTGGCAAAGCGGCACATGGATATGATCAAGATAGATCCGCACTTGTGGCACCTTCTTACAAAGCTATAATACCGATTCCATCCGCAACCAAAGAATAACCCGCCTTAAGATTTTTCTAGCCATAGTGTGCCCATCGGAATGGGTCCCAAATGAGCCTTCATGCACATCTCTCATGATTCTTTCAATTTTCTTCTTTGGCAACACACCTCAGAGAACCATATCGTAGTTTCTTTTGTAGAGAACTTCACCACTCAAGAAGAAATTTCTCGACAATCTTTCTCGAGAGTTCTCTTGTCATTTTCTCGATGCCCTGTGGGTATTCCCGATTAGTGATGTATTGCTTAATGTCATGATACAAGGCTTTCGTCGGGCTCCTCATCTATTGTCGTGGCAAAGAGTTGATGCGCAGTAGGTTCCGGTCTTTCAATTTCGATATTAGTCAAGCTCTTGTCACAGCTAACATTGAACATGGAAGACAATGTTGCCAATGCGTCAGCCAACTGGTTTTCACCTCGGGGGATATGTTTGAAGGTGATCTCATCAAAAGACTTCATCAACTCTTGCATATAATCACAATAAGGAATCAATTTGGGATCTCTGGTCTCCCAATCACCTCTTACTTGATGAATAACCAAGGCTGAGTCCCCATACACATCTAGCCTTCTAACATTCCAATCTAGGGCTGCTTGAACACCTAGGATGCATGCTTCATACTCTGCTATGTTATTTGTGACATAGAAGCTCGATCTTTGCAAATGAAGGGAATGAAACGGTTGTCGAGATATCAACACAAAGACCGCCTGCCCTCATACATTTGACGCGCCATCGAATATCATTCTCCATCTTTCACTTTCATGGATTTCCCTCGCCGAACAAAGTGCCATGATGTCTTCATCGGAAAATCATGCCGCATTGGCCGGTAGTCCGAATCGGCCGACATGCCAAATATTCGGGCCGAAAGTGCGCTACCTTTACCGCTTTTGGTGACATACAGATATCGATTCTCGATAATTGCATCCGCCACCGCAATTCGGCCCCGTGAGAGCCGGTTTCTCAAATATGTACTTGATTGGATCCATTTTTGACACCAACCAAGTTGTGTGACTCAAAGATGTACGCGCCTTAAACGATGAGCAGCCCAAACTAAAGCACAAATGTGTCTTTTCCAAAGATAGAATACATTGTCTCACAGTCGGTGAACTTTTTGCTTAGATAGTATATTGCATGCTCCCTTTTTCCGGATTCATCGTGGTTGGCCCAACACACATGTTCCCCATCGAACTATCTAGCAATCGTAAGGTATAAGATGAGAGGCTCGCGTGGACATGTGTGGCATTAAGATCGTGGATTCTCGCAAGTATACCTTGATTCTCTCGAAGGCAGTTTGACACTGATCATTCCACTTCAACTCTTGACTTTTGCATAGCAATTTGAATATTGGCTCACAAGTAGCAGTCAGCTGGAAGATGAATCGGGAGATATAATTCAACCTTCCGAGGAAACCACAGACTTCTTTCTCTGTTTTGGGCACCGGCATCTCGAGGATGGCTTTTACCTTGTCTGGGTCCACCTCAATTCCTTTCTGGCTGACAATGAAGCCTAACAACTTCCCTGATCTCACTCCAAACGTGCACTTGGTTGGGTTTAGCTTGAGTTTATATTTCCTCAAACGTTCAAAGAGCTTCTGCAGATTGACAATGTGCTCCTCGTCGGTTTTAGATTTTGCGATCATGTCATCAACATAAACCTCAATCTCTTTATACATCATATCATGGAATAAGGTAACCATGGCCCTCTGGTAGGTTGCGCCAGCATTCTTCAATCCGAATGGCATGACCTTATAATGCATCGTTCCCCAAAGTGTTATGAAAGTTGTCTTTTCCATGTCCTCGTGGTCCATTTTGATCCGATTATATCCCGAATATCCATCCATGAAGGAGAATAACGAGTGTTGAAAGTCAGCACTATCCACTAAGACATCAATGCGAGGCAAAGGAAAATCGTCCTTAGGGCTAGCACGGTTCAGATCTCTGTAGTCGACGCACATTCCGACCTTCCCGCCTTTTTTTGGAATCGACAATATTGGCAACCCATTGCGGTACTTGGCCACCGCTAGAACCCCGTGATCAAATTGCTTCTTCACTTCGCCTCTCGATTTTGAGGACATTTTCGCTTCATTCTTCTCAACTTCGTTTTGACAGTGGGCATTCGGGCTTGATCGTAGCTTGTGTACCACAATGTCTGTGTCCAACCCGCATATCTTCGTAGGACCATGCAAACACATCCACATAATCGCGCAACAAACCTGAACCAACTTTATGCGATCTTCATCATTCATGGTGGTACCCACTTTGACCTCTTTCTTATTCTCTACTGCACCCAAGTTGATCACTTCAATAGATTCTTCGTGTGGCTGAATTACCCTTTCTTCTTGTTTCATTAACCTCATGAGTTCGGAGGAGCTTTCCAGTTTTCCTCAACATCCCCTCACTGATTGATGGGGTGATCAAAGTCAAAAGGTGGATCATCGACACCGCCATTTTCAGAGACTATTGTTGTGGATCCGCATTTTGCCGGGCTTAAAAAGCGTAATGAAAAGCTAAACAAACAGACAAACAAATAATAAAGCGTAAAAGACTCATGCAATGAAGAGAAAATGATCTTTATTGATTAGGAAATTCAAAACAAACGCTTTTATTGATGATGATGGTTTTGAAAATAAAAACACGCGGTGCTCCCTAACAATCTGGTCCTATGGGCTCGGGGCAGAGCCACAGTGGTTGCATTACAAATGATTACTTTAATTTAAAAGTCACAGGAGAATCAAGCAGCCTTTCCAATTCTTTAATTCTTCACCGATACCGCAACGATTTAACCAAACTCGCCCCACCCTCTTCGCACTCGTAAACATCCTTGATGACAAAGAATTTGGTCGGGATCCCACAAACCAAAGACTCACAAAACTCGATCGATGTCGAAATTGGGATCCTCTCGGGGCCATGGGTCTTCGCCTCGATTTGGCTAACCATCGCGCTTTCGCTTCTCCTCGCCATTTTCCTCCTTTCCTCTTCACTTGAGTATATCTGCACCGCAACGGTCTTTGTTTTCCTTCGCTTGGATAGAGCTAGAATCCTTGACTGCATTTTTCCTGCCGTAACCAACCTTGTATCCTTGGGCTAACATAATTTTGGCAACCATCTCCTCCTCTTTGGTTCTCCCAAATCGTGCATTGGCAATCTCCAAGGATCTGAAAGGTTGTTTCCAAAGACTCTTCGGCTTCTACATATTTGAATTTCGATGGCTTATTAACTGTAGTCTCTTCTTCACCAAACACTACCACAACCTTGTCATCAATCATGAATTTGACCCATTGTGTGTAGAAGAAGGAATTGCCTCACCATGTGGATCCAGTGGTCTTCCTAGCAGCAACTATATGAAGAGGTGATGTCCATGATTTGGAAATTGATACGTAAAACTTCAGACCAAACTGATGGGAAATTCCATCTCTCCAAGCACTTCCTTCTTAGATCCATCAAATGCTCGCACTAGCGTCGAACTTGGCTTCATGTAGGAGCAATCAACATCTAGCTTGTCCATGGTTGACTTCGGCATTACATTCAGTGAAGACCCATTGTCAATCAAGACTCGCCAAAGACATAGTCCCCACACTTTATCGAGATATGAAGAGCTTGATTGTGTTCTTTTCCGCTCAAGGTAATTCATCATCAGCAAATGTTAGGTGATTTGCAGCCACCACATTCCCGACAATTCCATCGAATTGATTCACCGAGATATCCTCTGCAACATGAGCCTCACTGAGCACTTTCATCAAGGCTGTTATGTGTGCTTCCGAACTGAGCAACAGTGATAGCATGGATATCTTTGATGGCGTCTGTTTCAACTGATCAACCACTCTATAATCACTTTGCCGAATGATCTTCAGGAATTCATTTGCCTCCTTTTCCATTACTTTTTCTGGAGTAACCTCTGGCTCTTTTCCCTTCTCTTTACGGCCTCCTGCTCACCTCTCTAGGTATTTTCGTCCGAGGGTTTTCGAGCATACACCCTTCCGCTTCTTGTGATCCCACTTGATCCCGCTATGTTGGTTACATGCAGTAGCGCTAGGAGAGCATCTCTCGTATACTTCTGTGGACCGCTTTATTTGACTCATAACGAAATGGAGCTGGTACTTCAATCACTATTGGTCGGGCATTTGCTCTGCATTTCAATCTAGGATTGAAATTGTAAGGAATTTCAATGGGCTTTCTCGATTCCCTATCATTGCTCTGGGTATAGCGCCCACACCTCTTGATTCGTAACTATCCATGATGATGCACCACTGGGTCGTGTTGCTCATCTTCTTCACCCCACCCCGTAGGTCGGATATCTTCTATTCGGATTCGAGCACTCTCTGGAGCATCATATCTCACCAAGTAATCAAACTTTCCACTAGGCTCTCCTAGGGTATCCCAACATCCCTCTTTGTAGGCACCATCGCTACATCTTCATTGCTTTCTTCCTCGCATGAGAAGCGGAACCGGGTCTTCGTGGCTATTGGTCTGACTCGCTTGAACCAATATTGGCTCGGGATTGCATGCAATTTCAATTGGCTTTTGGCCTCTCTACCACCGTCTCAATATAGAGTCAACACTTCATCTTTCATACCATAGGTTCCTATCTCGACCACATACCGCTCCATCAGTCTTGCAGATCATCCCGAAAAGTTTCACAACCTCCCACGCATAAAGAGTCAAGACACCCTTCTTCATGGCAACACCCCTTTAACAACCTCGCCCAAAGATAACTCATCATAAATGACACTTAGAGGAGTCTTGATCTCATGCACTTTTTCAACAACTTGCCAACAAAGACTTTCTATAGCATCGTAGCCGGCCCCGATCACCGGTAATGGATTGATTGTTGTATTTGGACGGTTCGTTTAAACTAAATCCAACCAAAGATCTATCAAATCTTGCACCACATGCTTAAAGGCTTTACAATCTTCCACAAGCATGACCGACCCCGCTTTCATGGAAACCGCAGTGGCATTAGCATTGTATCCTCTCGGGAAATGGTGGTCGAACAACTTTCATGGGCCGAGTGTCGATCGATTATTGGAGGTCGTTGATTAAACAAATTTCAAGATATGTCATCTGAATTGGGTCAAAATCGGTCCGCTTCTTGAACCGGTAACCTTGAGTCTTGGGATTGTCGATGCCTTGCCGAGGTGGCCCGGAGCAGAGAATGGAACAGCTTTGTGGTGGAGGAATACCAAAAGATGAATTTCCGAGATGACATTAGTTTCTCATTCCTTCCTCTTAGGATAATGGGGCTGGTACTTCTTCCGTTGTTGGACCCACCGAGCTCCTCAGACATCGAGGTGATTCAAATCTTCCCGCTTCAAGGCCATGCTCGAGTCTTTCCCCAAGACTATCATGTCTGAGAAACCGGTCGAGACACTTGTGATCACTGTCATAATAGATTGGCCGCGAGTTTCCGTGAACATGTACACCATCTCTTTCTCACCAAAGGAGGTTGAACGGGCTGGTGTGGCTTCGCCATTTCGAGCATACTCCTTGAATGTCTCCTTCTCACCCTTGCTCATGTGTCGCAAATCGCGACCTATCCGAGCCATGTCCATGTTGTACTTATACTGTCTCATGAAAGCTTCTGCACAAATCCTTCCAACAACGGATTTCAGAGGATTGCAACTTCATATACCAATCTAGAGGAGCTCCCGCCAAACTGTTTTGGAAGCAAGAAATCAAGAGTTTGTCATCATTGGCATAGGACCCATTTTTCTGGATTTAACATTGTAACATGGCTTTCTCGGACACCACTCCTCTGCACTTGTCTACCTCGTGAGCTTTGAACTTTGGTGGTGAAACCAAATCGGGACTAAACACACACCACGGGCTTCTTTGGCTCTAACACCAACTGCCTTCCATTGCCCTTACTCTTTCTTCAAGGCGCTGGATCGATCATTTGGCCGAGCTCCTCAAACGTGTACCCTCGGGGTGACTCTCCCATACTATAGTAATACCCTCCTCCCGGGTCAAGAACATTTTGAGGTCGTCGGCCGTAAGCCCCGGAGTGAAATCGCACGGCATGAGGATAGGAGTTCGATTCTCGGGTCCTCCTCCTAGCTTCCCGTGCACGGCGACGGTGACTTGATTAGGTGCAGCTACACCAACGGGAGTAGGTCTAATAGGTTGCGGCAGGTACCCAGCAGGCATACCCCAAGGATATCTCTGCGGCGCTGCATCGTTCGACACATTCATTTCTCAAGCCAACACGGATGATCGACCCGGATCCCAGAGGGCGTGGGTCAGAAAGCGAAGCATCGACATCGAGGATTTAACGAAAGAAGTGACCCCATCTGGACCCACTACGGTGACGGCTTCAGCAGTTGTCCCACTCTTCAAACCTTGCAACATGACCATCATCTCATGGACTTGGGCCTCCATATTACCCATCTTATACTTCAAAGCTCGGTTTTCCGAGCCACCGTCAGATTCGTAATTTGTACGCCTCGCCTTCCCTGTTTCGATTACTCTCAATTTCAACCTCCGGATGCTTTGCAGATGAGCCATTAGCTTGGCTTGTAGTCGGGTGAAGTATCGGTGACGGAGAACCAGCGTGTTTTTTTTCGCTTATTTAGACATTTATTGCATAAGAAACGAGATAAATTCATGAATGAATGTATGAATGCATGCACAATGTTTGCTTGATGCCGGAACCACTAATACCCTATCTTGTCATAAGCGCATAAACTTTTGATTTACTTAATGAAGTAAACAAGGAATTGAAATAGCATACTTCATTCATCAAGATTTCAAAGCTTCACCAATTTTCATTAAAGTGGAAAAGACAAGATACAATGTTCATAAAAAGAACAAAGACAATATTCTTGAATACAAAGCTCAAAATAAACTCTTAAGTTGAAAAATACAAGTAGACAACTCAAATACAAATAGCTCCAAGCTCCCCAACTCTCTTCCTCTTCCCGCTACACTTGCACCTCGAGATTGCTCTTTGAACTCGTGGATCAACGCCTCGCAAGACTTCACAAACCGATACACCTCGGGTGGGGTATTGAAGAAATGCATCTCGCCTCACCATCCTCGCATTCTTAGGGACCCCAACATAGCCCGACCGCCACTCGATAACTTTGAAAACTTGCTCTTCCACACCGTGATCTCATCCCTAAGCTCCTTAATGATCTCTTGATCTTCAATTTTTCCGATCAAATCTAGGAAGCGCTTTTCCCAAGATTGGCTCTCACTGACCTGCCTATAGGCATCTTCTAGACAGCGAAGGTCCCTCTTTAATTCACCAAATATTTCTCTTTCAAAGCTCAAAGCTTGCTGGTATTCCTTGAGAGTTTCATTAATGGCACTTCTCTCTTGCTCGAGGTTTCTCAGCTGACCCCTCAACTCTGCCACCAGATGTGATTCTTGCCCCGATTCCAAGGCTAGTGTCTTCCACTCCTGGGCTTCTTCAAGTGCCTTCCTTGTCTTCTGTTTATACCTTTGGAGCTCTTCTCTGGCTCCCTTCAGATATCTCTGGGCTTCTATCTTGCTTTGCTCTTCTTTCTTGAATCGCCTGACACTCTCTTCTACAGCGATCATTTTGACATTGTTTTCTTCTTCTAGCTTTTCCTTCTCTAAAGCCATCTCCCCTAACTTAGCCTGCAATTCTTTCTTCTCCTCTTCTACCTTTGCTAAGGCGGACTTGACTTCGTTCAGCTCTTCATAAGTAGGGACATAGGGCTCTGGTATCTCTTCTTCAAGGGAAAGCATCCCTTGACTTGGTGATTTTGCATTTTGAAGCTTCTCCTTGAGCCATTGATTGAAGGTGATATCACTGGTTCTCTTTGACAGCTCTTCACTTCCTTTTCGCACTACGGATTCCCATGACTATTGAACTCTTCGAAGCAAATCACCGCATTTAGGCATCCCCTTATAGAGGTAAACACGGGACAGCATGCTTTCGGAGGGTGAGTTCCTCGTCGGGTAACCGAGTTGCCTTAAAGTCAACGAAGGATTGTAATTGATACACCCTCGAGTTCCCATGAGAGGCACATTTTGAAAACTTCCACAAATTGAACACTACCGCCGGCCTCATCATCCCAACAAGCAACAGATACCACCGGATTTGGAGTTCATTGAGGTTTTTCAAAACTCAACCCATTCCATAGCAGATTCGACCTTCACCTCACAAAACCTCAGAGCATAAGAAATTAGCTCCCTAACATCAACCGGTTGTGGATCACATGGGTAATGAGCCGTGCATAGAGAACATGAGAAGAAAGGCACATTTTCTTTTTATGGAATTGATCAGAAGTAGTAAGAGCATGGTATGTATTAGCAAGAACAAAGCAGCACATGATTGATAGGGTTCTGGCATCCTTGAAGGCTAAGAATGCACCAATTGCATCTTCATCAACATATCTCTATTTGAGGAAAGAGAACAATCCCAAATATGGTAAGAGCGAGCACCAACTTGAATGGACCCCACTTCTTAGCCAAGGCATAAGATTGCAATAGGCCCTCAAGTACTTCTTCATGATACCCTCGCTACACCATTTCTTTTAACTTCTCGCAACCTTAATTCCTCCACACCTATCCTAAGCAGAGATTGCAAGCTTCTCATCAAGATAAGATCGCTCGATATTGGTAGGGCCTAGCATGAGATCCGGAGAACCCCAAAAGTCGCTCATATTCCTCTAATGTAGGTGATAGCCGAAAATTCTTGAAGAAGAAACATCTCACATCGTAGTCGAGAATCGGCTCAAAGCCACAAGTGCATCCTCTTGAACAAACAATCGCAAAGCCTACGAATATTCCCGTATGCCCGGTCAAAGGAATCCTCTCAATCGGGCCCATAAGAGAGCGCACACCGCCTCGCACTACCAACATCAACCTTTTTCACAATTGGGAAGCGGGAAGTGAGTGAAGTCTTGCTATTCGATTCCATTCTCGATGCACCTATGACAAGATTTTCAGACATTATTCGCTGGTTTCTGCAAGCAAATGCAAATGAAAATGTGTGAATGCAAATATTTACAACATTTAGCTTTAATGAATGCGCATGATGCGCTATGATGTGAATGATGTATGTGATGCATATGGACTAATTTCAAAAATTTAGGAAACACGCTACGCGTCGCCTCACGCAGTTGATTTATTTGAAAGAAGGAAAATATTTTTTGTATATTTTTTTGAAAAAACTTTGAAAAGCTCCTTTTGAGGAAGACATGTCCTAAACTACCATGCAAAGACACACCAGATGCCCTCGTGTCCTACAAAGGTGGGAATCCCGAGTTCTAAGGCAACTTCAAGGTTCCTCCCATGTAGTTCTAATTCACACCCTCACAATGGTTAATGGCTATAGAATCCTCATGCCGACACCCACAAATGTAGAATGCTACCAAGTGTGAGGCGTCATGAGAAAGCGCACTGTTGAGACTTTCATGAGTATCGCATGCACAAAGGTCTTGAATGATAGTCACTAATCGCCTCCACTCCCTAAGTGTTTGTTGGATCCGGCATAGGAGCCCACCATAGTACACAAATCATAAGTCGTGGAAAGTGTGTGATTGAGGACATACTTCCTAAAATCTACCCAACCCCACCCGCAAGGAAACCGTAATACCTGCATAAGAAGGTCGTCTACCCTAGGGTTCAACATGCATACATCCTTAAGAGGTCAACAGTAATTACACGCATTACTTACCACAAGAAAGGGAGCTAAGAAGAGGGATTATAGCAGAAATGGGGAAATGCATGCTTTACCTCAAGAAAAGGAGCGAAGAAGAGGGGACATGGGAATTGAGGAATGCATGCATAAACATAACCATAGGCATACAAAAGAAGAGAAAAGAAAAAGAAAAGGAAGAGATAGAACATAGTTTTTCAAATCAAACAATTTAAACCACATCAAATTAATTAGGCTTGACCCTCATCTCTCTTTAGATAACTAAATAAAGAAAGAAAGTCCCCAGTGGAGTCGCCAGCTGTTGCGCCCCGAAAAATCCGGGTTGGACTTTTCAGTTTGACAACGTGAAAATAGTAGAGCCGCCACCAATATTTATTTAGGAAAACATTGAAAAAACCTTTTTTTGGAAAACGCGGGTGGTCTTTTGAAAACACAGAGATGTAGGTTCGGGGGTCGGTTGCGCATGGGGAAGGTATTAGCACCCCACACGCCCTTTCTACCAAAAGGGAACCATTAACTTGATGTGGTTTTGAAATGTTTGATTTGAAAAATAATCGTTCTACTTCTTTTCTTTTCTTTTCTTTCCTTTTGAGAGATTGCTTTATCAAAAAAACGGGGAAATAAGGAATGTTTTTGATATCTTTGAAAAGCGGAACAAAACAAAGATTTTTTTTGAAAAGGGTGCTTGACGGGACATGAACCCGGTCCCACGACTCTCACGGAATGAGGATCAAAGCTACGTAGTTCTTGTTTTTTGGCGCCCCAAAACGCTTAAGGGTTTGAGTTTTGGAGTTTTTGAAATAAGACTCGAGTGTTCGCGAATACCAAACAAGCAAAGGCTTCGAGTGGCATTCAAGATTAACTCGAAGAAAAGAGAGTTGAAACCGGAAATCAAACAAGCAATGGCTTCGAGTGATTTCAAGTAACAACGTTGCATTATTCTTTTTGGAAATTGTTTTTGAAAAAAAAGAAGTGGTGAGCTTCAGTGATGATGATCACTAATAGCTCATGTTATTTTGGAAGTTTGAATTTGTTTTTGTTGTTTAATTAATGTGTGGGAGCTTTCATAATAGTCAAACAAGCAAAGGCTTCGAGTGACTATCACTAATAACTCCTCATTAACGATCAAACAAGCATTGGCTTCGAGTGATGGTCAATGATTTGTTTAGGAAAATGCCTTAGGGTTTTTGTTTGAAAACATTTAAATTTGGGTTTGAAAAGAAGTAGAACATTACAAATCCTTTTTCAAGTCAAAACCGAGGCAACAATGAGAGCATAAGCAAGACAAACATAAAGAGTATTTACAAGTAGCCATGAACAATTGCATACATGAGTAGGCGAGCATGTAGATGCATGAATATACAATTATAGAGTGTAAGGTATAAAATTATTGAAATGCATGATTAGGCAAGTGCATGAATGCATGAGCATACAATTGTGGATGCAAGACATGAAATTAATATATATGCATGAGCATTTAAGAGAATATAGAGATGCAAGAGATATAAGCTCATATGAGTGCATGAACATGTAAACACAAATGATGAGATGCAAAATATGAAAATGTTTTGGGTATTTTTGCAAATAGACATGTAGTAAAACTTTTCAGTAAAAAGTTAATGAAAGGTAAAGTAAGAATGTATGAGGTGAATGGTAATTATTTAATGAGATAGTAAAGTAAAAAGTTAACATGTTTTTTTTTACTTATGGTAAAATGCTAATGAATGGTAAGGTAAAAAGTGAAAAAACACATTAACACTATTACACATTTCTACACAAGATCAAACACACATTTTAAGCACTAAAATGAACCCTAAAAAGGCCTCTAAGGCCGAAACCTTATATGAGCAAAACAACAAGTTATTTCATGCCTAAATTCATAATCAACACATGGAACACATTATGCAAATCAAGCATTTTATTTACATAAATCAAAAAGAGAAAAGAAAACCACAAAACCCTAAATTTTAGAGCTCAAAACCGAAACCCCCTAATCCTCATGAATCAAACCAAAATTCAAACTTGTAAGTTATGACATGAACAATAGGATGCATACATTACATGAAAATTATTTATTCATGAAAAAGTGACAAAATGAGTGTGAAAAATACAACTACAATATGGTGAAAAACACAAGAAACCTCTCATCAAGGCAGTGGTTCACTTCAAACACCCAAGGCTCCCAAAGTCCTTGACATAGTGTTTGAAATGAACCTCTAAGCCTCTTAGAGAGGAAAGAGGAGTAGAAAGGAGATTCACATGCTAATAGTTAAAATGCAAGAGATAAGATATTTACCTCAAGATCAAAGCTACACAAGAGTAAGAAAATGAAGATCAATAATAAATCAACAAAACTCTTCACAAATCACCAACAATGCCACGCAAACTTGAAGAAAGCAAGCTCCTTGGTGATGTGAAAATGGAATCAAGGATGAAAAGAAGAGGATATGTGGATGTGGAGTGGATTTGAGGTGATTTGGTGGATGAAACTTGAAAGAAAAGATGGAGGAGAAAGGAGGGAGAGGCTACGGTTTTGAGAGGAGGAGGGGAGGAGAGAATGCTAGCTAGGGTAAAATGAGAGTGTGTCTATGAGAGGCTCTTATTTTTGGGTTTTATATTAAGTGAAAACTTAAGGGTAATTAGGGTAATGTGCTTCTTGCAAACCAATAGGATTTGAGATAAATTTTGAATCAATGGTCAAGATGCAATATCACATGGATCAAGGGCAATTAGAAAGCACAAAATTGGAGAGAGAGAGAGAGGGCTGGGTGCGCAGCTTAGTAAGTGTGGTGAAGGATAAGTTTAATTACAAAATTGTATTTTTCCATAAAGCTTATTACACAAGTGTCATTTTGATTCAAATGAAGGGTGGGGATTGCATTTCACATTTAAATGGAAGGCTATGATTTAGTACAATTTGCAAACAATAAAAATAAATGAAAATGGAGTGTATATGGCTGATTATGCGCAGCTATGGGGAGTGGGAGAGTGAGTGGAATTGCAAATTGTACTATTGTATTATTCTTATCCTTTCAAAATTCAAAAGAATGTGTAGAATATTCCCTTCTAGATTATTCTTCCTAGTTCATGCCATTTTGGGCCAAATCCTATGATTCAATGATTGGGCTCTGAATTTTATGATCTCATCAATCCCAAAATTGATTTATTTACCCCACTTCAAAGGAAATGACCATTTTACCCTTCTACCTAAAAACTAGGTTTTTAGGCCAAAAAGTTTAATACTTGCGCACAAAAATAATCACAATGGAGCACAAATATCCCTCAAATAAATCATTGGTGATTGTTCAAGGATTTGGGACAAAAGACCGTTTTTATTGTGAAATGACCAAAATGCCCTTTCACTCTAAAAACCCTAGTTCTTGGCCCAGAGCACATTTTCACTTCAAAACTAATTTTTCACCCTAGGAATGACCTCTAATACCTTAAAAATGCATGTTGAATGATTTGTCCTGAGAAATTGTCCCTTAGTTGCAAAATGACCAAAATACCCTTTTGCACTGAAAAAAAAAAACCTAACTTGTCTGAGAAGTGCATCCCAACTTCAAAAATGATTTTAGAAGCTTTGAAATGACTTTTAGAACCCTAAATGCAATGCATGATACTCTCTTCTCCTCTGGTTATTTATTTTTGGGGAAAATTAGGGTTTTGACCTAAGCCGGCCAAATTTGGGGTATGACACTTGTGTACGTTGATGACATTATTCTTACAGGCAACTCACCCTCTCTTTTGAAGATTATCACTACTAGACTTCATCAAAATTTTGCTCTTAAGGAGCCTTGTGATTTGGACTATTTTCTAGGCATTGAAGTTCACAAGACTAATACTGGCAAACTTCAGCTTACTCAATCTAAGTATCTAAGGGACTCATTGCAGTAAAAACAGGATGCAAGACTCGCCCCATCAGCTCACCTATGGCTTCTAGCACTAAATTGTCCAAAACTGGTTCTCCACAGTTCAACGATCCCCTCTCTACCGCTTAGTGGTTGGTGCACTTCAAGATGCAACTTTGACAAGACCGAGCTTAGTTACTCGCTGAACAAAGTCCGCGGTTCATGGCAAACCCCCAGAGACACATTGGGCGGTGCCAAACGTATCTTGAGATACTTAAGCGGTACAATTCATCACGGTTTGTCTCTTATACCGCTAACATACATTAACCATTCACTCTTATTGGATTTTGTGATGTCGATTGGCTTCGGATCCGCACGATGTAAGGTCTACCGCTCACCTATCTATTTTGGTCCAAACATTGTGTCTTGGTGGTCTAGAAAGCAACCATTGGTTGCTAGATCAAATGCCGAGGTCGAATATAGAAGCCTAGCACAAACTACTTCGTAAATTTCGTGGATACAAACTTTGCTCTCTGAATTACATGTCAAAACAATCTCTCCAACCATTCATTGTGACAATCAAAGTACAGTAGCATTGGCACACAACCCAGTTCTACATGCTCGGACAAAACACATGGAAATAGACTTGCTCTTTGTTAGAGAAAGAGTTCGCCAAACAAATTTAGAAGTTGTGCACATTCCCGGTCATCTACAAATTGCGGATGCCTCACCAAGCCACTCTCTACAAACTACTTTCACCGATTATCGCACCAAGCTTAGAGTGTGCTCCATTACTCACCCACCCTAAGCTTGTGGGGGGTGTGTAAGTGTATATCTGTTAGTCAAGTGTATATCCTTTAGATTAACCTTAGGGGCATAATTGTACTTGCACCATTTTGTATTAACTCTAACTCTGTTGTAATATCAGTTAGCTAAGCTAACCGATTTAGTTAGAAAGTTAGAAATTAGTCAAAGCGTGCACAAAGTTAAGCTTGTAAAGTGCACAGATAAGCCACCGTATAAAACCAGATTCTCAGAATGTAAATTCATTTTCAAGCAATCAATGAAAATGCTTCTCACTAAATTCTCTGAAATTCTCTCTCGTTTTTAGCTTATCTTACACAACGGATAAAAAAAGAAAATTGTCTGCAAGTCTACTTTACTTTTGGTTGTGTGGCAGAGATAGCAGTGTTGCAGGGAAAGTATTTATGGAAATTCAAATAACTAAGCGCTATTTTATAGGGTTCTACGATCGCATCGAACCTAATAAGAAATAGTTTTAAGGGAGTATCTCTAAAAATAAGACATTCGGTGCAGTGAAATTCAAACTGGTTCGGCCAAGCGTGCGCCGAACCGTACTTAATATTTAAAAAAAAAATATAAAATCTAATTTTTAGTAAGGGCTTTTGGTCTTTTCACCCCATAAAGAGGTGTCCAGTGAGTAGCTAGGGAGTTGTACGAAGCATGGGCCTAGGTTAAAGGTTGACGAGTCCTCTTGTCGTCGGCCTGTTGGTCACCAAACCAACAAACTTGTCAATG
Organism: Oxytropis ochrocephala; assembly: GCA_020916435.1. Lineage (NCBI taxonomy): Eukaryota > Viridiplantae > Streptophyta > Magnoliopsida > Fabales > Fabaceae > Oxytropis > Oxytropis ochrocephala. Next base: position 76,208,283 of record CM037094.1, on the reverse strand, counting down.
GTCAGACCCTCAGGCTCGTGCAATGTCTGCGCAAGCCTAAGCAGTCCTCGCTCCCGATTCTGTGCACTCATCTTTCGTCTAACTGCTAGACCACCATGACATTTTTTTTCCAGATCAAAAGTAAAAGTACACTAAAAGAGAAAATTCAATTTTAGCAATTTAAATTCCTAATGGTATGTTTGGATGATGGAAGGAAAGAAAGTTGAAGGAGTGAAAGAGAGTAGAAAGTGAGAGGATTATTTAGGGTGTTTGGTATAAGAGAAAGTAGAGTTAAAAGTAAGAGGAAAGAAAAATGTTTATTTCATAATTGACAATAATACCCTTTATAAAAATAGATTATGTTTAAATTTATTATGAAATATAATGTCATTAAATATATAAATATAATTTTTAAAAAATATATGAATATAAATAAAATTATTTAAATAAAGTGATTTTTTTATTGAATATATAAAATGTAACATAAATAAATAAAAACATGTAACATAAATAAATAGCCACAAAAACAATAAGCAAGGTTATTTTAGTCTATTTCTTGTTCAAAGTGTGCTTTCTTGAAGTTTCTTCCCAATTTTGGATGGAAACATTTTTGGCTATGGGGCCCACATGTTTCATTCTTTCCTTCCTCTTATCATGCATTCCAAACAATAGAAACATATTTATCAAGAATATTTCCATCTCTCCTTCTATCTTTCCTCTAACATTCTCCTATTCCAAACACGCCATAAAACTTTAAATTCTCTAAGATTTTGTATTTTTCCACCAAACACAGAGAGAATAGCACAACACAAGATCCACATGCTAACTTGGCTGTTTGGTTATGCATAACAAAGTACACTAAAAATCTAGCGGTGTGGCAGAATCTGTTTTAAAACCTTGAGCTACAACCTACGTGCTTTGATGAATGATGATGATCCATAGCAATCTGGCTTTGCACTTTATTTATGCCCCAGCCTCATCTCATCTGGAAACTACTAGTATTTAAAAATTGGATGTTATTAATCACTACTCTCGGAATATTGATCAAAGAATCAATTAATAAATTTGTTATTGAAAAGCATAACTGTTTAATTTTGTATCCTTAACCAATGTCTTGAGAGTACTTGTTAACATTTGACTAACAAAATTCTCATGTTATTTTGAGGTAAATTCGCATTATGTTTATAAATTTTTTTTCCTGATAAGCAGCATTATGTTTATAGTTGTTCTTTTGTCATTGTGTTGGCTAAAAGACTAATATTTACTCGTACTTAGGAGTAAGTTTTGTATTGACCAACACTAAATTTTTCAACTGCGAAAATTGAACCCAAGAGCACCGAATCGACCCCCTGTGTCCCAAAATAGCTTATTCCACTTGCCAACGATTTTGGTTGTTAAAAGTGTGATTTGAAAGCAAAGTCAAACGTGATAAAAAATACGAAAATAAAATCTCGTATTTGGATTGTCTAACTTCATTTTGCCTACCTTTCTCTAACTTTAGTCAAAATGTGAGATAATATGGGGACAATGTAGTAATTTAAAATGGAGAGAGAAAGATGAGAGAGAAAGCAAATAAGGAGAGAGATAGAGAGAAAGTTAGGAAAAAATAAGTTAGACAATCCATGCCCTAAAATCTTCTTAGACAGAACAATAATAGCTAATTACATTTTTTTATCAAATGAACAAAATTAAATATCCAAAACATTTGCCAATGCTATCATCAAAAAAGGGTTTCATTTCTCTAAAATAAAGAATACACTTTAAAGTTGTAGTCCCTGGTTAATATTTCAATAAATAGATACACACGTATGATAAACTATGAAAGTAAAATCAATTGTGTTACAATTTCACACCAGAAGTCCAGAACTAACCCCACAAAAGGAAACTCAACTTGAGCATACTTCTGGCAACAATCTACCAATTTTTTTAGTCAACTTGTAGCATGTTTGGATTATATTTTTGTAAACCATGATTTGAGACTCTTAAACACAATACAACCAAATCATGGCAATGTGTAAATGAAACTCAGTTTGTTCAAGTCAAACAGGTGTTGGTCACCAAGCATGCTAGTTGTTTGGTCACCAAAACGAGGAAGTTCAACTTTCCTCGTCCCACCGGCTTTTGGGTATCTCTCCAGACTCTGCAATCACTACCTTCTTCCTCGGTTTTCCGCTGTAGGTTCCGGCTCCTCCTTCAATTGCAAATACGGTATCCATGCCTTGAATAACCTTGCCGAAGACCACATGGTCTCCATCCAACCTATAAAGTTTGCATGCAATTTGATATCATAAATAGTGATGATGCCGCAATGAGCATATATTTTGGTTTTGAAGAACAAAATTGAAAGTAGTATTTTTTTACATGGAAGATTATCAATGTATATTTGTCTTTACAACGTATGAGAACTTGGTGTACCATTCGTTTAGTTTTTGGTTTTCGATTTTTCGGTGTACGTTTGGTTTACGGTTGATAAAAATGCGCACTTTTCATTTATAGTAAACTAAACATACTCACTCTAACTGTGTCTGAACCATGCACTGTCCGAACAAAATGACTTACCAGCTGGCCTTCACCGTTGTAATGAAAAACTGCGAGCCATTGGAATCAGGTCCTGAATTTGCCATAGAGACCACGCCTGCAATCATGGAGCAAGTTTTCCAAGAAACAACTCAGACACATACCTCATAAATGACAACAAAACAACATGTTTTAAAAGGAAAATGATACTAAAAAAATGAAATGCTTGAAGCCAAGGGACTTGTTACACACCAGCATGAGAATGTTTAATCCTGAAATTCTCATCAGGGAAGGTGCCACCATAAATAGATTCAGATGCTTTGCCATCATGATGAACAATATCTCCACCCTGTATCACGAAACCAGATATTATCCGATGAAATGGTATTCCTTTGTAATGAAGTTTAACGCCGCTTGCACTCTCGCCTTTCTCCCCTACACAATAGGGAACACTCCTAATTAGTGCAAGGGCCAAATGGGGATAAACTAATATTTAATAAACTTGAAGAAGAGACTACAATTACCTGTGCACAAAGCTCTAAAATTTTCTGCAGGAAGAAAATTCAGTCATTTAAAATTGCAATTTTAGAAGAATAGTACTACTACGAGCATACTGAATGTAAAACGCGTACATATCCAATGAGATATCTTCTTCAGACAGATTTATGTTAGAATTTATTGAAACAAACTATGTCTAGACTCTACACACCCTGTATAAAGAGTGAAATAAAAGGAATATGCACAAACTCCACAATGGCGACGATTCATGCAAAATGGAAAGTTAGACACTTCAGTCTTAAAGCAATGAAATGATATACCTACGGTTTTTGATGACCTCGATTCATGGCCTCTATCAAACACTGATTTTCTGATTAAGGGTTGAGATTGTTTATTTTTCCTTCTAAAGTAAGGGCTCACTTTTGAATATGCATATCCAAAAACAGAAAAACAATGACATACCTACAGTTTTTGGCACCACTTGGCCATATAATCCAATTACGATCCTACCTGCAGAAGATATTGCTTACTTGGTAAGTCGAATTGGCACAAAATGGTAGAAACTGGCAAAAGTTAAGAAAAAAAACTGCTAGACAACCTAAACGCTGTTTATCAATATCAATATCCAAGAATACTCTGTGTGTAATTTCGGGCTCCTCTTCTGATTTCTCTTCAGCCTACATCACCAGAAAAGCAAAAGTTTATTGTTGACTGAGCTCAATAAATCATAATTGGAAAAAAATTAAAAATGACCAGACCATCAAGTTTCAATCAGATGATACACAAGAGTCGTTGTGTATAAACTTAGAGTGTTAAAAACAGTGCTTCTAACACAGGTTCACACAAAATATAGTGGGGAAAAAGAACCTCATTTGTATTCAGAATGTGGCTTATACAACTTTAATATGAGCCAGTACTAGATAGAGATTGACAACTACAACCTAAGAAACAAGTTTAAATCTTAACAATACAAAACATAACTGCAAATTGTTCCAAATATAGATAGATAAAGATAAGGGTCTAAACACTCTCACAAATGTTCCAAGAGCAAGAAGCCTGATACCCCCATAATGAGCTGGGAAAAGAAAAACTTTGAACAGGAAACATGGGTTGGTCTCAGTAATTCACTCTCATAATCAAACTGAAATCCGAAAATAAGGATCACTCTTGCAGCAATGCTCATCAAGGTATTACAATTTTTTACCAATCTTCTATCTTGTCAAAACATTGTCCGCTTTCTTTTGACGTCACATGAACCTTCCGACCATACACTCTTCTAGCCTGGTACCTTTATCTTACTCCATCACTTTGTATCACATTTCTATTTAATCATAGCGATAAGTGTTAAGGCTTCCCTTGCCATGTGAACAATATAGTATAGATGCTCCCTCCCTCACTAATGCTGAGAGGGAATCATGGGAACTAACATTTTTTTCCCGTAGACGAGAGTGGCTAGTGCCACCTGAAACTTACACACACAACTTAGAGTCTTGGGTTCAATCCCGAATGATGATATCCAGCCTAACAATTTTAACACTTGCCAATTGAGTAGGCCTTACGGATGCGAACCAACATTTTAAGTGAGTCCTCCTTCCTTCCTTACTTTTAAAGCTCTGATTATCCTCTTCCGTCCAACCTATGTAATGTCCTTCTCTTAGAAACCCTTTTCCTACCCTATCCCACATTTACTTGAGCAGCTACCTGCCTAACATTTGTAGTTGTAGGTTTGAATCCCTTGACTAGTTTCATACTTCTAGTACTACACACATGAATCCAGGGTAAATGGAACTCAAACAACTTATTTGAACAAAGAAAGAAATGGATTACAATGCAAAGGCATGCTACGGCACACAGAATCAAGCTATGAGAGATTCATTCATTATCAAATCAACAAATACAACAACAACTATTACAGACTAATTAAACAAAATTGAAGACACAATAACTCACTTTTTGATTTCAGCCTATTAAAAAACCGCATGTGAAACTATTGGAATCAAACGATTAGATCAATGAAAACAAAATCAAGCCAAACTCATTCGAAATCGCAGTAATATGAACAGTTCGATACCAAACAATTTGCACAAAACTCGGTTCAATAACCAAGATCAGATCCACAATGAGAGCAGTAAAAGGATAAAAGGGTTAAAGAGCATACCCGTTTGGAAACAGAGAATGCGAAAATGAGGAAAATAGAGAGAACAAGGAAGAGAAGGAGGAATCGCGGTTGAGCGAGAAACGCGATTTCTCTACGCATTGCTTCACCAACCCTTTTTGCTCAGTTATACCCAATCAGAGAAAAATCGAAACTTTATTATCTTCCATAGAAGATATCTTACTGGGTTTGTTTCAACCTCAGAGGGTAAACGTAAACATGAGGAAGTTTCTCAGTGAGTTGCTGATGGTGAAGGGGACTCAAGCTTGCGGTAGGGAACGAAGTTGGATAGTTCAGAGGAATAAATAATCTTAATTATTTACTTTAATTTAATCTAAACTCAGAGCATAAACTTGTAATCAGGGAATGAAAAATTTTAAAAATTAAAAAAAAATCTTGTTTGTCAGATACAGAGAGGTCCGATTTATACGGGGAAAAAACTTAGTGAACATGTTACATCCTCTTTTTTTGATAGAGCATGTTACCTCAAATTAATATTTTGTGCAAGGGTTTATAACCAATGATTATGAGAAATGATTTTATAAGCTTCTTACATTTTTTAAGTTTTTCTTAATGAAGAGTATAATTTGCATTCCTAATGAAGAATTTCCACTTTACAAGATGAAGTTAGAGGTGGGTAATCTAGCAACATTTTTTTTGACAAACAGATAAATTGGCCAAATTTATTAAAAAAAAGAAAAAAGAAAGACAAAGGAGACGAATGGGGGACTAGGCCGAAACCCTTGCCAACAAAGAAAATAAAACAATAGTAGAAAGGCCATAATATGGCCCCAAAGCACTCTAGCCTACAGGCTAGATTATAACCAATCTAACTAACAGAAGATAGAAGATACTCAAGCTAACTACACAAGCTAGAAGTAAGCCAGATCAAAAGGAATCAAAGACAGAATTAGCACTTGAGCGAGTATTGTAACCAACAGCCAACTGGTGTCGTTGCTTTCTGAATTTCTTCATTTGAGACTTGGACAAACGACAAATAATGCATGCAGAGACGCGGCTATTCCATGCGAGTCAGAAGTCACAGGATCACCAACACCATCTGAAGATCCATCCCAGAGCTTTCTTAAAATATTCATGTCAGATTCAACTACTGAGTTCGATGTAGCAACTTGTTCGGAGGCAGCAGGCACAACCTCATCATCTAAGACATCCCCCCACTTCTTCCCTAAAATTCTCATGTCAGGAGCCTCCACAGCTTTAGAAGAGGGGGCATCTAGTTGAGTCGTGGGTTGTGTAGAAGAAGAATGAGCCTCCTCCAAAGAGTTGACAGGCGAACTATGAATAGAAAGCGTATCAAGCTTGGTGGTGGGAGGCTGAGTGGAATCACTATCTGTTCACCTAGCTGTTGATGTGCTAGCCGCCTTCAAGAAAGGCTTACCAACATCCGCAACAGCCGAGTCAGGCATAAATGATTCATCCGTAGTAGCCGCGGTAGACTACATGACATTTTCTCTAGGCTCAATCGGCGTAGGAGTCCCTTGCTGTTTATGAGTCTGGGAGTGATGCTCGTAAGAGCTCCCTAGCTTCTAGTTTACCTGAGTAGAAGAGTCTTCTAGCTGCTGGTTTACCTGAGTAGAAGAATCCTCTTGCTGCTGGTTAACCTGAGTAGAAGAATCTTCTTGCTGCTGAGGTTGCTCATTATTGAGAGCCTTATGCTTGGACACATACACCTGTTTTATCTGATGAGTCCTTCCTTTACAAGCATCATTGGTATGACCAACAGTATTGCAATTCGAGCAATAGGAAGGCAAGTTTTCATATTCAATGCCAACTGAGAAAGCATAGCCCGACCTCTCAACTAGAATGTGACCCCTAAGTGTTGATTTCAAGTCTATATCAACCAAGACGCGAGCAAAGTGGCCAAAAGATCTGTCAAAAGAGTCTTTGCTTGTTGTATCATCTAGTCTAAGTGGAGTTCCAACACAACTAGCATTTGCAAAAATAATTTTGGGTCTCCAATATTCTTGAGCCAGACCTGTAATCTTAATCCAACATTGAGCATTTGTATGTTTAATTTTGGAAGGATTAAAATCAGGCTGCTAGGCAAACAGACGAAGCAAACTTGGTTTGCACTGCCAAGAGGGTTGTAACCGAATTCTTTGTAAATCATTGGCACAAGAAAAAGAGAACTCGTAGTATCCTTTCCCTAAGGAGATCAGTCCCCACTTACCTGATGGTTGCCAGAGGGCTTGAAGTTTGGACTTCAAAGCATCTAACTTGATTGGAGTATCTCCCTTTGATAGTAGAATTCTTCCATGAATGTGTGTTTTGCATTCTTCCAATCCTGTCAGGTACTCCTCCTCAGGGATTGAGTTTGATAAATCATCTCCTTTGAAGCACGGGCGAGGAAGTTGGCTAAGAGGAATATCACAGGTTGTGTTTTCGGACCCTCTCAAAACTTGTGCAAAATATTTAGCATTTGTTATTTTCTTGTGAGAGACAATCTGATTGGCAGAAACAGGGACAGCTACATGCATCAAATCAGGGAACAACGCCTACAATTCGGCTAGACCAGTAGCTGGAATCGTCGACGCAGGTGGCAGCGTAGACCTACACTGCACAGACGTTGATGTGACACAGGCTGGAAGCGTGACACCAGAATTCACACCAGCAGACTGACGGAAGGCAGAGGAGACAGGTTCTCTAATCGCGTCAGGAGTAGACAACTGTAATGTTGAAACCGCGGCTTGACTGTTAGTGGGAAAGCAAGTAAACATTGTAGCGTCAGAAGACTGGGCATCCTATGGAGAGAGTCGATACAGAGAATTAGGTGAAGCCCGTAGCAGGACCTGCAATATGTCGTCAGGGGGATAGGCCATGATGGCTCTGGCGGCGCTAAACCTAGCGGAGCAGCATCAGCGTTTCAACGTTCGAATCATGTTGATTACCCGTTAGTATGCAAGGCTAACTACCAGCAATTGTATAAATACAACTGAAAAATAATGTATGAATAACTTTTTCATTCCCTGGTAATCTAGCAACATGATTCAGTTGTGAATAGTGCAATGTAATATGATTAGAGTAAACTCTCATTTTACCCATTTGCGATTGGATGAACATGTACGAGTCTCTTTCAGCTTAACCAAAGTTATGGGTTTTAATCTAGACTTGGGATTGGGAATACAACAACTTTAAAACTTTTGAGGGAGAGCTTTGTCACACATTGTGATCCTACCCGACTCGAGAAATTAGTCTCTACAATTGCACACAGAAGATATTCGGTTTACAACAAAAAAAAAAGAGTAAATACTCATTTGAGTCTCGAACAAAAAAGTTTGTGTGCTCAAATTGGTCCATGAGAATAAACAATACAGAATTTGGTCCATATGTTAGTCCCTCTAGTAGATTTCGTTAAAAAATACATTATAAAGTAAAGTGTACCGTTTATATGCTAACTTGTATGTTATTTGTCAAGCTGTAAGGTGAGTGATATACAATGTGAAATGGTTCATTTTGGTCCCCTTTTTTGGTCATTTTTGTCCCTCATTTAAGATTTATAACAACTCCATCTTCTTATAGTCTTGGAATCCTAATCCATTATTGCTCCTGTAAAAATGTTTCTAGAAGAAAACCTCTTTGTGGTGCAATTTAGTGGTATTTAGCACATTTATATGATGAGCAATGTTGGATCCACTTCTTTTTTTTTTCTCTTTTAGCCAAACCCCACTTCATCTTCAATTGAAAGTGTGGACACAGGAATACTAAAAACTCACGGAAATGAAAACCCCACTTCATCTAACCATAGGGGTTTCATTTCTGCGAGTTCTCAGTACTCCCGTGGGTCGTGTCCGCACTTTCAATTCAAACAATAGATTTTATTAAGATGTCTCCCTTCTTAATTTTATAGTGCAACACATGACTATTAACACAATGATTTATTCACCTGCAGGATCGAAATTTTGGTTATGAGATCAAAAAATTACACAAAAAGGTTTAAGCAATCATGTTCTGTTAACTAAACCTAATTTATTTAGTACATATTTGAAGTAACTGTTAAAAAGTTTAGGCATATCTAACATAAGATGAGGCTAGATGGCAGCAATAGGCCAAAATGATATGGCAGTAATAGGCCAAAATGATAGGGTCGGCTTTATGTCCATCTCCTTCCCCTTGGGGATTTTTCTGGGTTTCACAAACAGGAAAGGATCGTGAAACAACTGTAATGTTACAAATGATTGTTTTCAAATGAGGGATTAAATTAGGCCCTTTACAATCCTTGCCACTATAAGTATGTTTTTGTCTCTTGATTTTGCTCAATTACAGGTTGATCACTCCCTATTTGTCAAGGCTTCAAGCAACCTCATCATTGTATTCTTAGTTTACGTTGATGGCATTATCATTGCAAGTAACTCTATGGAGGAGATAACTCTGTTGAGTCTCTCTTGGATGACAAGTTTAAGATCAAGGATATTTGCTTCTTGAGTTTCTTCCTTGGTCTCAAAATTGCTAGATCCAAGAATGTTACAACCCTCAACCAACACAATTATACCTTGGGTTTACTTCAAGATTGTGGTTCTCTGCCTACCAATAGCCGGCTACAACTCCTTCTGGTCCTTCCACCAAAGTCAACAATGAAGGTTCAAGGTGTTATCCTAATGAATCTGCCTATCACAGGCTTGTTAGGCACCTTCTTTACCGTACCACGACTTGACTTGACATTGCCAATGTTGTGCAGCAGATGAGCCATTTTTTCCAAGCCACTTACCCGCCCCTCCCCACTTCAAGGTCGCCACTCGGGTTACGCATTACCTCAAATCTGCCCCAACACAAGGACTCTTTGTCTCTATTTCTTCCTCGCTTCAATTATCTTGGTTTGCGAGCTTTGATTGGGCATGTTTCCTAGATGCTCGCAAATCCATCACATTGTCTCATGGAAATCTAAGAAGCAGAACATTGTCTCTCATTTTTCCTCTATGGCTGAATATCGTGCCTTGGCAAGTCTCGCGTGTGAGATCCAGTGGCTGCATTTCCTTTTGACCGGTTTACATGTTCCCTAATAATCACCATCGATAGTTTATTGTGACAACAAGTCTGCCATCTACCTTGCTTATAACTGCTTCTTCCACAAACAGACTAAACACATTGAGATCGATTGTCACGTTGTTTGGGAGAAGATTCAACATCGTGTCATCCATTTTCTCCTGGTGCCATTAGCTTCACAACTAGGTAATGTATTTTCTTCTAAGCCCCTACATACTCCATTTTTACTACCTTCGTCACCAAGTTGGGCCTTTGTGGTATTCACAGTCCAACTCGAGGGCCGAGGGGGGATATTAGGAGTTGTAAGTATATTAAACCACTATGTGAAGATGGTTATATGTAAGCCTCATGTGCCCTTGTCGTAAATGATGATTATTCGATTGATCTTTTTCTAGAATTAGGTGTGTCTAATCTTACAGTTTTTTTTCTATCCTCTTTGAGAAGTATTCAGAGTTTGCGATGTGTTGTTTGTAATCTTATGTTACAGATGGTTTGCATTTGCTTTTTGGCTAGCCTTTCGGTCAGTCCATATTAATAAAATTCTAATTATCGAAAAAAAAAAACCACTAGTTTATCTCTCACATCAATCAATAAATTTGAAATTTCTACAAAGTTAAGTGTAGGTGACTGTACAAAAACTTGAATGTTCATTTGCCACCAGACAAACTTAAGTGCCGCGCTGGCCACCCCAGAGCGGGTCCATGCATTGGTGTGGTGCTGGTCAACGTTCACCAACCCCTAACTCTCTTCTAAACACTTCAATACCTAATTTTTTAACATACATCACAAGCACACAATTAAGAGTATCATCAAGACAAATCAGGAGTTCTAGTGTGGTGATGTCACTTCAAACTGCTCTATTTTATCATTTATAACAAACTTGAGCACATGAGACTTATAAGTTTGTGAATTAATGATAACTCTATTTTATATAGAGTTATTCATACAATGAAACTTAGATTATTGTTTAATTTCAAGTAAATTATTATGTAAATATAGCTTATAAGTAAAGAAACAACATTTCAAAGATTCAAAAGGATTACAACAATGAATTAAGCAATTTGCATAGGTCTTGGTATGTTTGATGTTTTTGCTTAGTGCAGCTACACTAGAGAGTACCGTGCCTTTGCTGCATCGAGTACTGCGTGACCGCACGCATCCGATGTTCTTTGCACCAAAGAAATTGCACCAAATCATCCAAGGACCAATTTGATGCACCAACACTTGACATGTGACGTCATGCTTAGTCATGGGAGCAGACCTCGGTGCTTACTATTGGAGACAAGTTGGAAAGATCACTCATTCAAGGACATGTGACACTTCTTTATTGGACCACCCCATGTGAACTTCATGTGAAGAGCAACTTACTTGATGGGAGGTCTGCAAAGTAACTATGGTTAGCTGATCTTGGTTAAATCTTGTCTCCCAAGCAAACCCTCCATAGAAGGAAAACTCATTGCCTATATAAAGGACCATTTCTCCTCACTTGAAGATCATCCTTCATCCAAGCTTTTAAAGGATCAAATAGTTTCTTTATATTTGTAATTTAGGTTTAGTTTTTATTTAGTTTCTGAAGAGAAAGAAGGTAAGGAAGTGCTTGACAACCACTCCCTTCACTTCTACTTGGAGTAAACTTGTGTAAGGAGATCATATTGTACTTCAACTTGGGAATCTCATGTAAAAGATCTCTCCTTTGTGTAATCTCTATCCTTTTGAGTTCTTTTGTAATATTACTCATTTGATTATGCTCTTTGCAGATTCTTTCTATTATATAATGAGTAATATGAGCTAATTAAATTCCTTTAGTTGAGATGTTTGTGGCCTTGTAATGAACTTCTAAGCAAGTAAATGTGGTTTATGTAGTGTGTGCATTTTAACTCTTGTGTAATACTTCTTTCAAAGCTTATTCTGAATTTGATCACTTTAGAATTGGTAGACTTGTAGCAGCAGACATGGGCTACATTTAAGAAATCAAGAGTTAATAAGAATGAGTGTTTGTAACAACATTTTGTTAAACTAGTTTTAATAAGGAATTGATTGTGAAAACCGTGTTAAGTCCTAGACATAAGATAACATAATTCTTAGGGTGAAACAGTGGATGCTTAAGAGACATGAGTGAACCTATTTAGCATGCCTAGACATAGGAAGCTTGTAATGAAACTCTGAAGAAAGTGACTGAAAGACACATACTGATGCAGCTGCATTCAATGTACCTACACTGCCTACACCACTAAAACTCTTAGAAGTGATTTACTTGTTGAAAACATCTCAACTACTTTATCTCACTGATTCTTTACACATCTCATTGTTGTTTATACTTTTTAATTCAATTTGTATACTCCAACTAATTGTGAATAGTGTAGACACACTAAGTGTACACTCTAAACTTGACAAAGCTTTACATAATTCCTGTGGGTTCGACCTTTTCTTTATATTACTTATGTGACTATGTATACTTGCATACTATTTTCCACACAAATTAAAAAAAATATCTTCCAAAATCTTCAAGAACTAAAAAACGATAAATAAAAAGAGAAAACTTAGGTGTAATTTTAATGGTGGTGTTGACATTGTTCTCCATTCACATCATTCTATACAAAATTATTTAATCCATATTACTTGTTATAATTCAGTCATTTTTGTAGAAAATTCCATGTGTCTTGCAGTCCCGTTCCTAACATTTTATGGGTTCTAAGCAAATTGTGAGAAAATGACCCTTTACATAACTATTTTCTAATTTGAAAATATTTCAATATAAGACAAAAAAAAGTAATTTATTACATTTAACATAATACCCCTTGATACATAATAATAGTTTTACAAAATATAACAAAAAAACTTCTATTTTCTCGAAAACTCAAAAGAAGCGGTTTCTTCAAACATTTTGAGATGCAAAATCATTTATAATCTCATCAACGTCAATGTTCTCCAACATATCCTTCTCCGTTGACAAAGTTGTCAAACCGTTCAATTTCTCTTGTGACATTGATGATCTCAAGTAGGTTTAAATCAACTTCAGTTTTGAAAAACTTCTCTCCGCCGATGCTACGGTCACGGACACCGTCAGTAAAAGTCTATAAGAAATTGTTACATTCTGATTACGGTCTGCAAGTTTGACAAATTTAAGAATATCAATGGCAGACAATATTGTTTCATGTTGTTTGAGTCTTTGGCTGATATAGTTCCAATCACTTAAGCCCTCATTTCCTAACAAACTCAAGTTACTAGAAGATTTAAACAGTTTACAACAAAAACAATACATACTTTGTGAAGATATTTGCAATAAACTAACCATTTTTGAGCACTAATCTCACCGTTGCTTAATTTTCTTGGATAATACTCATATGAAAAACGCCTAAAACATTTGTCTAAGAAAAAGTTAAGATTCATTTCTCTAGTAGGCCCTACTAGAATATTATTTGAATTGTTATCAAGAGTCTCCCAATTTCTTAGATCACAAATATCAAAATGAGGATTTTCTTGTTCACTAGGAACATCATTAAGTGCATTTCACACATCAATATTATCAAGACTATTAGTATTAGCTGAATTTGGCACATTATTAGGAACACTTGAATTATCAAGAGATCCCTGATGTGATTTTATTAGTTTTTCTTTTTGCTTTCTTTTTTTTTTCTTCTCGTTTTTCTCCACTAGATAAATGTTTGTTCGAATGTATCTTAAAATAAATCAAATACCCATGTAGAAATCAAACAGAAGTATAGAACAATAACACCTCCAAAGTATAAAGTTTAAGCTTAATATACTTTTTTGGGCCCCTACAAACGTGGGCCCTAGGCGGTCGCACCCCTGGCCTATGCCCAGGGCTGGCCCTGGTGTCTTGCTCTGATTGAGAACAATACCTAAGTTTTCTCTTAAATAAAATTATCTTTTAACAAAACAATGGATCATTTTTTATCTTCAAGAAAATATCTACAACTATAAAAGTTTTGAAGCTTTTAAAGACTTCGACTATAAGAGTCATTTATTACTTTTTTTATAGGCAAAATGGTTAGTAACTAGTGTGTTAGTTACTAGATGAGAAGGGTCGGGGTTCAAACAATATACGCTTACTTTTTTTGGGGCAAGTCATTTATTACTTATTTTTAGAAGGAGTAATGTTATATGGACAAAAAATTTTAGAAAAATATAGACAAAAACCAATTCACAACATAACCAAGTTTTTTAAGCTATTAACTAACCCGTCTTTTCAGAGTTTTTTAAGCCATTAACTAAAAACTTGGTTAATTGGTTACTTGGTTAATAACTTAAAAACTTGGTTAATTGGTGTTATGAATTGGTTTTTGACTATATTTGTCTGAAATATTTTGTCCAAATATCATTACTCTTTTAGAAGCTAACATATAAGCTAAATATACTATACGACTGGATGTATATATGACTCAAAAATGTATTAAAATGTGTTCCACGCGGTAAAACACATACTAAAATATATTGTGAAAACGTCGGCATCAGAACACAATTTTTTTTCATTTACCAAAAAAACACAATTTTTATTCAATTATGATGTTAATTTTTGAAATGTAATATAGGTTTTTCCAAGAAAAAAAATTACATTTAAAGAAAAATTCTGAATAGAAGTATTTCAGAAGAAAAATTTGTAGCCGATAGTGGAAACATGAGAAAAAATCAAGCGTATAAAAAGCAATCCCAAATCCAAATTTAGACATTATCCCAGCCTAATTAAAATAAGGGTTTTTTTTACCCTCATCACTTTCCCTTCTATCCCCACATACCCTGCGAAAAGACCACAATACCCCTAACAAATTTTAAAAACTCCAAAATATCCTTAGCTCCACAAAAAAAAGGCATCGTATATACCCCCCAAAATCGTATATACGTCGTCGTATATACCAAAGGTGGGGGTATATACGATTCTCATTAAATAGTCATCGTATATACCAAATGTCACATATATACGATTGAATTTAGATACTTGAATGAATGGTCATCGTATTTACCATTGATGGTGATAAGGAGATGCATAAGTACTTGAAGCTAGCACCTATATACGATTGGCTTAATATGATTCTCATCAATCGTATATATGAATATCCATCGTATATATGATTCTCACAACTTTTAAGGTTGAAATGTTTAAGCTATGTACGATTGGTATATATGTGGATAATTGGTATATATGATTCTCATTAGAAATACAACAATGTGGGGGTAGAAAATTTCCATTGTATATATGTTATCTAACATGTATACGACCCTACAAAATGTGAGTCGTATATATGCTAGATAACATATATACGATTGATATTTTTTTTAAAAAAAATACGTTTTTTTAAGGGTATTTTGAGGTTTTCAGGAGTATCTGTGGGTAGATGGATTTGGATTCTGTTCTGTCAATGTTAGCATCCTGTTAGTCCAGTCACTTGAATCCTACCATTAATTAGATCCAATGCCTCATATTTTGCCGGATAATTATTAAAACTAAAATAGGGCCCCACTTATTTCTTTCCAACATTTAGCATACCCGAAACCATTAAGGCATTAACAGTATCTCCTTGCTCTTCTTCAAGTAACTCCATTTAATGTGAAAAAAAAAAAAAAATAACTCCATTTACATTTGTAAAAAAAAAAATCATTTGCAGCCATTTTTCTTCTTCAAGTAACTCTGTTTAGCAACAACTTATGCAACTGTCGGTTAAATAAACGGGAAGTTTTCTCTTATAATACAGCTGTTGCAGACTAGCATCTGTTCAAAAACCAAGTTTTGATTTCCATTACAATAAAAACTGATGCAGTTGTGCAAAGCTATTGCAGCTGTTGCAAAAAAGATTTGCAATCACCACCACCAGCCGATGACTACTGGCGGCGTCGAGACAGAGATAGTCGGCTGTCGACACTCTTATTTTGACAGTCGGCGTCGCAGCTCCCCTGATTTACGATTGGGCAGTGATTTATCTTCTGCTCTAATTTATGATTTTAGGAGTCGGGGGTTAGATGATTTAATTTTTGGAGGAGAATTGGCAAAAAAAAAATTGGAAGAGAAACAATATTAACCATTAGATGTATCTAATAGTGTATATTAAATGACTGGACTGACAGGATGCTAACATTGACAGGACAGAATCCAAATCCGTGGGTAGATGGGATAGTGTGGGGTACAAAAAAAACCCTTAAAATAATGGACTATGGGGCCCAAATATTTGTCGGTGTTGCAATGTGGTTTTTTTTAACCCCACACTATTCCCATCTATCCCCACATGAACTGAAAACCCCAAAATACCCTTAAAAACGTTTTTTTTTTAAAATATCAATCATATATATGTTATCTAACATATACACGACTCACATTTTGTAGGAATCGCACATACGTTAAAAAACTTAAATACGATGGAAATTTTTAAAACAAGTCGTATATACCTCCACACCTTGGTATATACGATTTGTATTTTAACAAAGTCGTATATACAAAGGTGGGGGTATATACGACTTGTTTTTATTTTATTTTTTTGCTAATATGATTTGTTTTGATTTTTAAAAAAAAAGTTATAAAAAGACTACTAAAAATCCGTTAAAGAGTCAAAACTAAGACAAAAATTATAAAAACACCTAAAAATCTAACAAAACCAAAATAAGTCTATGCAATTTTTTTTAGATTTTTTGGGGATTATGAAAAATTAAAAAAATTAATAAAAAATAGTAAACGATTGAATTTGGTTGTCCGAAAATCGATTTTTTGCCTAAATTATTCGTTCGACATATAACATCGACACATGTTAACAAACTACACACTAAACTCAATTTTTAGCCTAAATTATTCATATCTAATTTTTTTTATTTAAAATATATAATTTTAATTTTTAAATAATTTAATTATTTTTTGACTATATATATATATATATATATATATATATATATATATATATATATATATATATATATATATATATAAATTGTATATACCCCTAAATCGTATATACCACATGTGGGGTTGTATACGACTTTGTAATTTTACAAATCGTATATACCCCCACATTTGGTATATACAACGATGTATATACGATTTAGGGGGGTATATACGATTTTTAATTTTTTTTTGGAGCTGAGGATATTTTGGGTTTTAAAATTCTGTTAAGGGTATTTGGATCTTATCTCAAGGGACATGGAGGTAGATGAGAAAGTGGTGGGGGTAAAAAAAAACGAGACCCTTGCAATGTATATTGGTCGCAACTAACAAGTGTATATATGGGCTTTTCAATATCTAATAATCTAGAGGGTGCCAATTTTTGTACCCTACTTAGATCCCATACCCCCCTTTTTTTATATTCCCAAATTACTCTTTGTTTTTTATTAAAATCTACCCCGATTTTCATACTTCCCGGAAACACCGTTAAAAGGGACAAATCCATAAGTACAATTTTTATGAACTCTCGAATTTATTTAGTAGAAATAAATCTGGAAGTATAAATTTGTCTTCCATATTTATATGACCCAAAAGATGAATCCATAATTGTGTAATTTTTTGGTTTTCGGATTTATGTGTAATAGATAAATCCAGGGTGTTTATTTTTGTAACTCTGATACATAAATCCGAAATTGTTTTATTTATATTTTTATTTTTATAGTTAATTGATTTTTTTAGTTAAATCTCGATGTTGCGGACATTTGTGATCATCAGCCAATATGTCACCCACACTTTTGATCAACGGTCAATATGTCATCGACACGTTTGACGGCCTTGATGTTGCTGTCACTTTTGATAAATGGTGAATATCCAACCGAAAATCGCTATTAGTATATCTATTTACTCCAACTTTCTTTCACACAACCATATCTCTTGGTTAGTAAACAATTCCTCCTGTCACAAAATGGACATCCTTTCAACTCAGTACTCAAGAGATAGCACACTCACTGTCGTTCATCATTGTGGAAAAATCACCATAAAAGTCAATGGTGTGTGGTTTGAGTGTCCAGATCCTGTTTTATGTAGGGTTAAACACAACATCACCTTCACGCATTTAAAAGATAAAGTTGAGGGTAAGGTTGAACAGTGGGGTGATGACCGAGAGGTTAGTAGTATTAGTTTTCGCAAACCTAGACGCGGAGATGATGGTCGTGTCTATTGGTCCTCCATGAATGTTAAGACCGACGAAGAAGTACGAGCTATGTTGAATATCCATGAAGAGTTTTATACTTTCAGTCCTTTGGACTAGTATTGTTTTAACAGGCAGCAGACAATCCAAGGGGAAGGACCACGTATTTTTTTTTTCGCTTTTAAGTTTTGAATGCTTCACCTTGTGGTACACGTAAGCAAGCAACTGATGTAACGATAAAAGTCGCAAACAAAAGCTGATTGTGGTTGCTTACTTGCTTTGATTAGGCCCGATCAGTGTTATCTTCTCTGAAGAAACACTCTTGTTGCTTTTCTTCTATATGAAATGTCATCATGATCTGACATAATGTATATGCTCTCTTGCTTAACAAGTTAGATGAAGTTCCGGAGAAGTAGTATGTTTGTGTGGTGTGTTGATTTTTAGAACAACAACAACACAATGATTGCGTCAAGCTACATGGAATGGAAAACGGGTGAGGAAGAGAAACTGAAGAAACTGTTTCTAATAAAGTAGTGTAGCACAACTATGAGGGAAAAAGAAAAATATCTCTCTTTTTTTCTATCGTGTTATTGTGCGGTAACTATCAGCTTTGGAGGTGAATCAGGTGATTAATCTACTGCAGAAACTTGGATGACCATGTGTATACCCGACTTTGCTGTTCCATCTTCAAAGATAGTGAAGAAAACTTTTATTGAACACGGCCGCTCCAGGGCCCGCATGACTATCTTGAAAGTCTTCATGGAGCCCCACCCGTTCGGGTGCAGTTAGGAGGGGCCCAACATTAAATACCTCAAAACTCGGATCCTTATCTTCTCCAAAATGACTGAGTAGATAAAAAAATTAAGCTCCTCTAGAGCATGACATATCGGCTCGTTCCTCGGCATGCCCTAAAGGAGCCACTCTTTCCCCTCCTTGTCGACATACTTCTCGAATTTGGAGAGGTCGGCGTCGGGTCCCCAGATTTAACTAATCTGGCGCTGCTGGTTGGAAACCCAGTGGAAGGGGTCACCAGGAACCCTCCCTTAGCTTTCAAGGTCGGCCACTGGAGGACAACCATGTCTCTCAGTAGAACGATGGACCGAACAATTGGAGGCTGAGACTGACTCGGCTTCGTCAACACAGATTGGGGTTCCATCCTCGAACATCCTCAACACTGGTTTCCCTGGGCGTGATGATGGACGAGCTCTCGCGGTTTTCTCAGTCCTCACTAGAATGACCTGCAAAGGGGGAAGATATAGTCAGGAGACGCCTGCGACAAACTCGGCATCGGCAAAGTTGAACCAGACCTGAAAATCTCCCCCCTTCCAGATCGGATGGCGACGGAGGTAGATCACAATAATAAGGAACGAAAACATAAAAGCAAGGTAGAAAGGATGCTAACATGGGAATAGATGAACTTGAATAAAACTTTAACGAACTTGGATGACAACTTGTGGCGAGTCGTCGCCAGAAATCTGGGAGTCTACGGTGGAGGAAGAACGTTAGA
The DNA here is from genome assembly GCA_020916435.1 of Oxytropis ochrocephala. NCBI lineage: Eukaryota > Viridiplantae > Streptophyta > Magnoliopsida > Fabales > Fabaceae > Oxytropis > Oxytropis ochrocephala. The sequence goes on along the minus strand of CM037094.1, from coordinate 76,188,554 downwards.
AACAAATCTCCTAACGTCAGATCACTGGAATTCTACCTCGGCAGTCAGAGCACTTTCAACGAATTTGCTAAGTAAACAACAAATGGGGTCTCCTCCTATTTATAAGGGTTGGGGACGCCCAAGGAGCTCGAAGTTGAAGCGACGCACCCCTATCGAGGAAAGTGATGAATAAACGTTGAAAATGAGGTAACCATAATGACATGACGCCTTGGTTCAGCCAAAGGACACATCAGATATGACGCCTGACACAACAGCCACATCAATAATGAAAACTGACACGTGTCATTAATCCAAGACCGGAACGGTTCACGTACTCAAAAGCGTGTAAAGCGACTCGAGGACACCCTCAGAGCCTAGGCACCACCGCGCTACGATCTCTACGCCGACTTGGGGGTAACCCCGGAACAAAGGCCATTGGCTACTTAGAAGTGAAACAGATGGTCGAGGCTGAGATTAAGTGATGGGATCACGACAAGTGTACCGGATCGTTACTAGTAATAGTACAGAAAGACCGAGTGTCGAACTCAGGGACTGCGGTTGATTATCAGTTTAACAAATTTAACTTCTAAATTGAATAGGGACTAATTTGGATTTGTTTGACAAGAAATTAAAGTGAAAAGCGATAAATATATTTTTGTAGTTTTAATTTAAGAATAACAAGAACACAAGTGTGAATTTGTATGAATTAAAAACCGTTGGGGACGAGTTTTAATTTACTTCACTCTTATATCTAACGAATCAAACACGTTATTGAACTTATGTTATGAGCTATGATCAAATTGTTATAAATATTCTAATCATAATTCCTTAGGTAAGAGAACCTTCACTTCTAATGAAAATCCGTAATTCCTTAGGTGACCTTAACAAGAAATAACCATTAATAACAACAATTTATCCTATGATTCTGAATACCAATGACTATTCCTAGACTAGAGATAAGCAGATTTCAATTCTCAAGCATATGTAATTCAAACTTCCATTCATAATCACATATCATAAATCATCCTAAGAGTGATCAAATCCTAGAAAGCATTAAGAACAGAGATTGAAACATAAATCATAACATTCATTCAAATAACGGAGGTTTAATTCAAAAACATAAGAGATTCATAAATTGTTACTCATCCCCAACAACGGGAGGTTTAGCTAGACATAGAAATAGAGATAACAAGTGAAAAGATCAAACTAGAGGGAGAAGCTGACATCATTGATGCTCCAATTACTTGTTCCCAAGCTTGAATCATCAACGGAGGTCAACGGAGTGCGAATCCTTGTCGTCACAGACTTCAGAGCGCAAAACGAGATTGTTCCCAATTATCACAATGACCTAAAATTCAAGTTATGGGCTTAAATATGAGTTGGGTAAGTGACTCATCGTCTGGCGAGCAAATCCCATCGCTTGGCAAAATGCAGGCAAAACGCTGAAAATGCTTCTCCATCGTCTGGCGAGCTAAACAGTCGCCTAGCTATCCGACTGTAATCAACGCCATCGTCTGGCGAGCTGCAGGCAAGAATTAGTGTTGAAAACTGCTTTCTCATCGCCTGGCGAGCCAGATCCATCGCTAGGCGACCCGAAGTGAATTTCCACTATTTTTCCATCTGTTGAACCTCTAGGCGAGCTCCTGTCATAGCTAGGCGGACGACAACCAAAACAAACAAATTAAACGCACCAAGCATATCAAAAACAAAAATGAACTCAATTAAAAACTAATAAACAAAATTCAAACTATTATGATTCTAAACTCACTGTAATTGAGAAAAACTTAATAAAAACTAATTAAAAACTAGTTAAACTATACAAAGACAATCAAGCTGAGGCCACCCATCCGGAATGACCTCGACTTGGGGGTCAACTGTTCCGGGATGGGCCAAGCTCAATTTGTAGCAGCCCATTAGCAGTCCAGAAAGCAATCCAATGGCCCACTAGCGCGTGATCTGTGCGCTGGCCCAATCAATGGTTGAGATCGGCCCTGACTAATCAAACGGCTCAGATTCAACGAGCACTTGAGGGCAACCCCCTCTCGCGTCTATAAATACATCATCAACCTCTGAAACCAGGTAGACATCTCTCATTTGGACCTCACACCAAATTTTGATCGCTGACTTTGGCATCAGAGTGTTTACAGGTACCAAACCCCCTCCGACTTGGGGACATGAGTGGACAAACTCACAATATCCATCTACCAACTTCCAACTTGGCATATCAGACGTAAGGAAAGGTACAGAACAAAGCTAAAAGACTTAAGAATTTCTCCATGTCGAAAGCCATAGAAATTACGCTTTGTGCAATCCTGATTGTATCAACATCCTTGACTTGCATTTTCCACAAATCACAATTGATTCTTCCATCAAATTTCTCCATGTCAAACTTTACACCACTTGAAAAATTTAACATTCCAGCTGTATACTTGCTGTAAACCGTGCACCGAGTAGGTTCCCAAGAAAGAGAGGTGGGTCACAATAGAATTAAATATCAAGTCTTTCCTTGCCATAACCTTCCTCAAACAACACTTTCACATTATCAAACTATTTTTCTGATAACGAAGATCAAACAAAGCTGCAACCACAAAGCATACTAAGAAATTTATACCCCACCGAACCAAAAGCTCTAATACCAATTGTTGGGAAAACAACATAAAGAAATTAAAATGATCACAATCGAAACACAATAATTTAACGTGGAAAACTCCAAACCAGAGAAAAACCACGAGTCGTTGTCTAAGGACAAACAGAGAATAACACTATGCGAATTTTTTTCCAACACATAGACCTCTCTCAAACATCTCATGTCCACAATACACCCACACCTTCCAAAGGAAATATTTAACTACATCTCAGAACACTAGAGAAAGGCTTAAGTGCACTTTTGGTCTCTCTATTTTACTAAATGTGCAATTTTTATCCCCCTATTTATTTATTTTGGCAATTTTGGTCCCTCAATTTTATTAAATGCGCAATTTTGATCCCCGTATTTATTTTTGTGCAATTTTGGTCTCCTTACTTTACTAAATGCACAATTTTGTTCACCCTATTATAGAAAATGATTTAATTATTGAAAATAAATAAATTATTTTAATATTTTATATTTTAATATAAATTTTTTTAAAAAGTAAAGTATTTTTATATTATATATTTTAGATAGTTAAATATTTAATTGAAAAATAGAAAATTATTTAACTATCTAAAATAAATAAGCTATTTTTATATTTTATATTTTATATATTTAAATAATTACATAAAAAACAGAAAATTATTTAACTATCTAAAACAAAAAACTATTTTTATATTTTAAAAAGTTAATTATTTAAAAAATAGAAATTATTTAATTATCTAAAATAAATAAGCTATTTTTATATTTTATATTTTAAATAGTTAAATATTTATTTAAAAAATTGAAAATTATTTAACTATCTAAAATAAATAATCTATTTTTATATTTTACATTTTAAATAATTAAATATTTATTTAAAAATAGAAATTTATTTAACTATATAAAATAAATAAGCTATTTTTATATTTTACATTTTAAATAGTTAAATATTTATTTAAAAAATAAAATTATTTAATTATCTAAAATAAATAAACTATTTTTATATTAAATATTTTAAATAGTTAAATATTTATTTAAAAAATAGAAAATTAGTTAATTATCTTAAATAAATAAGATATTTTTATGTTTTATATTTTAAATAGTTAAATATTTATTTTAAAAATATAAATTTTTAAAATTTTAAAAATAAATAAACTATTTGTATATTTTAAGATATAAATTAAAATAATAAGATAGAGGGACCACCTAATTTTTTTATTAAATATTTATTTTGTAAAATTAAATTATTTTTATATTTTAAAAAATAAAATATAAAAATAATTAACTATTTCAAATAAATAATTTTTTATTTATTTCTTAATTTATAAAATACAAAAGTAGTTCATTTATTTTAAATTATATATTAAAATATAAAAATAAGTTATTTATTTTAAAAAATTAAATCATTTTCTATAATAAAGGATCAAAATTACATATTTAGTAAAATAGGAGAAGCAAAATTAGACAAAAATAAATAGGGGGATCAAAATTGTGTATTTAGTAAAATAGGGGGACCAAAATTGTCCAAAAAAAATAAGGGGATAAAAATTGCACATTTAGTAAAATAGGACCAAAAGTGCATTTAAGCCTAAGAGAAAAAACAAAGTCAAATACAATTTAAGGTGTTTCTGATTGGTGCATTTTGTAAAGGAGAACTTAAGCCCATTATATAAGTTTAGTCTTCCCCTTCTTTCACAAAATTAAACAATGTGAGATTTAATCATCTCGGTCCCTAGCTCCGCTAGGGTTTTGGTGGAGCAGCGCCTCCTTTATGTTCCCAGTCCAACTGGGTCAGCCTCCGTGGCTTTTGTTGATGCATCTGAGCAGCTCTTTCTCTGGTTCTTCTACAACGTGCTTCCATCATGTGTCCAACCTCCTTCATCTCTCGTACAGCAACCCACTCCGCTAGTGTGAGTCGCCCTCCCACACCACTGTCTTCTCCGCTGTTCCACCTTTTCTCTGATCTACACCTTCCTGACCCCCACACCCCACCCACCTGATCATCTCTGTTCTCCCACAACCACTCTGGTTCCATTTCGTCCCCCAGCTGAGCCCTCAGATCCGCTTTACCCCCAGATCTAGATGCTTCCTCTCTTTTAACAGTTTCACCCGTGCTTCCCTATGGTGACTTGCAGCCATCTTGTTCTGGCCGATTTTCTCTGGTTTTTTTACAGTTAACAGATCCTTTGGTCCTGCCTTCCCTTCTTCTAGTTCTCACCTCATCTCCTATGGCCTTCAGTTTCGGATCTATAGACCCCGGGGCCAGTTAGCCTTAAATACGGGGATAGTCTGGACTTTCCGTCTTTCCCCCTACACCAACTTCGTGGGTCTATTTTTCCTTCTCTGTGATGCTATGCTTTGCCTGGTGGTGGAACTCATTTTTTGGTTGCGGTGCTGCTTGCTAGTTGGTCTCGTGTTTGTGAAATGGTGAAGACTATGTGGGTTATGGTTGTGCTAGTGCTTGATGGCTGTATTAGGTTGCTTTAGGTTTTTATTATGCATTTAATTATGTTTTAATTAAGTTAGTTCAATAGGATTTTGGTTGTTTCGGGTGCTGCTCATATGCTTATTGTTAATTTTCGGAGTTTCAGCTATACTTGATTGTATGATGTCCTTAGTGGACCTGTTGGTGCTTGATTTGTGAGCTCTATGCTTACATTCGGTGTAATGTTTCGGTAGCCTTTGCCCGTTTTCAACATATTTCAATTCCAGTCAACTCTAACACATCATTCATTGGGGGTAGCAGTAACTGTAGAACGGGAATATGCTTCATGTTTACTGTAAAAATCTGTTTATACAAATTTGAACAATTTTTTGCTTAAAAAATAATTACGACTCTTTTGTTTAAAGTTTTTTCGTAAGTTTTGTTTTAATTTTAACAAATTTAGAGGTATATGATAGATGAAAGATCTATATCACCAAAGACTTAAATATCATTTTGGTCCCTGCAAAATGAGTGAAAATCCATTTTACTCCTTATAATTTTTTTTAAAAAAAAGGTCCCTGCAAAAATGTTTTTTTTTAATTTATTTTGATCCCTACCTTGATTTTCATGCTGATTTGGCACGATTTAGCACAACAGGCAACACTGACGTGAATGTTTTAGTACCCATGGATTGTCATGTCACTTAAAACAAATGTTAAATCCCTATTATACTCACTCAATGTCAATTTGGGATGCCTTCAATTTAAGTCAAAATAGGAATTTAACATTTATTTTAAGTGATATGACAGTCTACGTATGCTAAAACATCCACATCAATATTGTCAGCCGTGTTAAAATTTTCCAAATCAGCTTAAAAATCAAGATAGGGAGCATAATAAATTACAAAAAAAAAAATTACAAGAACCTTTTTAAAAACAAAGACTAAAATAGATTTTGACTCATTTTGCATTATCAAAACAATATTTAAGCCATCACCAAAGTCGCCCAACTAATTCCTCCTAAGAGCCAACCTCTCCTTTTTTTTCCCTTTTTTTTTGGATGATACCTCTCCTTTTTTCTATCTCTCGCATATCCACTCCACAATATATTTTTTTGGCAACACAAGTGCCATGCTGATGTGGAATTTTGTGAACCAGCTCAAAAAGTAATTAACGGCAAAAGTTGAAGGATGAAGCAAAAATTGGGTTAGATGATGAGGTGTATACATCAATCCGCAGCAGTCGCAGATAGCTTGAAGTTACACCTACGGTACCGCTTCAATCCCCCAAAAGTCAATTAAAGTAGCTAGCCGCCTGATCGTGTCCGTGGACCGTACCTTTCGTATAATAGTGGACCGTACCATATTTTCGCTCTTCTTTCCAGACCACGATTCCCTGCAGTCAACAATGACTGCAGGTCCCTAAATTTTCACTAAAAACTATTTCTGCATCCATTAAATAATTAATAACAAAAAAGAAGAGATGAGAGAGAATGCTTCTTTTACACAGAAATGCAGGAACTGCAGTTAATTATGACTGCAGGTAATTCCATTCCCTTCTTTCCTCGTTTTATGTTTCAATTTTTTTTTCCGGATATTATGTTTCAAGTTTTCTATTAGTGTATTATTAAGTGGTGAGGCCTAAGTTGCCTTTAGAGAATTGTGGGTAAGTTACCACACCAATAAATTTCAACTAGGTGTGTTGCGCATTTTCGGGTTCATGGTTTGCGGATAGATTTTAAGAAGGTTGGAAGATTGAAGTATTTATTTTGGATGACAGTCACGTGGTGCATCTGGATTCACCGGAACCATATTCTTTTCAGAGATGAGGTCTCATTCTTTAACTTGGATGTTAAAGAATCATGTTAAAACTCTAACTTGGAGTTGGTTCATTAGCATTGAAGGTCGCAATTCAACTTTTAATATTTCTGACGGGTGGGGAAATCCTTTTGGCTGTTTGAATGCGGTGTAATTTGAATTTTTCTTCTTGGGATACTCTTTTCTCCTTGGGTTGTTTTCCATGGGGTTTTGGCCCAAGAAAGTTTTAATGAGGCTCCTTGTAGTTGTAAGGGTTGGGGTGCCCCTGGCATTCCTTATTTTTTTAATATATTTTTTACTTATAAAAAAAACATGTGTGTTCCACTAACTATGTCATAAATTAAATTTTGTTTTACAGTTTTTACATATATTTTTTGTTATTTACATACTCGCTCCACATTCAATTAATCGATTTTTATATTCCCAAATGTTCCCAACGAGACCGGCATGTATTCCCGAAGAGCTATGCCCTATCCGCCTACATCTGTTCGGCTTAATCTCCATTATGGCGGTCAACAAAGCCATTATGAGAATCCCTGATATTTCTCCCATTTGACTTGTAACAGTCAACTTGACCATTAAGTGTATTTATCGCTATCATTCTCGAAACGCACATGACGCGCTTCACTTCGATAGCCCCTTCGAACCTCTGCCTCCCCATATGCCCGTCGGTGCCATCCTTCATGGTGGCCCCCTCCGTTCCACCGTCCGCCTCTCCCGTCGTACCCTCCTCTATACCGCTCTCCTCTCGCTCTAACCTTGTCCTCTCATTGCATTTTGTGTAAAATTGTGACCTTTTGATTTGCTGCATAATGGAGTGCAATAAATATATGAGAGAGAGAGAGAGGTGCGATAATTATGAGAGAGAGTAACCATATTAGTTTTTAGGAATTGTCATAATCAATTATTTTAATTAAAAGGGGTGACTATGAAAATAATATAAAATATATGATGGAAAAAAATAATATTTACTCATTAATGTAATAAGATTAGTGGATAAGGTAAATTACCCACATTTCATAAAAGGGCAACCGAGAATTTACCTTCTTATGTTTATAACTCTTAAGTACTACTCTATTTGCGCTCCGGCCAATCGCGCTAAACTCTTAAGTCCCGTTTGGTGGTTACTATGGGTGGGGCTATGGGTCTGCTAGACGTCAAATGGTGGATGCTAGCTTGACGCTAAAATTGTGGTGGATGCTTTCGATTGCAGCTTATTTTCAAATGTCGAGTTTGGTTGTATTTTGCAAAATTTACAGGAATTGTTTTCTTTTTTTTTTAACAACTCTTATGTAGAGTCTTCTAAAAGGGGTGCTAATAAGATAACTCATGCTCTAGTGAAGGTACACTTATTTATAACTAGCCCTCAAATTTACCACGATGTTCCCACATGGGGAGAGGATCCTCTGCAGTTTTGGCGCGAACTGCAGAGTGCAGTTAGTGCAAAAATTGACATTTAACATCGATTCGTTTGCAAACTGATGTTAAATATCTCTGACACACATGCATTTAATATCGGTTAGGTTGTTCAACCGATGTTAAATGCAGCCAGACTAACTACACTGCGATTCGCGCCAAAACTGCAGAGGATCCTCTCCCTCCCACATGTATTTGGTATCTCATATGAATGAAATGAATTTAATTCTTATGTCAAAAAAGAATATTAAATTAGTGTTCTCAACAAATTACTTTTATCGATTCCTTAATGAATGCTCTTAACAAACTGATTAGCAAAATCCAAAAACAAATTCAACATATTCATCATATGCATACAATTCTTTTTCTCTCCTCCATCACGATGTCATATTTTCAAATTTTCTCTCCTCCATCACGATGTCATATTTTCATTCATTAATTAAAAATATTAAAAAAAATATTAAAAAAAAGTGCTTTGCGACAAAAGAATTGGTGGAATAAATTAAGGTCGCAACGGCCACTTGCACGGTAACTTGCGCGCATGAAAAGGAAGAAAACCAACTGGAAATATTTGTCTACACACACTAGTTGTTATATAAAATTTTAAAGTCATAGTCTTTACAAAAAATATTTAAAATAATCTAATTAAAAAATTTCACGTGAAAAACCCAGATTGTGTTGTGTTTGTGATTTGTGAGTGTTGTCGTTTGGTGACAAGCAAGTGCGGTACGTCTCTCTGAGTGAGTGTTAGTTAATAGGCGAAGCATCTTATCTTATCATCACCGTACATGGAAAGCAAAAACAATAAGAGCTTCAGTTCTTCTTCGTCCAATAATTTATCAATAACTTGAGTACTTATCGCTACATGGGCCTACATGCTACAAACGCTTTCAACAGTTTGTAATTCACGTGCTGGATGAACAACCCATCACAGCTGTTTTTGTCTTCTCAGCGATGGCTGTTACTAATTTTCTATGACTCGTGCAGCGGGAATGGAAGGAATATGGATGCTTTTCATTTCACATTAATGAATATTTTTCTTTATTTTGATTTTTATGAATATTTCTCTTCATTTCCCTTTTATTAACTTTCCTAGCTCTTTGTTTCCTTCTTTTACCCATTCACTTGTATAATAAAAGTCATTTTGGATTATCTAAGAGCACTTAAATGAGTTGATTTAGATCTCTTTTAATTTAATCAACGTCTTCAATTTGAATCCAACATCGCAACAACGTTAAAAGCTCTTGAGAAATCATTCTTTGTCCATTGTGATTCTATGCAATTCGGGAGATTAGTTTTTTGTTGTTGTACAAGTAAGATACTCATTCATATAAAAAAAGTCATTTTGGATGGTCTTACACATATTAGAAAAAAATAATAAATGAAAGAGTGGAAAATTTCACAAAATTATTTTTGTTAACTATTGAGTATTAAAAATTGTCATAAATGACTGGGTTCGGATTCCACCCCAAAGTCTCGAGTTTGTATTTTGGATGTAGAAAAATTTTGTTGGGAAGGGAGAACCACATGAATCGGCAAAACTGGGTATTCGTGGCTAGTCATATTCCCCGACGTAGATTAATAATTGACAAAATTAGTGGATATTTCAGAAACTTAACGGCATGATAGCAGCTCTATCTCGGTTCATCTCAAATGCCGCTTTTAAATCACTACCCCTTTTTAAACTGTTAAAAAGGAATCGAATTTATCTGGACCACGTAAGCGGGATGGTAGCGCCACCCGGTTAAAAAGATATTATCAGAACCTCCGATATTAACCCGACCTGAGCCAGATGAAGTATTATATTTGTATCTCTCAATATCTGAGGAAGCATTAGGGGCAGCACTGGTCCGAGAAACAAAAGAGGGACAGAGCCCGGTTTACTTTGTGAGCAAAGCTTTACAAGGTCCAGAACTCCGATATCAAAAGATAGAGAAAATAGCTTTGGCTTTAGTAATAGCTACTCGGCGACTCCGACATTATTTTGTTTCTCACCAAGTAGTCGTTCGAACAAACCATCCGATCAGACAAATCCTACATCGTCCAGACCTTTCGGGACGAATAATAAAGTGGGCAGTAGAGCTGTCCGAATTCGGTATCAAATATGAATCAAGATCGGCAATGAAAGCTCAAGTACTAGCCGACTTTGTAGCAGAAATGACTTTGGCAGAGACCGAGAATGAAGTATGGACGATCCATGTCGATGGCTCTTCTAATCCCAAAGGGAGTGGGGCCGGAATTATCCTTGAAAGTCCTTCTGGAGTGGTTATAGAATTATCACTCACTTTCAAATTTACAACTTCAAATAATCAAGCTGAATATGAAGCATGCATTGCTGGTCTACGTTTGGCTTCGGATTTACGTATCACTCGGCTAAATCTCCATACTGATTCACTCCTCGTGGTCTCCCAGATCGGAGGCGACGACTGGCGAAAGAGCCAATCCTCCAAAAGTACCTGAATCATGTCAAGAAACTCCTGACCGAATTTGATTTCGCCGAGGTTAAGCATGTCCCAAGAACAAACAACGTTCGAGCCGATGTTCTTTCCAAATTAGCAAGCACCAAAACTACTGGAAATCACCGGTCAGTTATACAAGAGATCCTCAGCAAACCTAGTTTTGGGGACGATTTACACTCGATGTCATCAGTGTACGTGATAAATGAAGATCAAACATGGATTGCTCCTATCTTAAATTACATCATGTCAGGTACGGAACCTTCCGATCCTGCAAAAGCCAAGATCGTCCGAAGAAAAGCAGCGTCTTTTGCAGTTTTCAATGAACAGCTTTACAAGAAGGCACTCTCTGCACCATTATTGAAATGTCTAGAGCAGACGGAAGCTGAATATGTGTTAATGGAAATTCATGAAGGAATATGTGGCCAACATTTAGGTGGTAGATCCTTAGCCAGGAAGGTGTTAAGGGCGGGATACTTTTGGCCGACCATCGAAGCTGATGCAAGGAACTATGTGAAGAAATGTCCGAATTGCCAGATTCACGCAAACGTTCATATTGCACCTCCTACCGGTCTCACAACTCTCTCCTCCCCATGGCCTTTTGCATGGTGGGGGATAGATCTTCTAGGACCTTTTCCAAAAGCTCCCGGGAGGAATAAATTCTTAATTGTGGCGGTTGATTATTTTACTAAATGGATTGAGGCCAAACCACTATCTATTATTAAGGCAAAGAACTGCATCTCTTTTTTCCGAAAAGAGATAATTACCAGATTCGGGGTGCCCGAGGTGGTAATCACAGACAATGGAACTCAGTTCACGGATAAAGGATTCAGGAAGTTGATGTCCGATCTCAAAATCAAACATCGATTCACGTCGGTAGAACATCCCCAGACAAACGGTCAAGCAGAAGCAGCAAACAAAATACTTCTCAACGGATTGAAGAAAAGGTTAGACAATGCCAAAGGAAATTGGGTCGAAGAACTCCCTTATGTCTTATGGGCATATAGAACAACTCCTCAAAGCTCCACGGGAGAAACACCTTTCCGATTATCATATGGGAGCGAAAATTTGTCATCCCGATCGAAATCGGTGAACTATCTTGGAGAACTTCAAACGAAATCACCGTAAGACAACGAGCAAGCTTTACGAGAAGAGCTAGATCGGTAGATGAAATCCGGGATCATGCGCCCTCAAAGAAGCCGTCAACAAACAAAGAATAGCTACCCGTTATAATCGAAAGTCGTCTCGAGGAGTTTGACATCGGCGACCTCGTCTTGAGAAGAAGCGGATGTAGGATGAAAAATGCATCACAGGCAAGCTAGCACCGAATCGGGAAGGTCCATATCGAGTCACGACAAAAAGCGGAAATGGCGCTTACGAGCTAGAAACCTTAGAAGGCAAAGCGATCCCAAGAACTTGGAACGCCACCAAACTCAAGAAATATTACGATTAGACTTGCTTTGCTAAGGCATTCTAGTTCCGATTTTGTTTTAATATAGACTTGCTTTGCTAAGGCATTCTAGTTCCGATCTTGTTTTAATATAGACTTGCTTTGCTAAGGCATTCTAGTTAGATCTTGTTTTAATATAGACTTGCTTTGCTAAGGCATTCTAGTTCCGATCTTGTTTTAATATAGACTTGCTTTGCTAAGGCATTCTAGTTCCGATCTTGTTTTAATATAGACTTGCTTTGCTAAGGCATTCTAGTTCCGATCTTGTTTTAATATAGACTTGCTTTGCTAAGGCATTCTAGTTCGATCTTGTTTTAATATAGACTTGCTTTGCTAAGGCATTCTAGTTCCGATCTTGTTTTAAATATAGACTTGCTTTGCTAAGGCATTCTAGTTCCGATCTTGTTTTAAAGCAAATCTATACCGCTATTTTCAGATGTTAAAACTTGTTTAAAAGCAGAAGGGAAAAGATATCCGAGATAAAAACGTAGTCACAAAGGAAGCCAAAAATACGACGAGCTTAATATAGAGATATCATTACAAAAAATACCGGTTACGCCCGGACCTTCAGTCTCAAAAAACAGATGAAAATTAGCAAATTACACATCTTTCGGATAAACGATCCTTGACACTTCGTCGGATTCCGGGTCAAACTCAACAATATGACCATCATGAACCCCGTACTCCGGGTTAAAAATGTCACGATCGGCAACAAAGTCAGGAATGACTACGGCGACTTGATCAAGAGGCGTTATTGAAAGCTTCGACAATACCATCTTGACCCATCCGAATAGCACGCCTCCGATCTTCCGAGCTTCCATATTTAAAGCGATCAATTCCGCGATCTTAGCATCTTTCTCTTGAAGCTCGGAAAAGTTATTTGTCGAGGTCGTTTGTCAACTCCGCGATCTTAGCATCTTTTTCTTGAAGCTCGGCGTCGGCCTTTTCAAATTTTTCATTTATCCGCTTGGATCGGTCTCAAATTGCTTCTTTTCTACCTCTCAAGTTGATTCTTTTCACCTCAAGTTGTAGGCGCTTAGATTCCAAATCTTGACCATCCGCTTGTAGAGTTCCACATCTTTTTGAGATTTATCAAGATCGGCCCGAAGTGGACTTACAGCTTTCCGAGCTGACTCATACTTGGCTTCAAGATCTGTACAAATAGATAAATACATAAGTATAAAAGATCTTGGAAGACCGGGTGGACGAACTTAGAAAATCGGAAACCGTACCTTTAATCTTCAGAGCTGCGGCCATTTTATCCTCCCTGACTAAGTCGACCATCCTTGAGAACACCGAGAGTGAAACTCCGAAAGGGTCAGCTTGGAATTCCTCGGTCTTGAGGGTCATATATGCCCGTGGATCAAAGGGAGCGAAGAGCTTATGTTTTTGTGCTTTTTGAATGATCGCTCGGATCAATCACATTTTTCTCCGATCTTGGGGTTTGGACCTAGGAGGAAGCGCCGGATGGTCGCTTTCCTTTTCGAGTAAATGGCCGAGCTTCCTCTTCCTCTTCCCCCTCGGGATTAACTACGGTGATGGGCACAGCCGAAGTGACAATTGCGGGAGAGTTCCCCTCAGCCTGAACCCCGCTGCTACTTCCAACTTGCGGCTTGGCCGGGGTAATTTCTTTAATCGCTAAAGCCTTCAAAGCCGCCATATTAGTCTCGGGGCCATGCTATCTCAAGCAATTTAAAAATTGCAAAAATTATGTTAACAAATGTCATGCAAGTCAAGATCGGCGGATATTCAAAAAACAGAACATAGTAAAAATAAACTAAAAGAAAAGTTTTAAAACCGACCTAAAGCTTTCTCTACGTGTTCAAATTTAACGGATACCACCAACAACTTGGTATCGAAACCCCACATAGTCGGCCTATTCTCGTTGTTAGTGACGATCCGATCTGCAATAAATTGGAGCATTTTCAAGGTATTCTGATCCTCCTTTTTCAACTGATTATGTTCAACGGAATGCCTTTTCGTCTCATCTCGTCGGGTCCAACCAAGAGGAAATTTGGTGGTGAGAACAATGTCATTCTCGGCATTAAATGTTCCAACTCGGTCTACCACAACGGCGCAACACCGGTTCGACCGGAAAAATTTATTCTTCCATTCATACTTCAAACTTTCTCGAATATGGCCGAAAAACCTTGATTCGATCCGGATCGGAGGGCATAATGCTCTAAACGTGCGAGTTTGCATTTGTTCTTCTCGGTCCTTTTGTTTATTTGAAACATATGCAAGAAAAGTTGAAGGGAAAGGGCCGACCTAGATGAATGCATACCACCAAAAGCTCGTCACGAATGCCCAAGCATTGGGGTGAAGTTGGGATGGGGCTATTTCTAACACCGCCAAACCGATCGTTGAAAGGCCGTGAATGGAGGTCGGATGCGCATATGAGCTAAGGTCGTCCGAAGAAACAATAAACTTGAGAGAATGCGGGTAAGTGGCCACATGCTCGCCTCTTTTCCATCCCATAGACACGCCAAATCGGGATCTTTTGCATAAAGCCTCTTTGAATAATCACGATGTCGATCTCGGCGTCAATAGTGAGTCTCAGATACGAAGTTTCTCGGATACCCGGGAGTAATCACGGGCGAGCGAGCGAGGGGAACTACGGGAGGGTCGACATTGTTAACCCGGAATCTTCATACCCATATAACAACTCGAAACTTCCGTTATCTTAGGCTCTTTACCTCTTCCATCTTCACCAACATTTTCCTCTTTCGCATCATCATCGGAAGGGTCATCAACCTTCTCTTACGGGGGTCGTGAAGGGTTGTTTCTTCCATCCATCGATTCGATGATCGGATTCGAACTCGAATCAAGATCGAGTCATCCAAGAGCTCGGATCTAAATCCACATCCACTGAGCCTCCGAGTTCGGATTGTTAGGGCGGAAGGAGTGGGCGATTCTTCGTCGGAAGCTTTTCTCTCTGTCACTTCCTCTAGGCCGGAAGACATCTCTTCCTCGTATTTGTGTATGACCATTCTCTCCTATCTAAGGGGTTAGAATCGATTCTAGATGCCATTAACTTTCCGATGTCGGGGCCTCAGACTTGCGAGCTTGCTCGGCTTGGTCTATAAGTCGGAGCGTTTTGTGCGCGAGTTTATGCATTTTGTTTTTCGATTTTACCTACAGGAATGGGGGCAAGCTATCGAGGATAAAACCATAAGAAGATGTTGGGTTCACGAACAAGATCGGAACCCGACACAAAACCCCCATCCGGCAAAAGAGATGGCGGTGAGAGGCTAGATCTCGGCCGGTGAAATTGAAACAAGAATCGCAACGAAGAATAAATTATACAAAAAACACAACAAAAGTAAATTTAAATAGAAGCACTAACCTCAGAAGAAATTCTTGAGAAAGAAGGAAGAGGTTTGAGGTCAGAAATCGAAGGAGCGAGCTCGAAAGCTTAAAAACACGAAGTCGGTAGCTCTACGAAATAAGCAGAAACTAAAAAGATAAATGAATTACCTCGCTTGTATTTATAGGATTACGAGATATGACCGTTACTATTCATTCAAGCGACGCACTCAATCAGAATCAAAACGACACAAGAATCGAGGAAGTCATCATTAAAAAGACGCCTCGAGTACTGTGAACGGTCACATCGATCAACACGAGCATTTAATGCTCTGTCAAAAAAGAAATAATATAAAAATGAAGCGTCACCAACACTCAACCATCTTCAAAGATCGGAAATACTGATTCGGCTTCAACTATCTTCAAAGATCGGAAATCTGATTCGGCTTCAACCATCTTCAAAGATCGGAAATCTGATTCGGCTTCAACCATCTTCAAAGATCGGTAATACATTTCAAACTTCAAACCATCATTAAAAACCGGTGATGCATTTCGGTTTGAATCATCTACAAGATCGGTAAGAAAGTCCGAATACTGACTATTTTTCTCCAATTTCACTTAAAACGATTCACTTTTCACACATATGTCAAGTCTAGTTTGACCTAACATGCCAAACCGACTTGGGGGCAAATCTGTTATGGAGAAATCACATGCATACTATTTGCACCCCTCTCGCACAAAAGGCCAACCGATTGGGCCTTCAACGACCAAAGCCCATAAAGCGTTCATCCAATGAACCCCACTATGCACCTCCACAACCAATGGTTCGGGATGATGACACCCAAGTGCTTCCCAAATCTATAAATCGCATTTATTCCAAGGAGAGAGTGCGCATTAATTATCACTCATTTGCATTAACTCCATCACATCGACTTCAAAGATCGGAGTGTTTATGCAGGTACACCCCACCTCAGCTCGGAACAATCAGCTCGGAATAATCAGCTCGGACATAACTCATTATTGATCAAAACCTTATTATCTACCAACTATCTCGGATATACTTTTCTGTAGATACGGTACAGAACAGTTTCCTTCTTTTACCCATTCACTTGTATAATAAAAGTCATTTTGGATTATCTAAGAGCACTTAAATGAGTTGATTTAGATCTCTTTTAATTTAATCAACGTCTTCAATTTGAATCCAACATTGGGCAACAACGTTAAAACTCTTGAGGGAAATCATTGCTGCCCATTGTGATTCTATGCAATTCGGGAGATTAGTTTTTGTTGTTGTGTGCAGAAGATACTCATTCATATAAAAAAAGTCATTTTGGATGGTCTTACACATATTAGAAAAAAATAATAAATGAAAGAGTGGAAAATTTCACAAAATTATTTTTGTTAACTATTGAGTATTAAAAATTGTCATAAATGACTGGGTTCGGATTCCACCCCAAAGTCTCGAGTTTGTATTTTGGATGTAGAAAAATTTTGTTGGGAAGGGAGAACCACATGAATCGGCAAAACTGGGTATTCGTGGCTAGTCATATTCCCCGACGTAGATTAATAATTGACAAAATTGGTGGATATTGCGCATGAAAGTCATGGTAACAAAAAAATAATAATTGTCATAAATGCATATAGTAGTAGTGTATAATGACCTGAAAATGGCGTATACATTATTAATTCTAGGGTAAAGCGTAGCACCAAATTTTTTTTTAGGATAAAGTAGAATAAAATAATTACTAGGCAAAATTACACCAAAAGTCCATTGAGTTATTTGTTTATAACGAGTTGGTTCTTTATATTTTTTGTACCAACTAAGTCTTTTAATTTATGTGTATTGAAGAGAGCGTGTAAAAGAGAACTGCTATCACTTCTCTTACATTTAAAACCTATCAAGTTGTATTTTACGATTTGTATATATGTTTCTTTGCCAAACATCGGGTAAAGGAAAAGTGCGGGAAGAACTTTTAATTACAAAACAATATGGGCTGATGGGGTGTGGTGCTTGGTGGGTGATTTTAACGCAATTATAACGGTAGAGGAACGACTGGGTGTTAGTGTTTAGTTTAGAAGCCAAGATATGATAGAACTGAAAGAAATTTCATTTTTATATTTTGATCTTCCATTGATTTATAAAACTTTGGTTGAATGGTATCTTGATAGGTCTTGAAATATTTATATAGTGATCAATAGAATTGGACATCACATGTTAGGTGTACTTAAATTGATGTAGTCTATACTTTAATGAGATCATGATAGGTGGAATCATTATAACAATTCATGAGAGGGTATCAGTGGCGAATCCAGAAATTCTTAGTGGCGGGGCAAAAAATAATCTGATATATCTCCTTAGAAGAAAAATACTGTAAATATTTAAAAAATACTTATTCTCACGATAAAAAAGAATATATACCTAGATAGATACAAAAATTAACACTTATTTAATCTGTACGAAATGAAATATCAATTTGGTCATCAAATATCTGTCGAATTAATTATTTTAAAATAAATTTGGGGACTTTTTAATACTTATAGACTAGTGACTGATATATTTTTTAAAAAAAAAATTGGGGAAGGGGGAAATTTTTATTTATCGAAGTGGCACTAATGGCAATTTTACAATTGTCCCCGAGGGGATATGAACTCAACACCTTGAGGATATAATGCTAGCTCTTACCACTGAGCTAACACCTCAAGTAATAGCTTCTACATTGTCTGTAACAGTTTCTTCATCAAAGGCAACACTCCTTATGTTTCCTTCCCCTCCAAAGTCAACTTCCTCAAGAAATCTTGCATTTCCCGTTTCAAAAAATGTTCTTGTAGTGGGGTTGTAAAACTTATACCTGCGAGAGTGTTCTGCGTACCCAACAAAATAACAACTAATTGTCTTAGGGTCCAACTTACCTTCATGCGACCTGTAAGGCTTGGCTTCAGCTGGACACCCCCAAATGTGTATGTGCCTAATGCTGGGTTTTTCCCAGTCCATAGCTCATAAGGGGTCTTACCGACTACTTTGTTTGGTACTATGTTGAGGATATAAACTGTAGTTTTCATTATTTTCATTCCTCTTCTTGTCTTGAGAATTTGAAGCAAAATGAGCACCTCCAGTCCTACCCCTTTGCAGTCTCTCTTCCTTTTGCACACAGTGAGACATAAGCTCAACGATGAGCCATTTGTCCTTCTAAGTGTTATATGTCACCACTCGTTGTGCAAATTGTGCAGGAAGAGAGTTCAAAACCAAATGCACAAGCACATCCTTAGGAATTTGCATCTTTAGTGCCTTGAGTTTTGATGCAAGGTTGGACATCTCCATAATGCATTCCCATACGTTCCCTTTACTGTTATACTTCATAGAGGTGAGTTTGGCCAAATGACTACTTATATTTATCTTTTCAAATGATTTCTCTATTAATCCCAAGAACATATTGACATTCTCATTCTCAGTAATTGAGCCCCAAAAAAACTTCTGGAATTGATTTCTTTGTGATCACGAGGCACATTCGGTTGGACTGATCCCATTTCTCAATTTTGAGCTCATAAGAGTTCTCCGGAGTGGGAATGGGTCGTTCCTCCCTCAGTGCCAGGTCCAAGTCCATACATCCGAGAACGATCTCAACAGATTCCTTCCAAGACTTGAAGTTCATCCCATTCAGCATAGGGATTTGGTTAACTTGAGTAAAAAAAATTGGAGAGCTAGCAACAACAACTAAAAAAAGAACAAATAAACATACAAGATACCAAACGCACCATCAGTCCCCAATCTTTGGATTGCAAAGACTAACTGCAAGCAGTACTATCAACGCAATGATCAAACATTGGTGATAAGTCCTGTCAAGTAATGGTTGCCTTTGGGCACCCCAATTGCTCACGTGGATAAATAACTTTATAATCACCACACGTTTACCATCACATGCATGTTGTTATTCGGCCAAGTTGTGCCTTCCTTTGGGCCGACTACAACTCGCATGAATAATTTCACGCCACATCTTTTGTAAATTTAATTGAATTGATCTACATAACAGATGTTACTTTGGCAATATGTTGTTTCAATCAACTCAATTAAAAATACTAGACAATTTTATTAATAATAATATGGGAAAGGGTCTTAATTATATATTTTCTACACACAAGCGTAGAAAGAAAAAAAACCGAATGTACGGTTATGGCCTCCTAAACGCAAAAGAATGAAATTAATAAAAAAAATTACAATTCTTCAACACAAAAATATCCTCTCCGAGTCGCGTCCTCATATGGTGTTGTCATCTTTAGCCTCTTTCGATCAATTACAATAAAATAAAACAAAATAAATCGAAAGTCACAGTGCACAGACCATATTTAAATTAAAAACACGACACACAGGTCAGCCCAAAATAAATAAACGCATAAACAACACCGAAGTACTAAGGCCATAACCATACCTACCACAACGCAAATTATTCAATAATAATAACCCACACTAATTTTTATTATTATTTAATATAATAACATAAAATCAGTTATCCATTATTTATGTATATATCGCACAGTAAAAATTAAGTGTTGTTCACTACCGTATCTAAGGGTCAGCCGATCCTAGACATATAGGTAGGAGATGAGATTGATCAGTAAAGGTCATGTCCGATGTTAATGTTCCGAGACGAGGTGGGGTGTACCTGCAAAGCCACTCCGATGCTAAAGTCAGAAGTTGGAGAGTTAATACAAGTCTTTGTCGTAATTAATGTGTACCTTCTCTCTTCATTAGTGGTTGTATTTATAGAGTCAAAGGGTGATGATTGGTGTTGTCTGAGGCTGTTAGATCTCGTACTCAGATCTTGACCGTTGATGAGTGGACCTCACTATGCTATTGGGCCTTCAATTTGTAAGCCCAATGAATGATATTTTTGATGGGTGGTGTAAATAACAATAGTACTTTTACTCCATAACAGTTGCCCCCCGAGTTAGGTCGCTTTTTTGAAGCGGGCTTGACTCGATGCTTCGTGGCCGATGTTGATTTGTCTGGTGTTAACCTAGGCGGTGTTGGTACACGGAGAACTAAGATTTTTAAATGGCGTTTCATCATGTTCCAATACAGATCATAAATGACCTAGCGTGTCGAGGTGACTTTTGAGGGACTCGATGCGTTTCATAATGATGGCGCTTCGATTTTCGTGTAGTGTCATTAAATGGAAATTGATTTGACGTGTTGGTACATGTGTCACCGGTTGGGATCCTGAGGCCCACTATAAATATAGGTCACCCCAATTCAATTCTGCGCTTTCTCACTTAGTGAAATTGCTCTGACTCCCGATCTTAAAGATTTCATAAGTTCGGCTTTTCCTTAATTTACGAGGTGGCGCGTACTGGTGCGTTTAATATACACACAAATGTGCAAGTATACACAATCGTATCAAGCAATAAAGTGAAAGTAGAGTATCGTTCCCACGAGGATTGGATTAATTTACAAGTTTAGAAGCAATAGTTTACTAGTGAAAGGTAACCACTATTCTACTCACAAATAGGTGGTGTTGATAAACAAACAGAATGTAAATAAGCAATAAAAAGATGTAAGGAATCAGTGGAGAATGATAGTTGAGATGTTTTCACCAAATAAGTCACTTTTAAGAGTTTTAGTGGTGTATGTGGTGCAAGTACACTGGATGCAGGTGCATCAATATGTGCCTTTCAACTACTTTTCTTTAGAGTTTCATTACAAGCTCTTATGATCTTTGCTTTTTGCAGTAAAGAAAAGAGTTGTCAATTCCTCTCTTGCCTCCTAACAATGATCCAAGTTGCTAAATAAGTTCACTCTTGTAATTGCATCATCCTAAGGACTATGCTATCCTATGTCTAGGTTTTAGCATGTAATTAACAAAGTTTCCTTTATTAAATACTTATCCCTATTAGTTCTTGAGTTCTAATCATAAACCATGTCTGTATTTATGATTTACATTCACTTTTAATTGGCCAATTCTAAAGATGAATATGAAAGAGTTATCAACTAATGGAATTTAGCTCATATTACTCATTATATAATAGAGAGAATCTATAAGGAACATGATAAAATGAGTAATATTACAAAAGAACTCAAAAGGATAGAGATTACTCAAGTAGGAGATCTTTTGCATGAGATTCCAAGTTGAAGTATTACACCAATTCCTTGCATAAGTTTCCTCCAAGTAGAAGTGAAGGGAGAAGGCGTCAAGTTCTTCCTCACCTTCTTACAATTCATAAACTAAAATAAAAACTAAACCTAAACTATAAATATAAAGAAAAGAAGTGATCCTTTAAAAGCTTGGATGAAAGATGATTTGCAAGTGAAGATATGGCCTCTATTTATAGGCACGAAAGCTTTCCTCTCTTGAGGGGTTTCCTTTGGTGCGAAAGATCAACTGAGGGGACCAACCAAGATTAATTTCAGACAACCAATGAAGCAAGTAGCTCAGGTTTGGTCGCTTTCTTGCATGTAAAACACATGGGAGGTCCAATGGAGAAGTGCCACATGTCTTTAGATAAGTGAGCCTTGCAACTTGATTTTTATGTTTATCGTCGACTTCTGCAAGTGGCTCTGCTCCAGGTGACTAGGCATGACGTCACAAATCAAGTGTGGAAGCATCAAATTGGTCCTTGGATGTTTTGGTACAAACTGCTGGTTTTTAGCAGGTGTAAGCAGTGTTTCCACTCTTGGTGTAGGCAGTGTTTCCACTCCTAGTGTTGATAGTGTTTCCACTCCTGTAGTAGTTGCACTGAACAAAAACATCAAACTCCTAGTGTTGTTTCAGGGGGTGTTCGAGGTTCTCCCTTTCCACGCCTTCGTGGGGTGGGAGCGATGATAGTGACGTCGTCTAGGAGGGGTGCGATGACGTCTTCGTTGCTCGGGTACCCTACTGGGCTCTTGCGGAGGTGCTGAGACACCCGGGGGAATGTAACGTTGTGGAGAATTCCGATCTGGTATATCCCGAGCCCGGTATACAGTGATTTCGGCTTCAAGCTCAGAAATACGGAGGCTCCGAGCCTGTTCAGCTTCATTGTGTTGAGTCAGAATTCGGACCAGTTGTTGTACTGCATCCACAGGAACCGGAAGTACCGCTGGGGGTGGGGGAAGTCGGGACCTAGCCGAACTTCCATGAAAAGCATTCCGATCCGAAACAGGTTGAGTTACTGCTATTCCTTCAGGAGTTCCCCCTAGACGGGGTTGATTGTGAGTCGACCGAGGTTCGACCGGTTCAACTACACTTGTCAAACGTAAACCAGACTTCAATTGAGGGGCCATTACCGATCAGAAGAGAAGGTGAAAGTAATTGGATTCAAGCTACTCCCACTGTGGTCGCCAATGTTCCGTACCGTATCTAAGGGTCAGCCGATCCTAGACAGTAGGTAGGAGATGAGATTGATCAGTAAAGGTCACGTCCGATGTTAATGTTCCGAGATGAGGTGGGGTGTACCTGCAAAGTCACTCTGATGCTAAAGTCAGAAGTTGGAGAGTTAATGCAAGTCTTTGTCGTAATTAATGCGTACCTTCTCTCTTAATTAGTGGTTGTATTAGAGTCAAAGAGTGATGATTGGTGTTGTCTAAAGCCGTTAGATCTCGTACTCAGATCTTGACCGTTGATGAGTGGACCTCACTATGCTATTGGGCCTTCAATTTGTAAGCCCAATGATTGATATTTTTGATGGGTGGTGTAAATAACAAGAGCACTTTTACTCCATAACGGTTCAGGAAAGAGATACTCAATCCTTTTTCAATAGCCTTGAAGATCTTATTTTGTATTAAAAGCAAGAATGTCAAGATAATCAGATCATCCCTTATACGAATTTAATGATAATAATATATAACATGATCTGATTGAATAACAATTATTTAATTTTTTAATGATTAAACTAATACTTTCCATTTTTAGAGAGCAATAAAATTAGTACCAATTATTCTCACTTATATTTCTTATAATTTTGTGCAAACATTTTAAAAAGTTAGTAGTTTATGGGGGCAAACCCTATTTTTCTATAGGGACAAAGTATATTTTTACTAAGCATCACTAGTAAAAAAAAATTTACGGTGTGGGGCAATTGCCCCAGCCCCTGGAGGGTATGGTTTGAATAGTATGAACCATTATAACCCTACATGTATTTACATGTTATCGATTGAATCACTATAACTATTCTAAAAGGGTAGGTCTTGATTAACTGCTTTCAAAACACATATTTAAACTAATAAATATGCTCCCACATTACCTTAAGAAAGAAAACATATATTAAGGGAAACGTATAAACAAATAAAACAAGCATTTATCACATTTAAATTCATTCCAAGTCTACATAAACATAATCGAGGAATACCGTGATATGAAGTTGAAAATAAACATGATCAACTCTTGGTCGATCAAATGGACAATAGCTAATGACAAGAGTTATTTCTACTGAGATTAGAACACATGACATAAATTTTCCTGTGGGGAAGAATATACCATACATAATAGTTTCAGAAAATTCAACACCTGTAGGCAAAAGGAGTTTCACTATCACAAACCATGCTACTTAAACCAACTCATGCAATAGTCTTCCTGTGGGTAGACTGATGCACAATTGATTTTAGCATACAGTCATCCATTAAATGTGTGATTACTTATTTAGATAAGTATCTTATCCCTTCTTATCTATTTATATGATGTCCTAGATGCATGCAACTATGATCTTGAGTTAATTGGTCATGACATGAGATTATGATTCATATTGGATTAATCTAAATGAGGATTTTATCAAGGTAATCAAAACCGGGCCGGATATAGAATCGGAAGAGGTACCGATTCAAGGTTCTCGGGTTCAACCGGTTGAATCGGAGTCGAACCAAAATTAATTAAATAGATTATTTAATATTCTTTCCACAATATATAAAGAGCAAAAAAACAAAAAATTATAATATGACATAATAACATTATAATATTCAATAATAATAGATACTACAATGTAAGTATTCTTATTTTTTTGGTACAATGTAGGTACTTGTTTGCTGGTGTTTTTAGCAAACAATCACTAGTTTTCAATATTGAGACTGTGAGATCAAACTAGAAAATCTCTTTGACAATTGCCTTTAAGTTTTGTGTTTTGACGTGCGTAAGAACGGTAAAAAGTAGAAAGAAACAGATTGAAAACAAAATAAAAGCAGGAAATGCAACAAAGGTAAAAAGAAAGTAAATATTGCATTAATTGAAAGAAGACATGGTTCACCAACACGTACAAGGTATCTGTTTCACTCGTATTTCGCTTTAGTTTGGAAGTTGAGTTTCTCAGAGTTCTTGTGAAATGTGGTGACCCCTATTTCATATTACAAAAGAGTATTTATACTCTGGAAAACCATCGTGGGAAAAAGGATAACTGCCTCTTAAAAATGAGGAGAAGTAACCGCCCACTAACAGTTGCTTTTTGCATTTCGACTAACTCGTTGTCAACCGCTCGACGAAGTGTTGAACCCAGCTTTGTCGACGAGTTGAGCCTTCTCTTGTCGGAGGTTTCTTGCTTTGCTTGCTTCATAGTTTTGAGAGCTAAGCTTGTCGAAGCTCGCTTGCATTTCCTGCACTTGCATACCTTTCTGTCGAATTGATGGTGCATTGACTTGAATAGTGACCTGTGGTCCCCAAAACATTATTAAATGTAGAGTCAAACCCCATTTAAAACTTCATTTAATATGCTGTCGAAATTTTGAGGTAACAGATTGCCCCCCAAAAAATGCTTTTTCGACGGAATAAGGGATGGAGGTAAGAAAGGGCATTTTTTGAATACTGTGCAATGGTCACTTCTACCGCCTTTTGCACTTCAACAGTAGTCGAAAAGATAGTTATCATGACTTGCACAGATAAAGTAAACCGTTTCATTGGCACACGTAATATAGTAGGTGGGCCATCACGTCCCTCAAAGGTCACAAACGTGTGGGCAATGGTGAACGTGCCAATAACTGTTGCTTCCAAACATATATAAACGGCTAAAACCCTTTCATATTCCTTTTTACTCATTTGAAACCCTGCGAACTGTCCCTTTGCATTCCTCATCTTTGCACTTTGCAAAAATCCCAAATTCACAAAAGTTTCAAACTTTCGCTCTCTTTTTCCCATCCAAACCCAAATTCTAACCTGCATTCACTCTTCCTCACCTATGGCTTCATTATCTGCCGCTGCGATGCAACCTGCGAGTTCAAAGAAACACGACGAACCCAGCAAAATCCAAACCCTTGATGGCTTCGTCGATGAACCTAACATCAACGACAAACGATCTACCCAATGGTAAACTCAGGTACTGATTCCTTCTACTGAGATTTACACCCATGCTTATTTGGGTCCTCTGCCTGATATTTTGCTGGAAAACGATGAAGTTTCTGAGATTTTCCCTAGCCATGTTCGCCTTCAACCCAGAATCTTCGCTAAAACCCCTTTTCACTTAGAGTTTCTGACCAATTCTTCTAGGGTTTTTAGGTCTGCTCCTAGGCTCGACCAACAAATCTATATAGATTGGCTTGACAAAGTAGAAGCTAAGAAAGCCAAAACGGAAAAAAGCAGGTATCTTCGACCTTATCCAACTTGTCAGGTATGGGCCCAAATATGATAGCACCTAATTTTGGCCGCTATGCGATTCGGGATTGTGCTACTCATAGCCTCCATCTGAAATGTGGCATGCTATCCCCCACTTTACTAGATGTGGCTGCCATTACAGGTCTAAAACCCCTAGGTAAGACCTTTGACCCTACACTCCCTGAGTACGAGTACAAATTCACCTTCAACAATGCTACCTTGTCCCCTACATTGGTGAACACCATAGACTTGACACTGAGGAAGTGTCCGCTATAGAGCATGTAGCTTTCTTAACCCTCGGTTATCTCTCTTTATTTTACGTACACGTTCCTTGTGTTTCCAAATCTTATATCCCATTGGCAATCCAACTCCATGAACAAGAAGACATCAACCTTGCTAAGTCGATTCTAGGCTCTCTCCACCAACAACTTGACAATCTTTGTTGTAGAGTTGAAAGAGGGACGAACCTACAACCAAGTTTTTGGCTTCGGCCCTTATGGTTGTTGCAGAAGCGTGGTTGCTAGCCACTTTTGAATTTCGACTCAGCTTGTATATTCCAAAATCGGTTCGACCATCTCTCGAAACGAGGAGAATCGGAAGGAATTCGACTTCGCATGATTGAAGCCCAAGCAAATAGGCCCTTCTGCCAAGAATCCTTCTTAGAGTACTTCAAGTCCTTTTGAAATGCACCACCTTCACAGACTCTATGGCCCCATTCGTCCAAAGGCCTCATGGTCCCACATGGTTTAAACAACCATTTCCTTCCCTTTCGTCGAACAAACCGAAGAGATCCACCAAATCGCGAGCTTACCTCTCTCCTTCCATCCTCTCCACTGCACTCACCATCTGGCAAAACTAAAAATAGCTTGGGACTCACTAGGTATTTCCCAAGTTATTTTGCCGGAAGTTTTGGCTTTGTCAAGTCGACTGCGCCAAGCAGTGTTTTTCACAAAGTAGAATTTGTAAGTCGTAAGCAGAGATGGCTTACAAGCAGGCTTTCAAGAAATTTCATTACAAAGCCTTGAATTTTGAACCTCTCAGTTTCAACCCAAGGTTTTCATGCACTGAGAAGTTTCACGAATGGTGGACTGGTACCTTTTTTAATGCTGCTGGAGAAACCATTGACACTTTTCCCGAGAACCTTGAAGAAGAAGTTAGTGGTCGCTTTCCTTCAAACAACAAAGGTACATATTTTTCGACACTTAAAATTTTTCCAAGTCTTAAACACTTCATTTTAGTTTCACTCCTGTCTACTTATCAATGTTTTCGACATTAGAAAAACCTGCACCGAAGTTGAAGATCAAAGTAAACAAGACCACCACAACAAAACCTTCTCCCCAAGTCACGAAGAAAGTGGCCGCAAGTCCTACCCCAGACATCACCCCAAAGAAGGTATGGCATTTTCCACTTATCTTAAGTTGTTTTTCGACTATGGCTTTTATTCATGTCGAATGTTTCTTTTAAAACAACCAAAGCAACCAAACCCCTTCAGAAGTCCAAGGCCAAAGAGAAAGCGGTTATTCCCTCCAGTTCTGAGGTACTGTGTACACCTTGTTACATGTTGAAATTTCTCTTCGATTTATCACTCACTTTCTCGTGGTATTACTTGTACTATAACTTGAATTCTTTTTGCAGGACACTGAAAGTGATGACAACATTCCTCTCAATCAACGGTCAAGGAAAAGGACCTTACCTGAATCTCAAAGGGCAACTCAAGGCATTACTATCAACGAAACTTCTGAATCACCTTCTTCTCCTCCAATCAAGAGGCTTAAGGTACATGAGGTAAATTCCCTTTCGACGTCATTTCGAACCTCTCTGATCTCACCTTTCCAGTCTTAACTTAAGTGATATTACTTACTGTAAACAGGTAGGTGGACTACTCGTTGATAATCCTGTTGTTGAGTCTTTGACTGAGGTTGCCGAACGAGAATTGTCGGCCCCAATGCCTCCTTTTCCTTCGTCACCTCTTGGTGTAGTTGCTGAAGAGGTTTTTCAAGCACTTGTGATCCTGCAATCCTCATTTCGAGGAGCTTGTTCCAAATGCGGATAACGCCGAACCGCAGGTTGTTGTCGAAGAGAATGCTCAAACTCGCAACCCAACGTTCCAGAAATTGAAAAAGACGCCAAGTAGTGGCTACCTCTGTTGAAATCCCTGAAGAGAATATGGTCAATCAAGAGCAAGAGGAGCCTAGAAGGGAGGAGCCTGCAAATCAAGGCACTTCTGCCAAAGAGTCATCTAACAGTGCTGTTAGTGGCCAAGAATTGGCTGAGCTGAAGAAGACAGATCCTTTGGCGGCTTTGAAGATCATGCTGAGCCTTAAAAGCTCGTCAAGTCGTTTGATTTGCAGACTCTTCGAACACCTCTCTCAGTTCCATCAATCAGAGACAATAAATCCTACTCGTCAACTGAAAGCTAGAGTCTTAGAGGGGATCTCAGAGCAAATATTGAAAATGACCCTCTGTGTATCTTGAGGTAAAATCCTCATTCACAAGATCACTAAGTTGGACCCTCCTCAAAACCTCCTTACCTTCTTCATGGAATTTGGCCTCTCTTCGAGCAACTCTCTCTCCGATCAACCAACGGGCCGAATATCTTCAAGCAAAAGGCTCAAGAAAATCAACTCTGCGAAGTGGAACTTGCCTCTCTCAAAGCCGATCAAGATGATATAGAAGCTCTCAAACCCAAGCACCAATGATGAAAAAGCAATTCTTTGAATGGGATGCAGAGATCACTCGTATTGGCGAAGAGATCAAAACACTCCAAACTAAATTGTCAAACGCTAAGTATCAAAAGGGCTTGATCGTCGAAAGAATGAGCGCCGCTGCTTCTTCGTCAGCCAAAACTACTAAGGCGTTGACAGCTATAGAACACTTGGAGAAAATTGACCAAAGCATCAAGCCATTCTCGCTGAACTCGACAAAGATCTACACCTTCTTGATACTTCTATCTCTTTGAGTGCCAAAGATGCGGAGAGGCATAAGGCAACTTTGTCGAACTTCTGAGACTTTGTACTAGTTTAGAACTTTAAAAATGGCTATGTAATTTCAACATTTCCTTATACCTTGCCATTTATGAACAATTTTCGTTTATTTACACTTGTTCAATTTTTATCTCAGTTAACGTTGGCTTGTATTGCTTTAAATACTTGCCATTTATTCTAAAGATTCTATTTTCGTCACCTAGCTCTTCGACTTCATAAGCGCCATTCGAAAAGCATTGCAATACGCGAAATGGGCCTTCCCACCCTGGTGACCATTTGCCTAAAACTCTATCTTTTTTATCCATAGGTAATAGGACTTTCCACACTAACTCTCCTTCTTCAAAGGTTTTTAACTTAACCTTCTTGTTGTAAGCTTTAGCTACTCTCTTTCTCGTCGAATAAGCATTTCTAAAGCTAATGACCTTTCTTCTTCGTCTAAATCAACTAATTCATCAATCATCATATTCCAATAATGATCAGAAGGAATTCCCCCTTGTTTCTGAATCCTTGTTGATTGTAAACAAATTTCAACAGGTAACACTGCATCATGTCCAAATGTTAACCCGTAAGGGAGTAGTGTTTATAGACTCTTTAGGTGACGCTCGACAAGCCCATTACACTTGGTCAAGAGAATTATGCCAATTTTTGGGCTTACGTCCCACGTGCTTCTTAATCAAATTAATAATGATCTTATTAGCGAGCTTCTACTTGACCATTGGCTTGTGCGTAATATGGTGTCGAAGTCAATAACTTGAAACCAATTTCAAGACAAACTCTACCATCTTTCGACCAAGAAAAGCAAGCACCTTGGTCCGTAGTAATGGTCTCCGGGATTCCATATCTCAGATGATATGGTTTTGAATAAACCTTATCATCGCTTCGATCAACATTGGCTAAAGGTATTGCCTCCACCCATTTAGTGAAATAGTCGATTCCTACCGTAATGTATCTATGACCTTTTGACGAAGTTGGTTTTATTTCTCCAATCACATCCGAGCCCAACCTCCGAATGGCCAAGGTTTCACTATAGAATGTAATTCATTTGCGGTACATGTCAGATTCCAAAGATGTTTTTGGCATTCTTGGCGCACCTTTAGCAAACTCTATACAATCTTTTAAAATGGTTCACAAGACATTCCTTGTCGAAATAACAACCATTTCATTTTATGGCCTACTTGATGTGAACCACATGCCCCACCATGCGTATTAGAAACTCGCTAAGTATGCCTCATTTTCACTAAGACATTTTAATGAAACCCTTCAGAGTTTGCTTGAACAACTCATTTCCAATTACACATAGCTCGTAGCTCAGATTTCACTTTTTATTAGTGTTTCTTGTAGGATTTTGCAAATACTCTACAATAGGTTTACGCCAATCATCATCAACCATATTGTCAATAGCAAAAATTTCTGCTAAGTCAATATCATCGAAAATGTGGCGTTTTTCGTTTGTACTTGTATTTATTGCCCCCCCAATTTTTGGTGTTGACAATAACGTCGAAGAAGTATCATTGTAAAGAGAGTCCTCTGAGATTAATTTATCTTTTATCACAATCAACTCTTCTAGGCTTTGCTTTGACACTTTGTAGCCTGAGGCAATCTGTGCCAACTCATTTGCCACGTGATTTTTAATTCGTGGTAAATGTTCTAGGTGAACAAATGTAAACCTTTTTAACAAAGTGTTGGCAACGACGAAATATTTAATAAGGTGTTCATTGATGCATTTGTATTCTTTTGTCAATTGTTTGACAACTAGTTGAGAATCACCTTTTACTTCGACATGCCTTGCCCCCAGTTCAAGCAAAATTTTAAGGCCTACTATTAAAGCCTCATACTCAGCTTCATTATTGGAGCAAGAGTCTCGAATTTTGAACTTATACTTCGTTGGAATGTTTTCTGGAGAAATAATTAAGATCCCAATACCCACTCCATTTTTATGGCTCGAGCCGTCGAAGTATAGTTTCCAAGGACGTATGTCTAACGAATGTATTTCATGTTCGACAACAGAATGGTCCACTATGAAATCAGCAACCACTTGTCCTTTGATTGATTTAAGAGGCTGATATGTTAAGCTATATTCTAACAAAGCTAAAGCCCATTTACCAATTCTACTATGCAACATAGGTTTTGATAACATATGCTTAATAACCTCAAAATGAGAATAAACATAAACATCACGATTTTATATATTGCTTTAATTTCGTACATAAGAAAAATACAAGCAAAGGCATAATTTTTCTATTGGACTATACCTTGTTTCAGCATCAATCAAAACCCTACTAAGGTAATAAATGGCTCTTTTGACACCATTATCATCCTCTTGTGCTAACATGCTACCTATTGTGTTATCAGAAGCTACTATATACAATTTTAGCATTTTGTTTCTAACAACAGGCAACAAAATTGGTGGGTTCATTAAATAAGACATAATCGCATCAAAAGCTTCTTGATGAGCTTGCTCCCACTTGAATTCATCTTCTTTCTTCAGTCTCAACAATGGCGAAAAAACTTGTGTTTTGCCACTTAGATTTGAGATAAATCTTCGAAGGAAATTGAGCTTTCCTAGCAATGACTGAAGTTCTTTCTTGGTCGAAGGAGCCTTCGTTTCCATAATTGCTTTAGTCTTATTTTGGTTGATCTCTATGCCTTTCTTGTGTACTACAAAACCCAAGAATTCACACCTGCGCATACGCATACGTAAAGCACATTTGGTTGGATTCATTTTCAATCCATATTTCCTCATTCGCTCAAAAGAACGTCGAAGATGGTCTAAATGACCAATTTTCGAGGATGACTTAACCACCACATCATCTATGTATATTTGCATAAAATCATCAATAAAATCATGAAACATAGAATTCATTGCTCTTTGATAGGTGGCACCAAAGCATTTTTAAACCAAAGGGCATTACTACCCATTCATAAACACCTAATGCCCCCTGGACATGAAAAGTTTGTTTTCGACACCTCCTCTTCAAAGAATAAAAATTTGATTATACCCTGAATAGCCATCTAGCATACCGAGATAATCAAATCCGCTTCTTTGAATCTATTAGCATTTCGCTCATGGGCATGGCGTATTCATCTTTAGGTGTTGCATTATTTAGATCCCTAAAGTCTACGCAAACTCTAAGTTTTCCATTTTTCTTCATTTATGGGACAATATTAGCTAACCAATCGACATACCGCGATTCGATGAATTTGCTCTTGAACGACCTTTCGATTTCTTCTTTGATCTTAGCCAATATTTGAGGAGCAAATCTTCTTGGCGTTTGCTTTCTTGGTTTCTTCCCGGTCGAATAGGTATTTGTAGTTCCACCACTTCTCGACTCAACCTGCATTTCGTTGTACTCCCAAGCAAAGCGATCTTTGAACTCCTGCAGAAGTGAAATAACTTGGGTTTTGAAGGCGGCATCAAGGTGTGCACTAATATATGTTGGCCTTTTGACTAGGCCATCTCCCAAATCCACTTCTTCTCATGGATCTTGAGCTTGCATGCGCTTTGTTGAATCTCTCAGGATCCTTTTCAAAGCCTAATGGTTCGTCATCATAAATACAATCAAGTTTGTCATCTATGACTTCACCACTTTCTTCAGATGAAGCTATGGCTTCGATGTACCATTGTTTGTTGAATTATTTCGCTTCCAAAGCCGCTTTACTTTATTTTCGGCCATATAGGCCGTAATTCTATCCCGTGCGTTGGGTACCGACATCTAAAACCTTCTAAGAGTCAAGATCCCATCCCTGTTGGGGTAAAACACCTCGGGATAGACACTTGCATCTTCCACCACTTCCTCTCCCAAACAAAACCATGTGTTGGGTACAATCGAACAGAGGAAAGCACATTATCGGATGAGATGTATGCTCGATCGAAGACGTACATGGCGCAATATTCGCCATTTGTTTTTCAAAATTTTCCTTGGTGACATTGTTGACATCAACAAAGAAGTAACTTTGGTCTGCTTCGACATATTCTACCAGACCATCGTCCTTCCACATCACCAATTTACGGTGTAGGCTTGAAGGCACAAAGACCTACTCCATGAATCCACTCTCGCCAAGGGCAAAGGTTATAGCTTGCCTTGGAGGCTATGACAAAGAACATGGTAGTTCTCTTGACAGTGCCTACTACTACCTCCACTTCGACGGCCCCCAAAGACCGGCCAGATTTGCCTTCATAATTTGTTAACACAATATTATGAGGCTTAAGGTCCGTGTCAAACATCCCTATGGTTTTCAAAGATTGCTTGAGGCATCAAGTTTATCGCAAAGCACCCCATCTACCAAGATCTTGTTGACACCTACGCCATTAACCTTGGCTTGAACGTATAGTGGCTTCGGTGATGTTGCATGCCTTCGCTTGGCCTCTCGAAGTGGCCATTTGTTCTTCGACACGTACCGTTGTTCATCACATAGTAACAAACTGGCCTGTGGTTAGCCATATCTTCAGTGAAGTTTTCTTCGACATTATTTGGGACTGTAATGACGTCATACTCACTGGGTAGGATGGATACCACATTGCATAAAACATCGAAACTAGCTTCAGAATCTTCAAAATCTGAAGTTACATCCTCATCCATGTCGAATTCAGCACTTTTCTTCTTCAAAGATGATAGTGGAGGAAAAATTCTCTCCATTGCAGGCCTCCTTGGTTTCTCTATTACAATAGATTTACCTTTAGCCTTATTTCCAACCTTCACTTGGTTGGCAGCACCTATGTTCACTTTTGTAGTACCTACGGCTTTAGAGGTCGTAGTCTTAGCCGTTTTTGAACTTTCTGGCGTTTGCTCGTTGGCAACAAGTGTTGCCTTCTTCTTGGAGCGCTGAAAACGACGCCATTGGGTCTTGGTCATAGGATTCTTTCCTTTATAATTATTTCTGTAATTGTATTTCGAAGCCTCAATTGCATTTGGCTTCACAACTCCAGCCTGTGGCACAACATCCCTGTAATGTTTACATCCAACATGTATCCACTTTTCGTTTGGAAGGTTTGCCCTTGGAACAAACGATTTGGCAGAGGCCGACAACACAAATTCCTTCTTGGTCGTATTCTTACCGCCAGATTGTGGCTTGCTTGTCAAGGTCCATTCGAACCTTTAACTTTATAAGGAAGGTCTCCTCTCTTAAAACTAAAATTTGGCTTTTTCTCTCGCCATTTTCTTTTCAGAGGCTGTCGAACTCCGTAGCCTTCAACACTTTTGGCTGCTTCCTTGTCGAAAACAGCGCTACATCTGGGGCATGAGATTACCTCGAGTTTTTAGTTTGCACCTATTGAGGAAGTCTATCAACTCCTCTTCACTTTGGGGTACACAAAGCTGCACTTTCTCTTCATACTCCTCCCGAGTAATCTTTTGCACAAAGATCACCCACTGTGCATTTACACTTTTGATCTTGTCTGTCGAAGGTTTAATGTGCTTAGGAGAACTCGCCATCTTCACATCCACCATGCTTATATTCATTTCCATTGGCTCTGCATACATTGCTTCGCCGATGGAGTGGATCAGCGTCAATCTGCATTGGTGCTTTGTTCTTTTTATCGCCAAATCTTAGTCTCCCTTCTTCGATTGCTTTCTGAACTATGTCCCTGAAAAGTACACAACGGTCAGTTGTATGTCCCAAGAAATTGTGAAACTTACAATAACCCTTTTTCTTCCTCTGTTCGAGAGGAGGTACTTTCAGGCCATTAGGCACTATTATTTGGCCATTAGTTACTAACAGATCAAAAATTTCATCACATTTGGTAACATCAAAAGTGTACGTTTTAGGCACAAATCTATCATTCTTAGGCTCTACAGGGTTATTCCCATTTGCAGGCCTTAATAATTTACAGGAATAAGGAGGACCCGGCTTAAGTTCAAACCACATCTATTTCTCTCATTCGACATCACCAAAGGCGAAGTCGAATTCCTCATCAACATAGGCTATTTTCTCTTTCTTATGAAACCCAACTGAGTTTTCTTTCTTACTGTATTTATTCACTCTAGCCTTTTCCTCTTTAAGCCTTTCAACTTGTCGAACCATATCGGCTAATTGGGCCATATCTCTCAAATGAGAAGTATCCAATTTCTTTCGAATTGAATAATCAAGGCCACTGCAGCCATTTCGACAAGCTCATGTTCAGCACTTTGTGTAAAACACCTTGCCTTCAATAGCCTAAATCTATTCGGATAATCATCAATAGCTTCGTGCACTTTACGTCTAACACCGCCGCTTCTTTGAGACTAATCTTTGGTCGCCCATGTAAAACTGTTTCATGGAACGCTTTCTCTAATTGCCCCATGTATACATAGAACTGGGGTAAGGTGGTAAACCACGTAAAAGCATTCTTAGTTAGAGAATTTGGAAAATATTTCATTTTCAAACTCTCATTTTTGGGCTATATCACCGCCTCGGTCATGTAACGGGCAATGTGTTCGACGATTGACTCATTGGTATCACCCCAAACTTAGTAAACTTGGGAATTTTCCAACCTCTTGGCAACTCGCTTGCAACACATATTCACACAGTGGTGATATGAAATTAGCCTATGTAAACCTATGTTAAGGCCGTTTTGTGCCATTATGGTTTCTACCAAATTGGCTATGTTGTCTTGGCGCAAACGTTATTTCGTTGCACTTGTCGAACAACTTCATCGGTGTTTGGTTTCGATTTACCATCACTACTTGAGGATATGATTTCCCATCCTCGTTGTTGTTACTACAACCGCTTGGGCTTCGGCGAAGAATCGATCTCTCGTGGGGTATTAGGCGTATTATTCCCACAATTGGGTACTGCCTATTATTTCCGTAGGAGCCCCAAAGAAATTCCAAGCAATCCTACCCATTTGGTTTGCTAACATTTGGTAACTTGTATTGGTGTTTCGAATCAACGGATTGAAAAGCAGATACCAATTTGTTGGGTTAGCATATTAACCATATCATGATTACTTCCGCTCTACTTGTTGTCTTAACGCCAACAAGGACGCATTGGTTAATGCGGTAGGATTTCACCAAGTGTGCTTTCGTAAGACACATGTGAAGGGAAAAGGTCGAAAAGCGTGTGGCATTCCAAAGTGGGCATGCGATACACACCAAAGGGTATGGTGGTAGACTCATATTCGGAAATGTGTCTCTAAACTATTCCTCGTCGCCATATAAGGACTAGAAGGAAGTCCTATACTTTGTGGCAAAGACATAGATTGTGTCGACCCAACATTGGTCATCGACATCGTGGGGACGGTTATTGATGTTACCTGGGGCCATTGTCCCCGCAACACCGATAACTTACGAGAATCTATGGTTGTTCTTTGCCCTTGTGATACCACGGGGTTAGAACTAGAGGCATTGTTAGAATTGGTGCGTACCATTCTACCACCTCCTCAAGTGCATACAAATACATACACTTATAGAAACAACACAAAATTAATGGCAAAGGTCCCACTGGGCGTGCCAATTTGTTTGCTGGTGTTTTTAGCAAACAATCACTAGTTTTCAATATTGAGACTGTGAGATCAAACTAGAAAATCTCTTTGACAATTGCCTTTAAGTTTTGTGTTTTGACGTGCGTAAGAACGATAAAAAGTAGAAAGAAACAGATTGAAAACAAAATAAAAGCAGGAAATGCAACAAAGGTAAAAAGAAAGTAAATATTGCATTAATTGAAAGAAGACATGGTTCACCAACACGTACAAGGTATCTGTTTCACTCGTATTTCGCTTTAGTTTGGAAGTTGAGTTTCTCGAGTTCTTGTGAAATGTGGTGACCCTATTTCATATTACAAAAGAGTATTTATACTCTGGAAAACCATCGTGGGAAAAAGGATAACTGCCTCCTAAAAATGAGGAGAAGTAACCGCCCACTAACAGTTGCTTTTTGCATTTCGACTAACTCGTTGTCAACCGCTCGACGAAGTGTTGAACCCAGCTTTGTCGACGAGTTGAGCCTTCTCTTGTCGGAGGTTTCTTGCTTTGCTTGCTTCATAGTTTTGAGAGCTAAGCTTGTCGAAGCTCGCTTGCATTTCCTGCACTTGCATACCTTTCTGTCAAATTGATGGTGCATTGACTTGAATAGTGACCTGTGGTCCCCAAAACATTATTAAATGTAGAGTCAAACCCCATTTAAAACTTCATTTAATATGCTCTGCATCCTCTGCATTCTTGTTTTGCTGCACGAGGCATACTCCTTTTAAGTTTTTGGGGATTCAGGTATGCGAGAATCTGAGAAGAATAAGTATTTGGAAACTGGTGGTAGAGATGATGGATAAGATTGTTGTCATCTCGGAGTGGTCTCCTTTTGTCCATTGGGGGTAGAGTTACTCTCATTAATTCTGTTTGAGTAATATTCCTCTATACCTTTTTTCTTTCTGTCTATAAGGCGTCAAAGGTGGTTATTCAGGATATGATTATTAGAAAGTTAGTTTACAAGTTAGTTAAATTAGTTTTTAATTGTAACTACTTTTCTAATAGTTAGTTAGTTAGTTAGTTAGATTTTTGTATTTTCTTTCACTAGAATGTGCACTATATATAGTGATAACCTCTTCATATTGTACTAAGTTTTTACTTCACCATTCATTTGAATGAAATTTATATTCAATTCATAGATAGAGTTTAACTCTTAATATGGTATCAGGAGCGATTATGTAGCTTCCGTGTTCATCTCTCATCGGTGATTCCTCCATTGTCTTCTCGCAAATTTCTTCTTTTGCTTTGTGATTCATGAACAATTGTGTTCATCGTGGTATCAAAAGAAATTTAAATTTCTTGATTTTTTCTTCCATATGTTCTTTGAGATTCTCCGCGTTCATCATTCTTTCTTTGTTCTTTGACCTGCTTGGTTGTTGTTCAACTCATCTCTGCCATGACAAATCCTCCACAGAACCATGATGACGCGTTATACCTCCATCCTTCGGATAATTCCGCTCTTGTGTTGGTATCTCAACATCTCCCTAAGGACAAATCCCGTCACTTCTTGCGTGTATTCAAGAAGTTCTTTGAAGCTACTTCCTCGATCCCTCGAGCCCGCTTCATCATCTTTACTGCGTTTGTCTCTTGTTTCTTCGCGGTCCAACTGTGTAGCCTTGGAAGAACTAATGAAACAACATTTTTTCCTCGAAAGAAGCAATGTTTCGCTTTCTTTATCCCTTCTTGCGTGTGTTCAAGAAGTCCATTGAAGTTTATTCGCCGATTATCCCTCGAGCCAGCTTCATCATCATTGTTGTGTTTCTGTCTCTTGTTTCTTCCTAGTCAAGCTGTGTAGCAATGGAAGAGCGAATGAACCAGCAAATGAAATCTTTTTCAACTCATATATCTAACAATCCAATTTTTTGCCAGAACTATTGTTCATTTTTGCAAATTAAAAATCCGTTCAACATTTGATTGTGTTTTTTCCATCATCGGTGCCACCATGTGAATGGTCTTTTAGATATGTTTGGTACATTTTAGGATTTGCTCCTACTACTCTTAGCTTTTCTCCTTTCCATAGAATTCAAGGTTTGCTATGTTTGATAAGGAATTCACCGTTTGGTTGTATTTCATCTTTTTTTCTTGTTGGATTCCTGGATTGATTTCTTGGATCCACATTTTTGTATGGGCTTTTTTGAAGACTGCTCAATGTTCTTTTGTCGACATGTGGTTTCTTGCAAGTTTTCAATTGCCATCAACATAGTAGCACTGATGTTTGGCCTTGTAGAATGAGATTTCAATTTCCTAAGTTTCCTAAAGTGTCTACAATGGTTGCTGAATGGACTTCATATTCATGTGGCTTGTGTATTTGAATTTTTGGTTGGCCGATAGTGCAAGATGCATGAAAGCTTTATTTTAGCATTCATCTCCAAGTTGGAAGATCTTGACATCTCTCTTCCAACTTGAGGGGAGTATTAGAAAGTTAGTTTACAAGTTAGTTAAATTAGTTTTCAATTGTAACTACTTTTCTTAGTTAGTTAGTTAGTTAGTTAGTTGGATTTTTGTATTTTCTTTCACTAGAAGGTGCACTATATATAGTGATCACCTCTTCATATTGTACTAAGTTTTCTAGGTTGCAACAACACCAAAGAACATGAAGAAGATCTAGGTTGCAACCTCACAAACCATCAACGATTTTCATTTTGGAACCTCCCCATCTTAAGATCTCCACACCTCTACAACTTCCTCACAACAACACCGCTAATCCCAAACCCCCCTCTCGCGATTTATTAAAAAACCCATGTTAATTAAACAATAAAGATAGGCTATAGTGTTTTAGGGGTCATATTAGGGTCTTTCTATTATTGTTTTATTTTTTTCGATGGCAAGAGTTTCGGTCTAGTCCCCCATTCGTTTTTCTCTGTCTTTTCCCTTTTCTTTTCTTTTTTTAATAAATTTGGGCAATCTACATGTTTGTAAAAAAAAGACAACACAGTAAAGCAACAAATTGTACCCAGAATTGGGGGTTCATTAGATTATTGGATGCAATGACGTTTAGATTGCTTGTTTCAGTTATTGAGCAAAGAGATGACTTGCATAAGAACTAAGAAATTAGCCTTCTTTAAAATATGAAGTGAAGTTTAAAGAGTAAAGGGATGAATTTGATGAAACTGAAGAATCTGAGGAATGATGAAGAAGATGATGATGTGGCATGAGAAAATAAGAATAAAAAATTAGGAAAAAAAAATAATGACACCTCAGCATTTTTTAACAGTTGGTTAAAAGAAGGGCATTTCTAAAAACAATTTGATTTTGCAGGGACGTATTTAAAAAAATAATAATTTTGCAAGGGAATATTTGAAAAACAGGTATCTTTACAGGGGCCAAAAACATATTTAAACCAAAAAAGAAACACTCCGTCCCATTCAATAATTATATTTTAAGCGTTTGTAAGACCTAACACAATTAGTAAAGTTGATGTTGTTAGAGGGGGAAAAATTTCCTCATGTTATTTTCTCTGATGTTCAATCACAACCACTCATTTATTATGTAAAAGGAGAGAGAAAGTGTGTTTTTAAAATATTAAAAGGGAGACTATAGGATCTAATTGTGGAGATTAAAAACATAACTCCCTCATGTTTTCCCAACATGATGGAATCCGCTCCCGTTAGATCGAGCATTTTTTTGTAATTACCTGGATTCAAAGTTAGAATCTCCACTTGTGTATGTGAGTTTACGTGTGGTGGTTGTCAATTTGTTTGCAGATAAAAAAAATTCATATACCTGCACATCGTGGACCATCATCTAGTCTTTAGTTTTCGAATTTGTTATTATTAGTAATGTTGAAAAACATGTTCTTGTCTTGGGGAGCTCTTATAGCCTTAAGCATAGTACCTTTTAATCTCTTGGAACAACAGTACTTTTGATATATTTTGGAGCAACAGTCCTTTTAATATTATATGTTGTGTTAGTTTACTTTAGAAGTATGAATTAAAACCAAACATTTACAACGTATATTACGATTTAAAACAAGATTATGTAGATTCTGTACAAATTTGTTAAGAATCCGAGTCATTTCATAATGTATTAAAAAATAAAAAATGCAGAGAAGCATCGTATGTATTTTGTCACGAATATTATTTTATTTTCACTAAATAATGGTCAAGAACGAACATTACGTATCTGAATATTTAACATTTTTTGGGCTCTAAAGTAACTCAAAATACACCGCTAAGCATCACGCTATATGTATGTTGTCATGAAATTAACTTTTTTTCCCCACGAAACGCATTAGTGAGCAGGTAAATTTTTCTCGGTACTCTAATCTAAAGTACCCAAAAACACATTGCCTAACATCGCATCGCACATTATGTATTTGACACTAAATAATTTTTTTCACCAATCCGGCTATTGAAGGATGAACATCACGTATTTGAAAATTTAAAAATTTTACCGACTCTAAACTCTAAAGTACCTCAAAACACATTCCTTAGTGTCACACTTTACTAATTTCATTACAATTTTTTTCTTCATCAAACCGGTTGTTGAGGAATGAATTTTGGGTGTTTGAACGGTTAATTTTTTTCTAAACTCTAAAATATGCTGAAAAACACACTGCTTAAAATATGAAAAAGGGGAAAAAGGCGGAAACTTTTGGCCATGTGGTGTACGTGAAATATCCGCCCTCATACTTTGATCAAAATTGCAAAACTGCGACCAATATTTTTGCTATTATTTGGACGAGATTTGCCCTTGTGCTTTTATCAAATTGCAAGACTGCCACCAACTTTTTAAACTTTATTTAGGCGAGATTTGCCCTCATGCTTTTATCAAAATGCAAATTTGCCACCATTTTTTTTGTATTTAATTGAGCCAGATCTACCCTCATGCTTTTACCATTATTGCAAAACTGCCATAGATTTTAGGCTTAAATATATGTTACCCCCTGCAAATATACCAATTATCTATTTACCCCCCTGCAAAAATAAAACTTTTAAAAAAAACCTTGCAAATATAAAATGTTTACTACATTGCTACCCCTATTTGATTATGTTATGTTGTGGCGTTAAGTGTAAATATATGTTACCCCCCTGCAAATATGTTCATTATCCATTTACCCCCCTACGTAAATATATGTTACCCCTGTAAATATGTTCATTATCCATTTACCCCCCTGCAAATATGCTCATCATCCATTTACCCCCTGCAAATATTAAGTGTTTCAGCATACACTTAACGTTGTTAACATAATCTAACAGCAGAGGGGTAACTAGAAACATTTAATATTTGCAAGGTCTTTTTTAAGAGTTTTATTTTTACAGGGGGGTAAATGGATAATGAGTATATTTGCAGGGGGGTAACATATATTTAAGCCTAGATTTTATTGTCTTTATTTGGACGAGATCTGCCTTCAGGCTTTTATCATAATTGTGAAACTGCCACCAATTTTTTGTCTTTATTTGGGTGAGATTTACCTTCATGCTTTTACCATAATTGCAAAATCGCTATCAACTTTTTGGCTTTATTTGGGTGAGATCAGCCCTCAGATTGCTATTATAATTGTGAATTGGCCATCAATTTTTTGTCTTTATTTGAGCATATATATATATATATATATATATATATATATATATATATATATATATATATATATATATATCAACTTTTTGGCTTTATTTTACCAATCCAACTAATAGTTAAGATAGTATCATGTTATTCAACAATCGGATTGGTAAATTTCATTTTGTACGCGAAGTTATTAGTTGGTGTAAGTCGCTAAGTTTGACATGGTTTCAATATATCTTAACTATATATATATATATATATCAAATTTCATAAATATCTGAAGTTATTTAACAGTCCATCGTACTACTCTTTTTTGATGGCTAATATGTTATTTAAAAGATAAACAAATGAGTGTTGTTAGATAACACACCTATGAGTATCCATTTTTTTTTGGAAATTGATATACACAATCACAAAGATAATATGATGTTATTCGACTGTCGGATTGATAAATTTTATTGTCTATGTGATGTTATTAGTTGGTGTAAGTCGCTAAGTTTGACACCTGGTGTCAATATATGAGTCAAGATATATTGACACCAGATGTTAAACTTAGTGACTTACACCAATTAATAACTCCGCGTATAAAATGTAATTTATCAATCCGACCGTTGAATAACGTGATATTGTCCTTGAGATCATATATATCATATTTGATAAAAATCTGACATTGTTTGTTGGTCCATCACACAACTCTATTTCGATGACTAATATTTCTTTTATCGTTAATTCAAAAATAAACAAATGGGTGTTGTTAGATAACACACCTATGAGTATCCAATTTTTTTGAAATTTGATATAGTTGATCACAATGATAATATTGCCTTATCCAACGGTCAGATTGATAAATTCCAATTTCTATATAAAATTATTATTTGGCGTAAGTTACTAAGTTTGACACCGGGTGTCAATATATCGTGACACACACACACACACACACTCTCTCTCTCTCTCTCTCTCTCTCTCTCTCTCTCTCTCTCTCTCTCTCTCTCTCTCTCTCTCTCTCTCTCTCTCTCTCTCTCTCTCTCTCTCTCTCTCTCTCTCTCTCTCTCTCTCTCTCTCTCTCTCTCTCTCTCTCTCTCTCTCTCTCTCTCTATATATATATATATATATATCATTTTGCAACCATAATTATTGTATTTTGGAGCCATTTTGGATAAATGTGATTAATCTTATTTGAGCGTATTAT
Organism: Oxytropis ochrocephala; assembly: GCA_020916435.1. NCBI lineage: Eukaryota > Viridiplantae > Streptophyta > Magnoliopsida > Fabales > Fabaceae > Oxytropis > Oxytropis ochrocephala. The sequence goes on along the minus strand of CM037094.1, from coordinate 76,145,438 downwards.
ACAGATACGTATAATACATATTCCCTCCGGGCTCGTATATAAACAACAAAACACTTTTTAGATTCATTGAATTGTTAATGTATCTGGTCTATAATATAGACCAAATACAGATGAACCTAAAAAATGTTTGTTGTTTATATGAGTTTGGAGAGAGTATCAACTTGCAACCAAAATTATTGTATTTTGGAGCTATTCTGGATAAATTTCACTAGTCTTATTTGAGCGTATTATACAGATACATATAATACATATCAATTTGCAACCAAAATAGTTGTATTTTGGAACCATTTTTAGATGAATTTCACCTAGCCTTAATATAAAGAGATGTATTATAACAACCGGTGTACGAGTATTCATTTTGTATATTTTTAGTGTTTTTATTTAGAGAACGAATCTAATTCCAAAGATCAAAATAAAAAGCGGCCACAATAACAAAGTCCCGATAGGCAAGGATCGAGCAGCGTCTCGATGTTGCCCTTGGGCGACGAAGACTAAAGTCCTGACAGGTGAGGGCAGGCTGACGAGCCTCGTCCCACCCTCGGGCACACCAGTTCGGTTCGACGTGGGCCTTCGCCTCGCTGGAAACCGAAATGGAGCTTACATCGCATAGGCTAAAGTAATTGCCGACGACGCCAACACGCTCGGTGCGGTGTAAGAGCTCTTCAAAGATGCAGGCGATGCTAAGCGCTCGTAAGCGAGGATCAACGTGTCGGCATCGAGAAGAGCCCATTAAACCCAAGACCCGTGTGTGTAGATCGCCTTAGAGCGACATACTGACCCTTGGGCACCAACAAGGCCGCAAACAAAACCGGTAAATTAACACTGAGGTAAAACAAGGCGCTCCGATTAAAAAGCGCACCAACCGGTAAAACTAAAACCGAAGCAATACGAGACGCTATAACTAAAAAGCGCACCAACCGGAAAAATAAACCGAGGTAATATGAAACAATCAAGAAAGTGTTGCAATCAAAGAAGCGCAAAAACAGTTAGGCAAAGTAAGCAGAACAGCAATCAAAGGAAAGTAGAAAGAAATTATACAAGGGCCCAACGGGCAATATCTGTCCAAAAGCCATAATAAAAACAGAGGTAATTTGAATCCATAACAAAATAAAAAATAAAAAAATTTTGCCACAAGATTTTGTCTTTGTCTAGCAGGAGAAATTAGGAAGCAGAAGGAGGATTTTCGCCATGGACATCGCCGTCCGCCAAAATTCGCCCCACCTCGGCATCGGACAACAGCTCATCAACTTTGCCAAAATCGACCATGGCGCCATCGCCACACTCCGGCGGCCTTCCGCAAAGCTCTTCTTCATCAACAAGCTCTGTTCACCACAACCTTGTCGGGATCAAGCCGCCCGGTGTCGACTTCAGAAATATGGCCTCAACCGATCCAACGCTACTGTTAAAGCCATTGTCGAAACTTTCAAAGAACAGAGGCCTTCACCTCGTCAATACCGCAACCAAGTCCCCACCTATGTGCAAGTTGGGAAACAAGTCCCAAATTCCTTTGAGCACTCCGTGGTCGTTAGCGCTTCAAAGCATGCGCCGCTCCAACTCTTTGCCCACTTTCTCCAAGGACTCCCCAACTTCCTCTTCTCGGCAAATCAACTCGGACACCCTCTCCTCGAGCCGTCGTTTCTCCGTGTCCCACTTAACCAACTCTTATTCCAAACGGCTCTTTTCAACCTTACAGCCTCCAACTCCCGGCTTTCTTCCAAGCCGCCTCTTTTCGACCAACGTCGGCTAGTTTTGTTAAAAGCATCCTCGCCAAGGTGAGCAAGCACCGAGGCATAATGGCCGTGAGGTCTTCACCGCCACCAACGCTTGCCGAATCCCTAGAGTGGCCACCTTCTCCACATCGCTCGCTGCAGCAGCAGACGAGAATGTAATTCAAAGGATACCGAATCAAAGGTTCGACCGAATGGGCTCGTCGGCAGCCCGTCGACCTCTTCCGTCATTTCAAAGACGCCTTCCAAGAAGTATCAATAACCCCTCCCCACGCTGCGCGCAAACCGATCTCAACAAAGAAGACCATTCCGCCGCTCTTCGCAGCGGGATTCTCCGAGAAGGGAGGAGGACGAGGACTACTTGTACTTGAGCATTCGTTGCACCTTCCGACACCTGAGGCGATTGCAACACCTTCACGGACTCTTAGTATCAGGAGAGCCTCGACTGTAAGAGGACTCGGCTCAAAATCGGTGAGGAGAAGGCTGCGGGAGCTGCCCCTTGTTTCTTCTTCCGCACTCTCCCGACACTTCTTGCGTTCAAAGAACGCTAATGGTACACATCCCAAAACCACCGAAAGGAGAAGCAATTGTCAAAAAAAAAAAAACCGGGGAAACATGCCCGAGAGAATTACTTAAATAGCCAATCAATGACTCGGCGTCATCCACTAAGCCCAACAACAGGGAAGATTTCAGCATACCCGAGGACTTAACCCAACCATCTAGCCGATCCACCTCTGCCCTTTCAACCGAACTCAAGACGCCTTCTCTCAACGTAAAACTTATCCTCAGTGGTGCCTCGCCCAACTCAAAGGAAACCGCTCGTCACCAACCTCGTCAACCAAAGAATAAGGGACACTTCTGGCCCCGAGACAAGCGAAACAAAGAATGCTTAAAATGCTTGTAACTACTTTTGTACAAAGCCATAAGAGGACGACATCGATGATTGCATAAAGACACCCACCTTACTGGGTCCTTCACCGACGAGCGGAAGAAGTACAAAAACTTGCAGGCCGAGACCTCCTCCCCAAGGCACTCACAGAGGATCTCGAAGGCCCTCATATGGGCCCACCCGTTGGGATGCAAACTGCGTCGAGCCACATGAAGCATCTTCAACACTGGCAAGTAAAAGGGGAGAAAGGCAACCGAACCCCGAGTGCTCAAACCAGTGTCCGTAAGCGTAGGTATACACATCATCCTCGGAATGCATTCATCTCAAACGACTTCCTCCAAGGAAACGGGACTAGCCGTGGCCGCTCCTCATCCACAGTGGTGACATATCATCCGCCGAACGCCAACAAGCGGAGGCCTCGGCATGAGCTCGAGTACGAGTCAAGCACCTCTTGATCTACCCAAGAAAACCCCTCACTCCCGGATCGTTCGCTAGGACTCTCATCTTCGGCCATGACGGATAAATCACCCGGTCCCGCGGAATCGGAAGGGAACCATCGTTATAAAGGTCGCTTTATTTCCTTACCACCACTCGGCGAACACCGCACAATGAACAATACCCACATTTGAGGGAAGCAAAGACGGTTGGGATTAAGACACTTATACTCGAGAGGTCACCTCACTCTCACTATCACTACTTATTTCAACCATCGAGACCATCTCTATTTTGCAGAAACAAACGCAGCAAATACAATACGACCAAAGAGAAGCAGAAAAGAAAATAAGAGAAGCCACAAAGTAAGAGGATAATGCGAGGAACCACGCACCTTAAAGAAGGAAATTCGAGCGACCCACAAACACCACCAAAGGGAGAGAAAGGCACGAGAGAGCACCGGAGAGGAGAAACGCAAAGACAATAGCGAGGAACGTAAGAGGAAATGAAACAGAAGGAAATTAGGCGAAGAGACACGAAGTGTAAGACCTTTCGGAGCAAGGACGATCCAACGGCTAAAAACCCACCAATAGAATCAACGGTGGAGATTGGCGGTTCAAATCCCAGCGACACGTGTCGCGCCCCAATGGAGCACTTAGAAGACGCGACGATACACAAGAGCGCCATGATGACACCTCCCGCCAAAAATCAAATCAATCAAGTCTTGCGCCACATCGCGTCAATCAATAGGTCGCGGCCACGGCCGCTACCAAAAAGAGAAGGCGGAGGAACCGCAATGTCATCGGCTAAGAATAAGTTCGGAGAATGTAAAGATGCGATTCGGCCGCAGACAAAAAGAAAGCCGGACAACCGGAGAACAACAATAAAAGGGAAGGTTTCCGCACTAATTAAGTCTGTTTATTTTCAATACAACATTACATTACGTTTGATAAGCAACATTACATTACATTACAATGACAACACAAATCCAAAACCATCACAAGAGAATGAGGTACTAATATACACTGGGTGACGACACCTCTTTTGCAGGTACCATCAAACTTTGAAGTATCTCCTGACGAGCTTCCCGGCCTGCTTGCTACATCCGATGTTCTGAATCGGCCCAGGAAGCAGAGACAGAGGGCGACCCCCCTTTTTGCACCAAAGGCGACACCAAGGCCCACTCGAGGATTGCCAGCCAGTTATGACAAGACTCTGGACCGAGCGGCTGGGGTGTCACCTTCCATGAACGGTCGGCAGAATGCCCCGGCCGATCGCTCTTTGAGTCTTCTGAATAACTCCAGCATCCAGAGGTAAAGCCACCTGCAAAAGGAAAAGAGCCAGAGTTCGCGAAGATCAATAACCCCCGCTTTGAGCCTCTTGACAACCCCCACGCACCTGTGACAGATGGGGTTGTTTAGAAGACTCAAAGGAGGGGACGCAATCCCATCATAGGAGAACGTGCGCAACCTAGCCATGAAGTACCAAAGCAACGAGAAACCCCTATTTATACAAGGAAGAGCAAAACTCCCGGGAGCTATAATTATGGCGTAACTGAAACCTGTGGAAATCAAACCGACCAAGTCAAAGAAAACGCACTTACGACGCAGTGATAAAACCCACGCGAGTCAAAAATGATTGGGTCAAAGGAGCACAAAAATCCACACAGACCGTAAACCAAGACGCTAAAGGCAAACGAGGTCGGACGCCCTAACGCACGAGATGAGGACTACAGGAACCAGGTAAATCAAGGATACTTAGAACGCCGCGCCCAAAAAGTGCTCGCCGCTCGAGGGATCGTGTTCCCACCGACCACCCAGAAGGCTCGGATATGACACGCCCCAGCCGATCATCCGGACTCGAGAAGATGAAGCGCCGAAGTCCTGCGCGCTCGCCACCGGCTTTCCGTCGGCGACGCGTCAAGCGCGACGCTGCAGACTACACTCCGCTCAAAGAGCCGACGCGCTCCAAAGGGCTCGCCCCAGCGAAAGCCCCGCTAGATATATTAGGCAAGCCCGAGAATCTCGCCGAGATCTCGCAAGCACTTATGTACCTTTATGAGCATTTATGACGTATTGTAATATAAATATACTCGTGAGGCCAATGAAAAGGGATGAACATTTTACTTCTCACTCACTATATTCTGTGTTATTACTATATCCTACTCTAGGGAAATAGTTAGGAACATTATTCATTCCCCGTAAAGATGACCTTATTTACTGGTAGTATTCAAGAGCACTATGACATACCTTCACGTATTATCGATTTAATAATGAAAGAAAATCACTGAGTGCTTATTCTTAAAAAAAAACTTTAGTGTTTTATTTTTACAATTTGTATTATCAGTGTTGAAAGGGTGTGAATTTAATTTATTAAAATGTATAATTAAGCATGAGGTATGGTATATTATCAAGTGGAGGCTTGTAAACAAAAAAAAAATTATTAAGTGGAGGCAATGGGCGTGTGATACCATCATGAAGCACACCAAGTGAAAAATTAACTAGTCCAAAAATATCTCCTTCGCAATCGAATCGCATATACCAATTGGTACGGTCTCGTTCCATCTCCATCAGGGTCGACAAATCATGAAAACGACTCTCTAAAGCGTAAAGGAGCACAACAGTATAATTTTTTTTTGTTTCCTTCTCGACACGCGTTTCCTTCGTCCATTTAATTTAATTTAATAAAAATAGAAAAAACAAATCCCTACTTGTAAAAGAAAAAATAAAGAAACCAAAATCTCTACGGTTCCGTCCAATTGTCGACTACACTAAATGGCACTAAATAATACTATAAATATAACTTAAAGTGTCCACAAAGTTGAATAAAATTATTTTTGGAGTGAATCAAAAATGGGCCTATCCGATTCCGCCCCTTCCGTTTCCACCGCTACAAAATGGCTCGGTTTTGTCACCGCCGTTTGATTCAAGCCATCTCCGGCAACAACTACACTTTCTCAAACTACTCCGACGCTCTAAAATCCCTCATGCACTTAACCCAAACAGAGCTCAACAACCTCTCCGTCGCTAAAGATGTCGGCAAAGCCTTCGGTCTTCTCGCCGGCCTCGCCTCCGACAAATTTCCGACATGGGCCATTCTCCTCATTGGCTCCTTCGAAGGCCTCATCGGTTACGGTGTTCAGTGGCTCGTCGTTGGCCAAATAATTTCACCCCTTCCTTACTGGCAGGTATGCTAATAATCTCAACAATGCCACTTTTTTCTTAATCTTTAGTTTAATCTCTTAATTATGATTTGGAAAGTTAATAATTAATTAATGATGGGGAAACAGATGTGTGTATTTCTGTGCATGGGAGGGAACAGTACAACTTGGATGAACACTGCAGTTTTAGTAACATGCATAAGAAATTTCAGAAGAAACAGAGGACCAGTTTCAGGGATTTTGAAAGGTTATGTGGGTTTAAGCACTGCTATATTTACAAGTCTTTGTTCAGCACTCTTCGCCGAAGATCCGGCATTTTTTCTGTTAACACTTGCTCTTATTCCCTTCGCGGTTTGTCTCGCCGGAGTTTTCTTCCTCCGTGAAGTACCTTTTGCTAAGTCGACAACCGCCGCTGAAGATAGTGAAGAAGCAAAGTATTTTGCAATCTGCAACGCCGTCGCCGTTGTTCTCGCGGTTTACCTTTTAGCTTATGGATTTGTGCCAAACCCTAGTTCACTTGTTTCTAGAGTCTTCGTTGCTGTTATGCTTGTTCTGTTGGTGTCACCGATAGGGATTCCAGTGTATGCTTACTTTAAGGGTAGGAAATCGGGTCGGGTTGGATCGGGTGGTGATGTGGAGGGTCAAAGAGTAAGAGAGCCGTTGCTTCAGAACGGGGAGGAGAGGGAAAGCGAAACGACGGTGGCTGCTGTGGGTGCGGCGGAAGAATCGGAGGTGGTTGTGGTGACGGGGAAGCCGGCGGTGGGTGAGGAACACACGATAATGGAGGCTTTAAGAAGCGTGGATTTTTGGATATTGTTTGTGTCGTTTTTGTGTGGAGTTGGAACGGGTTTGGCTGTGATGAATAATATGGGTCAAATCGGGTTGGCCCTTGGATACACCGATGTCTCTATTTTTGTCTCGTTAACCAGCATTTGGGGCTTTTTTGGACGGATTATATCCGGATCCGTATCCGAACTTTTCATCAAGTAAGTCCATTTATTTTTTTATTAAATTTTTATTTATTTCCACGTTCATCACCAACAACTTCATTCTACTAACTGCACTTTTTTATGGAAACAATTAAATAAACCAACTACCCAGTTCCCATGGATGTTTAAAGTCGTCTTTTTTAAGAAAGAGTCGAATTTCCTGTCAATTATATTACATTATTATATATAATATAATAATATATATAATAACTATATGCAGTAACAAATAGATGTACTAAACTCAGATGGGCTGGTTCCTGTTGAATAAATAGCGTTGAATAATAATTACTCAAAAAAAAAAGTAGAATTATCAATTCAAATTAGCATGTATGCTACACAACATATTATCATATCCAATTCAAAAAATTGAATTATTATGTTTATGTTACATCGGATAAACAAAAAGTAGGACGATGGTATTTGTCAATCTCAATCTCATAAAACTCATAACACTCTTTTTGACAAATCAATGTCATAATACTTGAGCGTAACTATTGGTGTAAGGTGGAATAAAATTAGCAGCATAGTTTCCTTTGACTTTATTTCGAGCATGATTTGTAAATTGAAGGCAGATTTGATGTAAGATAGAATATTACTAAATTAATTTAATTGCCTATTTTAGAACTAGAATCAGTAGTAGTATCTGGTATTTATCAAAAAAAAAATCAGTAGTATCTGGGATGCCAATTCCTTATTATATACTCCTGTCCTCGATCTAAATTGGACAAAACTTGCGTGCAGTACTTGTGTTCTCTTCAATGACGTGCTGTGTAACCCATATGATAAACTTAACTGTTTAGAATTTAAATTTAACAAAAAATATTTTATCCACATGACATGTTATCTCCTATCTCTTGGTTGATCCCTTGTATATGACTACATTTGTTGTCATCCATTTTGTACTGTCTAATGATAATGATGTTCGTTTTCCAAATTTTGTGGCTAACAGAAAAGCTGGAACACCTAGACCTCTTTGGAACGCGTTATCTCAGATTGTGATGGCTGTAGGCTACATACTCCTGGCCTTGGCGATGCCCGGTTCACTTTACATCGGGTCAATTATAGTTGGCATATGTTACGGAGTGCGACTCGCCGTTACTGTCCCAACGGCCTCTGAGTTGTTTGGACTCAAATATTATGGTCTCATCTACAATATTCTCATCCTCAATCTTCCCCTCGGTTCTTTCCTCTTTTCTGGTTTACTTGCTGGCATGCTCTATGATATGGAAGCAACTACTACAGAAGGTGGAGGTAATACTTGTGTTGGAGGTCATTGTTATAGACTAGTCTTTATAGTCATGGCTGGAGCATGTGTTGTTGGGTTCTTTTTAGATATTCTATTGTCAATCAGAACCAAGAATGTCTACAACAAGATTTACATGAGTAAGAGATCAAAAAAGTCTTCAGGGACATCAAGTAGCTAATGATCTCAAATACTAGCAAAGACGGTAGAACATTCCTGGGATTGATGACATTTTTGTTCAGTGATATCCTAGCTATTCAATTTTTTAAATAAATAAGGCAAGTTGTTTGTTTTTAATTCCATTATGAAGTAAAAGCAATTCCACTTGCTTCTGCTTTTGAGATATTTGCTAGTATCAGCTAAGATAGAATTCTTCTCATTCAACTTGTGGAGAGAATAGATTCAATATTGTACTGTAACTTTAAGTTGCTTTATCCAATTCTTTATAGTCAGTGTTGTTTGGTGAAAAATCATCGAGTCTTTATGACAAGTCTATAGGTCCAAAGTGGCTGTACTCCCTTTATTGTAATTGGATTTATGTTTAGTGAAATTTGTGAGAAGGGAATACAAATATCCAACATGAATTTTGTGATATTCAACAAGCCACGTAACAGAATGTAATGGGATTGCTAAAGGCATATTTATGTGTCTTTCTGTAATAATTCATTTAAATTTCAGTCACTATCAGTTTGAATTGGAGTCCATACTTCAAATTCAGTTGGACGGTCCTTAAATTGGAGGGTGGAGATAATGCTCCATATCCTTTATCAAGTGGTCCTAGATGAGGAGGAAATATGCAGTAAGCTAAATTATCCCAACATGGCATCATCCCCATCCACACCTATCAAGAACAGAATGCACAAAAATAAATGGCCAAGAGAGCATAACATGGAAAACATGACTAATTAAGGAATTAAAAATCATTAGAGCGAGTCCCCAGAAAAACCTTTATTACTATAAAAAGATCAACTATGTTTGGTTACATTTGTGCAAGAGTGAGATGAACAACATATTTTAGACAATTTGTTTCTCTTTATGGAGAACTCTAAAAACTAGCCTCTAATTAGGATTCGTTTTTTTTTTTAACTTGAAGTTTGGGTACAGGTGGTTAATGACTCTATTTAAAGGGATGGACTCGGCTTGTACCCGGGTTCAATCTCCAGAAATAGAATAAATTATAACCAAACTTTACTTACCTCTCGGCTAAACTCTAGATTAGTCGGAACCCATTTTCCCTGGTTGGATACCGTAACGGGGTCAAAGACCTTTAGACAAAAAAAATTGTTTTTGGATTACCATTATTTTTTCTCAGTGTATAACAGAGAGAATACTTGGAGAATACTTAAATTCATTTGCATTTGTATGATTTGAATTTATGCAAACAAAACCAAATATTTTTTAATAAAAAAAAAAACCAAATATTTTAGGAATTGGTTGAGGTAAACACTACCAACCTGCACCAAAACTCACAATATTGAAGCAGTTGGTATTCTGAAAGAAAAATTAGGGGAGAAATTCAATGATTTTCGAATGTTGATAAGGGATTTAAGATCAACTAACTTCATTCACAAACATAATAACATTAATTAATAATTAAAGGGCCTGTTCCATAATCTTTGAAAAAAATAATACAAAAACGAGAGAAAGAAAACAATCTCCTAGAGGAAAACCAAAGCTCTGAATCTTTATATAGCAAGTAAAACTAGGTCATGTTGATGTGCTACAAAATTAACTAATGAACAGAAGAAGTGGCAGTTCAACATTTTGCTGGTTATGTTGTGTGTGGTGTGAATTTCTAATTTAATACAATCAGTATAACATTCATATCTAATATTCTTGCCATTACCAAAACACCCATTTGAAAGTGGATCCAAAATGGGTCTAGTTAATTCATTTGAAGAGGGAAAAGGAGATCCAACCAGAAATGAATATGAAAACTAACTATAGGAACTGTAAATTGTATACAAAAACTCAGCATAAGTAAGTATAGAACTAACTACTAAGCTAAGCAAGAGCGTGGGTTCAACTCCCGCTGCCAGCGTGATGACCTCTTTGGTGAGTGATTTGTAATTACTTACGACAAAGACTCAAAGAAAGATTGCGCACTGCCCTAACTGAATTAACAAAAGCAACTACTATCTAAAAACTAACAGTTTTAACAAACATCTGAAATTAACTAAAAACATGCCCCTTAAACTGTTCCAAAGACACCTAGTATCCTCCAATTAATTCCTTGAATTGATCTTGACTTGGTAAAATACATTAACTACTTGTAGCTATACACCAATTTCAACTTCCCTTGTTCAATTGATCTCTTGGTAAATGGGGCTTTGTTGCTATATGCTTGCTTCTCCCATGTGCAATTGGTTCCCAGTTCCCACTTCCTAGTAAGCTTATAGAAGACTTGTTGTCCACAAACAATTGTACTAGTTTCTTGAATTCAATTTTCAATTCTTCAATTTTCTCCTCCCTTACTCAGTACTAGATTTCTCTTTGCCGGTGTCATTGCCTCCTTGCAATTTTCTATGTGAAACCCTCTCATCACCTCTTGAAGGTACCTCTGACGCAGGTATATACCACTGCTGGTTTAGACATATTCCAAAGCAAGAATATAACTGAGAATTCCCAAATCAATCATCTCAAATTCTAACTTCATTTCTGCTTTATCACTACATGTAACAAGGAGGTAATTTGCATATAGAAAAACTCAAATCAAATCAACATTTTCATTTTTCATTTTTAGTTTTGGTCAATAGACCCATCGTCATTAACATCATCATCGACTCATACATCCTCAACTTCATTATTAGAAAATGGTCACAAGGACTAATACCTCATTAGAGGACCAAAACAGCACTCAAGGACCAAAACAGCACATAAAGGACCAAACAGGCAGCACTAGGCGCCAAAACAGTCAAAAGCGGCGGCGGTGTGGCAACATTACCACCAGCGCGCAAAACACCAAAGACAAGAAATGGCGCCCTGCTGCAGCAACACAGGCACACAGGCGCCAAAACAAGCAAAACTGGCGCCCCCAGTGTTGAAAATGATGGAAATATAATCCAAGAGAAATGTTATGTGGACCAAAAAATTGTACCAAAATACGAATACATATGAGATATAGAGAGTAGCCATTATAAATGCTACTGTTTAAACAAAATTCAATCGAGTGAAACAGAAATGACATTCAAAGATTTCACTCTCTCTAAATTCTTTTAGATTTTATAGGTAGAGAGTGAAAGAAAACTGAAATTGAACGAATTAACTGTTTCTGTTATTGATGAGAGTCTATATGCTTTACAACAAGTCAATGGTTCAGCAATAACAGTTAAGGGCCTAAACAATTGGGCCAAAAACAAACAAACAGAACAGACCCATTTTACTAACTAATACTAGCCCATTATTCAAACAATTACTAACATATCCTCCCATAATCTGAGACTTATTAAGACCTCAGATTATTCACATTAATTCCACTCTTAGACAGTGAAAAAATTCCCAAACATTTTCTGAGTTTTAGGAAACTATCAATCTTCAAGCTTTTGGTCAGTATATCAGCTACTTGCGTTTCTGTGGAGCAATACTTCAATTCTACAAGGCCTTCTCTGCACAAATTCCTCAAGAAGTGAAACCTCACGTCAATGTGTTTGCTTCTCTCGTGCATAACTGGATTCTTTGAGAGCTTGATGGTAGAGCTGTTGTCACATAAAACTGTCAAGCATCTGTTCTGTCTCAGCTTCAATTCTTCCAATATTCTCTTCAACCAAATGCCTTGGCAAACACAGTGAACAACTTCTACAAATTCTGCCTCTATGGTGGAGAGAGTCACAATGGGCTGTTTCTTAGATGACCATGAAACAACACCATTACTCAACAAAAATACGTAACCAGAAGTGCTCTTACAGTCATCCAAATCACCGACATAATCACTGTCACAATATGCAACCAACTGCTGTTCTTGATGCTTTCTGTAACAGATTCCCAGATCTGAGGTGCCCTTCAAGTATCTCAAAATTCTCTTTGTTGTCATTAGATGTTTCTCTGTAGGTTTGTCCATGTATCTACTAATTACACTTACTGAGTGAGTTAGAGTCTTGTGGCATTCAAGTACATCAAGCAACCAACCAATTGCTTGAACATAGTTGTATCAACATCTTTACCTTCATCATCTCTGCACATCTTGTTTCCCAGCACAACAGGACTCACTACTGGTTTACAATCAGTCATGGAAAATCTGTCCACCACCTCCTTGGCATACCTTTGTTGAGTGATAAAGATGGCACCTTTGTCTTGTATTACTTCAACTCCAAGAAAGTGTCTCATGCTCCCAAGGTCAGTCATATCAAACTCCTTTCTCATAGAACCTCTGAATTCTTCAATCAATTGATCATCACTGCCAGTGAACAAAACATCATCCACATATAAGCTAACAACTAGCAGGTTACCTTTACTATCTTGTTTTGTGAAGAGTGTGTGTTCATGTGGACATTTCTTAAACCCTTCCTTATCAAAGTATGCCTCAATCCTACTATACCAAGCTCTAGGGGCTTGTTTTAGACCATATAAGGCCTTCTTCAACCTATAGACCTTGCTCTTTTGCCCCTTTCTCATGTACCCTTTAGGTTGATCAACATGGACAATTTCCTCCAATTCACCATGGAGAAAGGCACTTTTAACGTCTAGTTGATAAACTTTCCAGCCCTCATTCACAGCCACTGCCAAAATGGATCTTATGGTATCCCACCTTGCTACCGGAGCAAAAACTTCAGAGTAATCAATGTCATGTTCTTGGGCATACCCCTTTGGCTACCAACCTAGCCTTATACTTCTCAACCTTCCCCTATTCATTGTACTTTGTTTTATAGACCCATTTGACTCCAATCTTTTTACCTCCACTTGGGAAATCTACTAATTCCCATGTATTATTTTTCTCTATTGAGGCAATCTCACTATCCATTGCCTTCCTCCATTTGTCATGCTTGACAGCTCCCTCATAATTTAGAGGATCACCTGCTTCACAAACCAATAAGTTGTACATGTCCAAGTTCTCAATATCACTACTATCAGAGTCACTGAGAGTAGTACAACCAACCATGTATTCATCTAGGTAAGGTGGAGGCCTTCTATTTCTGGGTCTGTCTTCATCAGTAATAGCATCATATAAATTTCCTGCATCAGTTTCTGTATCATTCACAACATTGGACTCAACTGCAGGGCTCACATCACAGCAACAACACTGCTCTCACCCTCCTTGTTTTGTAATGGTTGTGTAGCCTACACTCTGTGATTCTCCTCCCCAATGTTAGTATCACCAATTTCACTGCTATCCAAGTCACATTTTGCAGAACTCACCTTCTCAGTACTCCCCCAGTGCCATGTCTAATTTTCAGCAAATGTAACATCCTTGCTAATCACAATTTTCTTGGTAATTGGATTGTAGAGCCTATATGCCTTAGACTCCTCACCAACTCCAAGAAAGATACATTTAACACTCTTATCATCCAACTTCTTTCTATGACTATTGGTGTGGAAAATAGTATGCAAGTATACATAGTCACACAAGTAATATAATGATAAGAAAAGTTCGAACTCACGGGGATTATGTAAAGCTTTGTAAAGTTTAGAGTGTACCCTTGGTGTGTCTACACTATTCGCAATTGGTTGGAGTGTTCAAAGTTATAAAAACAATATAAACAATAAATATGTGTAAGGAATCAGTGAGATAAATTAGTTGAGATGTTTTCACCAAGTAAATCACTTCTAAGTGGGTTTAGTGGAGTATACTGATGTGTAGTACACCTTTGGATGCATTTGCAATAGTGTGTGTGTGTTTTTCACCACTTTCTTGAGTTTCATTACAAGCTTCCTATGTCTAGGCATGCTAAATAGGTTCACTCCTGTCTCTTAAGCTCCCACTGTATCACCCTAAGAACTATGTTATCCTATGTCTAGGACTTAACACGGTTTTAACAAGCAATTCCTTATTAAAGCTAGTTTAACAAAGATGTTGTTATAAACACTCATTCTTATTAACTCTTGATGTCTTAAATGTAACCCGTATGTCCTCACTGCTACAAGTTTACCTATTCTAAAGTGATCAATTCCAGAATAAGTTTTGAAAGAAGTATTACACAAGAGTTAAAATGCATACACTACATAAACCACATTTACTTACTTAGAAATTCATTACAAGGCTACAACATCTCAACTAAATGAATTTAGCTCATATTACTCATAATATAATAGAAAGAATCTGCAAAGAGCATAATCAAATGAATAATATAGCAAAAGAACTCAAAAGGATAGAGATTACACAAATAGGAGATCTTTTGCATGAGTTTCCCAAGTTGAAGTACACGATGTTTTCCTTACACAAGATTCCTCCAAGTAGAAGTGAAGGGAGTGGTTGTCAAGCACCTCCTTATCTTCCTTCTCTTCAGAAACTTAAATAAAAAACTAAACCTAAGCTAAGAATACAAATAAACTAAGTGATCCTTTAAGAATTGGATGAAGGATGATTTGCAAGTGAAGATGTGGCTTGTATTTATAGGCAAGTGAGCTTTCCTCCCTTGGAGGGTTTCCTTTGGCGTGAAATATCAATTGAGATCAGTAACCATAGTTAGTTGCAGACTTTCCATCAAGCAAGTTGCTCAAGTTGGTCGCTTTGCATGAAGCTCACATGGGGTGGTCCAATAAAGAAGTGTCACATGTCCTTGAGTGAGTGAGCTTCTCAACTTGTTTTTGATCGTGGTCGCCGAATTCTGCAAGTGGCTCTGCTCCATATGACTAGGCATGATGTCACATATCAAGTGTTGAAGCATCAAATCGGTCCTTGGATGTTTTGGTGCAAAGTGCTGGTTTAGCAGATGTAGGCAATGTGGGCACTCTTAGTGTAGGCAGTGTGGGCACTCCTAAAGTAGCTGCACTGAACAAAACATCAAACCTAACAAGATGTGTGCATTTTGCCTAATTCATTGTCCTAATCTATTTGAATCCTTAAAATGTTGTTTCTTAATAAATAAGCTATATATATATATATATATATATATATATATATATATATTAATGTACTTGAAAATAAACAATAACCTAAGTTTAAATGGATGAATAACTCTATATAAAATAGAGTTATCAACTATCAGGTATATGAACTAAACACACACAACCAAACACCCTAAGATGTTTCACCGAAGGTTTCAAGCTATTCTAGGCCCTCAGGGGTGATATCTTTCACAAATATTGTAGGGCATTTATTTAAGATATAAAAGGACCATTTGACACATTCAGGCCGAAATTCTTTCCGCAATTTGGACTCACTCAACATGCTCCTAACCATATTCATCACAGTCCTATTTTGTTCTCTCTGCTACTCCATTTTGTTGTGGAGTATAGGCAGCAGTGATTTGCCTTTTAATTCCATGTTCAGTACAATATTCATTAAACTCAATGGAATTAAATTCTCCACCTCTATCCGTTCTGATCGTACCTTGACCAATGAAGTGTTGAAGTGTTCGTTGTCCTGCTGACTGGGCCGGTCGTTGAATGAGTGAAAGGACCGGTCCTGGCTTCACGCGTTGAGCACCTCGGGTGGTACCTGCAAAGACACTCCGACGGTCTAGTGAGAGGTCGCTCGGGCAGATAACACAAGGTTAGAGAACGTACCTGATGCCATGTGCGAATGACATATATATACTGTAGAGTGCCGACCGTTAGCGAAGATTTCGGCGGTGGCGAATGCGGTCCCAGCGACTTACTTGGGCGGTTGCGGCTGGCTGGTCGGGCCGACCCGGTGCTATTGGGAGCCGCTTGTAATTGCTTGATACACCGAGCGATTTGCCCCAAGCCTAGGTCGCGAAGGCGGGTGAGGCTTGAATCGTTGTTGTAAGCGGTCGGGTTGCATTGCGCGATCGGTCTCCATCTCTTGAAGTGTGCGGTCATTTGCCACAACCGGTCGCGATCGTCTTGTAGTCAGGCAGCCACCGGGTCGCCGGATGGATCTTGCCACAGTCGTTGCCGCCTCGGGGTCACGCGCGCGCCAATTTGAGGCTCGATATGTTGCCCCCTGTCACAGCCTCATGGCCGACTACGACGGGAGCGACACGTCGTAAATGCTTGTTGGAGGCCATTCGTTGGTTGCCTTTGTTGTAGGTCGTTCGGCGCCCTACTCGCATTGAACCGCCAAGGCCCGTGCTTGCTCGTGGGTCAATCTTTGACTCTTGGACCATTCGGCGGCACTTGGTTGGGATGTGGGCGCGCCGCCGCCGAGGTGTGGATCGCCATTCATCTTTGGAGAGCGATCCAATTGGTCGGGACTCGCCGACCTCCTTAACTTACGAAGTCTACTTGGATCTTGCTCGTTTTAGGAGGTGCGATCATTCTCGGGTCGCTCAAATTCGTTCAAGTCGCATCACTCATTGCCTATCTCGTTTGAGCTTACTCGATTGCGACTCGGCGGCCGCTTATCGTAGCGGACTTGTTCGACGCGTTTTTGCGATTTTTGGCAATGGGCTTACTAGGTTAGACGGCCTCATCGTAGCCGGTCTCTTACGCGTGTTCGGCGATCAATGCTCGTTATTGGGTCATTGCTCGACCTCGGTCATTCGATGACATCGATGGTTGCGCCAACTCGGTGGCACTTGAGCGTAGGTCAACGCGGTGACATTCGATTGGGCAACTTCGGTGGCGCTCGATTGGGGCCAACTTCGGTGGCGCTCGATGTAGACCGCCGGGGCTACTGCATTTGTGGGTCCTTCGACCCCGGGCCATTTCGATGGCGCTCGATTGTAGACCGCTTTCGGGCCTACACTTGTTTGTAGGTCGCCGACCTGGGCCATTTCGATGGCGCTCGATTGTAGACCGCTTAGGGCCTACTCTTGTTGTGGGGTCCTTCGACCCTCGGGGCCATTTCGATGGCGCTCGATTGTGCACCGCTCGGGGGCTACTCTGTTGAGTGGGTCCTTCGACCCTTGGGCCATTTCGATGGCGCTCGATTGTAGACCGCTCGGGGCCTACTGCATTTGTGGGTCCCGACCCTTGGGCCATTTCGATGGCGCTCGATTGTAGACCGCTCGGGGCCTACACTTGTTTCAGGTCCTTCGACCTCGGGCCATTTCAATGGCGCTCGATTGCAGACGCTCGGGGCCTACTCTTGTTTGTGGGTCCTTCCGACCCTTGGGCCATTTCGATGGCGCTCGATTATGTAACCGCGGGGGCTACTGCTGTTGGTGGGTCCGCCGACCCTTGGGCCATTTCGATGGCGCTCGATTGTAGACCGCCGGGGCTACTGCTGTTGGTGGGTCCTTCGACCGCTTGGGCCATTTCGATGGCGCTCGATTGTAACCGCTCGGGGCCTACTCGTTGTTACTTGCACGGCGAGCTACCAATCATACATTCTTGCATGCGAAATAAATTACAAAGTACTACTTTTAAAAAGGCGGGCCTCGATAAAAAACCCCGGTGGAAAAAAAAGAAGCGCGCGACATTTATTCATAAATCGTTAGTCTGTTTCTATTATTACGAGGATCGCTTGTTCTTCAAGTGACCTATCTCGCTTCTCTTCTGCGGGCGCGACGGCAACCTTTCTAGCGAATAAGTGCTTCTTCATAGGCCATATGATCGTTGGCCCTTCGTAGGAACATGGTCGGATCCATGTAACGATTTAGCCGAACTCTTCTCGCAAAGCGTGGTCCGTCGATCCCCACGCGAGATACTTCCGACTTGTCTCTATCGGTCGTCGCGCGACTGATCGGCCTCGGCGTTGAATCGCTCATGTCTTGTCTCAATGATTCGTTGTCCCCTTGGATAATCGTATCCAAGTGCTCTTCATGCCGCTCTAGGCATCTGTTGGCCGTGTAGTTGGACAAGAATGTTCTGACTAGGCCGTCCCAAGACGAGATGGTGTTGGGCGGTAGGCTCTCCCACCACTCCAATGCTCGCTCCTCGAGCGACTGTGGAAAGAGTCTGCACTTCATGGTCGTTCCTAGCTCCCTATAGCTGCAGTAATTGTTGAAGTACCTTAAGTGTGCATCGGATCCCCACGGCCGTTGAATTTATTCAAATTGGGGGTTTCCTCAGTCTCGGGGATCTGATAGAAGCGTATCTCTCTAATTAAAGGTCCATGGCCGGTCGGGAGACCACTCGGCCCAAAAGGCTGTATGGGAAGGTATGCTTCGTTGCTCGGCATTTCGTAGAACACACCGCTCGCTAGCGGACCACACAACGGTGGCATTTGAGAAGATTGTCCCCTGGGTCGCTTGGAATGGTGTCTCCTCGGTCGCTGGGGGATATCCCTGATTTTTCCATCACGATAATCATCAAACTCTTCGTACGAGTCCCACGATCGACTTCTCGATCTTCGAGAACCGGAGGACCGGCAGGAAGGATACCTGGTAGTCGAGCGACTTGACTTAGGGCGATAGCTAGGATCTTCATATCCATAATCATAAGAGGGGGAACGACGTCTGCGCACGTTCCTGCTAGGGGGCGACCTGTGTGCCCTAATACGTCGCGCCGGAGACCGATGGGTGGCACTCTCTCGGCGAGAAAGGCTCCTTCGAGGAGGGGAGCGATGTCTTCGCGCCGGTCGGCGTCGAGCAGAAGGTTCTCCGTCTTCCGGATGCGGGCGGCCCGGAATCGACCCTCTTTCATAACGTGAGATCACTCATCTCTCGCTCGCAATGACTTGGTTCTTGCTGCGAGAATCTGCAGAGCGGCCCGAGTGACATGTTACGCAATGGTTCTGAATGCCGGCTTCAATCGGCTCGGCGGTAAATCGCGGTTGAACGAAGCGGTGAATCTGTCGAAGGACCAGGTCCCACGACGGTTGTGGATGAAGGCTCTTTGTCGTGGATGTCCTTGAGATTCGTTGATTGTAGCGCCACGCCCCCGAGTCTGCCGTCGAGGATGTTGCCGGAGGGGTTGAGTCGGGAAGAGGCCGCGTGCGGGGCGGTCGCGTGGAGCCATGAATGAGGTAGGATAGCGCCGGGCCTCCCACTATGGTCGCCGATTGATCGTACCTTGACCAATGAAGTGTTGAAGTGTTCATTGTCCTGCTGACTGGGCCGGTCGTTGAATGAGTGAAAGGACCGGTCCTGGCTTCACGCGTTGAGCACCTTGGGTGGTACCTGCAAAGACACTCCGACGGTCTAGTGAGAGGTCGCTCGGGCAGATAACACAAGGTTAGAGAACGTACCTGATGCCATGTGCGAATGGCATATATATACTGTAGAGTGTCGACCGTTAGCGAAGATTTCGGCCGGTGGCGAGAATTGCGGTCCAAGCGACTTACTTTTGCTTCGGTTATACTGGTCGGGCCGACGGCCCAATTGCTATTGGGAGCCCTTGTAATTGCTGATACACCCCGGAACACGTTCTAAGGCAACTAACTTGGCATTGGGATTCATTTTCTATCATTACTGTAAACTTCTTAAAGGTATCAAAGGCAGCAGACTTTTCAGACAGAAAAGAAACCCATCCTTTTCTACTAAAATCATCAATGAATGATATAAAATACCTCATCTTGCTGTTGGATTGAGGTGTGATTGGCCCACATATGTCTGAATGAATCAATCCAAGCTTTCTGGATGCCCTCCAATTGCTCTGTCTTGACATTGATTCCCTATGTTGCTTCCCCACTTGGCATTCAACACACACCTCTGTGTCATGTATTTCTGGCAGTCCCTTAACCATGTCCTTCTGTTGAAGCAATTTCAACCCCTTGTAGCTGAGATGACCGTATCTTTTATGCCACAAATTTGTCATATCTTCACTAGTTGCTTCCAAACATGATGAGTGGATTGGAGTTGCCCTCACAGCGTACATTCTGTTCATGGCCATCATAGAACTCATTATCAGGCCGTTTTCTTTGTGGTAAACTTTGCATTCATCATCTTCAAAGACTACCTTTAATTTCTTTTGTTGCAACTGCCCTATACTCAACAAGTTATCCTTTAGATTTGGTATGTAATACACCTTAGTGATAACCTGTACTCTGCCTTCTAGTCTAAACCTAATGCTACCCTTTCCCTTTACCTCAATTCTTGAATGATCACCTAGCTTCACTGTTTCTCTATAGTTTTCATCCAAATCAAAGAACCAATCCTTTACCCCATACATATGATTGCTACACCTCGAGTCAAGGAACCAAATTATTACCTTTTCGACAAACTGAGGGTTCTTGAAAGCCTTGAGCAGCATCTCTTCTTCATCGTCAAAACCGGCGTAGTCTTAATGCTTGTTCCTCTTCTTTCTGATAGTGAACCATTTTACGACATTTGTAGCATTCAACATTCTCCTTTGAAGTCTGCCTTCCTCTTCCCCTACCAGCTCCTCTTCCTATTCCTCTTCCACCTCCAGTAGTCTTAATGCTTGTTCCTCTTCTTTCTGACCTTTCATACGTTATTCTTCAATTAGTATACTACTCTGTAATCATTTGTAGCATTCAACATAGATGTATTTTGCGGTCATAGACCTCAAGATCTTCTCGACAATCACAGTTTCGTTCATGATCTCTACAAGCCCCTTCATCTTGTTTGCAATTGACAACGTTCTTGAAAAGTAGTCATTCACCGATTCCCCTTCTTTCATTGTTAGCACCTCAAATTCACGCCTCTGCACATGAAGTTGCGCCCATCTGACCTTCGAGAATCCTTGATGCTTCTGTTTGAGAGAATCCGAAAAATCTTTCGCCGAATCAACCTTCAAAATCGATTCAAGCGTGTTTCGATCAATTGCTTGAAAAAGGTAATTTTTAGCTTTGAGATCCTTCAATCGAGCTTCATCGTGAATTTTCTTTTGTTCTTGCAATGTCCCTACCTCCGGAACTCCATTCTCCACTTCCCAGTAGTCTTTCGATCTGAGAAGAATTTCCATGAGCATCTTCCAATGATCGTAGTGATCATCAAGTTTCGGTATCGCTGGTTGAACATAGCCTCCAATTTCCTTTTCTTTATTTGCCATTGATGCAAGCTTCACCCTTTCACAATGATCTCGACGATTTCAACGAACTGCAGTTCTTGATTCACCAGGCCCCAAATGAGCTTTGGTACCAATTGTAGAAAGTGAAAGAAAACTGAAATTGAACGCATTAATTGTTTCTGTTATTGATGAGAGTTTATATGCTTTACAACAAGTCAATGGTTCAGCAATAATAGTCAAGGGACTGAATGGGCAAAAAACAAACAAACAGAGCAGGCCCATTTTACTAACTAATACTAGCCCATTATTCAAACAATTACTAACATTATATGGTATCATAGAGCCATTCATCCATGGCGATTGAAGAACCCGTCGATCCTCCACCACCACCACCTTCTCCTCCACCTGTACCTATCTCCACCGCACTTGCGTTGCAAAACCTTCTTACTCCTACAGATCGAGAATCGCGAAATGAAAGTCCTCACTATCGCAATTGGTTGAAGGAAGATCAGTGGCTCCTCCTTCATTCGACGCTTTCCAGCACCATCATGCCTCACGTTCTTGGTTGCGTGCATTCATTCCAATTCTGGGATCGAATTCACGACCATTTCTAGGAATTCACGCGTGCGAAGGCTCGTTTGCTGCGAACGGAGCTCCGAGCAACGACGGTTCAATTGCGCACAGTAGAAGAGTATCTAATTTGTATCAAGGTAATCGGTAATAGCCTTGCCTCCATCGGTGACCCTGTTCCTCTTCAACAACACATTAATGTGATTCTTGAAGGCTTAACGAAGAATTTCGCGCCTGTCGTCTCTGTTTTGGACAGCAAATTTGAAGCAATTCCTCTTGAAGAAGTTGAAGTGCTTCTTCTTGCGCATGAGATGCGAAAGGTTCAAGAAAATCGCAAACGAAGATTGCCTCCATCAACCTCACGCACTCGAATCCAGATAACTTTGCGTAGAACACAATTATTTTGATAGCAACAACCGTGTGTATCTGCATGCTAACATTAATCAACTTTATTCAATCTTATTTTATTTTCTCTAAATATATCTCATAAAAAATTAAAATTAAATATTTTAATATACAAATATATATATATAAGACACTCTGATGCCTAAGTCAGCCATAAAAGTGGAGAGGTATGTTAGAAATGAGAACGTACTTGAAAATGGAAGGGTGCACCTCTATTTATATACGGATGTGTCGTATCTGAGGCGTCGGATCTGGCCGTTGCAATCTAGACCGTCGAAATGCGCTCCTTCTAGAACAACGGTAATTGGGTCGTTTCCAACGTTGGATTGGGCCTGACCCAAGTCTTGTGAGGTTACGCCCAGCCCGGAACACTATATATCTGCAACCATTAGGAAACAATTAATTATTTTCAAAGAATTCAATATTATATAACATGATTTTTATTTGATGGTTAAAAAATCTCTCTAATGATTTCCAATTTTTCAAACATATAATTATAATTCTAATAACATAAAATCTTTATTTTTTTATATATTTATATATTGCTAACTAAAAAAAAATTGATGCCCTTAGCAAAATGGGCCCATGGGCTGTTGCCCCTCTCGCCCATGCTCAGGGCCACCACTGGCTTCCACCACCAAACTGTCAAAAACATGCTCTCCTCAGTTCAAAGACCCCACAAAGGCTACCCTCACTAGACCAGAGATTAATTACTGTGTTAACAAAGTTTGCCAATTTATGGCAAATCCATTAGAGAGTCATTAGGTGGTTGTCAAGAGAATCTTAAGGTACTTAAAAGGAACCACTCACCATGGTTTATTGTTGCATCCAGCTAACACTCAACGACCTTTTCACCTAATTGGGTTTTGTGATGCTGATTGGGCCTCTGATCCTGATGACAAAAGGTCCACATCAGGTTCTGTTATATATTTTGGACCTAATCTAGTGTCTTGGTGGTCCAGAAAACACCCACTGGTGGCTAGATCAAGTGCTGAAGCTGAGTATCGAAGCTTAGCTCAAACCACTACAGAAATTTTGTCGATACAGACTCTTCTCCCTGAGCTACAGGTCAAGATTGACACTCCTATCATTCTCTGTGACAACCAGAGCACTGTTGCTCTGGCACACAACCCTGTTCTGCGTGCCTAGACCAAACATATGGAAATTGTGTTGCTTATAGAGAAGAGTGATTGTACTATCACTTTCTCTTTTTTAGTTTAAGCGGATCTCATTTAAAAATTTGTGAGTTATTTGTTGCTAAAGTAATGATAAGTAGTTATTTGTGGGCGTATTTAATTTTTTTTAAAGTACTACATTGAGGGTTGAATACTTACTAAATATTATAAAAAAATAATTTGTACACGTGGAATCTATTTAAACACTCAAATAAAAAGTGTTCCATTTCAAATGTTTATTCACAAAAAGTAAATCATGTTGCTGACATATAGGTAACAGATATGTAGTCGACATATATATGTCTTTATTAGACTAATATATATTCTCCAATGAAAAAACGTCGGTCGGTGTGTTATCTACTATAAATTCATGCCATTAACCTACCTACATAATTACCTATCTGTCCTCACAAAAATTCACTCACGCATTATTCCTTTTTGCCCTTTTTAGTCTCCATTTCAAAAAAATTCAAAATCCCCGCTTCGGCTACTTCAAATGACTCACATGACTCTCCTACTTTTTCTTCTCAGCCTCTTCCTTCTGCTCACTCTCTTCCTTTCACTTTCTATACTTTTTTTTTCTTCTTCTTCTCTTACCTCTCTCACTCTCGATTCTCTTCTTCTCTTTTCACCAAATTTTCCCCCAAATCGAATGAAAACCTAAACCACTCATCTACAAATCCACGAGGCCCTAAAACGAAGGTAGAATCATCCGTGACTCACAAGGATTTCGCTCTACACAGCAGGTATTTGGGTTTACAATCTTCTCCTGTTAAATTAGTTTAATAGTTTTACAATAAAACAAATCTTAGTATGATTTTCGTTTTGTATTGTTGCTAGGGTTTGTTTTTGTTTTAGAGACAACTTATGCAGAAATCGAACACAACCCTAAACCAAATTTCATAATCTTTTGTTTTCTTTTGGTGTAATAGGTTTATGTGTTCTTATGTTACAGTGTTCTTCTCTTCTTAGTTCTGTTGCTTTTCTAACTTGATGTTTGGGTATAGTTTCTGCCTTTGATTCATTAACTTCTGGAATAGAACCTGTTTTAGGTTTATGTTTGTGATCAACATCATCTTAAATGATGAACAGAAACCTACAATTTATAGTGTTACTTATATTCCTTGATGAAGCACTTATTCTTAATTCATTATTCTTATTTCTTATTTTGGGTTCATACATTGAAAAGACCTCTCATTAGTTTTTTGTCTTATGAGAAGAGAAAGAGGGAGTGCTTCATTTTATTGATTGTTGTTAACGTTGATCTATTTCATTTTCATATGTCTATTTGGAGCACCACATGTTAAGCCTTTTTGGTTTGTTGAGCTTTATATGTTAACTTATGCTTCTGTTTTGGTCTTTGGCTTTCTACCTCTGCATTTCCTTACTTTTCGTTTTACTCTACTTTATTAGATGATAATCATGTTTGTGTTCATTGATATGTCTCTTTTCGGTGCATTTGAAATTATAACATTGGAAAACTTGAGTGATGAGAATGCTATCGACAGATGAAGAAAGAATCTTATTTCTATGATATTATATTGCAATAATGGCTAGAACAAATCTGTAATGTCATTATTCATTGTATATTCTTCATTAGAAATTGTTGATAGCGGAAATCTTTGAAAATTGTCAGATTTTTGTGCAAAAAAAATGCTTGGTTGCGGTTTCTAATGACAAAAAAAATATGGAGGCATGCATTTTACACACACAACTTAGCTTTCGCTCATTGAATGATATCCAGTTATAGCGATGTCCTCAATTGCAAGCTTTAATCTACTTTCATTGGTTTATTTTTCTGCATTTGGAAAGCACAAATATGGTTTTTCCCATTTTGAGAGTATGAGTGTATGGAATTGCTGATAGGTGTTCTGAGTATAGTGTTAGTGTATACTACTACCCATGGTTCATGCCTTCCTAAGTTGATATATGGTATTTGTTTCATTATTTTATCTTCTTCAGCTTCTTTGCAATGGAAGAAACAGATTATGTTGCTACACTGATAGACAGCAGCTGCAAAAGGCATTTGTTGAACTTCATAGTGTGACTGTGGACTTGGAACAACAATGTTAGGGATTTTCAATGATGTTTCCTAAGTTGCTCTTAGATGTCTATATAGATGCATGCTCACAATAATGATGCTGTTAGTACATAGATAATTTTTGAAACATGCTATTACACTTTCCTATTTATTAACCAAATGACTAATGACGTGCTTCTGTATGTTTTGTTTAGTTGCTACTAGCATCATTCTCGGGCAGTCCACCTCTTATACCTCCTCTTCAAATATCCACTAGCAGCCAACACTATAAATTCATGCCATTAACCTACCTACATAATTACCTATCTGTCCTCACAAAAATTCACTCACGCATTATTCCTTTTTGCCCTTTTTAGTCTCCATTTCAAAAAATTCAAAATCCCCGCTCGGCTACTTCAAATGACTCACATGACTCTCCTACTTTTTCTTCTCAGCCTCTTCCTTCTGCTCACTCTCTTCCTTTCACTTTCTATACTTTTTTTTTCTTCTTCTTCTCTTACCTCTCTCACTCTCGATTCTCTTCTTCTCTTTTCACCAAATTTTCCCCCAAATCGAATGAAAACCTAAACCACTCATCTACAAATCCACGAGGCCCTAAAACGAAGGTAGAATCATCCGTGACTCACAAGGATTTCGCTCTACACAGCAGGTATTTGGGTTTACAATCTTCTCCTGTTAAATTAGTTTAATAGTTTTACAATAAAACAAATCTTAGTATGATTTTCGTTTTGTATTGTTGCTAGGGTTTGTTTTTGTTTTAGAGACAACTTATGCAGAAATCGAACACAACCCTAAACCAAATTTCATAATCTTTTGTTTTCTTTTGGTGTAATAGGTTTATGTGTTCTTATGTTACAGTGTTCTTCTCTTCTTAGTTCTGTTGCTTTTCTAACTTGATGTTTGGGTATAGTTTCTGCCTTTGATTCATTAACTTCTGGAATAGAACCTGTTTTAGGTTTATGTTTGTGATCAACATCATCTTAAATGATGAACAGAAACCTACAATTTATAGTGTTACTTATATTCCTTGATGAAGCACTTATTCTTAATTCATTATTCTTATTTCTTATTTTGGGTTCATACATTGAAAAGACCTCTCATTAGTTTTTTGTCTTATGAGAAGAGAAAGAGGGGAGTGCTTCATTTTATTGATTGTTGTTAACGTTGATCTATTTCATTTTCATATGTCTATTTGGAGCACCACATGTTAAGCCTTTTTGGTTTGTTGAGCTTTATATGTTAACTTATGCTTCTGTTTTGGTCTTTGGCTTTCTACCTCTGCATTTCCTTACTTTCGTTTTACTCTACTTTATTAGATGATAATCATGTTTGTGTTCATTGATATGACTCTTTTCGGTGCATTTGAAATTATAACATTGGAAAACTTGAGTGATGAGAATGCTATCGACAGATGAAGAAAGAATCTTATTTCTATGATATTATATTGCAATAATGGCTAGAACAAATCTGTAATGTCATTATTCACTGTATATTCTTCATTAGAAATTGTTGATAGCGGAAATCTTTGAAAATTGTCAGATTTTTGTGCAAAAAAAATGCTTGGTTGCGGTTTCTAATGACAAAAAAAATATGGAGGCATGCATTTTACACACACAACTTAGCTTTCGCTCATTGAATGATATCCAGTTATAGCGATGTCCTCAATTGCAAGCTTTAATCTACTTTCATTGGTTTATTTTTCTGTATTTGGAAAGCACAAATATGGTTTTTCCCATTTTGAGAGTATGAGTGTATGGAATTGCTGATAGGTGTTCTGAGTATAGTGTTAGTGTATACTACTACCCATGGTTCATGCCTTCCTAAGTTGATATATGGTATTTGTTTCATTATTTTATCTTCTTCAGCTTCTTTGCAATGGAAGAAACAGATTATGTTGCTACACTGATAGACAGCAGCTGCAAAAGGCATTTGTTGAACTTCATAGTGTGACTGTGGACTTGGAACAACAATGTTAGGGATTTTCAATGATGTTTCCTAAGTTGCTCTTAGATGTCTATATAGATGCATGCTCACAATAATGATGCTGTTAGTACATAGATAATTTTTGAAACATGCTATTACACTTTCCTATTTATTAACCAAATGACTAATGACGTGCTTCTGTATGTTTTGTTTAGTTGCTACTAGCATCATTCTCGGGCAGTCCACCTCTTATACCTCCTCTTCAAATATCCACTAGCAGCCAACACTATAAATTCATGCCATTAACCTACCTACATAATTACCTATCTGTCCTCACAAAAATTCACTCACGCATTATTCCTTTTTGCCCTTTTTAGTCTCCATTTCAAAAAAATTCAAAATCCCCGCTTCGGCTACTTCAAATGACTCACATGACTCTCCTACTTTTTCTTCTCAGCCTCTTCCTTCTGCTCACTCTCTTCCTTTCACTTTCTATACTTTTTTTTTCTTCTTCTTCTCTTACCTCTCTCACTCTCGATTCTCTTCTTCTCTTTTCACCAAATTTTCCCCCAAATCGAATGAAAACCTAAACCACTCATCTACAAATCCACGAGGCCCTAAAACGAAGGTAGAATCATCCGTGACTCACAAGGATTTCGCTCTACACAGCAGGTATTTGGGTTTACAATCTTCTCCTGTTAAATTAGTTTAATAGTTTTACAATAAAACAAATCTTAGTATGATTTTCGTTTTGTATTGTTGCTAGGGTTTGTTTTTGTTTTAGAGACAACTTATGCAGAAATCGAACACAACCCTAAACCAACACTAATGCAGAAAAGACTTTTAGTATCAGTTATTTGGCACTTTTAGTATCGGTTATCTGTCGATACTAATTCGACCGATACTAAATGTCAGACATTTAGTATCGGTTAAATAACCGATACTAAATGTGACTTTTAGTATCGGATTTTCAAAAAACCGATACTAAATGTCGTTTTTTTTGAGTTTTTTATTCCTTGAAAACGTACTTTTAGTATCGGTTATTTAAATAACCGATACTAATAGTCTTTTCAACATTGTGTTTGCTGTCTAAAAAATGACATTTAGTATCGGTTATTTAAATAACTGATACTAAATGTCACTTTTAGTATCGGTTATTTAAATAACCGATACTAATAGTCTTTTCAACATTGTGTTTCTTTGTCTAAAAATGACATTTAGTATCGGTTATTTAAATAACCGATACTAAAAAGTGACTTTTAGTATCGGTTATTTAAAAACCGATACTAAATGTCATTTCAACATTGTGTTTCATTGTCTATCAATTGACCAATTTATAATATCCTCGATATAAAAAATATTTCCAAACAACAACACATAATAAAATCATAAAAATTCTTCAAATTCCATTGAAATTAATATCTTACAATACAATTTATGAAACTTAACATTTCTATAAGTTTCTAAAACAAAAACGTCAAACTAAGGTAAGGTAAGGTAAGGTCCTAAGATGAACTACTTCCTTTGATTTATCATATTCTGCTCCATTCCTTGTGTTGGAGTATGAAACATTTCAATAAAGCGGATACACGGTTTTTTACGTCGACTTATACAAAACCCAGGATACTTTGGACATTCAACCCGCAAAACACAAGAAAATAATTACACTATTGTTAGCCAACAATAAAATAAGATCTAAAGATTCTAAACAAATATCAAACAATACATATCTAAAGGAATGTGATTTCATTATTAAAGTAAAGAAAATTTGAATTGAACTTTTAAAATAGAAGGTGAACAGGAGCATGATATGAAGATTAAAGATGAAACTAAGTCCAACCAGTAATTGATCAACCTCAATAAGAGAACAATGATCACGGGAAAACCAAAGAAGATGCCAACAACTAATTAAACTGAGTGAAACATTTTCAGATATTGTACATACTATGCACAACACAAAGTATAGAACCAAACCAGCCATAACCATTAATTAATCAAATAATACATCATCATAGACGTGGATATGCAGAACAGATTCTGAACCCCAGAAATTTTTAAAAAATGGAAACACAACTATAACAAAATTGCATTTTGCACATTTTCCCAATCCAAAAAAACAAAAGATAGTGAAAAACCAGCTACAATAAAAGTTTAACAAATGAGAATACAATCCGCTAAAAGAACTAATTTCTAGAACTTCCATATTGAAGAGATGCATAAATCTATTCTAATATTCTTTCAACAAAAATTCTCTGTTGTTCTTTTCTCCAAATGTCATGTGCAGAAAATTAGTAATGAACTAAATCTGCAAAAACTGGGGAGAACTGTTATGAAATTCAACTTCATATTTATAGATGGAGGATGTTCGCCTACACTCCACAATGAAAACAACTAGGATGCAAAAAACAATGACATAGATTTGGAAATCATTATGAAAAGGACAGTAGCATCATGGTGATGCAACTTTTAATTTACACATCAACCTTCAAGTACAAATCTTAAAAATAGAAAACGGATTGAAAAAGATGACAGTTTTGTAATTAAAAGTGAGATCAGGAAATAAAACAAAAATGCACTCTCGAACTAAACATATCTTTATATTTGCAAAGCATAGGCTCATAAAATATTAAATAGTATATATTACCAAATGATGTGCCAACTAAGATGCAACTTTTAATAATGAATCAAAGTTTCCAAAAATCAACCAATCTCAGTATAATGTTCCAAAGAAAGCAACGATAACAAGCCTATCCAAGCAACTCAAGCTTACTGGTGGAAAAAGGTATGTCATAGCTTCAGTTCCCCAGTTCAAACACCTGATATTCCATCAATTTCTCAGCATGACCTCTTTCCTCTTCACTAGATTCCTTAAAAAACCTGAAAAATCAAAAACCAATCATCAACATCTAGCAATCACTGAAAAAAACAAGAATAAAATAAAGATCATCACTTACTTAGCAATCATCAACATCTAGCAATCACTTGCTAAGGATCCTTACAGTCCTTAGCAAGACCCCTCAGCGCAACATTGTCCCTATCGAAATACGCGTACATTGCATGGTAAACGTACGAAACATTATACTCCACACTGCACACAAAAAAGACGAAGAAGAAGACGCAGTAACAAACAAAGGAAATCTGTAATTCAGAAAGCCAAAGCATTTTCTGAAATGCTTAAGGACTGTAAGGATCCTAGAGAACTTGAGAAGTTTAGAAATTCATCAGAAAATGTTGTCTCAACTGCAAACTCTTTAATAGAGGATATTAAGAGAAGGACAAGTTCAAGATGAACATCCGCGTGCAATCTATCAACATAAATTTAACACCTACATACATATAAAGAAGGACACCAAGGTGTCCAACCCCCATCAACTGATGCATATCACTGATATCAGCACTATGAAAAGTCTAAATAACAGATAACAGACGTGAATGTATTACCCCCCTCCCCATGACCACCTGTTTCATATGGGATAATTTGCTTCTTCATGCAACTTATTAGAATCAATACATATCAGATGATTAAGTGCCAAGTATAGTCTATAGTCCAACTTGCTTAAACTAAAAAAATAATAATACAGGCCACAATTCAAAGCACCAACAAGAGCATAAAGAAGACCAAATTCTTCAGACAGAGTTAGTACCAACAAGACTCAAGAGCTGGTTGGTGCTAACACTATTGTGAACCAAAGACATAAGTTCATGAAACACCTGTTCCAAAATTGTAACGAGTAATGGAGAGAAATTTTTATGGAACATATTGCAGTATCATTCTAATGTTCAGCATGTTACTTTCATGTGTATACTTGATTTTGCTCAGTACCTCTACCCTTTGGAACCTTCATGTTCCTTATTATATTAGGTGTCACAACTCAGAATGTTACTTCATTTTATTTTTAAATTTTACTAAAGTGACTTGTGAAGCTGATTTTGCTCAATATCTTACCTTCAATTTTTGAAAGCTGACTTTGCTAACAGTAAAGTAAGTGACTTGTGAAGTTAACATGGTAACATCAAAAAGAAGACTATGGATGAAAAGGGGGTTTAGTGAAAATGCAGGTTTAGTGACATATTACCTTCAACAAATCTCAAGCATTCCTACTCAATTTTCTTCTTGGTCCACAAAAGCACCACCATCTGATAAACCTGTGAAATAAGAACTGTTGATGTTCAAGTTCCAATACATAACTATATCAGAAGCAGAATATTCATTAATTCGATTTGGAATTGATTGTCTTCTTTTTGTGATGTGGATGACCGCGGGCAGGGGAATAATTCCCTCTGAAATGCCTAGAGAAGCAAATTATCCAACTGTCTCCTAATGCTACACCTACATAAGAAAAGTTTCCCAAATAAACCTCATTCATAAATTGAATAAGAAAAATCTGGAATCTGAAAGATGGAGATGTTAAAATTTTAAAAAAGAGACACACCCCAAATTTGAGCTTCAACTTCCTGTCTGGAATAGCTTGTAGAGCAGACAATCCATGAGTGACAGCAAATTTGCCACCATAAGACACTGCCATAGATAACCCAAGTAATGAATGAGTAATGTATGGAGATAATACTAATAATATGGTGATTTTTCTAACTTTACCATCAGATATTATTATTTGAATAACTCCAAACTTCAACAAGTTTTATTCATCATGAAGACATGTAACAGAAACTTGACCACACTGTGATCTGATACTCAAAAGAAGTTTGATATAATACAAGTCCTGCAGCAAGTAATTTTGCTTGTAATATCTTAAGTCACATGAGAAAGAAGCATGATAAAAAATATTAACAAGTCAAATCAAGACTTGATCACATCAGCACTTCTATAACCAAACATACAAATGAGATAGTGCTAACTATTAATTAAGTTAAGTACTAAAAAAACAATACACGAATATCATAAGATAGTAAGACCCATCCACTACATACTACTGTCTTACTACATACTACTGTCTTACTACTTAACACTTAAATGAATAAAATTCACTCCTAAGATAGTAAGACCCATCCACTAAACCACAATCATTTAATCTCACTTGGAATGCTAATCCATTGATTATATCTCATCTCTAAACTCTATAACCAAGTGTTAATACCATACTGAATATATGTTTTCATCAATATATTTACTACTAGATGCAATATCAAGATCAAATCAACAAATAACAGAGAGTTCTTACAATTGGGAATTATGCCAACAAGAAAGTTGAGGCCCCCCTTACCATTAGAAGAAAGAGCTTGTTTCCAACCTTGATCACACACACATTCAAAGGGGAAAGTATTATTAGTAGAAGGCTTTCAAGTCCCTTTCCGACATTCCACTTCTTTCCAAACATCTTCTGAACTCATCACACTTTCAACAATCAAAAGAGCATGTTAGAGCAATTCAGAAATCATAAAGCTTCATCAAGCAGCAGCACCAAAGATAAAGAGTTCAGAGTGCGTGAGGAAACATCAAGCTTTGCAACACCAAAGATACAATAACTTAGTTAAAAAGAACACTGCATCTTGCTGAAAACTAAAATCCACTCAGGCAGCAATCATTTTCAGATGCATTTGAGAACAATGAATTAAATTGTCAAACCTCATCATCTATTAGACTTCCTAACCAACTGTTAAGCGTTCTTTATTCAGTTAGATTTTTTTTGACAAATTTATTCAGTTAGATGGTTAGTTAGCTTGCTGTTAGAAGCTGTTCATCTTGTTAATATTTAGTTGTACACGGTTACATTCTGTTAGTAAAAAGTTAGTTCAATACTCAGCTTTGCTGTACAAATGCAAGATCGCATACATACCCATTATAACAGATTTACCATTAATTCAATTCAATTTCAATAAAATGAGCACAATGCACAATTCCAAATCTGAGTTTGTGTAGCTTCAGTATCATCATCATCAATTTAGGAAATTTTCGACTATCCAGATGCAGATTTGGAAAGAAAATGATGGAACTTAAAATTACAACACAAAAAAACTAAATTTGTAAAATGAATCGGTAAAGGAACATAAATTCAAACTGTTGTTGTTTGGCAACTTGCTCCCTTAGCTTACTGGCTTGTTTCTCAAAGCGTCCATGGATGCGTTTATGCTTTGTTCCTCACGGTGAATGTAAAAAGATGCGTTTATGCTTTGTTTCTACGAGAAAGTTTTGTTCCATGTCACTCTTGTATTATAAACAAGAACAGATCCATATCAAAATCAACAGATTCACATGAATAAAACCCTAAATTAAACATCAACAGATTCATTATCAACATTTATCACAAGAGAAATCGAGAATCGGGATTAGGGATTAAGGGTTATAAGAGAACATAAAACTCTAACCTTGGAAGTTTCAGAGGTATGGACATTGACCTTGCGGCGAGACGGGATCTTGAGAGACGGAGGTTGACGGCGTCGTTGGTTGAGAGGCGAGGGTTAGGGTTTGGGGAATCTTAAGGTTTGGGGTACTTCAGGGGGAGAAGGGTGATGAGCGAAAGTGAGCGAGAGTGGATGATGGAAGAAGAGAGAACGAAGGAAGAAGAGAGAACGATGGAAGAAGAGAGAAAGAAGGAAGAAGAGCTCTGCAAGAGAAGGCTCACGATGAATAGAAGAAAGAACGAAGGGAGAGAGCGAAGAGTGAGGAGAGAAGAACGCGTTTGGAAAAAAACAGGGCCTTTAGTATCGGTTGTTAAGAAGCCCGATACTAAATGTGTTTGAAGAGAAGAAGATAATGCGTTTACAAAAATTAAACGTCCCATGTAAAGACTTTTAGTATCGGTTGTTTAAACAACCGATACTAAATGTAAGCGTGAAAATTGAAAACTTCCATTTAATTTCAAAATTGCCACCGCGTCCACATTTAGTATCGGCTGTTCAAACAACCGATACTAAATGGTGCTGTTTAATGTCCTTTTTCCACTAGTGCAAATTTCATAATCTTTTGTTTTCTTTTGTTGTAATAGGTTTATGTGTTCTTATGTTACAGTGTTCTTCTCTTCTTAGTTCTGTTGCTTTTCTAACTTGATGTTTGGGTATAGTTTCTGCCTTTGATTCATTAACTTCTGGAATAGAACCTGTTTTAGGTTTATGTTTGTGATCAACATCATCTTAAATGATGAACAGAAACCTACAATTTATAGTGTTACTTATATTCCTTGATGAAACACTTATTCTTAATTCATTATTCTTATTTCTTATTTTGGGTTCATACATTGAAAAGACCTCTCATTAGTTTTTTGTCTTATGAGAAGAGAAAGAGGGGAGTGCTTCATTTTATTGATTGTTGTTAACGTTGATCTATTTCATTTTCATATGTCTATTTGGAGCACCACATGTTAAGCCTTTTTGGTTTGTTGAGCTTTATATGTTAACTTATGCTTCTGTTTTGGTCTTTGGCTTTCTACCTCTGCATTTCCTTACTTTCGTTTTACTCTACTTTATTAGATGATAATCATGTTTGTGTTCATTGATATGACTCTTTTCGGTGCATTTGAAATTATAACATTGGAAAACTTGAGTGATGAGAATGCTATCGACAGATGAAGAAAGAATCTTATTTCTATGATATTATACTGCAATAATGGCTAGAACAAATCTGTAATGTCATTATTCACTGTATATTCTTCATTAGAAATTGTTGATAGCGGAAATCTTTGAAAATTGTCAGATTTTTGTGCAAAAAAAAATGCTTGGTTGCGGTTTCTAATGACAAAAAAAATATGGAGGCATGCATTTTACACACACAACTTAGCTTTCGCTCATTGAATGATATCCAGTTATAGCGATGTCCTCAATTGCAAGCTTTAATCTACTTTCATTGGTTTATTTTTCTGCATTTGGAAAGCACAAATATGGTTTTTCCCATTTTGAGAGTATGAGTGTATGGAATTGCTGATAGGTGTTCTGAGTATAGTGTTAGTGTATACTACTACCCATGGTTCATGCCTTCCTAAGTTGATATATGGTATTTGTTTCATTATTTTATCTTCTTCAGCTTCTTTGCAATGGAAGAAACAGATTATGTTGCTACACTGATAGACAGCAGCTGCAAAAGGCATTTGTTGAACTTCATAGTGTGACTGTGGACTTGGAACAACAATGTTAGGGATTTTCAATGATGTTTCCTAAGTTGCTCTTAGATGTCTATATAGATGCATGCTCACAATAATGCTGCTGTTAGTACATAGATAATTTTTGAAACATGCTATTACTCTTTCCTATTTATTAACCAAATGACTAATGACGTGCTTCTGTATGTTTTGTTTAGTTGCTACTAGCATCATTCTCGGGCAGTCCACCTCTTATACCTCCTCTTAAACCTAAGCTTCTATAGCAATCTAATGGGAAACCTATGCCATAATGTTCAGTAAGAGGTTTGATATGCAGTTTTTTTAATAACAAGCATCATTTTTCTGATGCATCTACTATTCATGCAAGGGGTTTAGCATTGATAATTATTTTTCTGATGCATCTACTATTCATGCAAAAGCATCATTTTTTTCCCTTCTTTTTTACTCATTGAAAAGGAAATCCTGGAGATATTCTAATTATGAAGTATGAACTGCTTTGTCATTGTTAATCAATATATTCTTCATGTTTTAAATGATTTTTTTTTATTATCATTATTGAGTACAGTCACATAAGATGAAATATCTGTTTTTTTTTTTCTAATGTTGATCATTTGCAACTGCATACATTGACTTTCAGGTACCATATGTATCATCTCACATAACTTTATGGTGCAACTAAAATTTTACTTGGACTACCTTAATAATGGTGTGGACTGTACTGTTGCAACATCAGCGTTGTGGATTTTCAAGGATGTTGGTTTAGTTGCTCTTAGATATCTAATAGATGTCTGCTCACAATCTTTAACAGGACAGAGAATTTTGGTTTAAAATGCCAAGTACATTTACATAGGACCATCTCAACCTAATTGTGAATTTCATATTTTTTAAGATATGGCTACATCTTTACTAACAATTGGTTCTAAATTTAATCTTTTGAGACTACTAGCTGTGTATATTAATCTACGTACCAACTTGCCAAAAGGCCAATGGATGTATAGATTACTAAACAACTTATATTTTTCATCAACACCAAATTGATGCTTAATATGTTCATACTTTTTCACTTTCTCTCTCTCTCTCTCTCTCTCTCTCTCTCTCTCACACACACACACACACACGCACACACATTTTTTCACCTTTTCACTCTCTTCTCCTTTTTCTTTCTCTAATTCTCATTTTTTTTCACAATATATGTATTTTAATTTCATCTACAAGTCTCATTTATTTTTGCTATTTACTTTTTTAAATTTTTTCAAATTTTGACAAAATTTTAATATCTATTTTTTTATGTGGGGTAATGTTTGGACTAATTAAATTTGTCAACTTTAAAATGGTTTTGATTTTCACGGGATAATGTTCGGATAAATTAAATTTTATTTGAGTTCATACATTCACTATCTATACAAATCGCTCACTGCTAAAATACCAATTTTATCATTTTTTCAATTAAGCAATTGAATGATATTTAGGTAATTTTTTTTTCATTCAAACCTTTTCACTATCTTCTCTTTCTTCCTCTAATTCTCTCATTTATCTATTTGTCACGATATATCTACTTAAATTTCATCTGCATGTCTATTTATTTTTCCTTTTTACTATTTTAATATTCCGTTTTTTTGCACGGGGTAATATTTGGACTAATTAAATTTATCGAATTCGTACATAAAATTAAAGTAGCAGCACCCGTGCGTAGGCACGGGTATACTGCTAGTGTGTACATCAAAATTCATTAACTAATCAATGCTTAATCAATGCTCAAGCACACTAACAATGATACTTACTATAAATAATACTTACACGTGTCCGCAAAGTAGTTTGGAGTGAATCAAAATGAGCATTTCCGATTCCTCCTCCTCATCCGTTTTTTTCACCACCACAAAATGGCTCGGCTTTGTCACCGCCGTTTGGATTCAATCCATCTCCGGCAATAGCTACACATTCTCAAACTACTCCCACGCTCTCAAATCCCTCATGCACTTAACCCAAACTGAGCTCAATAACCTCTCCGTTGCTAAAGACGTCGGCAAAGCCTTTGGCCTTCTCGCCAGCCTCGCCTCCGACAAGATTCCCACATGGGCCATGCTCCTCATCGGCTCAATCGAAGGCCTCATCGGTTACGGTGTTCAGTGGCTTGTCGTTGCCCAGATGATTCCACCCCTTCCCTATTGGCAGGTATATTATATATGCATGCATTCTAGTTTCAACTCATAGATGCAAAGTAATTCTTTTTTTTTTTTTATCTAAAAAAAATTCTTTTTCTTGACAAAGTAAAATAAATCATTTATCCATTTAATTTAGTGGATAGTTACTGTCCGTTCACAAATTTTCAAAAATTCATTAGATCTTTCAATAAAAAAACCTATTTGATTGCACTAAATAATAATTAGAAAAAATTGAATTTTAAATTTCTATTTTTTATTCTAATTTTAAACAAAAAAAAAATCTGTTATTTTATTAATATAAATAACTTTTGATTGCTGTCAAAAAAAAAACTTTTGTATGGTTCAATGACAATAGCTACACGACAGTCGACGCAAACTACCGGTGCTCCAATGGCAACGGGGCAAAGTGGCAATGGATGGCTCAATGACAATGGTCCAACAGTCGAATGATGTCGACGGTGGCAATCGGCAATAGTGGGTAAAACTTAAAAATAATTGAATAATTTTATTTTTTAAGACTTATAATTTTTTATTTTTAAAAATTTTAAAATAAAAATAATTTAGGCAAAATTACACCATAGGACCTTTAAGTTATTTATTTGTAACAAGTTGGACCTTTATATTTTTTTTTGTAACAAATAGACTCTTTTAGTGATTTTCATAGCTTATATATTTTGATGTTATACTACTTTATATATTGTGATTACTCTAGCTTATCTATTTTCATGCAACCAATCATATTTTGGTGTATTTTGATGTAATCGACGATATAAAAAATTTCTTTTTTTAAAAGTTAAATGGATGAATTGAATCTGTAAAAAAAGTTGTTAATGGATGAATTTGATACTTTTATTAATGGATGGTAAATCGATTTGACTTTTTTTTAAAACTCTTAATAAATGGATTTGTTTCAAATCCATCCATTATAATACATTCAGAAAATTATTTAGTTCATCCATTTGATAACCCTAGCTTCAATAGTGCTATTTTTTTCTTAATTTTGAATCTAATCTATATTAATTGTGATTTGGAACGTGAATTAATAAATATTGGAATATAGATATGTGTGTTTTTGTGCATGGGAGGGAATAGCACGACGTGGATGAACACTGCGGTTTTAGTGACATGCATAAGAAACTTCAGGAGAAATAGAGGACCCGTTTCAGGGATTTTGAAAGGCTATTTGGGTTTGAGCACTGCTATATTTACCGGTCTATGTTCTGCACTATTCGCCAATGACCCTGCTCTTTTTCTTCTCATGCTTGCTTTTATCCCCTTCGCGGTTTGCCTCGCCGGCATGTTCTTCCTCCGTAGGTACCTTTTGTTAACTCTTCCACTACCGCTGAAGATAGTAAAGAGGAGACGTATTTTGGTATCTGCTACGTTGTCGCTGTTGTCCTTGCTGTTTACCTCCTCGCTTATGGATTTGTGCCAAACCCTAGCTCACTTTTTTCGAGATCTTTCGTCGTCATTATGCTTGTTATGTTGGCTTCACCATTGGGCATTCCAGTGTATTCTTACTTTAAGGGTAGGAAGACATGTCAAGATCGACCGAGGGTTGATGTTAATGGTCACCAGGTAAGAGAGTCGTTGCTTCAGAGTGGGGAGAACAAGGAAAGTGAACCTGTGTTGGTTGTGGTGGAGGAGGAATCTGAGGTGGTTGTTGTAAATGGACCACTCACACTGGGGGAGGAGCACACAATATTGGAGGTGTTCAGAACCATGGATTTTTGGATTATGTTTGTATCATTTCTGTGTGGGGTTGGAACAGGTTTGGCTGTGATGAACAATATGGGTCAAATTGGTTTGGCGCTTGGATACACAGATGTCTCAATCTTTGTCTCATTAACTAGCATATCGAGCTTCTTTGGACGAATCATCTCGGGTTTTGTTTCAGAGCTTTTCATCAAGTAAGTCCTATATATTTATTTATTTATTACCACTTTCACCTTTGGACTATTATTGATTGAATGACCAATACATAGTTTAGCCCCACCCAATTTTCAACTCAGCCAAACAAGGACCAAGAGCTAACTTCCCTTTCGCCAGCAATATTTCCACTACCAAACAACCCTTACCTTTATCGAGTAACCAACATTTTTTTTTACCAAAAGACAGAGAATTGGAGCCTCATTAAAATCTTTTGATGCACGACCCTCCTTAGGATAAAATATCAAGAAGGAAAAATAGTACCCCCTCAAAATTTTATTGATAAAAAAGAGAAAATATTAATATGGGGGGACTAGAACAATATCCATGAGCATAAATAACATAGTAACCGAAAAGAAATAAAAGCAATATGGGTAGGTGTGCAATAACATCACTATAATGACACTCATCCCAATCAGTTTGGCACCAAAGTCATTAACAATCATTTGCAACACACCAAGAACATGAATTAAAAGAAGAATCCAATCCATCAAAAGGAAGAAATTAGTTAGCAAAACCTAACTTATTCCTGAAAAAATCCTTAGCAATGAAGTTTGGAATAAGATCCTATCAAACAGAACCATGTTGTTCCATGACCTGCAAGCTTTTCAGCGCAGACATTACCCTCTCTATAAATGTGAGTGAAAACGAGGTTTATCTATCTAGTCAAGAATAAACAATTATTCCATCTATTTTTAAGCTTCCAAAGAACCACATTGCAATTCTTGAATACAGAGACCACTAATTGAGAATCACATTCTAGCCACAATGAATTCCAACCTTTAGCACTTGTAATCTCTATTGCAAGCGTAGCACCCGTGAATTCAGCATGCAGCATATAGCTGTTGCCGATGGAGGCAGCAAAACAACTAAGAATAACAACACTTTTGTCTCTAAAAATATCACCACAAGAAGTTGGACCAGGACAACTTTTAGCAGCACCGTCTATATTGCACTTTATCGTGTAAGGAGCATAGGGGAATCCAAATAACCTCTTTGATTTTTGAAGAATTCTTGTAGTTACCAATAACATTGAAAGCCTTTATAATCATATTGTAGATTTAGAGGCCTTTACTGCTAGCCACATTAGAAATAATTAAATTGAATGCTGAGTGTAAGGGGATCACATGATTAAAAAATCTAGCATTATTCCTCCAATACCAAATTGCCCAAAAAAATGTTAGCAATTGACTGATGGCTCCAACCATGAGAATTCGAGGTTACAATGCTCTGAAAAGAAGAGATACCTCCCGTCTTGATATCGAGTAACCAACATGATAACCTACTCTTTCGAATTCTTTAAATGGGGGATCCTATCCAACCTTACAAAAAAGGAATGTGGTTAGTTTTAGAAGGCTGACCTTTGATACTCAGCCGGAGCCATTTTAGATCAGATCGAATACCCATCAAGAATACGGGATCATAATTCTTCAAGTAATCTAACATTAAAGGATGCGTGTGGCTTTCTAAACCCACTTTTTATGGAGGCTAATTCATAACAAGCTTCCCACTGATGATAATCTTAGGAGGTTGTTATATATGGTCGTTGGATGAATTTTGTCTCTTTGTCAACCAGTCTTTTCATATTTCTCATTTTTTTTAGGGAAGAGAATCATTGTTTGAGCAATCTTGCTTCTCAAGGCACTCTTATCCAAGCTTTTGTAGAGGGCTACTATTTATGGATTAATTGGTGAGTATTTCTAACGTTATAGAGTAAGTCTTGCTCACTATAAAGTTAAATAATCTCTCCATGGGTTTTGGTCACCTTTTGCCTGACTTAGTTTACTTAAAAAAAGAGATAAATCAATAAATAATGTCGAAAATGATTATAAATATCTGCTTGTGCCTTTCATGAAAGACATCTTTCTACTTCAATAAAAGGCAATGAAATACTTACGAGAAACGTTGGGGATTTCTACATCGAGGGATACCTTCCATAAGTTATACTTGTGGATTTGGTTTTGCATTTTTCTCACAGCTTTGACATGTGGACGAAATACTACTCAGGTTACCTTGCACATGTGATGCTTGTGGTTTGGTTTTTATTTTTTCCCCATAGATTTGACATGTGGATGAATTACTACTTGGGTCACCTTCCAAAGATTATACTTATGGACTCCATCAACTACATCAAATGAACGATCTAGCATAGACTTTACATATGGTTTTAGTCTTTTCCTCCTATACCATAAATGCGACCTATCACCTACATGATAAATGATTTTAGCATTTTTCCTTTGTAAACTATATCTATGGGCGACTACTTTAAAATTTTATAATCTTGAGCTCCCGTAGTCCCATATGGGACACCTTTTATGGTGAAGTAAAGTAAATTTAGTGAAATTTTCTAAGTTGTTCTCCGCCACATTTGACGGTTGACTTAGAGACACTGAATGCATAGATATAGAAAATTCTTAAGCATATTCCCTTATAAGCCTCATGGTTAGGGGTTGTGGGGGTTCATATATAGGTATTTTACACATCTCGGTCAGCTTACTTAAGCATTTCACCCTTACAATCCTTATGTTTGGGGGTTTGTAGACCGTCATAGCTCTTTTACACATCCCGATCGACTTACTTAAGCATTTTTCTTGTACAGGCCTCATGCTTGGGGGGCTATGGTCGGTTATTGACCAGTGGTTCATATGTAGACTCGTCTGGCCCAATGTCCAATTCGATAAATTAAGAACTAGGAACTAACTTCCCGTCCACAAGTAACTTCCCCCACTACCGAGCAACTCCTCCCACTATCAAGTAACCGCCTTGATAACTCTCTCTTCCGAGTTCTTTAAATAGATGACACTACGCCAGCAAACTAGGATGGCTAGCGTTTTTTTTGGGCATTGGTAGCGTTTTAAAACGCTAGAGAAAGCTGGCGCTACTAATGCGCAGCACACCCCATTAGTAGCGTTTTTAAAAACGCTAGCCATTTTCAGTGTGTTTTAGACATACGTGGCGTTTTATATAAAACGCTAGCCATTGACCCAACGCTTTTTACAATTCCTAGCGTTTTACGTCAGAAACGCCAGGATCCCATAGCTCATTTTACTACCATTCCTAGCGTTTTAAATAAAAACGCTAGGGATCCCATAGCTCCTTTTTAGTACCATTCCTAGCGTTTTAAATTAAAACGCCAGGGATCTATAAGCCCTTTTACTACCATACCTAGCGTTTTATATAAAAGCGCCAGGGATGCTATAGCACCTTTTTATTAGCATTCCTAGCGTTTTATATAAAACGCCAGGGATGCTATAGCACCTTTTATTAGCATTCCTGGCGTTTTTGTAAAAACGCTTAGGGATCCTCTAACTCCTCTTTACAATTCCTAGCGTTTTATCTTTAAAACGCTAGGTATTGAATGAATTTTTTAACTTCATTTCTAGCGTTTTTCACTCTAAAACGCTACCTATTGATTGAATTTTTTTAAATATTTTTTTATTTTGGTTTGTTCTCCATTTTAATTACAACCTATAAATTCATTCCCTTTTCAACAAATTCAGAAAATACATTCCAATCCAATATATCATTCAAACAAAATTCGATCAACAAAATTCATCAAATAATATTTCCAATCCAATATATATCATTCTAAGAAGTACTTACAACATAATATAAATCCAATATATACAACATAAATAATAACTAAACTATTATGAATCTCAAAACTTGCTACAAAAAGCTAGAAACAAAATGGCACCACTCCCCCTTACTCTTTGTAGTTGTTGTTGTGAGTAATTCTGGATTTTTTGAAATTTGGAAAAATCTTGAAAAAAAAATGAAATAAAATTAGAATTAAAATGTTTATTAAATGTGAGTAAGTATTATAATATCAATATAAAAATAAATCTAAGTAGTTACCTTGGTTGGGATTGTTACTTTGTCATGAGTGATAATCTCTTTCATATACCTCATAACATAGTACCCACAATCATTGCTATTTGGTTGTTTAGGACACTACAAAGCAAAAGATTATAACTTAATTGTCACATTTTATGACCAAAAATCAATTAAAATTATAAGAATGATTCTTAAAAGCTTACAGTTATGGGTAGCCATCTTGTTTTAGTCGTAGATAATCCCAAGTATTCTTTCAAAGCACTGTAACGTCATACATATATATATATATATATATATATATATATAACTTTAAGTTGAACAAAATACATATATTAAATTATACAAATTAAAATGAGAGGGTTACACATACACACCTCTCAACCATACATCTTAAGTCTTCGTAGACGTTGTAATGGCCTTGAAGTGAATCCAGATAATAGACAACATTTTGCTTAGGGTTTATTGCAAAGAGTACTCAATGTTGCCTGCAAGTAAATGAAGAACGAATGAGTACACATTAATTTACACTATAATACAATCCTCAAAATAATTAAACAAGTGATTGAAGACTAAATTTCTCACCCATTATTGAGTGGTGCCAAAAATAAAGAGTCGCCCTTCAAATGCTTCGCTTCCATGAAGCGTGAATGGATATAACTTTGTACGTCACTCTTAATAGCCGTAATACGTTCCTCTGTATTACCTTGCTTAAACACAACGATACACGCCGGACACAAGAAGAAAAATATACGTGTCCGTTGAGAAAAGGACAGAAAGACGATTGTACAAAAACCTATAAATAATATATATACAACTTTCAGATCCTCATATATATACTCTAATATAAACAACTATTGTGTACAAATAATTTAATACATACCTCTGGTATACTCTAATATCAGTGGCAGTGGCCCAATCCATCTCAACTATAGCTTTCATATCCTCGATGTTGATCATTACCAACTGTTCCAGGCCCACAATGTTATCGGGCGGTAAAAAAATTTGGTAAATCTGGTTCATTTTTTGAATGTGGACCTTTAGAGAATCGATGTAGTTTCGGAATTCATCATTGGGAAATTGACCAACATGTTGGGTTTTTGTATAGAAGATGGTCGGGAGAGTTTGGTAGTGGAAGGGAAGGTTGGGACACTTTCATGGAAGGGAAGGTCGGGACACATGGGGTACCTAGTATATATTAAAAAAATGATTAATTAGCTAGTTAGTTAACACACATTATAGTCATTTAATTATTAACAAAAATATTGTCACTTACAACGACAAGTTGTTCAAAGCCATGCCACAAAAGTACTAAGTGCTTGATCCACAAGTAAATATATCCGCATTAGCAATTGGAGCAGTGCAATGAGTGCGGACC
The DNA here is from genome assembly GCA_020916435.1 of Oxytropis ochrocephala. Taxonomy (NCBI): domain Eukaryota; kingdom Viridiplantae; phylum Streptophyta; class Magnoliopsida; order Fabales; family Fabaceae; genus Oxytropis; species Oxytropis ochrocephala. The sequence continues at coordinate 76,100,615 of CM037094.1, read as the reverse complement.
CTCTATTGAATAGTCTACCCTAACTCTCAAATGGTTTTGGGCATGGCCACGATTGTGCGATGTGGCACTCAATTGGTTACATATCAAACCCACTCGCAACCTTTCGATGTGGGTTTGCAATATATAGCTCACATTCACAATTATCCTAAATCAATTATAAAGAAAAATAAATATACATGATAATTTTATCAAATACATATGTACAAAAAAGCAGTCGAGTTTTGTTAAATACTGTGTTGAAGGGATGGTGCGACTATCTCGGGCGCTATGGGGAAGTGCGGCGAGAGCTCAATAGGTTCACAGGGGTGGTGCGGCGGGGATGGTGCACCAATCCTTTGTGCCAAAGAGCTGCTTAAACATCTGTCTCTCTTCCATTAACACAGCAACATTCTTGGATAGCTCGTCATACTTTGCCGCCATGACTTTACAATCCCCGCACCCCTTGCTTTGGCTCTTCTTTGGCCCAAACACAGTTGTAGGAGGAATCCCATATCCATAACCTCTAATCCGACCCTGTCTCTCTTCCCTTCCCAAGGCACGAGCAAGGACATCTTGTTGACCATCACAATCTGTTAAATCTCCTTGTGATCTGATTGTGATATGCTTTGTTGATGCACAAACATAAATAACGGATAAAATTAATAAACAAGTGTCAAGAGAAATTTAATCGACAATAAAAAATATGTCCACGTGTCAAAAAAAATCGAGTAACGGATAAAAATAATAAACAAGTGTCAAAGAAATTTAATCGACAATAAAAAATATGTCCACGTGTCAAAAAAAATCGAGTAACGGATAAAAATAATAAACAAGTGTCAAAGAAATTTAATCGACAATAAAAATATGTCCACGTGTCAAAAAAATCGAGCAACGGATAGAAATAATAAACAAGTGTCAACGAAATTTAATCGACAATAAAAAATATGTTCACGTGTCAAAAAAATCGAGTAACGAATTAAAAAATATAGTCAGACACAAATTCCAACTTGCAATTTTTTCATGAATTTTGGAATACTTACAATTTTGTCCTTGACCTCCTTAGTTTTCGGATCCACAATCTCCCCATCCTTGTTTTGTCGGGCCTCTAACTGGACAATCGCATGCGATCGAGGATTCTTGAGTTGGATCTTTCCCCTCTTCCAAAGAGCTATTTAAGTTTAATAATTGTTAATCAAACTGTAAATTAAAATATTCATTAAATCATAATAAATTAAACTAATTGTGTCTTACCAATCTTTCTTCAAGAATTTGATATCCACTTGAACCTCCTCTATAAGGGTACTCGGGATTAGAAGCTCTCACTTTATTGGCTTTGCTTTTTTTCTATTTAAAAACATAAGTATACATTAATGAATGATATCTACTTGTGAAATATATATATATAACTTAAATAATTAATATACTAACCAGAAATCTGGATGCAGTAGTGCGTATATCTACAAATTTGGTCCAATCCTCCTTAGTTATAATTAGGCATACTGATCTTTGGAGGCTCTGTCTCGATGGTCCCATCGGGGCGTTTGAATACTTTTTCCCCACATCGATTACGTAAGCCCTATGCAACCTTCCCCTTCCTTCCTTGATATCCAATCTCTTGGGCATCATCGACATCAAAGTGTTTCTACTTATACATAAAAATGGATTAAATAAATATAACTAAAAATCACTAAATAAGAATATTAAAGAGGTCTAAAATTATATATACGTATTAAGTCACAAAAATCATCTTTCAGTTTAGGCAAAACTTGATTATCTTTCTCATTCCAACTTTTAATTGAAATTGGAAAGATTTGCTTCACCTTAGTACCAATAAAGCTAATTAAATTTGTGCCGTTGTCTCCAATTGGCAAACCTTTAACACTCCATCGGACCTTAAATAATTAAATCATTAAATAATTAGATACTTGGAAAGGTAGTGAACAACATTAATAATTAGTAATTAACTTACCTTATATTTCTCGTGTCCTTTACTTATCCGATTGACGATATTCTTTTTCGATGTAATTCCTCGGGAGTGAACTTCTTTGTGTTTCTATCACCCCCATCACCACCATGACTACTCTCGTGATCACTATGTGATGCCATCCGACTTGCAATGACCCAAATGAAATAGACTCGTGAGTTTTAGCTTTCTAATTGTTTAGAACCAACAAACACTTAACAAAATATAGAAGAAGCCATAGCCCTAAGTAATGAGTGAAAGCCATGCACTAAGTAACCTAGAGTAAACATACATAGGAAAGCCATGCACTAAGTATATAACCTAGAGTAAACATATATATGAAAACCATGCACTAAACAGAGAAAGCCATGCACTAAGTAACCTAGAGTAAACATACATAGGAAAGCCATGCACTAAGTATATAACCTAGGAAAGCCATGCACTAAACAGAGAAAGCCATGCACTAAGTAACCTAGAGTAAACAGAGAAAGCCATACACTAGGAAAGCCATGCACTAGTCAAGTTAATAATGCTATCTAAGCTAGACTAATCTAACAACTAATTAGATACAACATTGAGCTAAGTAATGAGAGAAAGCCATACAAAAGATACATAACAAACCATAAAAAACCATAACAAATAGTCATTGCAGTGAGAGAGGTGGAGAGTACGTGAGTGCAGAAATACCTTTTGAAAGGGAGAGAGAGAGAGCAGAAAAAGGAAACAAATGGGAGTGAGCTGCGTGGTAAGATAGCACCAACGAGAGAGGATGGGTTTCTGCGTTTACGTTTCTGGGGTCGCGTTTATGGGTTTCTCGGGTCGTAGCACCAAGGAGATGAAGCGAAGATGAGCGAAGAGGGTTTCTGGGTCGTGGAGGTTCGCAAAGGTACGATGAAGCGAAGATGAAGCGAAGATGAGTTCGGGTTGTTCGTGGAGAGAAGTTAGGTAGATGAGTTTCGGGTTGTGCGTGAGTGTGTGAGGAGATGAGGCGCGCCTTGTAAAAATTTTAATAGCATTCCTAGCGTTTTTACATAAAGCGCTAGGGATCAACTAGCGTGTTTACCATTCCTAGCGTTTTACGTAAAACGCTAGGAATGCTAGTAAAAGGTGCTATAGCATTCCTAGCGTTTTCAGAAAAGCGCTAGGGATGCTATAGCACCTTTTACTAGCATTCCTAGCGTTTTATGTAAAACGCTAGGGATGCTATAGCACCTTTTACTAGCATTCCTAGCGTTTTATGTAAAACGCTAGGGATGCTATAGCACATTTTTACTAGCATTCCTAGCGTTTTATGTAAAACGCTAGGGATGCTATAAGCACCTTTACTAGCATTCCTAGCGTTTTATGTAAAACGCAGGATGCTATAGCACATATTTTTACTAGCATTCCTAGCGTTTCAGAAACGCTAGGGATCCTCTAGCTCCTCTTTACAATTCCTAGCGTTTTAACTTTAAAACGCTAGGTATTGATGAATTTTTAACTTCATTTCTAGCGTTTTCAATCTAAAACGCTACCTATTGACTGATTTTTTTAAATATTTTTTTATTTTTGTTTATTCTCCTTTTAATTACAACCTATTAATTCATTCCCTTCCAAAGAAAATTCATCAAATATCATTCCAACAAAATTCAGCCAATATCATTACAATCCAATATATAGATACACACAAAATTCAACCTATTAATAGATATTTTTGTTTACAAATCATACAACATAATAAGTAACTTACATTATGAAACTCAAAAGTAGCTACAAATTAAAGCTATACCATATATAACATAAATGACTCTTTATCTTGACCACTAGATCTCATGATCACTAAGTGATGCCATCGACTGCAATATAACATAATCCATGTTATTGTTAAATTTACAAAAACAATATAATAATTATCTATTAATAAAAAATAACGAGAAATCATTAAGTCTATATTACCTTTTCCTTTTCCTAGATAAAATTTTGTTTGCAATTCGCGTCTTGGTATTTTTTTCCGACGAATAGTAATTCCATCATTATGATCTTTTCTAAAATATACAACATCCTCTATAGAAGTATTTTCCCCTATTATTGGTTCCGATGTTACGAAGAACGGGTCGCCCTCAACACCAACATCATCGGGTGCTTCATCATCATCGTTGTTATACACAAATTTTTGTCATCAATAGAACAATAGACCAATTGATATTAATCGGATCGGTGACATAAAACACTTGTTGAGCTTTATGATGCTAAAATAAAAGGTTCATCTTTATATCCTAACTTGTTGAAATTCACCCGCATGAACCCTAATTCATCAATCAGTAAAAGATTATTGTCAACCCATTCACATTTGAACACGGGCTCTGAAACATATTGTAATCCAACTCCCATATGTGTTCAATGAAGCCAAAGTAAGACATATTCGCATATATGGGATTTCTATCTTTTGCTTTGGATGCATGCATAGAATGAGCTACAAGAGTCACCCCACTATTTTGCATTTTACTCGATCATCTTGTTCTTTTGTATAGAAAGTGCACTCGTTCATTAGATATTTGTTGTAAGAGAAGACATGTATATTTGGACCTTTTGCTAACCATCTCAATCTTTTTGAAATCAAGTAGGATTCAAACACACTCACCATCAATGTGATGTTTTAGCCACACTATGAAACTCCTATTGTGTTCTTTTGCTAACCAAACTTGCTTCTTTCCAGGAATTGACTCTTAAGAATCTCCTTGTGCTTGGCAACATATGAATCAACCTCACTATCATTGTGAAGAACGCGTACAAGTGTGCTTGCTCTAGTTCTTTCCTTGATACCATCACTAATTTATTTCTGTCATCCCTTTACTAATCCTTCCCCGCATGACGAGACCTGGCATCCCCAATGAATATTCAAGACTAGATAGATAGCAGTGCAAAACTCAATAGCCTCTTCAACTATGTAGCGCTCAACAATACAACCTCAAGTCGTGATCGATTTTTCACATATCCTTTTAATATCTTCATGTAACGCTCAAACGGATACATCCATCTCATGTAACATGGGCCACACAATTGTGTCTCTCTAACCGGATGAACTATTAGATGAATCATTATGTCGAAAAAGGAAGGTGGGAAATACATCTCAAGCTCACACAAAGTGTGATAATTTCTCTTTGCAATGTTGGCAACTTTCGTGGTCAATCACTCTACTACAAATCGCCTTAAAGAATAAACAAAGTTTGGTTAAGGTCCGACGACTTTCTTAGGCAAAATGGATCGTGATACCAATGGGTAGCAAATTCTCCATGAGAACATGACAATCGTGGGACTTTAGAGACTTTAACTTGAGGTCTTTAATCGATACAAGAGTCGCCACATTTGAAGAGTATCCTCTGGAACTTTAACTCCATGAAGAAACTCACAAAAGACATCTTCTCCTTTCTAGATAGAGTATGAGTGCCGGGAGGTAGATATGTCACGTGTACCCTTCTTTACTGGGACCCAATTCGGTCTCAAACCCATACTAACCAAATCCAACCTTGAGTTGATGGTATCTTTAGTCTTACCCGGCATATTGAGTAAGGTACCAATGACACTTTCGAAGACATTCTTTTCAACATGCATCACATCAATGAAATGCCTTACATATAATGACTTCCAAAGATGGCAACTCAAAGAAAATCGACTTTTTCTTCCACCCCGTTTGGCAATCTCTCCCGCAAAAGGCTTCCCAAATTTAATGTTCAAATCTTCCACCTTTTCAAATACACATTCGCTCGTCAAAGGCGGGGAGCTCTACGTGTTCTGTATTCCCATCAAATGCCTTTCTCCACAATCGATAGTGATGAGTTGATGGCAAAATCTACGATGACCAAGATAGATATTCTTCTTACCATGTTCCAACCACATCAAATCTGTGTTATCTTCACATATAGGGCATGCACATCGCCTTTGTTCTGTGCACCGAGATAGATTGCCGTATGCGGGAAAGTCGTTAATTGTGCCAAAGATCATAGCCCTCGTGGTGAAACTTTCTTCTCTGAACCCATCATACACCTCTACCGGTCTCCCACATTTGCTTCAAGTCTTCAATTAAAGGAGCCAAGTATACATCAATATCATTTCTGGTTGTTTGGGGCGTAAATTAACAAAGACAACATCATATATTTGCGTTTCATGCAAAGCCACGTGATAAGTTATAAATCGCCAAAATCACGGGCCATGTATTGTGGGAGCTACTCTGGATACCGTGCGGGTTAAATCCATCGCCAGACAATGCAAGGCGTAGGTTTCTCGGGTCATCCCCGAAATTAGGATACTCAATATTGATTTTTTCCATTGCGGAGAATCTGCCGAGGGTGTCGAGCATACCATCTTTAATCCTTTCATCCTCATGCCATGTCAAGTGTTTTGCATCTTCGAACTACGATACATGCGCCTAAATCGAGGAATTATAGGAAAATACCACAACACCTTTTGTGGAAGCGATTTCTTTCTTCTTATCCGCTGGTGCATTACATTTAGGACACGACTTTAACAACGCATGTTCATTCGAAATAAAATGCAATCATTCGGACAAGCGTGTATCTTCTCATAGTTCAAGCCAATAGACCCCAACATTTGCTTTGCATCATACGTCCGAGAAGGAAGCACATTATCATTCGCAACATTTCTTTCGAAGTGAGAGTAAATCGGTAAAGCTCTTATCCGTCCATCCGTGGCGAGTTTTCAAGTTATACAACTTGATCACGACCAATAATTTTGTGAATTCATTACAACCCGCATACAATGGTGTCTCTCGCATCGGTTATCAACTTCTCAAACATTTCGGGACAATCATTAAGATCCTCTTCAACCACCTTTGCCATCTCTTCAAATTCGTTCGCATCAAATGAATGTGTTCGGTGTCAACCGGTGGCGCATATCTCTTACTAATATCATTCATATTTGAAGATTCACCTTTTTCTCACGTGCATTATCCAACAAGTGTAACTTTGATCAATTCCATTCGCCTTTAAATGTCGTGCCAACTCTCTCTGCGATGAATCGATTTTACATAACAACACCTTAAACAAGGACATTTCATACCACTAGAAGTCCCTAAACGTTCAACAAAGACAACTCACAAAATAATCCACTCCAAACAAGATACTCCTTGGATAGGCGATTGGCGGACATCCAATTTCTATCCATAATTGCCAAATATTTATAATAAAATCACGAGAAGAGAACTTTAACATATGACCCATCAAGCAATTCGAATATAATGAAGAATCAATTCATATAAAAAAACAAAGGAACCATATAATCTAGTCTTCCAAATAATTAATTTATGTGTAACAAGAAGAGGCTAGTGGTGAAAAAAAAATAAGAAGAGTCTAGTGTGCACAAGTGACAAAACTAATATATTTCTAAACTAGCTAGAACCCACAATTAATATCTAACAAGAAAGCAGAGAAAGGAACAGAAAACTCACCAATGTTGTATGCGAGTGAGAGAGATGATGTTCAATCGAGAGAGATGATTTTCGTTGAGAGAGATGATGTTAATTTGAGTTAGGGTGTTAGGGTTTTGCGTTTCGGGTGAGTGATTTTGCGTTTTCAGGTAAGAGTGTTAGCTGAAAGAGGGAAGTAGCTCAATGGGAAACAAAAAAATTATTTAACCATACCTAGCGTTTTCTAAAAACGCTAGGGATCTATCTAGCGTGTTTTCTAAATACCTAGCGTTTTGAGTAAAAGCGCTAGGGATATGTCTAGAGTGTTTACTAAATACCTAGCGTTTTATAAAAACGCTAGGGATCTATCTAGCGTGTTTTCTAATTGGCTAGCGTTTTTGAATAAAAGCGCTAGGATCCGTCTAGCGTGTTTTCTAAATAGCTAGCGCTTTTCAAAAAAAGCGCTAGGATCTATCTAGCGTGTTTTCTAATTGGCTAGCGTTTTTGAATAAAAGCGCTAGGGATCCGTCTAGCGTGTTTTCTAATTTGCTAGCGTTTTTAAGCAAAAGCGCTAGGATCCTGTCTAGCGTGTTACCTAATTGGTAGCGTTTTACTTTAAAACGCTACTAATGGTGTAGCGTGTTATTAAAATGGCTAGCGTTTTTTTATAAACGCTACTAAAGGTGGCGATCTCTTTTTACAATTCTGGCGTAGTGTGAGGCTTATATCACAAAAATAGTAAGGTGTATGATCTTAGAGGATTAGCCTTTGTTGCTCGCTTGAAGGCATTGGAAGTCGAAACTCCATCAGGAACATTTGACGTCCATCATGGGGCCCGATAAAACTTTTCTCATAATACTTGAGCGTAACTTTTGGTGTAAGGTGAAATATAATTAGAAACATTGTTGTGTTTGACTCTATGTTGAGCATTATTTGTAACTAGTAGTTAGATTTAGTGTAAGGTAGTATCAATTGAGTTTAACTATGTTAATTTCCTATTTTTGAACTAGCATCACTAATATCAGTAATGTCAATTACTTATTATAACCTCAATTATATATGGATGGCACAAAACTTCAGTGCAGTATCGATCATGTATCTAATAAAATAAACATAACCATTTTAAATTCAAATTTAACTGAAAAATTCAATTCATGTGACATGTTATAATTAGTGAAACGCAAAAAGATCTAGCACTCAAAAAATAACACCTAAGTTTTATTCTTTGGTTAGTAATATAGATGAAAATATGAAACTGTATTACCTTGATTTTATATAGTCTATGATAATGACGTTCTTTTTAAAAAAAAAAACCGCTAATAGGAAAGCTGCAATGCCTAGACCTCTTTGGAATGCTCTATCTCAGGTTGTGATGTTTGTGGGATACATACTCATGGCCGTGGCTATCCCAGGTTCACTTTACATTGGGTCAATTGTAGTTGGTCTATGTTATGGAGTGCGATTTGGTGTTACAACCCCAACTGCCTCAGAGTTATTTGGACTCAAATATTATGGTCTCATCTACAATATTCTCAACCTCAATCTCCCTCTTGGTTCTTTCCTTTTTTCTGGGTTACTTGCTGGAATTCTCTTTGATATGGAGGCAACTAACACAAAAGGAGGAGGTAATACTTGTGTTGGAGCTCATTGTTACAGGCTAGTCTTTATAGTCATGGCAGGAACATGTGTTGTTGGGTTCTTTTAAGATATTCTATTGACAATCAGAACCAAGAATGTCTACAATAAGATTTACATGAGTAAGAAATCAATAAAAGTCTTCAGGGACATCAAGTATCCAATAGGGTCTATAATACGGTAGAACATTCCTGGGATTGATGACATTTTCTCAGTGATATCTCAGCATCCCTCTACCTAGAAATCAGAGAGTTCATTCAATTTCAAATTTTGTTAGTAAATAAAGGTAAGTTGTTTGTTTTTAATTCCATTATGAAATATAAGCATTCCACTGACCTCTGTTTTGGAGATATTTTCTAGTATCAGTAAGATAGATTTCTTCTCATTCAACTTGTGAAGAGAATAGATTCAATATTGATTGTATTGTAACTTTAAGTTGTTTTCTCTGGGTTTTTTATTTTTATAGTCAGTGTTGTTTGGTAAAATCATTGAGACTTAATGACAAGTCCTATAGGTCCATAGTGGCAGACCCAGTGCTGCAATTTCTTGAATTGTACCGTATGTTATATTGTGTTTGGAAAATATGTTTAATGAGGTTAAATTGATGCGAAAAGGGTATACAAATATCTAAATAGGTACTATGAATTTTCTTTTTATTCTCTTGATGATTTACGAAGAATTCAGTTGCCGTGCAAGTCCGGCTGCTTCGATTGTTTGCCTGACAGCCTGATTTTAATCCTTCCAATATCAAACATTCAAATGTTCAATGTTGGATTAGGCTTACAGGACTGGCTCAAGAAAATTGGAGACCCAAAATTCTTTTTGCAATTGCTAGTTGTGTTGGAACTCCACTTAAACTAGATGATACAACAAGCAAAAGTTCATTTGATAGATCTTTTGGTCATTTTGCTCGTGTCCTGTTTGATATAGACCTGAAATCAGAACTTAGGGATCACATCCTAGTTGAGAGGCCGAACTATGCTTTCTCAATTGGCATCGAGTATGAAAAACTTGCCTCCCTTTTTTTCGATATGCAATACTGTGGGTCATACTATTAGTGCTTGCAAAGGAATGACTCTTCAGGTAAGACAGGTTTATATCCCTAAGCATAAGGCTCTTAATATTGAGCAACCTTCTCAGATACATCAGCAACAAGGGGATTCTTCTAATAATGAGCAACCTTCCCGACTCATCATGTGCAAGAAGGACTCTTCTAATAATGAGCAACCTTCTCGATTCATCAACAACAAGGAAATTCTTCTCCGATTGAATGCGGAGAAAAGGATTCTACCGATGATTTACTTATCCCACCTCTGCCATGCGGTTGTTGGTGAGCCTTTGGTCCATGAAATGTAAGTCACAAGTATAATAGAACAAGCTTGTATTAAGTAATAGTCCAATGATTGAATTACAAGAGAATGAAAATGATCCACAAGCTTGAAATGGAAATACGATGAAAGCGATAAAATAAACGTGAGAGAGAGAAAGGTGCAGAGTGAGATTAGGAGAGAAAGAGTATCATCACGCACAGTACACATCTCAACAGAATTTCTCTTTCCACTTATATTCATTTCTTCACATAGTGGGTCCACCTTGAGTGATCTTTTTTGATACGATTGCTTCTCCTCATTTCCCTTGGCTCATTCATTCCATGTGACTCATTTGCCACCTCAGCATCCATTATAATACCCTCCCCTTTAAGATCAATCTTGTCCTCAAGATTGAGGTTTGGGGTAAGCTTCCTTGATTCTGTAACATCCTCCCAAGTGGCCTCTTCACTTGGAATCACGCCACTTAACTAAAACTTGTTTCACCGCTGGCGCCTTGCAACACCACTCTATCTTTGCCAATAGCTTCAGGATGCTGAATGGGACCTTCTTCTGCAGTAGTCAAAGGTAATGGCATGTAAACTTGAGCAACATTGCCTCTAAACTTCTTAAGTTGGGAAATGTGGAACACAGAGTGAATTTTTGCTATCAGAGCTACCACCATCAAGCAAAATAGAAACATTCACAGGGCCAATAAACCCTTTAAACCTTATCCCACCGAATCCACTTGCTCCATTTAAGGCATTCAATGAAAGATGATGATCCATGGTTTGGTCAGTTGGAGTGGTAATATCAGGGGGTTCTTGCTCATCTTCAAATTCCAAGAGCATTAGTTGCTTATTAGGACACTTATGAGAAAATGAGAATTTCTCATCACAAAAATAACAAAGTCATTTTTCTCTTCTCAATTGCATTTCAGCAGATGAGATTCTTTTGATGGTTGGATTGTTTTGGAGGTTGCTCATAGGTCTAGTAGGGGGTGTTGGCAAAATAGGTGGGTTGGGGGCCTTTGAGGCGACTTGTGTTTGGTCATTTCTATTTGGAGTGAATGGAGCTCGATTGTTGGTTTGATACTGATGTGTTTGGTTTTTCTGAGATGGAAACAGTTTAGCTTTGGCTTCAATTTTCTCTTTAAAGACTTTTGCTAGAGACACTGCCTTACATATAGAAGCTGGTGTATGGAGCATAACATCACAACGAATTTCATCCTTCAAACCACTCACAAAGCAGTCAATCAACGCATCATTGCTCAATCTGTATGCTCTAGGACAATCATACAGAGAAGGACCAAAATCCAGTTCTAATTGTCTAGTAAAATCACGCCATGACTGAAACGAACGAGATCTGTGGACCATTTGAAACCATGGCACCACTGGTGTGGTGAAATATATGCAAGTATACATAGTCACACAAGTAATAAAGTGATAAGAAAGGTCGAACCCACAGGGATTATGTATTGTAAAGCTTTGTATATTCAGAATGTACACTTAGTGTGTCTACACTATGCACTAATTTTTGATTTGGAGTTTTTAAGGTAAGTTAAAACAATATAAACAGTAAAGAGTGTAAGGAATCAGTTAGATAAAGTAGTTGAGATGTTTTCACCAAGTAAATTACTTCTAAGTGTTATAGTGGAGTATGTAGTGTTTCCACCTTTGGATGCATTTGCATGTGTGTGTGCTCACAAGACTTTCTTGAGTTTCATTACAAGCTTCCTATGTCTAGGCATGCTAAATAGGTTCACTCTTGTCTTTTTAACTTCCCACGGTATCACCCTAGGAACTATGTTATCCTATGTCTAGGACTTAACACGGTTTTAACAATCAAATCTTTATTAAAACTAGTTCAACAAAGAAGTTGTTATAAACTCTCATTCCTATTAATTCTTGATTTCATAAATGTGACCCATGTCTGCTGCCACAGGTTTACCTATTCTAAAGTGATCAATTCCAGAATAAGCTTTGAAAGAAGTATTACATGAGAATTAAAATGCATACACTATACAAACCATAATAACATACTCAGAAGTTCATTACAAGGTTATAACATCTCAACTTAAGGGAATTTAGCTCATGTTACTCATTATATAATAGAGAAAATCTGCAAATAGCATAATCAAATGAGTAATATAGCACAAGAACTTAAAAGGAGAGAGATTACTCGAATAGAAGATCTTTTGCATGAGTTTCCCAAGTTGAAGTACAATATGAGTTCCTTACACAAGTTTCCTTCAAGTAGAAATGAATGGAGTGGTTGTCAAACACCTCCTTACATTCCTTCTCTTCAGAAACGTAAAGAAAAACTAAAACTAAACTAAACTAAACTAAAACTAAGTGATCCTTTCAGAAACAAATGAAGAAATACAAATGAAGGATAAAGGATTGTTTGTAGGTGAATATATGGCCTCTATTTATAGGCTTGAAAGATTTCCTCCCTTGAGGGGTTTCCTTAGGCGCGTAAGATCAACTGAGGGGACCAACCTTGGATAAAATCAGACAACCAATGAAGCAAATAGCTCAGTTGTGGTCGCTTGCATGTATAACATAAGGGGTGGTCCATTGGAGAAGTGTCACATGTCTTTTAGATAAGTGAGCCTTGCAACTTGATTTTTATGTTTATCGCCGACTTCTGCAAGTGGCTCTGCTCCAGGTGACTAGGCATGACGTCACAATTCAAGTGTGGAAGCATCAAAATGGTCCTTGAATGTTTTGGTGCAAACTGCTAGATTCTGCAGGTGTAGGCAGTGTTTCCACTCCTAGTGTTGGCAGTGTTTCCACTCCTGCAGTTGCTGCATTGAACAAAAACATCAAACCAAACAAGATATGTGTATCTATGCCTAGTTATTTGTCCTAATCATTTGGATCTCTACAATGTTGTTTCTTAATAAATAAGCTATATTTATATATTAATGTACTTGAAAATAAACAATAACCTAAGTAAAAATAGATGAATAACTCTATATAAAATAGAGTTATCACACCTCCAAACTTAACTTGTTGCTTGTCCTCAAGTAACGACACAAGAAATAAACACAAGAATTCCATGATTTATGAAATCATCTCAACTCATGTTTTTTCTAAAATTTTTGTTTAAAGTGCGTATCTTGTATGAGCATTAATTTTCAAGAATTTTCTAAACCTTTGCTTTCTTTGAAACATTCAAAGCTATAAGGACTCATTTGTGTGAGTGTGTGTCCCATTGAGCTTCAATTGGTTCCATAACTAGATAAAGAGTTTTTCTTTGGCTTTTGAAAATGAACTCTTTTGGTCACCTTTAGAAAAAAATTCAAAATATGGATGAGACTAACAATTTCTTCAAGATTTAGAGGACTCTTAAGCATAACAAAGGGCTTTTGGTGTTTCAACTTGTTGAGTCAATTACTTTATTTAGACTTTTGGTGTTTTTGTTGATGTAATGCAATGAGTGCAAATACATCATTTTGAGTGTAGTTGCTTTTTGATGTAGGTGTTGTAGGTACACTTTGTGTAGCTATTTTGATAACTCTTTGAGTATTTTTGTAGCATACACTGCCCTCCTCACTGACCTCCACATGCATTTTTTCTTTTTTCTTTGGTTTGTTTTTCTTTTTCTTTTCTTTTTGAACTTTGTTCATTTTTCAAACCAATTGCACTTAAGGGACAGGTTCAGTTTATATGACTCAGACAAGTGTAGTTTTTTGATCTTTGTGACACCTTTGAGAGTTTTGACACCTTTGGCATTTAACTTTTCAAGTTTTCACACTTTTGCCTTTGTATTCATTTGAATTTCCCCCAAACTTGTTTCTTTATGCTCTTCTATATTTTTAGTAAAAATCTAAATTTGACCTTAGTTTTCCAAAAACTCCTTGGCTTTAGATAGCTTTTCCATCTAGCATAGTACTTTTCAAAAACTCAATTTTGTTGTGTCAAAGAAATTATAACATTTGATCATTTCTAAAAAAACAAGGTTTTTCTTTTCCTTTTAAAATTTTGCTCATTTGATACACTTACAGAAATTTTTAGAAAAACAATATGAATTGATCATGCTTCATAATCATTTAAGTCTAATACACACATGATGTACTTAATTTTTCTATTTTTTTTAAAACAATTTTATCATGCTATTGCAAGCTTTGTTAAGTACATCTAAAAGTACTAAAATATACTAATATTGCATATTCACATCATACTATTCTATTACTACTAAAACACACATAACATATATTAATATTCACATAGTGCATATTTAATTCAAAAGAAATACTATTTTCCACTCTCCCCCCAACTTAAATATGAGCAGTGTCCCCACTGCTCTAAGTTGAGTAAACAAGGGATCCAAACACAGGAGACATACTTCAAAATTAGTTTAAAACAAAACACATAGTATTTGCACATATATATTATAAGTATATTAACATAATATTATATTGAAACAACATTAAAATTATCCTTTTACTCTTTCTTCCCGATTAGAATTTGGTTACGACAGGACATGTTTGGCCCTCATCTTCTTTGGATTGGCCTTGGTAGCGAGTGGCATCGTAGGTTGGTACACGAGATCCTACACTTGCTTCATGGATTTGCGATGTGCAGCACATCAGTGTAGCCAATGTGGGAACTTCGGTGTTGCGGTCACGCAGAACTTGGTGTTGGGACACCAATGCATCTTGGAGTTTCTTTGAGCTTCTTGTTCAGGTTCCTCTTGTTGCTCTGCTACTGCCTCAATTGCTTTCTCACCTTCAATGGAAGTGACCTTTACAGTTGATTCTTTTTCTCCAGAAATTGCTCCTTGATTTTGTACACCATAGAGGGAACTCATTGTCCACATTTTCTTTGTTGGAGTTGGCTTCATTGTTTTCCTTTTGCGATGCACATTTGTGGTTAGTGATATCTAACCATTGTGGTATAAATCAGTGGTTAATGAACGATTTTTTTTCGTGTGAAAAAAAACACCCAATTTTTTTTTATAGAAGATGAAACGAGAAGTGCTTAAGTAGGAACGAAAGAGAGATGAATTCGTTTCAGTGGTGAATTTGTTTCAAAAAATTGAATTTCATGATTAAAAATATTTTGGCAGTTTTTAATTTGAAAAAAAAAACTAAATTCCATGATTTTAGACATTTAATATGTCGAACTGATGAATTTATGATTTTAGGAATTTATATCGAATGAGTTATTGGAGTGTTTATTTTTTAATCAATTCCATTAAAATTGCCTAATTAATAGGAACCGTATTAAAAGATAATTGTAACATATTGGTTTTTAATTAATTACTAATTTACTTATATAACCTTGGAAATGGATCCTCTACACATCTACAGCAAAAAATTAAAGGGTGGAGGAGAGAGAAAATAAATAATAAATAGAGAAATAATCAAAAGAGGATTGGAGAATTAAGAGAGAGATAGATTGTTGGAGAGAGTTGTGTAGAGAAGGCAACATGAGAGGATCTAACTCCTCTAACCTTTTAGTGATTGTCACTAAAGGTATGCTTTAGTGATGTAAACCACTCTCGTAAATTAGGATTTGAGGTCAGCTAACTACACTCACAAAGAATAATCTGCCTAATTTACTTATATAACCTTAATTAAAATAGATACTTTTATTCATTAAAAAATAAAATTTCTTGACAGGATTTGAAATCGGGACTTGAAATAGAGAGAGGTTAACAGTGCAAAACAGAAGTTACTTATCTACACAATACGTTTGCAATAAAAAAATTCCGTTGCCGGGACTTGAACCCGGGTCTCTCGGGTGAGAGCCGAGTATCCTGACCAACTAGACTACAACGGAAGATGATTGTTCATTCGCAGAGAACATTTATATAGATTAAGAACGCGTCATTTGGGGGTTGGAACATTTGTTTCAATAATTCAACTCCACCGCAAGTTTGACTTGTATAATATTTGTCCCCTTTTTCTAAACCATGCTAATTGAAGTCTCATTTGAAAAAATATACCTAAACCATTCTAATGCATAGCCAGAACTGGCCTAACCCTCTTTATGCCTAAAACGAAATTTTGATGCGAAAGCCCTTGCTTTACCACGCTTCTTCTCCTTGAGCTCTAAGTGCAGCATAATATATTGCTAAAGTCGAGCTCGCAATGAATTTTGATCCTCTCCTTTTATACTCAAAATAAATCTCCACACGCTTTACCCCTCTCTTAGAATACACAAAATAATATAAGAGAGAGAGAATAAAAGTGATTATAACAATTTATGAGCGAGAGTGTGTGTGTAGTGAATGATTAAGAGAGTGTAGAATTAATGAGAGTATCCACACACGCAGTGGCAGAGCTTCTTAGAAGCCCGCCGGAGCCACGACATCCCACAATAAAAATACAATTTTGTTATATACTAAGATTAAATATGTTTTTGATTCCTATAAAATTTGATGATTTTGTTTTTAGTCCACCATAATAAAAAAATTCTGAAAAACAATTTTCACTCACTTTTAGTCTCCATGTTTTCCTCCATCAATATTTTTAGTCTTTATAACTTAATTGCACATTTCTAGACCTTTTAATAGCACTTCTAAGTACTATTAAAAGTTATGAACAACGAAAAGCATTGACAGACAAAAATTTATGGACTAAAATTGAGTGAAATTTTTATAAAGACTAAAATCAAGTTATATAGGGATCAAAAACATGTTTAACCCTATAAACTACATCAAAGTATGAAGGAGTGAACACGAATCCTCCTAAAATTAATTTATGCAGGAATATTTACTATCAAATTTCAATTATAATATTAAATTAATATATTAGTTCGGCAAATAGTCATTTTGGTTTCTGAATGTGTGAGATGTTGTCATTATAGTCCCTGAATGTATCAAAATTGTAAATAGTTCTCTAAGTGACTTTTCTATTAGTAATTTCATGGACTAAATTGACCCGCAAAAAATATATTTTTTAACACCGAATTAAAGCAATATAAAAGTGCAAAGAAAATTGTTTTAACATTTCTCTAATTAGTTTTTTTATAAGCAAAATATAAAATTAAATGGAGTACTAGAGGTACCCCTACCCTTATATACAAGGGGTCTATTTAAATCCTCTCTCCACCCAAACCCCAAAGGAAAAGACCAAAGTAGGAAAAAGAGTACCACAGGGAGAACTAAGCAAAAAGCTGATTACATCGAATTCAGACATACAAGAGGATTTTTCCACAAATCAAAAATCTTAAAAGCAGAATTGCGGCTTTCTATGCTTATGAACCAGCTCCAGGTTATAGACTTAACATGGTTGACAACCACCTGTGAATTAAATTCTTGAGCTCTGAAAAGAATATGATTCTGATGAAACCAGATACACTACGTGAACGGCATCCAAAACAAGTAGTTCAATCTACCAACCTTCTTGGAATCCATCCATAGTCCATGAGCCCGAAAATGTGCAACACCTACTAGAGAATTAGTATCTGCTTTGCCTAACCAATTATATGTGGCAATCCAAATTAAACAAGAACTCCTGCACAGAAAAAATAAATGGTAAATAAACTCCTCTTGCCCAAACAAAGGGGACATCACGACCCATGAGGGTCCTTGATAATACCCTTAGTGGGAGTTGAACATATAAAGCAGAATACTATTGAGGACAGAGGTAATGACAATCACTCTTCTCCCAATAGATAAGAAGCACTCACTCTATGACAACATCCTCTTTCCCACTTTATCAAGTATATATTCTTCTAGGATTGACCCCTTGTATAATCAGAACCCAAGTATATCAATGAAGTTTTAATGAGTCCCCTTGTATTTGTACCGGTTAGGTGCCCGTTTGCATCCCTTTTAATAAAAAATTTGCTCAAAAAAAAAACCCAAGTATATCTTCTTCTAGGATTGGCTCCCACCAGTATAGCCAGAAATTTAAATGGAATAGTTGTGGAGCTTCAAGACAAGAAAGATGCACCTGGCAGCAAAATCTGTCGGTCCGAAAGAAACGCCGATTGACAAGGAGAAATAATCCTAGGTAACACCTTTTTCAATCTGTTGGCTAACATTTTAGCAAAAATTTTATAGATACACACGATGAGCAAATCAGACCATACTACTTTAAATCTTGGGATTCTCCTTTTTGGGCTAACATTTCACTAATTAGTGGTTTGCCACATGAATAGTAGCCTTGATCAAATTTTTAGACATGACCACGAGAACTCAAAACATAAGCAGCAGAAATTAGGTTGGACTCAAAAGATTGAATCACCAACCACCTCCAGAGATCCAACAGGTCTATCGTTTGCATAGGACATGCGAATATTTCGCCCATTTAGTTCATGTCTGTCCATAGATAAAAAATATATTTTTGGATCAAAATGACTAACAAAAGACACATTGATAACCAAAATAACTCACAAAAGAGATCTTGGGAGATGTATTTGCAACTTTGATACATTTAGGGACTATATTAACACGAGAAGGTATCACACTACCACTATGACACTACTTGTTAGGGGTGTTCAAAACCGAACCAAACCAATAGGGAAACCGCAAACCGAACCAAATCAAACCGAAAACCGCAAAAACCGCTTTTGATCGGTTTTGTTCTGTTCTTCTTTTCATTGCACCGCGCGGATCGGTTCGGTTCGCGGTTTTGATTTCCGAAACCGAACAAAACCAAACCAAACCGCAAGTAACACTAAGGCTTATTGAATTGCAACCTTCCTTACTAATTCACTAATCCAAATGCAACTATAACCCAACTCTCACTCACTTACTAGCCCAAATCCAATTAATTCTTTGACTCACTTACAAACAATCCATATAGTTATGTTATATTTAAAAATTACAACAAAATATTTAATTCAAATTAATTCTTTTATAAACATTGTCTTAGCTATTTGAAAAAAATAAAAGAGTGATTTATATACTACATATATTTGAGTAGATTTTTTCTTAAAGATTTATGTTAGCCTTTTTTATGTTAGTTAATTTTAACTCTGTTTTAAATTATTTTTATTGGAAAAAACCGAACCAATCCAAACCGCATTGTTTTGGTTTGGTTTGGTTCGGTTCGGTTTTATTTTAGGAAGCCAACCGAACCAAACCAAACCGCATATAATTTTACCTTGCGGTTCGGTTCACTTTTTGTCTCAAAACCGAACCAAACCGCACCGCGAACACCCCTACTACTTGTATTATTATTATTATTTTTGGTAAACCAATGTATCATCCACGGCGACTGTAGAAACTAATCCTTCAAGGTATCGAAAATTCCTTTAAGGGGTTGACCTCTTCCAACAAATGTTTTTCTATATACACCAGCTAGAGTATCAGGTTTAATTAAAAAAAAAACCTAAGTTATCCTTTGAGTGGTTGTATGGCAGCAATGACTATTTTACCTAATCCAGCCGTTGGAATCAAACAAAGTGGTTTCAAAACTGAAGTTTGTTTCTAACAAACTTTAACAGGTTGTTATACAACAATAACTTTGTTATTCTAATAATAAATAATCTAGTTGAATATTACATATATAAATAACTACTCCTATGTACATATTAACGCGATGAATAGAATTTACAGTTTTTACATTGTTTTTTATTCTACGGCTAATACTCCCCGAGATTATGTGTTGTGTGAATTTCCTTTGAGTTCTTCATGTGGTTCCATCTTTGTTCACGGTAAAGGCTACCTCGCAAAGAACACGAACAAACCAAGTTAGGGATGTGTTCACATACAGTGAAGAAAGAGAGAAATTGAGAGAGAAACCTGGAATTTCAACTAGTTTCGTTAAACCCTATCAAAGCACTTGCAGAAAAGAGAGAGAAAGAATATTCAAGAAACAGAGAGAGTAAAACAGCAATTAGGTTTAGGTGTTTGGGTTCCGCAAAACCCATTTGCCATATTTTGAAGGGAAAGTTTTTTTATACCCCCACCCCATCCCCTCCCACCCCCACCCATTTGTGATATACCGATTTTACCCTTGCCATAAATCACATTTTGACTTTCATTTATTTTATTTTATTTGGGACCCACAAGATAACGCGATCGTATATATACCTCGATGGAAGGTATATACGATTACATTAATTAATGAACGACGCGAAAAAAGATTTCGTCGTATATATGTCCTTCAAGACATATATACGATTGCATTATTAAATGCTTCGTTGATTACTCATCGTATATATGTCCTTCAAGGCATATATACGATTGCGATTATTAAATACTTCGTTGACTACCCATCGTATATAGGTTATATACGAGTGGGCTATGAAGATCTAATCGTATATACATCTGGGCCATGTATATACGATGTGAAAAAAATACCCATCGTATATACATGGTTGAGGAGGTATATACGACTGGGCTATTTTTTTCGTTTTTTACTGAGTTGCTATCTGTTTTGTTGGAAGCAGATATTGACCCGCCTATAGCGAGCAACAGAGATGCCGACTCTCGGTTGGCGCTGTTGATATTGATACTACATTAACTTTCACGACGGATACGGTATAATTTTGTTACTCAAGTTTGGTAAATGGAATTAATTTACTTAAGTACTTAGTAAGTTATATATTTTGTAGATATTTTCTACACGACAGTTGTGGAGGAGTGGGCCAAAGTCATTGGTAGAACTATCGGTGTAGTTGTTGTTATTGTGAGATCCGAGAAAGCAAAGTGGAAAGAGGGAAAGCGAGATAAGATTGTTTTTTGGTGCGACAAACAAGGCGGGTTTACTAATGATTCAAGGGTTTTCGGTTCTAAAAGGAGAGGCCGCCGCCTTTTAGATTGAGAGCTACTTGCACTGTTAGCCGTGGGGGTTGGTGTGTCACGGTTAAATGTGGTAGACACACGCACGAGTTGCTCACAAACACCGGTCTACAAAGAGGGGTCCTAGAACGGACATTCAGGAGGTGTTGAGATTGATTGAATCCTATAATTATCTATGTTGGTCTAGAAAGATTCCGCAATCTGATGTCGTCAGTGATATCATGTGGGCTCATCCCACTTCTATAAAGTTGCTCAGGTTGTTTCCCAAAGTTCTCATTCTTGACTCAACCTACAAGACCAACAGATATAATTTGCCTCTTCTACAGATTGTGGGAGTCTGAAACACCGAGATAAGCTTCCACGTTGCATTTGCTTATATTGGGCGGGAGCTTGCTATTCATTTTCATGGGTATTGGAGGCCATTGCGAGGTATATGTGAGTTGCATTCTATTCATCCTCAGTTTTCTTGTGACAGAGATCTCTATTTGTATATCCGCTATTCTTGATGTCTTTCCGCTGCTACAAATTTATTGTGTCATTGGCATGTTACAAAAATGTCAAAGCCAAGATTAAGGAGTTGGTTCACAAGGATAGATGGGAGAGAGGTCGAATCTCTCCGGCTATGTATTATTGATTACGTTGATGAGTCGAGTATCTATCTAAATCAAGTTTTGACACGTGGACATATTTTTTTGTCGATTAAAATTCTTTGACACTTGTTTATTATTTCTATCCGTTACTTGATTTTTTTGACACGTGGACATATTTGAGCAGAATCCTTGCATTGGTCTTTGAAAAGACAGTTGAAGACTTGAAGGGTGATCTATCAAAATGTTTGATATCTATTGATGACATCTTGGCAATACATTTTGATCAAATTATCGGGTCTTTTCAACGAAGCATCGTGAGAATTGAAGTCAAGTCCAATATTCCTTTGTTTAAAAATCTTCAAAACTTGTTTCTTTATCCGCTTTGAGACACATGGTTAATGAGTTTGAAAGGTCGAAATCGGGGTTGGATACGACAAAAAGCGGTGCTTGGTGCATTCAAAGGAAGACACATCTACTTCCTTGTGCTTGTGAGATAGGTATTTTTCATGCTTTAGGCAATTCTATTCCGCCATCGTTGTTGATGATCACCGGCTTGATTGAGTTTGGATGCAATAGATGATAAATCCACTCGGGATAAATCATCCGGATGCGATATTTCTTACCGGTTTGATGCTATCTTGGCAAGATTTAATAAAGTGAGTGAGGAGGAGAAGTTTCTTATTAAGAGGCGGTGAATAAGATAGCTTTCCTTTCTACTTCTTCTATGGTTGCACCTAAATCAAAAGTCGAGCGAAAGGTGCACCAAAGAAGAAAAAGGGAAATTTTTGATGCTAAGCGTGATCCTTCCGGGTGGGAGCACGTGGATGAGAGGGTAAAGCAGATGAAGAATCCGGGGCTTCCAAAATTCCTACACAATGGTCAACCAAATTATCTCGTGGTGCTTCTAGAGTATTATCACGCATACGGTGAGACTAAAATCCACTTACCGTTTGTTCCAAAGACACGTGCGCAACTATGTTGAAAAAATTGTTGATGTTGAAGGTGACTGAATCGCGTTTTAGAGCGATCGGGTTGGACTTGACATGGGTGAGGACTCGACTCGACGATTAGGCAAGCTTTGATTCAGGAAACAAAGGACAGGGAAACCTTGTATTCTGACATGTTTGGGAAGAACCGACTGTTAGAGCTTCGCAAAGCTTTAACTATCGAGTCATACGGACGTCAGCCGGAGTCAAAGTGGTTTGATTTGCCTGAGATGGGGTATATGGTTGCAACCAGGTATAATGTTGCATTGGTTGATTTTCTTTACCTATGAATTTCACTTATACGCTTTGAGAGGCACTTACAGTTCATCTAAGTTGAAAATCATATCTGTTCTGAACAAGCAAAATGTACACTGGTTGAATCTTTCAATCTCTCCCACTTGTCTGTTGCCTCCTATTGCCCCACAGTGGTACCAGCACTACGTACCGGAGTCTGCTTCATGGTTGCATCCGTATGCCGGACGTTTTACCCTATGGCAGTCTATGTGTCCTCCCGTGCGGCCTCTCACTCACAGTGATGCGTCTAGATGTATAGATTTAGCCGATGATTCTATTGACGGCTTGTAGATAGATTCACACATATTTTGTATTACACGTGTATATATACTATATCGCGTTTTTGTAATTATACGCGTTTACTTTATCCAATAGCACTACGTACCGTTGATGTTAATCAAATCGCGAGACTTCAAATTATAACTGGTAATAAAATCACAACTGCTAACAAAACAAAGCCCATCGTATATATCTCTTTTGGGACATATATACGATGGGGAAAATTTTGACATCGTATATAAGTTCATTTTGCGTATATACGATTGACTTAAAACGCATCAATCGTATATACGCACAATGAACATATATACGATGTCAAAATTTTCCCCATCGTATATAGGCATAAAAAAGATATATACGATTCGTAATGTAATTAGTGAAAAAAAAGATTTTTTGAAGGGCATTTTGGGGATTTCAGCGTGGGTGGGGTTTAAGGGGAGAGGGTGGGGGTACAAAAGAAAAAACCCTTTTTTGAATAACTGGGCTATGTGTGTTTTGGTTTTTGAGCTCTACTACTGTAGGCTGAAATTTACTATCCACAACGCCACTATTTCCGATTGTGCACCAACACAGAGATTGAATCCAAGACCAAATGATTAAAAGACTTAAGTATTTACCAATTACCACTTATGCCACTTCATGTTGGTAACACTACATGTATTATTATTAACACTAACTTCTTACATTTCGTTTTCTCGTTAAATGGCATAGGTCTTTTATTTATAGGCAAAAGTTCGAAACCAATCACTTCTTCCATGGCAGGCAATAAACAAATGGCAAAAACAAACTACTACTTGTATTAGCCGCAAAGTGAACCCCAATTCAGACGCAGCATAAGATTTCAAAAATTAATCACATTACACAGCACACATACAATACAATAATTCATGAGTCCTTTGGCCATGAGTCCCATCGAAGTAAATGCAGGTTTGCTTCAGGTTCGATTAAATTTGGAAAGAAATCGCGTTGGCCACCTCGATAGACACGGGAGCAGATTAGTCGCCGTTGTCGGTGTTGGGACATCGCTCTTTCATTCTGGAGTTCCAGAAGCTCGCTTCCTTTACACCCTTACAAAAAAAAAAAAATACAATAATTCATGATATTATTCCTATTCCTATGTCATACATGTGAAACCAACAAAGACAACCTCAAATTAGAGAAATATGTTGGCTTTATAGATCCCCCACAATCATAGGGGCTCAAAAAGCTTGTTGGGGGAGTTAAATACTCCCAAGATTACTAGTCCTAATTAATTAATTAATAAAAAAAACAAACACTTTAACGAATAAAAACACGGAATATGTTTTTTAGCGAATCTTGAGGTGGGTGGTTTACAATCAGGAATAATCTGCCAGCTTTACTGACAAAGCCAAAATCCATCATGAACTAACCCGCTAAAATCCGAACGAAAATCTAAAAAACCCATTTTTACATTTAACAAACCAAAATTACCACCAGAATTCCATACTACTATTATTACTACAGCAAGTAAAGACTAGAGAAAGAAGAGAATGAGGAAAAAGCTAGTAATAGAGTAGATAAACATTGAAGAAACTACTCTAGGTGAATCTCCCATTGCCAAACCAGCTAAATATGATCCATCTGCCAGCATGGTTTCACCTCCACCAGATACTGAACTAGATCCTCCACCTGAAGCAGGAACTGAATACCCAATTGGAGTGTCTGTACCTGAGTACACCACTCCCTCTTGGGACCCAGGAGTTCCTATCCCCATCCCTGTTCCTGAACCTTGTGGTGTTGCTGGTGTCATTGGAGTTGGATCTCTTGAAGATTTCTGACTGCAAAACAAAATCACACATTTAATTATAGTACTACAGTAGTACTGTAATTTCTCAAACAGAAGAAAATCTAGTAAGTGGTAGTAGTAGTAGTATTACTTACATTCCCGTTGAGTGAATGTCAGTATATAATAATCATTTATGGTCCCATCATTAAGACGCACCCAACAAACATTTTATTTTACTATATTAATAAATATATATCACAAAGCATTAAAAAGTCCAAATTCTCACACTCAAATAAAGCAAAGCATGATGCCATCTTACATGAATTTTCAACACATGTTATCATATGGACAAATATTCACAAATATTTTTATTTGAAAACTGAAATATTTAATATTATTTTATCTCCTAAATGTTTTACTACTTTTCAATGAATGATAATTTCACTTGTCAGTTTTTTTGACCGTTGCATGTAAAAGTATATTACATAAATCATGATGTTTACTAACTATGTGACATTTAAATAAATTAAAATAAAAAGTAAGCACAACAATCGATGAATATTGACAACACGAGAAAAAAAATTTTTACCTTGGAGAGGATGGGCAAAAGGTAACCGTATAATCAGCAGCTGTACAAGTAAAAGTACTCGTAGCATCATCGTATGCGTAGCTATACGATCTGGGACAAGCAGCTTTAAACATCTCAGAGTAAATAGACGGTCTACAAGTAGACGGTGAACCATACGCGCCGCTGCAACAGTACTCAGGGCTACCAAAAGCCTCACACGCGCTTTTACACGCGCTACCATCAGAAGCTCTCAACTCCGCAGGACATCGCAAGTTCAGATCCGATACACACCCAGTTGATGCACAAGGACCCGACCCGCCGGTACCTTCAACTATCATCGGAAGATTGTAACCGTCGACGAGACTCACGTCGTAGAAGTCTTGTCCTAAAGTCCCAAGCGTGAACTCTGCAAGGGTGGCTGGTGGAGCAGCTCCGGCGCCGTTGCATTCTACCATGCCGGAGCCGCAGTCTCCGGTGAGACATGAACCGGCACCGGATCCGTCGAAGTTGCAGCCGGTTCGAGCCCAGAAGCGACCGGACCAACCAGCGGGAGCTTGAAAGGTGCGTGAAGTTTCTTTTGGGAGTTCGAAACCGGTGCTGTCGAGTGGTGGACTACCGGCATTTGCGAGAATGCCTGGCCATACTGTGTAGTCGCATCTGTTTACGAATGTGAAGGTAGAACCCATGATACCTGAACAAAAACAAGTAAGAAGTGAGAAACAGTGTACATTCACTTTCAGAGGAGAGAGAGAGAGAGAGAGAGAGAGAGAGGGAAAGATGGTGTTTTTACCTTTGGGAGTGAGGAGTAGGAGAACAATGAGAGAGACATAAGAGGAGGTTAACAGATCCATACTATGTTGTGTGTTTTTGTTAACGTTGTTTGTTTTTCTGAGAGATGGTAGCTCAGTCACAGTGGTGTTGTTAGTGAAGAAGAGAAGAACTAGGGTATTTGATTTGTGAAAGGGGAGTGAGTGAGTGAGTGTTTGGGATTGGATAATGAGTGGAGTGGAGTTGGAGTAGAGGCAGAAAACGACGAAATAATTGGAGTGTTTTGAGGGTAAAAGCAAAAGTAGTGAGGACTGGTCAGTTACCAAAGGACTGAGTGAAGACTAAGGGACAGTGTATGCTTATGTCCGGCTAGCTGGACAAATGAATGAATATATTATCACGAAGCTAATGCAAACCCAACACACATTTACCGTGTGTTTTGTTTCGATAGAAAATGGTGCGAATAACGTGGGATTGTGGGACTGCAAGGGATAGTGTGTCATAGTGATGATAAATCAGAAGAATATTAGACTAAATACTTCATTTAATTTATTATCCCATAAAAACAAAGATTTATTTAGTGTTTCATAAATATATGAAAGTATAAATGATGTTTATGTAGAAAAGTATTACATCCACTTCTTTTTAGGCAATTTGTTTTCGTACCCCCTCATTCTCTACCACACCCCCATAATATCCTAAATGGACAAAAATATCCGTGAAAATTTACAAAAATTACATGGTTTTGTTAAAAAAATTACAAATTTTTGAATTACTCTAAAAATTTCGGAATTACTCAAAAAATAATGGAATTTGGATTTACCCTGTAATTAGAAAGATTTTGAATTACCTCGAAATGAGGTAATTAGGTTCACATTTAATGAACCAGGAATTACCTATTTCGAGGTAATTCAAAATTACAATTTTTTTTTATTTGAACGAATAATTTAGGCTAAAAATCGGTTTGGACAACATACTCGGATCGTAATGAAACCCACAGCCATTAGAAGCGAAATAAATCAAGAATCAAGACTCCCGTAGAAGGGACTTCTTACGGGACAACGACCTCAAAATCCCAAATTCCATCGTTTACTATTTTTACGATTTTTTTAATTTTTCATAGTCTCCAAAAATCTTAAAAATTTGTATAGCCTTATTTTGGTTTTGTTAGATTTTTAGTGGTGTTTTTATATTTTTTAGAGTAGTTTTGACTATTTTTAGTAGCCTTTTAGTAATAAAAATTAAAACAAATCGTATATATACGCGACGCGCTGGCGTCCTGGATTGGCCGGTATGCCCTAGATGTCGCCTATTCACCTACTTCACGTGCTTATTTTGGTCATTTTTAGACATTTTGGACCCATAGTTGTATTTGTACTCTATTTTATGTTGGTCATTTTATATATTTTGACGTATTGTTATTAAATCGTAAATCGTTCAGTATCATATTTCCAATAAAAGCGCGTTTAAATCTTAAGACCAAAATACAAACTTTTAAAAAAAAAATTACAAATTTGAATTACCTTTTTAGAGGTAATTCAAATTTTTAATTTTTGAACCAGAATTACCTTTTTTAGAGGTAATTCCGAAATTTTTAATTTTTTTTGAACCGGAATTACCTTATTTTGAGGTAATTCCGAAAATTTAAATTTTTTTTTTTTTAAAAACGCAGGGGTATTATTGACATTTTTGGGATTATGGGGGTGTGATAGGGAAGGAGGGGGGTACGAAAACAAAAACCCTTATTTTTATTAGAGCATCAAGGATGTAGCTATTTTTATCTTGGTGTTTAAATGGATTCTACCCATACACATCACTCATTTACAATAATTTAATATTAGCATTTAATAAGTATATAATCACCAAACTAAAAATAGCTAATAGGGTTTTTGCCACATTCAATACTGAAACTTGAGACTTTCAGATGGAGTTTGAACTCAGTTATCGCTCAGACAGACCTTTGTTGGTAAGCAGTGGCGGATCTTGCCAAAAAAATTGGAGGGAGCCAAAATAGTAACAAATATATAAAACAAAATTAATGGTGTATTTATAATAGTTTGTTTGGTTTAGTGGTCAAAATTATCTATGTCAATTTTAATGTCCTAAGTTCAAATATTGCTTAGTGCAGTTTTTTATATTAATTTTTGAGAAAAATATACAAATAACTACAAAAAAGATGTTTGACCATCACAAGAATTGAACTTGGGGACTCTAAATACACAAATAATGCTCTTAACCGTTTGGCTACTGATACCTTTATTGCTTAGTGTTCATTTGATTCTATATATTCTAACTTTGAGTATAAAATATATCTATGTATATATTAACTTAATGGGAGCCGGGGGGTACCGTGGCTCCCCCCGGCTCCTATAAAGATCCGCCACTGTTGGTAAGCACTCAATCACTCTAATCCAACATTGCAACATCTCAATAAATTTGGCTGGTTGTGTGTTTGGAAACACGGTGAAAATATAGTAAACGTAGGACTCAATCACTCTAATCCAACAACAACTCAATTTTTTATACATAATAATATTGCGTCACACGAAGAGAGAGAGAGAGAGAGAGAGAGAGATGCTTAACCGTCACCACATAATGAGATAATGTCCGCAACAAAATGTTGAGGCATCCAAAATTTCTAAGGGGACTTTCATCAGACACGTGAGATGCTTCTTTAGGCCAAAACGAAAGAAAAAAACACAAAACATAAAGTAACATACCCATAGATGTGGCGGAGAGCATATCTAAGACTAGTAAGTCATTCAAGGTGGTTCCATGGAGGCTTCTGTGATGGCCTGATGGGAGCCAAGAGAACAGATGGAAAGAGCATCATGCCAAACTTTAGAAACAGCAAGATTGGATAAGCAAATGACCCCTTTTGGTTTTCATCTTTGGGCAGTGGGGGGGTTCCTGTGGAGAGTGTGACGTTAGCGATAAAGCGAGCGGAGATGCAGGAGGTGGTAGGAGGATGTCGCCCAAGAGAGACCTAAAACCCAAGAGGAGGAAAAGGAGTGATTGGTTGGTCGGCGTACATGGAGAGATCACAAAAGCTACGGTATTGACGGCGGCGAGCCATGGGTGAAGGGAAATTGAATGATCGATAGTGGTATAGGCGTGAGGAATTGAATGAGGAAGAAGATGTGGTTGTGGCTGGTGGTGAAGGAAGATGGGGTCGGGCGGTCGGTTGTAGCAATATGAGGGTTTCAGAGGGTAGGCATTGCGAGGGTTGGAAGGAGTTGAAAGTGCGGCAGGAAGGGCCAAGTAGTGAAGGGGAAGAGACCCACCTTAAAGGGAGGATGGAAACCTGTTTGCTGGTGTTTTTAGCAAACAATCACTAGTTTTCAATGTTGAGATTGTGAGATCAAACTAGAAAATCTCTTTGACAATTGCCACTGAGTTTTGTGTTTATCACGTACGTAAGAACAGTAAATAGTAGAGAGAAACGGATTGAAAGCAAAATAAAAGCAGTAAATGCAACGAAGGTAAAAAGAAAGTAAAAATTTGCATTAAATGAAGAAAGAAAAATGGTTCACCAACACGTACAAAGTATCTGTTTCACCCGTGTTTCGCTTTGGCTTGGAAGTTGAGTTTCTCAGAGTTCTTGTAAAATGTGGTGACCCCGATTTTCTATTACAAAAGAGTATTTATACTCATAGGACTTGATCGTGGGGGAAAGAGTAACTGCCTCCTAAAACTACGGGGGAGTAACGGCCCACTAACTGCTGCTCTGCACGTTTCGACTAACCCGTTGTCAACCGCTTGACGAAGTGTTGAGCTCAGTTCTGTCGAAGTGTTGGGTCTTCTCTTGTCGAAGGTTTCTTGCATTACTTGCTTCATAGCTTTGAGAGCTAAGCTTGTCGAAGCTTACTTGCACTCCTTGCACTTGTCTACCTTTCCTGTCGAATTCATGGTGCATTGACTTGAATATTGACCTATGGCCCACAGAACAATATTAAATGTGAAGTCAACCCCATTTAAAGCTTCATTTAATGTCTTGTCGAAATTTTTGAGGAACAGATTGCCCCCAAAAATGCTTTTTCGCGGAATAAGGAAAGGAGTTAAGAAAAGACATTTTTCGAATCATTGTGCAATGGTCACTTTTACCGCCTTTTGCACTTCACTGCGAGTGGTCGAAAAGGCGATCATCATTACTTGCGCAGGTAAAACGAACCGTTTCATTGGCACACGTCGCATAGTTGGTGGGCCATCACGTCTCCCAAACGTCATGAACGATGCGAGTTATGGCGAACGTGCAATAATCGCTGTTGCTTCCAAACATATATAAACGGCTACAACCCTTCAAATTCCTCTTTACTCAGTTTGAAACCTTGTGAAGTCTTTCTGCGTTCTTCATCTCTGCGTTTTGCGAAAAACCCCAAATTTACCAAAGTTTCAAACTTTTCGTTCTTTTCCTTTAATCTACACCCGATTCCAACTCGCATTCACTTTCTCTTACTTATGGCTTCATCATCTCTTTGTAGTGATGCAACCCGAGAGTTCAAAGAGGAATGACGAATCGTAAACGTTCAAACCCTAGATGGTTTCGTTGATGAACCTGACATCAACGACAAACGATCTACCCACTGGCAGACTCAGGTACTAATCCCTTCTACTGAGGTTTATACCCATGCTTATTTGGGTCCTCTGCCCGATACTTTCCTTGGAGTTTCGAGATTTTCCCTAGCCACGTTCGCCCTTCAACCTAGAATCTTCGCTAAAACCCCTTTTCACTTAGAGTTTCTGACTAATTCTTCTAGGGTTTTTAGGTCTGCTCCTAGGCTCGACCAACAAAACTACATAGACTGGCTTGACAAAGTAGAAGCTAAAAAAGCCAAAATCTGGAAAAAACAGGGTATCTTCGACCTTATCCAACTGTCTAGGTATGGGCCCAAATATGATAGCACCCTACTTTTGGCTGCTATGCAGTTCTGGGACTGTGCTACTCATAGCCTCCACTTGAAATGTGGCATGTTATCCCCCACTTTGCTAGATGTGGCTGCCATTACAGGTCTGAAACCCTTAGGAGAGACCTTTGATCCCACACGTCTTGACTATGATTACGATTTCAACTTCAACAATGCCACCTTTGCCCCTTACATTGGTGAGCACCATAGGCTTGACACTGAGGAAGTGTCTGCTATAGAACATGTAGCCTTTCTAACTCTGTGGTTATCTATCTTCGTTTTTTGGTACACGCTCCTCCAAGTTTCCAAATCTTACATCCCCCTGGCATGTCAACTCCATGAACAAGAAGACATCAACCTTGCCAAGTTGATTCTAGGCTCTCTCTACCAGCAACTTGATAATGTAACACCCGGAAATAATTTAATTAAATTATTTAATTTAATTATGGATTTTATTGGCAACATGATTAAATTAATTAAATTGGTGGGCGTGGTTCAGGAGGTGGAGCGAGTAAAGGGAGTGGTGTGGACGTGGAGGGCCCAGTGTTTACTGAGCCCACTGCTTAACCCTAGGAGTCTAGCGCAACTCTCTCATTGTGCAGAAATTGAGAGAGCTGCGAATCGAGAGAGAGAGAGAAGAGAGAAAGGGAGCGCTGCACTAAGAAGAGGAAGGAAGGGGAATTTCGCAAGTTCCTTCAGGTAAGAATTCTCGATCCTTTCCGTGCCGTTTTCTTCATTATCCTAGTGTTGTAGCCTATCCCTAACCCCATTGTGTTCATTCCTCATTGATCAAAGGAGAGAGAGTGGCTGCGATTTCAAGGAGGAAGGAGACGTCCCGTTCGTTGTGTTCTGTGAGTTTTGTACGTGACTCGTCGCCGTTAATTCGGAACATACAAATTCGAGGTAAGGGTGAGCGTTTCGGTTTAACGTGATTAGGTATATGATGGGTTTTGGGGTTTTGATGTTGTTTTAATAACTTGTGAGGTTGTTTTGGTGAATTCGATGTGATTGCTGAATGTTGTTGATGTCTTGATGAAATTGATGATTAATTGATGAATTCGGTGATTTTTGATGAATGTTTGAAGGTTGCGTGATGAGTTTCTGGTGATTCCCTTGGGGTATTTTGATGTGCCTATTGATGATCTTATGATGAATATCTTGATGAACAAAATCATGTTTTGAAATCAAATTGAAGTGGGAAAAATATCGAAAATTACGAAGTTTCTGCGTTTTGAGTGCATTTTACGCCCATTTGGCGCCTCGATCGCGCTCGGGTGGCGCCTCAAGCGATGTGAGTGATGCGCTGAGGGCTGATGTTTCTGTCCTCTGGCGCCTCACTTTGTCGCCTCACGCTCGCGCCCGAGCGCGAGTCACTGTTCTCACTTTGTTTTGCAATTGCTTTTTCACTTTGTTGCTTGCACGTTTTTGAAAAATTCATATCTTTTGAACAGGAACCCGATTGAGGTGTTCTAAGATGCGTTGGAAAGCTTATTCAGAGGCCTAACTGAATATTCTATTTTTAAGGCAAAATAAACCGTTTATTGTTGCTGTATTTATTAAGTAAAAGGTGCTGTTTTATGAAAATGGTGATACTATGTTTATATAAGTGAATTACTGTGAAATGTTATACTACTAGTGTTCTAATTGACTATGGCTAAATTGTGGTTTACCACTAAGGTCAGAATTTCTTTCACTGGTGTATTTACAAGGGCATCACTGAGAGCCTTGCAAAGGTGGCCAATGCCTGTTGCAAGTAGTATCAGTTACCTGAGTAATCCCATAGTCAATCAGTTCACTATTTTATAACACACTAAACCAAAAGATAACCGAAAATATATATACCTTAAATGATGTTGGTGTGTACGGTTTGACGAGTTGCGGTAAATGTTCCCTATGAGTATAATTAGGATGGTGTTGTAGTATGATTTGTGTGAAAGGTGATGAGTTCACTCTACGAGTGATTATGATGTTGTGATATGACTTGTGTTGTTTTGTGAAGAATATACTCTATGAGTATAGTTTTAATAATGTTTGTTGTGTGATTGTGATGACTTATACTTAATACACTCTATGAGTGTTTTATGATGATGATGGTGAGTGCTCCAGGTGAGTATTTTGGTGAAATGCACATGTGTATATAGAATTTCATGGCATGTGCATAAATGCGAAGAATAGGCTTCGGCCTCTTGCGAAGAATAGGCTTCGGCCTCCAGTGAAGAATAGGCCCGGCCTCTTAATTGTGATGAATATGGTACCATCATGCATTATGCCCTGGTGGGGGTTGCACTTTCATACATAATTATAGCTGTGCATTGTGCTATTTGTGATTGGAGCTGCTGTTGTGTGTCCATGAATTGGTGATGATGATGTTGCTATGTGATTGCCTGCTCTCATTTCTCTATTATGTATCTGATTATGTTTTATTGAAATTCTCACCCTTACGCTTGGAATGTTGCTCTATGTGTGGCAACGCCAGTGTCATCGCGAGTGAAGGTCTAGCCGCCTTCTTGTTAGCATTTGTCGGGAGGTCTGTTTGTGTCGCTCTCTGATACCGTAGCACCTAGGGGGCGTATTTTTGGGATTTGATGTTAAACTACTTAACTGTATGAGGTTTATTTGAAGAATTATGTGACGTGTTTGAGTGGACTAGTGAGTCAATAATTATTTTCATTTGTGATAAGATGATTTTTGAAGTTTTAACTTTGTGATGTATGTGTTGTTGCACAAATTTAATGGTGCATACGATGAGTTAAATTTAATGGAGACGTAACATTCCTTTCTACTAATTAATTAATATTTTGAGCGATGGAATACTCGATAATGACGTTGGAAATTAAGGGGTAGATAAGGGTGTTACATTAGTGGTATCGAGCGATTCGGTGCGGTCCGTACGGTGGTTGAGTCGTCAAGTTGAGTAACATTTGAGCTTTGTTACTCGTTTACGATTTTTGTTTTTACATTGCGGTACTAGAATGGCGGGGGCGGAACGATCTTGCGCTAGCTGGCGCCTTTACGTGCTATTCTTTGGGGTTGTGAGTAACATACCCAATGCTATTGGTGATGGAACGCGTAGTTTGGCTACGTTCGGCGTGAGAACCCTCCTACTTTTGAAGGCGGGTATAGTCCCGATGGTGCCCTTGAGTGGCTAAGTGAGATGGAGCGGATTTTCCGTGTCATGGATTGCACCGATGCTCGGAAGGTTCGCTATGGCACACATGTTGAAGAAAGAGGCTTATGATTGGTGGAGGCGCTAGTCGGGGTTGACGATCGCCAATGAGGAGATCACTTGGGCGGTGTTTGAGAGGGAATTCAAGAGGAAATACTATCCAGGAAGATGTCGCGGAAAGAAAGAGGTGGAGTTTTGAGACTTGAGCAAGGTAGCATGATCAGAATCGAGTATCTTTGCAAAATTTCATTGAATTGTCCAAGTTTTATCCACACTATGATGGAGAGGTGCTTTGAGTTCTCCAAATGCATCAAGTTTGAAAACGGGTTGCGTCTTGACATTAAGAGAGCCATAGGGTATCGGCAGATCCGTGTATTCCCATTGTTGGTTAATAGTGCGGAATTTTGAAGAGGACAATAATGCCTTCTCGAGTTATGAAGGAAAGGCAAAAGAATTTTTCGGTCGTGGGAAGCCCTATGAGGTGCCTGCTTTGGTAAGGGCAAAGGGAAGTTTGTTGGAAAATGCATTTGGTGGGTCTAAGCGAAGTGGGGAGATCTTTGCGGCCGGTGTTACTTGTTACACGTGTGGGAAGACAGAGCCATAAGAGTCCCGATTGCCCAAACAAGGAAAAGAAGAGATGTTATAAGTGTGGGAAGGAGGGACACATGTCCTTCAAATGTGATAAGAAGGAGATGGTATGCTTCAATTGTGAAGAGAGTGGTCACGTCAGGGCACAGAGTGTCCTAAACCCAAGAGAGAGAAGTCGTATGGAAAGGTGTTCGCTCTAGCTGGATCCGACGTAGTGAGCGAGATTCGAGGTACGTGCTATATCAATAATACTCCTCTTGTTGCTATTGTTGATCTTTGGTGCTACCCATAGTTTTATTCTTCTTTGCATGTGTTGAGAACTTAAGCCTTGTTTTATCTGATATGTTGAGGGAGATGGTTATCGATACTCCAGCTAAGGGTTCGGTGACTACCTCCGTTGTTTGTGCTAAATGCCCTGTATCTATGTATGGTAGAGAATTTTTAGTTGATCCGATCCGTTTGTTGTGAGTGGGATGGATGTCATTCGGGTATGGATGGTTAGTTGATAACCACGTTCATATCAATTGTCGTGAAAGGTCCGTGAGTTTTGCTTCGCATGAAGAGAAGTGCAGTTTTGCTATCTCATGGTCACCGCACCGGGTGATGAGAGAAGAGGTTCACTATTTTCTCTATTAGCATCGCGAAATCACTTGAGAGCCAAGCGAAGATTGATGAATTGCCCGATGGTGCGTGAGTTTTCCGAGGTGTTTCTGATGAGATTCGGATGTACCACCGAGAGAGAAGTGGAGTTTACTATTGATCGGTTCCCGGCACAAAGCCCGTGTCTATGGCACCATATAGAATGTCCGCATCCGAGTTGGCGAGAATTGAAAAAGCAACTTGAAGATTTGTTAGAAAAGAAGTTTGTGAGACCCAAGTGTGTCACCTTGGGAGTCCAGTGTTGCTAGTGAAAAGAAAGATGGTAGTATGAGGTTGTGTGTAGACTATCGGCAGTTAAATAAAGTTACAATCAAGAATAAGTACCCGTTGCCAAGGATTGATGACTTGATGGATCAATTAGTGGGTGCTAAAGTATTTAGCAAGATTGATTTAAGGTCTGGTTATCACCAGATCAAGGTCAAGGATGAAGATGTTCCAAAGACCGGCATTTAGGACCGGATATGGACACTATGAGTATTCCGTTATGCCTTTCGGTGTGACTAATGCGCCGGGAGTATTCATGGGATACATGAACCAAATTTTCCGTGAGTACTTGGACAAGTTTGTGGTGGTTTTCATTGATGACATTCTGATTTACTCTAAGTCAGAAGAGGAGCATGCGGAACATCTGAGGGTAGTATTAGACATTCTGAGGAGCCGAAAATTATATGCCAAGTTGTCCAAGTGTGAGTTTTGGTTGAAAAAGGTCAGTTTTCTCGGGCATGTGATTTCTTGTGAAGGGATTGCGGTGGATCCTTCCAAAGTTGATGCAGTGTTGCAATGGGAGTCTCCAAAGTCAGTTACTGAAATAAGGAGTTTTTTGGGATTAGCTGGCTATTATAGAAGATTCATTGAGGATTTTTGAAGTTGGCTCTCGCCATTGACCCAATTAACTTGCAAGGGCAAAGCTTTTGTTTGGGATGACCGATGTGAAGAAAGCTTCAATGAGCTGAAAAGAAGATTGACTACATCTCCAGTGTTGACCTTACCTAGTTCGGTCGACCCGTTTGTAGTATACTGTGATGCTTCCAAGATGGGTTTGGGTGGCGTGCTTATGCAGAATGGGAAAGTGGTCGCTTATGCGTCGAGGCAATTAAGGACTCATGAAAAGAATTACCCTACTCATGATCTAGAACTCGCTGTTGTGGTATTTACATTGAAAATCTGGAGGCACTACTTGTATGGATCGAGATTTGAGGTGTTTAGTGATCACAAGAGTCTACGGTATCTGTTCGATCGAGAAAGAGTTGAATATGAGGCGCGCACGGTGGTTGGAACTATTGAAAGATTATGATTTTTGGTGAGTTATCACCCGTAAAGCTAATGTGGTTGCAGATGCTTTGGTAGGAAGACTTTGCATATGTCGGCATTGATGGCTAGAGAGCTTGAATTGATTGAGCAATTCAGGGACATGAGTTTAGTTTGTGAAGTCACACCTCAGAGTGTCAGGTTGGGCATGTTGAAGATTGGCAATGATTTTATGATTAGTATCCGAGAAGCGCAGAAGTTAGATGTGAAATTGGTGGATTTGATGAGTGGGATTGGTAAGCCTGGGAATGGAGATTTCGAGTTAGATACTCAGAACGTATTGAGGTACCGTGGAAGAATTTGCGTTCCCGAAGATGAGGAAATTAAAAAGGCAATCCTTGAGGAAGGGCATAGGAGTAAGTTAAGTATCCATCCCGGAGCGACGAAGATGTATCAAGATCTGAAAAAGATGTTTTGGTGGCCTGGATTGAAGCGTGACGTGGCAAAGTTTGTGTATTCGTGTTTGACACGCCGGAAATCGAAGGTCGAGCATCGAAGCTCGCGGAATGATGCAACCGTTGAATGTTCAGTGGAAGTGGGATAGTATTTCTATGGACTTCGTGGCCAAGGGTTACCCAATACTGGTGAGAGGACATGATTCAATTTGGGTGGTTGTGGATAGATTGACAAAATCGCTCACTTTATTCCTATCGGTATTAAGTATCCGGTGTCGAGATTGGGTGAAATCTACATTCGGTGGTTGTGAAGTCGCATGGTGTTCCTTTGTGCATTGTGTCGAGATAGAGACCCAAGGTTTACTTCGGATTTTTGGAGTAGTTTGCGAGAAGGAGTTGGGTTGAAATTGAGGTTGAGTTGACTTATCATCCTCAAACCGACGGGTAAGCAGAGGACAATTCAATCATTGGAAGATCTGTTGAGGTCGTGTGTTCTAGAAGCGAGGAGGTGCGTGGGATACTCATCTCCCTCGATCGAGTTTACATACAACAATAGTTATCACCCAAAGATTGGGATGGCACCGTTTGAGGCATTGTATGGTCGGAGGTGTAGGACTCGGTATGTTGGTACGAGATCGGGGAAAGTTTAGTGCTTGGACTCGAAATGTTAGAGAAACCACTGAGAAAGTGAAGATGATCCGAGAGAAAATGAAAGCGTCTCAGAGTAGACAGAAGAGCTACCATGATAAGAGAAGGAAGGATTTAGAGTTTGAGGCGGGTGACCATGTGTTCTTGAGGGTCACACCTACGACTGGTGTCGGGCGTGCGCTGAAATCAAAGAAGTTGACTCCTCGTTTCATTGGACCGTATCAGATTACGGAAAGAGTTGGAAGTGTTGCATATCGGGTGGCCTTGCCACCTAATCTTTCGAACTTGCACGACGTGTTTCACGTGTCGCAGCTTCGAAAGTATATTGCAGATCCGTCTCACGTGATTCAACCGGATGATGTAGAGGTGCGGGATAATCTCACTGTGGAGACCGTGCCTGTACGAATTGAGGATTGGGAAGTGAAGACCCTTCGAGGTAAGAAAATCAATTTGCTTCCAAACATATATAAACGGCTACAACCCTTCAAATTCCTCTTTACTCAGTTTGAAACCTTGTGAAGTCTTTCTGCGTTCTTCATCTCTGCGTTTTGCGAAAAACCCCAAATTTACCAAAGTTTCAAACTTTCGTTCTTTTCCTTTAATCTACACCCAGATTCCAACTCGCATTCACTTTCTCTTACTTATGGCTTCATCATCTGTTGTAGTGATGCAACCTGAGAGTTCAAAGAGGAATGACGAATCCAGAAACGTTCAAACCCTAGATGGCTTCGTTGATGAACCTGACATCAACGACAAACGATCTACCCACTGGCAGACTCAGGTACTAATCCCTTCTACTGAGGTTTATACCCATGCTTATTTGGGTCCTCTGCCCGATACTTTCTTTGGAGTTTCGAGAGATTTTCCTAGCCACGTTCGCCTTCAACCTAGAATCTTCGCTAAAACCCCTTTTCACTTAGAGTTTCTGACTAATTCTTCTAGGGTTTTTAGGTCTGCTCCTAGGCTCGACCAACAAAACTACATAGACTGGCTTGACAAAGTAGAAGCTAAAAAGCCAAAATCTGGAAAAAACAGGGTATCTTCGACCTTATCCAACTGTCTAGGTATGGGCCCAAATATGATAGCACCCTACTTTTGGCTGCTATGCAGTTCTGGGACTGTGCTACTCATAGCCTCCACTTGAAATGTGGCATGCTATCCCCCACTTTGCTAGATGTGGCTGCCATTACAGGTCTGAAACCCTTAGGAGAGACCTTTGATCCCACACGTCCTGACTATGATTACGATTTCAACTTCAACAATGCCACCTTTGCCCCCACATTTGGTGAGCACCATAGGCTTGACACTGAGGAAGTGTCTGCTATAGAACATGTAGCCTTTCTAACTCTGTGGTTATCTATCTTCGTTTTCTGTACACGCTCCCTCCAAGTTTCCAAATCTTACATCCCCCTGGCATGTCAACTCCATGAACAAGAAGACATCAACCTTGCCAAGTTGATTCTAGGCTCTCTCTACCAGCAACTTGATAATGTAACACCCGGAAATAATTTAATTAAATTATGGATTTTATTGGCAACATGATTAAATTAATTAAATTGGTGGGCGTGGTTCAGGAGGTGGAGCGAGTAAAGGGAGTGGTGTGGACGTGGAGGGCTCAGTGTTTACTGAGCCCACTGCTTAACCCTAGGAGTCTAGCGCAACTCTCTCATTGTGCAGAAATTGAGAGAGCTGCGAATTGAGAGAGTGAGAAAGAGAGAAAGGGAGCGCTGCACTAAGAAGAGGAAGGAAGGGGAATTTCGCAAGTTCCTTCAGGTAAGAATTCTCGATCCTTTCCGTGCCGTTTTCTTCATTATCCTAGTGTTGTAGCCTATCCCTAACCCCATTGTGTTCATTCCTCATTGATCAAAGGAGAGAGTGGTCGCGATTTCAAGGAGGAAGGAGACGTCCCGTTCGTTGTGTTCTTTGAGTTTTGTACGTGACTCGTCGCCCGTTAATTCGGAACATACAAATTCGAGGTAAGGGTGAGCGTTTCGGTTTAACGTGATTAGGTATATGATGGGTTTTGGGGTTTTGATGTTGTTTTAATAACTTGTGAGGTTGTTTTGGTGAATTCGATGTGATTGCTAAATGTTGTTGATGTCTTGATGAAATTGATGATTAATTGATGAATTCGGTGATTTTTGATGAATGTTTGAAGGTTGCGTGATGAGTTTCTGGTGATTCCCTTGGGGTATTTTGATGTGCCTATTGATGATCTTATGATGAATATCTTGATGAACAAAATCATGTTTTGAAATGAAATGAAATTTGGGAAAAATATCGAAAATTCCGAGTTTTCTGCGTTTTTTTGAGTTGTTTTTACGCCATCGGCGCCTCGATCGCGCTCGGGTGGCGCCTCAGCGACAGAGTGATGCGCTGAGGGCTGATGTTTTCTGTCCTCTGGCGCCTCATCAGCCGCCTCACTCGCGCCCGAGCGCGAGTCACCTGTTCTCACCTTTGTTTTGCAATTGCTTTTTCTTTATTTGCTTGCACGCTTTTTGAAAAATTCATATCTTTTGAACAGGAACCCGATTGAGGTGTTCTAAGATGCGTTGGAAAGCTTATTCAGAGGCCTAACTGAATATTCTATTTTTAAGGCAAAATAAACCGTTTATTGTTGCTGTATTTATTAAGTAAAAGGTGCTGTTTTATGAAAATGGTGATACTATGTTTATATAAGTGAATTACTGTGAAATGTTATACTACTAGTGTTCTAATTGACTATGGCTAAATTGTGGTTTACCACTAAGGTCAGAATTTCTTTCACTGGTGTATTTACAAGGGCATCATCGAGAGCCTTGCAAAGGTGGCCAATGCTCATTGCAAGTAGTATCGCGATTACCGAGTAATCCCATAGTCAATCAGTTCACTATTTTATAACACACTAAACCAAAAGATAACCGAAAATATATATACCTTAAATGATGTTGGTGTGTACGGTTTGACGAGTTGCGGTAAATGTTCCCTATGAGTATAATTAGGATGGTGTTGTAGTATGATTTGTGTGAAAGGTGATGAGTTCACTCTACGAGTGATTATGATGTTGTGATATGACTTGTGTTGTTTTGTGAAGAATATACTCTATGAGTATAGTTTTAATAATGCTGTTGTGTGATTGTGATGACTTGCGACGAATACACTCTATGAGTGTTTTATGATGATGATGGTGAGTGCTCCAGGTGAGTATTTTGGTGAAATGCACATGTGTATATAGAATTTCATGGCATGTGCATAAATGCGAAGAATAGGCTTCGGCCTCTTGCGAAGAATAGGCTTCGGCCTCCAGCGAAGAATAGGCTTCGGCCTCTTAATTGTGATGAATATGGTACCATCATGCATTATGCCCTGGTGGGGGTTGCACTTTCATACATAATTATAGCTGTGCATTGTGCTATTTGTGATTGGAGCTGCTGTTGTGTGTCCATGAATTGGTGATGATGATGTTGCTATGTGATTGCCTGCTCTCATTTCTCTATTATGTATCTGATTATGTTTTATTGAAATTCTCACCCCTTCTGCTTGGAATGTTGCTCTATTGTGGCAACGCTGCAGGTAATCGCGAGTGAAGGTCTAGCTGCCTTCTTGTTAGCTGTCGGGAGGTCTGTTTGTGTCGCTCTCTGATACCGTAGCACCTAGGGGGCGTATTTTTGGGATTTGATGTTAAACTACTTAACTGTATGAGGTTTATTTGAAGAATTATGTGACGTGTTTGAGTGGACTAGTGAGTCAATAATTATTTTCCGCTGTGATAAGATGATTTTTGAAGTTTTAA
Source organism: Oxytropis ochrocephala (assembly GCA_020916435.1). Taxonomy (NCBI): domain Eukaryota; kingdom Viridiplantae; phylum Streptophyta; class Magnoliopsida; order Fabales; family Fabaceae; genus Oxytropis; species Oxytropis ochrocephala. The sequence goes on along the minus strand of CM037094.1, from coordinate 76,058,947 downwards.
CTTTGTGATGTATGTGTTGTTGCACAAATTTAATGGTGCATACGATGAGTTAAATTTAATGGAGACGTAACATTCCTTTCTACTAATTAATTAATATTTTGAGCAGTGGAATACTCCGATAATGACGTTGGAAATTAAGGGGTAGATAAGGGGTGTTACAGATAATGCTGTTATAGAGTTGAAAGAGAATGAACTGGCCACCAAGTTTTTGGCCTCTGGCCCACTATGGCTGTTACAAATGTGGCTGTTAGGCACTTTTGAGTCTCGACTAAACTTGTATATCCCCAAGTTTGCTCGACTAACTGTAGAGACTAGTGGTACTGAAGGGATTCGATTGGCGCAGTTTAGGCCTAAGCAAGCAACCCTTTCTGCCAAAGAATCCTTTCTAGTCTATTTCGAAATCTTCTTGAAATGTGCCACTTTTACAGATTCTATGGCTCCCTTTGTCCAAATGTCTTGTGGTCCAACATGGTTTACACAACCGTTCCCTTCCCCTTCTGTCGAACCTGCTGAGGAAGTTAACCAAATTTGGCAAGCTTACCTCTCTCCTTCTATCCTCTCCACCAGGCTCACCCCTGGCAAAACAAAAAATAGTTTGGGAATTACTAGATATTTCCCAAGTTATTTTGCTGAGCGATTTGGGCTTTGTCAAATTCGACCTGCACCAGTGTGCTTTCATAGGCGAGAATTTGCAAGTCCAGAATCAGAGGTAGCTTACAAACAGGCCTTCAAGAAATTCCATTACAAAGCCTTGAATTTTGAACCTCTCAAATTCAATCCAAGGTTTTCATGCACTGAGAAATTTCATGAATGGTGGATGGTTATTACACCAATTTCTTTGGGAAACCATTGACACTTTTCTTTGAAAACATTGTGAAGAAATTGGTAGCGACTTTCCTTCGAACAACACTGGTAAACACTTTTCGACACTCAAAGCTTTCTAAGTCTTAACCACTTATAACTTAGCTTCATTTCTATTTGCTTACCAATGTTTTCGACATTTTTAGAAAAACTCATAGCGAAGTTGAAGGTCCGAGTAAGCAAGGTCAGAATAAAGAAAATCTCCCCATTGGTCAAGAAGACAATGGCAAACAAGCTCCACTCCAGACATCACCCTAAAAAAGGTATGTTGCCATTTACTATCTTAAGTTGTTCTGTGATCATGACTTTTACTCATGTTGCAATTCTCTTTGAGAAAACAACCAAAACAACCAAATCTCCTCGACTCGGGGCCAAAAAGAGTGGTCATTCCTCTCGATCCTCGAGGTACTCTATACACCTTATTACATGTCGAAATTCCTCTTCGATTTTATCATCCACTTTCTCGTGGCATTACCTGTATCATAACTTGATTTCTTTTGCAGGACATCGAAAGTGATGACAACATTCCTCTCACTCGGAGGTCAAGGAAAAGGGCCTTACGAATCTCAAAAGGCGGACTCAAGGCATCACCATCAACGAGCCTTCGAATCACCTTCTTCTCCTCCAATCAAGAGGCTTAAGGTACATGAGGTAAATTTCCTTTCGACGTCATTTCGGACCTCTTTGATCTTCACCTTTCCAGTTCTAACTTAAGTAGTATTACTCACTGTAAACAGGTAGGTGGGTTACTTGTTGATAACCCTGCCGCCGAGTCTTTGATCGAGGTTCTTTGAGCGGAATTGTCGGCCCTAATGCTTCCTTTTTTCCTTCGTCGCCTCGAGGTGTAATTTTGAAGAAGTTTTTCAAGCACTTATCGACCACAGGATTCCTACTTCGAAGAGCTTGTTCCGAAAGTCGCGATAATATGGAACGAGAGGCTGTTGTCGAAGAGAATGTTCAAGTTCCAGAACCCAACATCCCAGAAATCGAAAGACAAGAAGTGGTGGCTACCTCTGTTGAAATTCCTGCAGAGAATATGGTTAATCAAGAGCAAGAAGAGCCCAGAATGGAGGAGCCTGCAAATCAAGGCGCTTCTGCCAAAGAGTCATCCAACAGCGCTGTTAGTGATCACGAGTTGGCCGAGCTGAAGAAGACAGATCCTTTGGCGGCTTTGAAAATCATGCTGAGTCTTAAAAGCTCGTTGAGTCGCTTGACTTGCAGCTCTTCGAACAACTCTCTCAGTTCCATCAATCAGGAAACAATCGAAAGTCTACTTCGCCAGCTGAAGACGAAGGTTCTAGAAGGGAATCTGGTGGCGAATATTGTGGGTGATCCATCTGTGTACCTTGAGGTAAAATCCCTCATTCATAAAATCACTAAGTTGGATCCTCCCCAAGACCTCCTCACCTTTTTCATGGAGTTCGGCCCACTCTTCGAGCAACTCTCCCTCTTGATCAACCAACGGTCGAATATTCTCAAGCAAAAGGCTCAAGAAAATCAACTCTGCGAAGTGGCGCTTGCCTCCCTCAAAGCTGATCAAGACGACATAGAAGCTCTCGAAGCCCAAGCAGCCAATGATGAACAAGCAATTGCTGAATGGGATGCAGAGATTACGCGTATTGACGAAGAGATCAGAACACTCCAAACTAAGTTGTCAAACGCTAAGTATCAGAAGGGCTTGGTTGTCGAAAGAATGAATGCTGCTTCTTCGTCAATCAAAACAACGAAAGCAATGATGACCATAGAACATCGGAGAAAGGCGACCAAAGATCAAGCCAATCTTCTTTGAACTTGACAAAAATCGCACCTTCTTGACACTTCTATCTCTTTGAGCGCTTGGCGATTCTCGGAGAGGCATAAGTCAACTTTGTCGAACTTCTAAGGTCTTGTAATAGTTTAGAACTTTTGAAATGGCTATGTAATTTTGACATTTCATTATACATTGCCATTTATGAACAATTTTCGTTTATTTATGCTTGTTCAATTTTTATCTCGGTCAATGTTGGCTTGTATTGCTTTAAATACTTGCCATTTATTCTAAAGATTCTATTTTCGTCACCTAGCTCTTCGACTTCATAAGCGCCATTCGAAAAGCATTGCAACACGCGAAATGGGTCTTCCCACCCTAGTGACCATTTGCCTAAAACTCTATCTTTTTTATCCATAGGTAATAGGACTTTCCACACTAACTCTCCTTCTTCAAAGGTTTTTAACTTAACCTTTTTGTTGTAAGCTTTAGATACTCTCTCTTTCTGTCGAATAAGCATTTCTAAAGCTAACAGCCTTTCTTCGTCTAAATCAACTAATTCATCAATCATCATATCCCAATAATGATCAAAGGGAATTTCGCATTGTTTCTGAATCCTTGTTGATTGTAAACAAATTTCAACAGGTAACACTGCATCATGTCCAAATGTTAACCTGTAAGGAGTAGTGTTTATAGACTCTTTAGGCGAAATGCCCATAACACTTGGTCAAGAGAAGCGTGCCAACTTTTAGGCTTACGTCCAAGCGTGCTTTTGATCAAGTTAATAATGATTTTATTTGCGCCTCTACTTGACCATTGGCTTGTGCATAGTATGGTGTCGAAGTCAACAACTTGAAACCAATTTCAAAGCAGACAAAATCTACCATTTTTCGGCCGTAAAAAGCGATACCTTGCAGTGCGTAGTAATGGTTTCGGGATTCCATATCTCGTAAATGATATGGTTTTGAATAAACCTTATTATCGCTTCTTGATCAACGTTGGCTAAAGGTATTGCCTCTACCCATTTAGTAAAGTAATCAATTCCTACCGGGATGTACCGTGGCCTTTCGGCGAAGTTGGTTTTATTTCTCCAATTACATCTAGAGCCCAACCTCTAAATGGCCAAGGTTTCACTATAGAATGCAATTCATTTGCGGTACATCTTTGGATTCCGGCATGTCTTTGGCATTCTTGGCGACCTTTAGCAAACTCTATGCAATCTTTTAAAATGGTTGGCGGTACATTCCATGTCGAAATAACAACCATTTCATTTTATGGCCTACTTGATGTGAGCCACATGCTCCACCATGTGTATCGAAACCGCTAAGTATGCCTCGTTTTCACTAAGGCATTTTAACGAGTACTCCTTGAGGAGTTTGTTTGAACAACTCATTTCCAGACTAACACATAGCTTAGAGCTCAGTACTTCACTTTTTATTAGTGTTTCCTGTAGGATTTTGCAAATACTCTACAATAGGCTTACGCCAATCATCATCAGTGATATTGTCAATAGCAAAAATTTCTGCTAAGTCAATATCATAAAAATTGTTGCGTTTTTCGACGCGTACTTCATTTGCATTTATTGCCCCCCCAATTTTTGGTGTTGACAATATTAGCTAGCCAATCAACATACCTGGCAGTTCTGATGAATTTGCTTTTGAACAGCCTCTCTATTTCTTCTTTGATCTTAGCCAATATTGGAGGAGCAAATCTTCTTGGTGTTTGCTTTACTGGTTTCTTCCCTGGTCGAATAGGTATTTGAAGTTCCACCACTTCTCGACTCAGACCAGGCATTTCGTTGTACTCCCAAGCAAAGCAATCTTTGAACTCCTGCAGAAGTGAAATAACTTGGGTTTTGAAGGCAGCATCAAGGTGTGCACTAATATATGTTGGCCTTTTGACTAGGCCATCTCCCAAATCCACTTCTTCCACTGGATCTTGAGCTTGCATGCGCTTTGTCGAATCTTTAGGGTCTTTTTCAAAACCCAATGGTTCGTCATCATAAATGCAATCAAGCTTGTCATCTATGACTTCACCATTTTCTTCAGATGAAGGCATGGCTTCGACATCCATTGTTTGTTGATTTATTTCGGCTTCCAAAGCCGTTTTTATTTTAGTTTCGGCCATATAGGCCGTAATTCTATCCCAAGCATTGGGTACTGACATCTAAAACCTTCTAAGAGTCAGTATCCCATCTGTTGGGGTAGAACACCTCGGGATAGACACTTCCATCTTCTATCGCTTCCCCTTTCCCAAACAAAACCATGTGTTGGGTATAGTCGAACAGAGGAAAGCACATTGTCAGATGATATGTATGCCTGACTAGAAGATGTGCATGGCGCAATATTCGCCATTTGTTTTTCAAAATTCTCCTTGGTGACATTGTTGACATCAGCAAGGAAGTAAGCGTGGTGCGCTTCGACATATTCTACCGGACCATCATCCTTCCACATCACCAATTTACGGTGTAGGCTTGAAGAAGGCGCAGCGCTACTCCATGAATCCACTCTCTGCCAAGGAGCGAGGTTATAGCTTGCCTTGGAGGCTATGACAAAGAACATGGTAGTTCTCTTGGTGGTACCTACCACCACCTCCACTTCGACGGCCCCCAAAGACCAAGCCGGATTTGCCCTCATAATTAGTTAACACAATGTTATGAGGCTTTAAGTCCGTGTCGAACATCCTTATGGTTTTTAGCATTGCTTGAGGCATCAAGTTAACAAAGCGCCTCCATCTACCAAGATCTTGTTGATGCCTACGCCATTGACTTTGGCTTGGACATACGAGGCTTCAAATGATGTCTTGCATGCCTTCGTTTGGCCTCTCGAAAGTGGCCATTTGTTCTTCGACACGGTAGTTGTTCATTACATAGTAACAAAGCGGCTTGTGGTTAGCCATATCCTCAGTGAAGTTTTCTTCGACATCATTTGGGACTGTGATGACGTCATATTCGCTGGGTAGAATAGACACTACATTGCAATTGACATCAAAACTGGCCTCAGAGTCTTCAAACTCTGAAGTTACATCTTCATCCATGTCGAAGTCAGCACTTTTCTTCCTCAATGATGACAGTGGAGGAAAGATTCTTTCCATCGCAGGCCTCCTTGGTTCCTCTATTACAATAGATTTACCCTTGTCCTTATTTCCAACCTTTACTTGGTTGGCAGCACCTATGTTCACTTTTGTCGTTCCCACGGCTCTAGAGGTCATATTCTTAGCCGTTTTTGAGCTTCCTGGCGTTTTCTCGTCAGCAACAAGTGCTGCCTTCTTCTTCGAGCGCTGATAACGACGCCATTGGGTCTTGGTCATGGGATTCTTCCCTTTATAATTATTCTTATAATTATATTTCGCAGCCTCCCCTGTATTTGGTTTATTTGTTTCAAAGACGTAGAAACAAAGACTCTATAATGTTTACACCCAAGATGTATCCATTTTTCATTTTGGAGATTTGCTCTTGGAACAAATGGCTTGGCCGACGACAAAGACAAACTCCTTCTTGGCTGCGCTCTTACCAGTGATCGTGGCTTGCTTGTTGAAGGTCTATTCAACCCTTGACCTTATAAGGAAGGTCCCCTTTTGAAGCTAAAATTTGGTTTTTCTCTGGCCATTTCCTTTTTAGGGTTTGTCGAACTTAGCGACATTCGACACTTTAGCCGCTTCCTTGTCGAACACAAGACTACATCCGGGGCATAACATCACCTCGAGTTCTTCACTTGCACCTATTAAGGAAGTCTATTAATTCTTCTTGACTTTGGGGTACCTGAGCTGCACCTTCTCTTCGTACTCCTCCGAGTAAGCTCTTGCACAACATCACCCCTCTCCGCACTACACTTTTGATCTTGTGCAGCCGAAGGCCCAGTGAGAGCTTAGGAGAGCTCGCCATCTTCACATCTACCATGCTTATGTTCATTTCCATCGGTTCGCATACATTGCCTCTGCTCGATGGAGTGGATCGAATCAATCTGCATGGGAGCTTTGTTCTTTTCTCACCGAATTTTAGTCTCCTTCTTCGATTACTTTACGAACTATGTCCACGAAAAGTACACAACGGTCGATTGTATGTCCCAAAAAATTATGAAACTTACAATAACCCTTTTTCTTCCTCTGTTCGAGAGGAGGAACTTTCAGGCCATTTGGCACTATGATTTGGCCATCAGTTACTAACAAATCAAAGATTTCATCACATTTAGTAACATCAAAAGTGTATGTTTTAGGCACAAATCTATCGTTTTTAGGCTCTACAGATTATTCATTTTTGCGAGGCCTTAATAATTTACAAGCATAAGGAGGACCAGGCTTAAGTTCAACCACATCTATTTCCTCAGACTCGACATCACTAAATGCGAAGTCGAATTCCTCATCGACATAGGCTATTTTCTCTTTCTTATGAAACCCAACTGAGTTTTCTTTCTTATTGTATTTATTCACTCTAGCCTTTTCCTCTTTAAGCCTTTCAACCTGTTGAACTCTATCGGCCAATTGGGCCATATCTCTCAAATGAGAAGTATCCAATTTCTTCTGAATCGAATAGTCAAGGCCACCTGCAGCCATTTCGACAAGCTCATGCTCAGGCACTTGTGTAAAACACCTAGCCTTTAATAACCTAAATCTATTCAGATAATCATCGATAGCTTCAGGCACTTTACGTCGAACACTGGCCAGTTCTTTAAGACTGATCTTCGACTGGCCCATATAAAACTGCTCATGAAAAGCCTTTTCCAATTGCCCCCATGTGTAAATGGAACCTGGGGGTAAAGTGGTAAACCACGTAAAGGCATTCTTAGTTAGAGAATTTGGAAAATATTTCATTTTCAAACTCTCATTTTGGGCTATATCCCCGCCTCCAGTCATGTAGCGAGCAATGTGTTCGATACAAGAGATTCATTGGTATCACCCCAAATTTAGTAAATTTAGGAATTTTCCAACCTCTTGGCAGTCGCACGCAATACATATTCACACAGTGGTGATATGAAATTAGGCCTATGTAAACCTACGTTAAGGCCATTCTGTGCCATTATGGTTTCTACCAAATTGGCTATGTTGTCTTGAGCGCAAACGTTATTCCGTTGCACTTGTCGAACAACCTCATCAGCGTTCTGGTTTCGATGCACCATAACTACTTCAGGGACATGGTTTCCCATCCCTTGTTGTTCGCCCACAACCGCCTGGGCTTCGACAGTAACCGATCTATGTGGGGTATTAGGCACATTATTCCCACCATTGGGTAATTGCCTATTATTCCCTGTAGGAGCCCCAAAGAAATCTGCTATCCTACCCATTTGGTTTGCTAACATCTGGTAACTTGTATTGGTATTCTGAATCAACGGATTGAAAACAGTACCAATTTGTTGGGTGAGCATATTAACCATATCATGATTGCTCTCATCCACTTGCTGTCTTAATGCCAACAAGGACGCATTGGTTAATGCAGTAGGATTTCGACCCAGTGTGCTTTCAGAAGACACATGAGAGGGGGAAAAGGTCGAAACGTGTGGCATTCGGTGAGGCATGCCATATACACCAAAAGGATATGGTGGTAGACTCATGTTCTGGAAACGTGTCTCTAAACTGTTCCCTGTTGCCATATAAGGACTAGAAGGAAGTCCTATACTTTGTGGCAAAGACATAGACTGTGTCGAACCAACGTTGGTCCTGTGCGGTTATTGATGTTATTCTTGGGGCCATTGTCCTGTAACATTTCCAATCACCGACACTTGTAGAATCTACGGTTGTTCCTTGCCCTTGTGATATCACAGGGTTGGAACTAGAGGCATTGTTAGAATTGGTGCGTACCATTCTACCACTCCTCAAGCGCATACAAATACTTACACCGATATAAAAGACACAAAATTAATGGCAAGGGTCCCACTGGGCGTGCCAATTTGTTTGCTGGTGTTTTTAGCAAACAATCACTAGTTTTCAATGTTGAGATTGTGAGATCAAACTAGAAAATCTCTTTGACAATTGCCACCGAGTTTTGTGTTTTTCACGCACGTAAGAACAAGAAATAGTAGAGAAAGCGGATTGAAAGCAAAATAAAAGCGATAAATGCAACGAAGGTAAAAGAAAGTAAAAATTTGCATTAAATGAAGAAAGAAAAATGGTTCACCAACACGCATACAAAGTATCTGTTTCACTCGTGTTTCGCTTTGGCTTGGAAGTTGAGTTTCTCGAGTTCTTGTAAAATGTGGTGACCCGATTTTCTATTACAAAAGAGTATTTATACTCATAGGACTTGATCGTGGGGAAAGAGTAAGCGCCTCCTAAAACTACGGGGAGAATGTAGCCCACTTGCTTGTTGTTCTACACGTTTCGACTAACCCGTTGTCAACCGCTTGACGAAGTGTTGAGCTCAGTTCTGTCGAAGTGTTGGGTCTTCTCTTGTCGAAGGTTTCTTGCATTACTTGCTTCATAGCTTTGAGAGCTAAGCTTGTCGAAGCTTACTTGCACTCCTTGCACTTGTCTACCTTTCCTGTCGAATTCATGGTGCATTGACTTGAATATTGACCTATGGCCCACAGAACAATATTAAATGTGAAGTCAACCCCATTTAAAGCTTCATTTAATGTACTGTCGAAATTTTGAGGTAACAAAACTCTAATTGAGCCCTGCGACTCGTAGGGAGAAAAACACCCTAACAGAGTCTTGCAACTCAAAGGGGGAAAGAAAACATTGAATAGCTCCACTTTACCATCCTTGATTGTACTAGAAATCGTCCATATTTTTATTTGCAACTAGCACTATATGTATATATTCGCACAAGCCTATATGTTTCTTGCATTTTTAAAAGTAAAACTCAATATAAAAGTAATGTTTTTCTCCTAATAATAATAATAGATAGGTAGACCGTTGTTTGTGTTAGCCTTTCAGAAATGTTTAGCTCTGGATGCATGTCTTCTTCCATACATGAATTCGTAATTCTTAACCAAAGATTCATTCCAAGCCTAACAATGCCTACCAAAAACCTAACCAAAGATTCATTCCAAGCCTTGCAATCATTAGCAACAAGTAATCGACGCAAAGGATATAGGGTTGAATAAGCCTTGTTGTCTAGGTTTAATGGGACATCTACTCACAGTCCATTTATCATCAAATAAAGGAATGGAATGTCCATCTCCAATACTCCAAATAGCGCCCTCATTCAAAATGAGCTGAGCTTCAATAATGCTATTCCAAACAAAACTGCCATTGCTACGCTTTGATGTATGTAAAACATCACTATGAGGAAAATACATGGCCTTATATAATCGAGACACGATTCGGTTGAGTCATCAAATGCCAAGCTTGTTTCCCTACGCTTTAATTTCTATTTTTATTAAATAAATAGATTAAAAATATTTGTTAATTAAAATAAAAGTAAGAATTTTTAATTTAAAATCCACGGGCCGTATTACGTTACGTAAGATAAGTAACTGACAACTCAACGTTAATTTTGACCAAATCAAATGGGGACTATGATATGTTGTTTCATGGGGAACAATGTCCTCATTTGTATCAATACATTTTGATGTCGTTTCTTTGTAGTGGGTTCGAGCACCCCTAGTGCTCTTATTAATGAATCATTGCTTATAAAAAAAGACAATGATTTTACAAATTCGAAAAATAGAGGTCGTGAAAACAAAATTGGAGACCAAAATCATAGTTGGTGAAAATCGGAATACTAAAACCGTAATTAACCAAAAAAAGAATCACTTATCACGAGACATTTGTTTCAGTTTTTATAAAAAAATACTTGTATTTTGAAGGAAAAAAAATCATTTTTAAAAAGTTCAGTGTGCTTAATTGAGATTTTTTTGAAAATATTCTGAATAAAAAATATATATTTTTATTTACTTTGAGTAGAAATGAAAAAACTGTAATCATTACCAACTTATAAAAAGCGATTTTTATATTTTTATTATTATAACCAAACAAAAATAACTGTCGTTTTACATATTTTATTTTGAAATTATTTTCCATAAACATTAAAGTTTTAAAAATTATTTTCTTGCACAACTTTGAAGTCCCGTTTGTTTCCAAAAAATTAAATAAAGATCTCTCTTTACTTTAATAAAAATAAACATGGTATTGAACTCATCTAAAAAGGGAAATATGAAAAATGATAAAATGTTGAAAACTTTTTAATTTTGTAAAATTTGTAGTGTAGTTATGATAAATTCTTGGCTTAAATATATGTTACGCCCCTGCAAATATACTCATTATTCATTTACCCCCTGTAAAAATAAAACTTTTAAAAAAGACCTTGCAAATATAAATTATTTGTAGTTACCCCTCTGCTGTTAGATTTTGTTAACAACGTTAAGTGTATATTGAAACACTTATTATTTGCAGGGTGGTAAATGAATAATGAGCGTATTTGCAGGAGGTAAATGGATAATGAGAATTTTTGCAGGGGGTAACATATATTTACGCAGGGGGTAAATGGATAATGAACATATTTGCAGGGGGTAACATATATTTACACTTAACATCTGTTATTAAAATCTAACAGTGATGTAGCTAGAAATAATTTATATTTTGAGTCTTTTTAAAAGTTTTATTTTTACAGGGGATAAATGGATAATTGATATATTTGCAGGAGTAACATATATTTAAGCCTAAATTCTTCAACAATTTTGAGTATCTGATATAGAAAAGATATATATCATGTTGGTTATGCAAAGTTAACTTTGTTCAAAGAATATTTGTATCGGTAGGGACGATATGAAAGCATTTGTCAAGACTCACGTGTTATGCATCCAAGCATCTTATCTAGAACTAGGTAGAAAGCTTGTAAATCAGACCTTAATCGATGAGGGTACTCAAGTGAGCCAGAACTTGCCTCAACATAAAATTAAGGTAAATTTTTGCTTGTTATTGGATAGAATATGGGTAATTGCTTTATCCATCTAAAAACTTACACATCGATTCCATTAACATTTATTATATAAATATATTTATATTTTTTATTTTACAATTTCTACTACATATCTTCTAATATATATGTGGCTTGTCAGCCGTTGGCGCCAAGCCTTTTTTTTTTTCCTTTTTTTTGCTTTCTTTCTTTTTTTTTTGTTGTTTTCTTTCTTCTTTTTTTTTCCAGTTTTGCTTCAATTTTTTTTGTTTTTTTCCTTCTTTTGTATTACTTCACTTTTTTTTATCTTCTTCTTTTTTTGGTTTTATCTGTTTTTGTTTTCTTACTTCTTTTATATTTTAAGATTTTGTATTTTTTTAATTTTTTTTAAGAGATATTTTAAAGTCTAAAAAAAACTTAGATGTTTAAATATTCAAATTTTGTTGTTAAATAATTGATTCGATGAATTTTTTTTAATTTAATTACAAAATATGTAAAGTGATATGCTAGACAATTGTGCTTTGGTGTACTTGATGGTAAAAAAATTAGTTTGAAACAAAATGTGTAAAGTGAAATATGAAGTAGTATGTTTTGGGTATATACTTTCGGATACAGAAAAGATTATAACTCTTCAAATACTAGAAATTTCTTCGTAATTAATAACCGGTTTGGTAAGAAATAATCATAAGTTTGTTTTAAAGTTTATTTTTAATTTCAAAATATTGTTATTTAATTTAGATTTATAATTAACTTTTTTCATGGGAACTTCGGTCTCATTTACAATAGAACTCTCTAACATTTTCTTTAAACTTTGTATAGGTGCTTTTATTTTAATACTGATTTTTATTCAACCCTACATGATGTATTGATGTACTCCATCTGGACTTAATTCTAAGCAAAAATAACTATCTTTACACATATTAAAGATAATAGTTTTGTGCATGTAGTGTTGCTGCATTGACTGTACTCCCCGTGGGAATTTCAGTCACCTTTACAATAGAACCTTCATCATCTTCTTTCAACGAGACCTTCAGTCACATTTACAATAAAACCTCCATAATATTTTTCAACTTTGTATAACTGCTCCTATTTTATCATGGGTTTTCCTTCAACCATACATGATACCAGAATTAACGGAGAGTTTTTTTTTTTTGACAGAAAAATCAAGGGAGAGTTTTTTGACAAAAGAATCAAGGGAGAGTTAATAGTTTATATTTGGTTCCGTAATAAAAAAAGTATATATTTTTTGACAAAAAAAAACTATATTTGGTTTCTATACTATTTAGCTTTTATTTAAAGTGTCATTAGTAATCCAAGTGTTGCTGAGTTTGGTGGTTTGATCCGTGATTGCGGTGGAATTTTCATCCCTGGTTTTTATGGTGCTCTTTGTGTGACTGATGTGATTTATGGTGCTCTTGGTGTACTTGATTGTGAAAAAAATTATTTTGTAACAAAATGTCTAAAGTGAAATGTTAAGTAGTGCGTTTTGAGGTACTTACAGGATTTGAAAAAATTTAACTCTTCAAATACGAGAAGTTTTTGGTAAAATATAATAATAAGTTTGTGAAAAATACGTAAAGTGGGATCTTGTGAGTGTATTTTGGGGTACTTTAGGACCCCAAAAATTTGTAGATGTTCAAATACACAAAGTTCGTTCCTTAATAACCCTTTCTTTTTTATTTTATAATCTTCTTATTTAATTTATAGTTTTAATTTAATTTTATCTACGGGAACTTCAGCCACATTTACAATAGATCATCAATCGTACTCTTTCAACTTTCTATATGTGCTTCTATTTTATTGGTAAATTTCCATCAAACCCAGCACGATACCACATGTATCACTTTCTATTTTGTTGTCTTCTTTATTTTAGTCATTTTGCACCAACGGGTATTAAATCTTTTCTTTAATTGGTTTTTATATTTTTATTTTTCTTTAATATTCGAGTACATGCAGTGTTGCTGCATTGACTGTACTCCCCGTGGGAATTTCAGTCACCTTTACAATAGAACCTTCATCATCTTCTTTCAACGAGACATTCAGTCACATTTACAATAAATCCAAATGCTACCTGCAGGCATAAATGTTTTTAGAAATACTACATCAAGGATTATAATTACCCCTATGTATGTTTTACCCCTATAGAGCATAATAATTACCCCTATGTATGTTTTACCCCCTACGTACGAAAACTTCTTAGTGTGACCTTCCCAATAAAGGGTACACTTGAGTAGCGCCATTACCAATGTAATTATGTCATCTACATTTCGAAGCACGTGACTACAAAGTTGATATGACTATTCAACACAACAATACCCCACATGTCCAACATTGATGGTGTGTTTGGATGGTGGAGGGAAATATTGTTAAAGGAAATATTAGTGAAGGAATGAACGTGCTTAGAAAGTGGATTGAACGTGAGATGATTCTTCTTCTTCTTTCCATTCTTCTTCTTTTGATTCTTCTTCTTCCAAATCAGTGCCCAAGACGCTGGTGTCTTTGTAGGCTATGATTCTGTCTCCAGCTTCCACACACAACTAACGCAACTCACCTCCTTCACATGCACAACCATCAAAAAATTAAGTTATACTCAAAATTCAAGAAGTATTTATGAACAATAACCCCAAACATCCATAAGTCTTAAGCAAATCATGGAAGTAAACACCACAAAAAATCAAGAAAACAATAAAACTCATCTAAAGCTTAATGTTACCAACATATATGTTAAATCAACACCAATACAAGTAAAGAAGTCTTAATGTTCATACTTGATTTAAGAACAAAATTAGTTTATCTCTTGCAAACTATAGAAGTATTCCCAATCATCATAAAAGTGAAATACAATTAGTCATATAGAGGAACAAATACTGAAAACAAATCTCATAAAGGGATACCTTTGGGTTTGATTCAGTCTTTATAAGTCGGGCTTGAAAAATATCGAAGTAATTTGTGGCTGCCCAATCTTGATTCAATCTTTATAACCAAGACACTATGATTCCAAGAAAATGAATGTAAAATTGTAGGGTGGTCTTCTTCTATATCATCAGAAGTTCATGCTAATAATACCAAAATCTTGCTTTTCTTAGCCATTCTGATGAACCTACACACTGCTTTACTTTGCTTACTTCCACCGTCTTCCACTCACTTCTCTTTCCAAACATGCATTGGACTTTCTCAGCTTTGCCTGTTAGCCTCATTTCTTTCCGGTGGTGGTCGCCGGAGCAAGGTGGTTGATCAGGATATTTTTTAAGGGGTTTTAATGCGTACAATGAGGGGATTCCAAATATCATGTTAGTTTTCTGGTTAGAAGTTTATGGTGGCCAGAAACGTGGAAGAAGGAGTAGATGCAAAAGTTTTCCGATCTACTTTGTTTCTGAAAAAGGTTGAGACTTTCTTGTAGAGGAGAAGGAGACAAACAAAATGGTGATCTTGGTAGGGAGGGTGGCTAGGAGAGGGCGAAAAATGAGACTAAGGCGGTGGTCATTTTTCAAGACGGTTCCTTTTTGAAAATAATAAGATAGGAAGATAGAGGGGGAGGAGGAGATGAAGAAAATGTAGTTAATATTTGAAAAAGAAGTTGAAATCGGTCAGATGTGAGAGAATAGGCGGAGAGCGACCATGGGAGAGAAGAATGAGAGAAAGGGAGAGAGGAGGGCAAAAGGGAGATGAGAGAGAGAGAGAGAATTCCTTATTTTGGTGATTTAAAAGAGAGAGAGAGAGAGAGAGATTGGAGCATGTACTTTTTGGAATTTAGTGAATAGAAACTACACTTGATAATTGCATTATTTACAAAAGTACCACTCACACTTTTTACGTACAACGTTTTTGGCGGGAGTTTTCCCGCTTCTCATGCAGAGAGAGAAGCTGATTTTCAAGCAGCTTGACTTCCTGCTATTATATGTGCGGGATAACTTTTCAAAATTAGCAGTATTAAATATTAATGATTGAAGAGTTATGCATAAAATATTAATTTGAGGCAAATTTGGAATAAAAATATGAATATTATAATTCTAAAAAAATGCATTGTCCTTTTTTCTTTCTTATTATAGGTTAATTTTTTGTATTTGTATTTAATGAATGTTGATAATTATTAAAATTCTTTAGACTTTTTCTTCTTATTTTATCTGCGGAGGATGTTCAATTTAAATGTCTTTATTAAAGTTCCTTTTAAATTTATAATATTTGTTATTTAATTAATATTTATAATTTAATTTTTATTCACAGTTATTAGATTTTATATTTTGCAAAGTAACATCATTTGCCTAATGACATAAGCTACCTTGGGGCACGGGGGACAATCCTGTACTCCTTAGCCTGTTGATTATCACAGTTGACAAGCTCGATGTTGACCAGTGCAATATTTTCTTTCAAGTACGATGCGATATTATTCTTTCGAAAAAAATTAATTACTCGATTATACGATGAAATTTAGCCAACCCCGTGCATCACACGGGTTATGGGGCTAGTTTATATTATTTGCACATTCATCCAAGTTTAATAAATGCGTTTGTCCTTTCATATTAACCTATTGTCATTAATGTCAGTAGCAACTATAAAAAGAATTAATTTCAGTTGCAAATTTTTGAGTATGCTCGTTGCAATATATTTATGATGCCATTCATTTTCAAAAATCAGAGATATTCTTTAACAACAATGTGTCACAAGGCGAGAAAGATGTTATTGCTAATCATTTAGGGGTGTCGGTTTGTTTGGGCACTGGAAAGTATTCGGGCCTCCCATCTATGGTTGGAAGGAGCGAAAAAGTCTTGTTCAAATTTATAAAGGACTGTATTTGGAGAGAAATCAATTCTTGTGGTGGTAGAGTGCTATCCAAAGTCGGGAAAGAGGTAATGATCAAATCGGTCTTACAATCCATTCCAACATATTTTATGAGTATTTTTCTTATTTCATCTAGTTTGATTGATGAGATTTCCCGAATGCTAAATGGTTTTTGGTGGGGTGGTAATGGTGGTCGTTGTAAGGGGATTATTAGGTGGATGGCGTAGGAGAGACTTTGTGTTCCCAAAGATTTTGAAAGAATGGGATTTCGTAACTTAAAGGCATTTAATTTGGCTCTTCTAGGCAAACAAGCTTGGCGCTTGTACAAGGCTAAATATTTCCCTCATGGTGATATGCTACATGCTACTAAGAAAAGTAATGGTAGCTTTGTGTGGAATAGTGTGCTTGAATCTCAACGGTCACTAAAAGAAGGAGCTACTTAGAGCATTGGTGATGGTAGCGGTATTCCTTTATTTGATGCCAATTGGATCAAACATAGAGTGTTAATTCAGCCAAGACAGCCAAGTAATTTCAATTTTTTCCTCCGTGTTGATTACTTGCTAATTCATGAACGGAAAGTTTGGAACGAGGCCTTGGTGCGTTTCCTTTTAGATGATACATCCAACAATGCAATTTTAAATACACCTCTTTTTCCTACGGTGCAAGTGGATGTGCTAACTTGGCCGTGTGAGAAGTCGAGAAAATATTCGGTTAGGAGCGCCTACCACTTGGATACACAAACTATATTTAATAATTCTCAATTAGTAGTTGAAGGGAGGTGGGGTTTATTTTGGAAGTTGAAGGTCCCTCCAAAAGTCAAGAATTTTTTGTGGCGATTGGCGAGAAATTTTATTCCCACTCGTTCCGTACCCGCTAACCTTGGTGTTGTTGTGCCTACGGTGTCCTAGGTGTGGTGATGAAGAAGAAATGTCTATGCATTGCTTTGTTGACTGTCTCACGGCCTTGGACTGTTGGTGAGTAGCAGGGATTCTGTCTGCTGTCTCCGTAGCTGCAATGGCAGCAATTAATATAACAGACTAATTTTTTGAGCAGGTTGAACAACGATGAGCAGCTGATTTGGAGCATGACTTTATGGAGTTTATTGTCTAGTCGCAACAATTTAGTTTGGAACAATTCAGGATGGTAACAAAGTTGGTTTTGGTTTGTGTATCCGGGATGATCATGGTTCTTTTATAGCTGCCAGACTCACCCCTTCGTACCGGTAGTTGAGATCTATACGGGCAAGGTGCTTGACATATTAGTCGTTATGGAGTGGATGCGTGAACTTAACTACAAGGATGTTGTTTTTGAACTTGATGCCAAAGTGGTGGTGGACGATTTCAACAATCACTCATCTTTTATTTTAGATTATGGCTCTGTTTTACATTCTTGTAGGGAGATGTTTGGTTGTTTTAATGTACACTCTCATGTAGAGTTCTCTAGGAGATAAACTAACAAGGTGTCTCACACTTTAGCCCGAGTAGCCTTGTTATTAGTTTCTTCTCGTACTTTCTTTGATGTCGGTATGTATTTCTGCTTTTATTATTAATGAAATGAAGTAGACCCTTTTTGTCAAAAAAAAATCCACAAGGGTGTTCCTTATAGTCATTTTTCCTTATTACAGGGAGAGTTTACTATAAGGAATACTATTGTGAAGAAAATAAAAGCATTCATTAATAAGGAGAAGTCTTTCTACTTGGACTCTCTCTCTCTCTCTCTCCATTGGCCCCACTATTTAAATTAATTTTATCTATTACTTTCTCTCTCGCTCAGGGTCCCACATGACACAACCTTTTATTTTTTTCTCTTTCTTCACCATGACATAGGATGATAGTGGGGCTCATTTAGTAAACTTTTTTGGGTGATGAGTTGGAGAGATTGAATCCTTGTAAGAAACAAACATTAAAAGAGTATAAATGAGTGATGTGTACACGTTGCTTCCACTAAAGAAAAAAAGAGGTGCTCCATTGTGAAGGCTTTGATGCTATTGATGTCGTCGTCACAGCCTCGTCCGTAATATGTTGGTACATTTTCCCTTTTCAAATAAATTAGGATATAATGATAATATGAAAATATTTTCTTTAGTGCATGTAAATAACAATTAAGCTATAAAAATTTGTTTTTAATGGACTAGTATTTTTAAGTGGAACTATAAAAATTTGCTACTAACAACATGTTTGACTAAATCGAAAGGTAATGAACATCTTATTTTCAAAATTTTAAAAATATTCAAAGTTTGCCTAAAATTTAATTTAGGTTAAATATGTTATTGATCTTTATAAAATTGAAAATTTTGTTTCTAGTCCCTGTAAAATTTCACTCACTTTTAGTCCTCACATTTTCCTCTTTCAATATTTTTATTTTTTAGTCTCTCATGGCTTTTAATAGCACTTAGAAGCATTATCTATATAAATATCTAAAGGAAGCTTTTTTCCAAGCTCTAGGATGATCCACATCATCTTTATTTAATTTCAACCTTATATTTCAACATTCCTTTTTCCTTAATTAAATATCCACTAAACCTATTATGACATCCAATCCAATATTTAAAATGAAAACTCACTTTTACCAAAAATATGACAATATTTTTTCAATTCATTTTACTGACCCACTAAATATTATTATTATACATCTATGTAAAGGAATCCCTAATGGAAGCTCCACAATTTTTCTCAAGATTTTCATGTATTAAAATATTTATTTATAATCTACACCTAAATAAAACTTTGGTTTTAATGAAAATATAATTTTCCACTATCTTATTAAATGATTCTCTTAGTGGAATATTGTGAAAATGATGTTTTCTTATGAAAATATAGAAATTAATAAAAAAAATTAGCTCTATATATATATATATATATATATATATATATATATATATATATATATTATGTAATATAAAATGATATAATATAATAAATTCTTACCAACAAAATAGAATATAAAGACCACTACACTACAATAGAAAAATTTGACCATTTGATGTGTTCTACCTTTTTTTTTACAATAAAAAATTAATTGAAATTTGCATAGGTGTATTGATTCACTTTCCCAATGACATGTAATGAGTTTTTTTGGATATATATTGGCTCAAGTAGTTATTTAAGGTGAATTTCAAAACTGATTACGTTTTTTTTTATAATTTTTATTAATTCTCCAATATTGATTGCTCATAATTTAGTAGTTCATTCTTTGATTTTTGTTGCCTTTTGGTGTCTCTAAATTATTTTTGATTAGCAATAATTCTTTTAGTTACTTTTTAATATAGATTGGTTACAATCTTTTCATCTCCCTTGACTTTAAATCTTGAGTTAAAATCCATTTAACAAATCCTAAATTTTTTTATTATAAATGTCTAAATGAAAGAAAAAAAGTCTTCAGATTTTCTTTTCATTTTTTGCATTACTCATTTTGACAACTAGAAGAAACAAACATCTAGACTTTCATTTCAAGTTTCATGTATTCATCAAAGAAAACAACTATCTTTTCTCGAAATGGAGTACACATTCAATTACTAATTGAGTTTTATCATCAAAGGAAAAATGCTATAAACACGTTGAATATGTAAGTCTCCCTCAAGCACACTTTGTCAAGTCATTGTTCATCAACATATCTACTACAATGGGCTGTGGTTTGCCTTCTCATAGACCGGAAAGTACGTAGTTGGTGCATTGGTTTCTCAACAAGAGAGTTGAAGATTTTGGAGAATCTTGGGGTATGCATTCAATTGGATATTAGAGTCTCTATATGTAGTAGCTTGAAGTTTTATTAGTAATTAGCGGAAGTTAGATTTGGATATTCAATCAAAGAAAGACAAAGAATAAAAAAGGTATCTCATTTGTAAGCGTTATGTTGTTTCAAAAGAATTTGCAATCTACTTAGATGCTTTGAAAATTAAAGTGAAAAGTTTAGGATTTGATGTTGAGATTGTCACTCATGTGATGCAGTTGTTGTAATACATTTGCGATGTAAATTGGTTCTTCAAAGCTACATAGTGGTTTCATAAAAGTATTTTATCATTAAGTAAAATAAAAAATAGATCGATTATTAAGTAAAATAAAAATTATTGTTCGAGGTAAAAACAACAAACAAAGCTTCAAATTTATATGTTGCCATTTAGTTATAAAAGTTATATTTTACTCTTCACTCAAGCTTCCTTAAATTATATGCTAGATCAAAAATAATAATTTATTATAAGATTACTTTTTTTATTGATATTGTGAATAATACCATAAATTTGTTCAATTTATTATCCATATTATTATTAAAAATACAAAAAAAAATAACAGATTTAAAATTTATTATTTTCTTTATCTAATTTTCATGTCAATTCTAATTTCTTAATTTTCAATTTCATTTATTTAGAATTTCCTTTTTATTACATTTAAATTTCTAAAATATTAATTGGTCAAGAGCAAAAGAAATAAAGAGTAGTGCCTTTCTATTTTCTATGATTTATGTTTTTTCATACACATTCATATGATTCCTTTAAAGAAATTGATGGTCATAAAACACTTTCCAAAGTTAATGTAATGATAAATTTTTAAAGGAGTCAATGAAATTTGGAAGGAGAAAATAATTCTTCCAAACATACTTTGTCAAGACATTGTGCTTAGTTTCTTCATAATATACATTTTTATTCCAATGCTCAAAAATAGGTATAAAATGAGAGAAAGTGTTTGTTCTTCGTTGCATTTGTATGTCTCTTTAAAGTACATTTTGTCAAGACATTGAGTCATTTTTTTATATAATAGAGAAAATGTTAGTTTCTTTTATGACAAAGAGAAAAATGTTAGTTGTTCATTGCATTTGTACAAAAAAAAAGGGTTTTTCTAATTCTAATGTTCAAAAATATATAAGTGTAACGTCTTCCTAATTTATATTATTTTTTTATTAATCCTTTTTTTGGTGATTTTAATTTATAACGTTTAATGTGGATTTTTTTACTATAATAATAAAAAAATTCTAAGACATTTTTACGTCAAGGAATTACTTATGGTTGTGTGTTTCTCTAGAAAAGTCTCTAATCCATACCGAATCAAGTAAAAAATATGAAAAGGTTATTTTGATTAAAAAAAACTTGAGCTCAAACATTAACATAAAATTTATACTCTTATCATTTTTATTATTTATATTCAACAATTATCACTACCATCTTCATCATTTTAACTTGAACATGTTCAACCATCGTTTTGGTTTTTAAATAAAACATATTGTGTATTATTTGCATTGAAATATTTCTCCAAATAAATTATATTAAAGTTCTTTAATTTCATGTTTTTTTAATTTCATTTAAAGTTTTGATTTTAATATTATAAGAATTATTAATTGTTCATCAAAATAATAAAGAGTATTGAACTTTTGTTTTCTATGATTTGAGCCTCAATAGACACATTGAATTGTCTCTATTATTTATATTGATACCCATAAATTTAATATGTTAAAAATTCCTGCATTATATAATAATCACAACTAAATCTTTATATTATACTCTATTCATAATATAGATAAATTATATTAACAATTTGAATATTTTATTATATCAACTCTAAAAAAATTAAAAATATTTTATAACACCCGTGCATCGCACGGGCATTTTTCTAGTTAAAAAGCTAAAAAAAAGCTCTATTAAAAGTCATGCGGGACAAAAAGCATTGACGTGGGAAAATGTAGGGACTAAAGTGAGTGGAAATTTTATAGAGACTAAAAATAAAATTTTCAAATTTTATAGGGACTAAAAACATATTTAACTCAAATAATTTAAAGAATACCAAACGATAAAAGAAATTAACAGACATCTTTTCTAAAAAAAATTCTTAGTTTAGTTATCCCTAAACACTTTAGGCTCAGTTTGGCAAGTCTTGTTTGCTAGTGGATAATGACTTTGACTAGCGGATGAGGAGTGCAAGCGCCCACCCTCAACTTCACTGTAAGTATGTAACAATCTTCTCAACTCATTAAATCTTTCAATCTTCAAAGGCTTAGTAATATTCGACATGTTGCTATTTTTTTAAAAAACAAATAGACTATTTGCCAGATTTTAATAAAAAAAAAAGGAAAAGAATATAGAGAAGAGCACAAGAGGGACTAGACCAAAACCCTTGACAAAAGAGGAACTAAAAACAGAGCAATAATAGGGAACTCCTAAAAGAATCCCCGAAAACATATCCACCTAGATACTGAGAAAAATAAAACTAACTAGTAACTAACAGTAGTGGAGTCTAAAAAATGCTATAAAGACCATTATTAAATATATAAATAGACATTTTTAATTAATAGGTAAACGAGGCCATTCATTTAATGCAAGACAAATAAAGAACTTTATTAAATAGTAGAGGTAAAAATGAGAGAAAAATGAAACGATACTTCAAGTGGAGTCTCAAAAAATGTTATAAACTAACAAAAAAACAATATAAACTAATAGTTTTTGGACACTTTGTTACGCTATAAACTATCCATTAAACGCTTTTGGTTCTGTCTTCTTATTGCCAAACACAACCTAAATGGAGCGAAAAAGTTATCAGTCCCTCTGTTTCTTAATTGTGTTGGCCTCATTCCTATTATCAGTTCCAGATTGTATCTTTTCTCAGTTAATGTTAGTGATTCCGTGGTGGATGTAAAGTGTAAATAGCTTGTATTAGAAATAGTCTTGGGTGTAATTAGAATTGGGCTTTAGCTGATTGGCCCATTTAGTTCCTTGGTGCCTTTGGCCCAAGTGTGTAAATGCAGTCCTGTATATACACTCAATGCAATGAATGAAAGAAGCAAGTTTGTTATTTTCTGTTTGCCTTTACAATTGGCATCAGAGCAAAATTCTCGGACCAGAACAAACAAACTCGTGAGCTCTCGCGCGAATCGAAAGAGAGAGTCATGGCGGAGCGTGACACCAACAGAGGTTTTTCACAACCGGCTATCCCCAAATTCGAAGGTCATTACGAATTTTGGGCGATGTTGATGGAAAACTTGCTGCGCTCGAAGGATTATTGGGAGATCGTTGAGAAGGGGGTTCCAGTGCTGCCGGCGAATCCAACACCAGATCATCAGAAAGCGGTCACCGATGGGAAGTTGAAAGATCTCAAGGCAAAGAACTACCTGTTCCAAGCCTTAGATCGAAGCATTCTTTAGACTATCATGAAGATCGATACCTCAAAGGATATCTGGGACTCATTGGAACTGAAGTATCAGGGTTCAACGAAGGTAAAGAGGGCCCAATTGCAAGCTTTGAAGAAGGAATTTGAAGTTCTTGAGATGAAGGAAGAGGAGAGCGTGAATGATTATGTGTCAAGAACTCTCGTCATTGCGAACAAGATGAAGTCTCATGGGGCAAAACTGACAGAATCAAATATCGTCGACAAGATTTTGAGATCTTTGACGCAACAGTGGAACTACGTGGCGTGTTCGATAGAGCAAGGCAACAATGTCGAAACCATGTCAATCGATGCTCTTCAAAGTAGCTTGATTGTTGAAGAACAACGGATGAAGGGGCCAAAAGATGAAGAACATGCGCTGAAGGTCTCTGAATCAACAAGAAATGGAGGTAGAGGACGAGGTCGAGGTGCCGGTAGAGGAAGGGGTAGACAGGGCTCGAAGGACCATATAGAATGCTACAAGTGTCGCAAGATGGGGCATTATCAAAGTGAATGCCCAAATCTTGGCTCCAAAGACGTGAAGGAAGCAAATTATGCCGGTTTCGATGAGGATGACGAAATACTTCTTATGGCCTATGAAGAAGTAAAACGTGAATTAAAAAGTGAAAGGTGGTTCTTGGATTCTGGGTGCAGCAACCATATGTGCGGAGTAAAGGAGTGGTTTCTGGAGCTTGATGAAACATTCAGAGAGACTGTTAAACTTGGGAATGACATGAGACTCACGGTGATGGGGAAAGGTAGTGTAAGAATCAAAATTCAAGGCAAGGTTCAAGTGGTAAGTGATGTCTATTACATACCTGATCTGAAGAACAATTTGATCAGCATTGGTCAATTACAACACAAGAAGGTTTGAAGGTTGTGTTTGAAGACGACTCTGCGCAAGGTATATCATAAGCAACAGGGTCTGATTATAAGCTCTAAAATGGCTGCAAATAAGGTGTTTACAGTGATGGCAACTCCAATTCCCTCCACTTGTCTTCAGGCAGTTAGTGAAGACCAATCAGAGCTGTGGCACAAACGCTTCGGGCACCTGAGTTATGGGAGATTGCAGAACTACAACTGTGAAGGAAATGGTGAAAGGCCTCCCTGTATTGAAAGAACCAACAAAGAAATGTGATGAATGTTTGATAGGAAGCCAACATAGAGAAGCTATTTCAAAGAAAAGCAAATGGAGAGCATCTAGGAAGCTGGAGATGATTCACTCGGATATCGTGGTCCAATTACTCTGCATGATCAAACAAAGAACAAGAGGTATTTCATCACTTTTATAGATGATTACACTAGGAAAGGGTGGGTCTACTTGCTTTCTGAAAAATCTGCTGCACTAGAGGTTTTTAGGAGATTTAAAGCCATGGTAGAAAAGGAATCTCAATGTGAAATTAGCTTTCTTAGGACTGATAGGGGAGGTGAGTTTAATTCTGATGCCTTTAATCATTTTTGTGCTGAGCAAGGCATTAGAAGGCAACTCACAGCTGCTTATACTCCCCAACAAAATGGAGTAGCAGAGAGAAAGAATAGAACTACTATGAATATGGTTAGAAGCCTAATTAAAGAGGCTAAGTTGCCTAAAGAGTTTTGGCCTGAAGCTGTGAAATGGTCATTTTACATCTTAAATAGAAGCCCTACCAATTCCCTAAAAGACACTACCCTGAAGAAGCTTGGAGTGGAAACAAACCGGGTATAGGACACCTTAGAGTATTTGGCTGCATTGCTCATGTTCATATCCCTGATGCATATAGGAAGAAACTTGATGATAAGAGTGTCAAGTGTATCTTTCTAGGAGTAAGTGATGAGTCTAAGGCCTATAGATTCTTTAATCCTATTACTAAGAAAATAGTGATAAGCAAGGATGCTGTATTTGATGAAAACGAGTTCTGGCAGTGGAAAACAGAGTCAGAAATTAGAAGAGAATGTCAACTTGATGAGGAGGACAGTGGTAATGAGAAGGGTCAAGTTGATGGGAGAGAAAATAGTGAAGATAATGAAATTAATCCCAGTGAGCAAGTCAATGAGATGGGAAACACAAGTCCAGAAAATAGTGAGAATGATGAACAACTGCAGGCACTGTATCTGTAACCAGAACTGGTAGAACTACAAAAACACCTGCTTACCTTGATGAATATGTCCTCACTGCAGAATTAGAGTGTGAGAGAGACACCCTAGACAGAGAAAATGTTCTTAGCTTTGGTCAGTATTTGAACATAGTGCTGATCCAATTTCATTTAGTGAAGCTGTTAAATGTGAGAAGTGGAGAAAGGCAATGGATAGTGAGATCCAATCAATTGAAAAGAATAATACTTGGGTATTAACTGACTTACCTCAGAATGCTAAGACAATAGGAGTAAAGTGGATTTTCAAGACCAAGTTTAATGAAGTGGGGAAGGTAGAAAAGTATAAAGCCCGATTGGTTGCAAAGGGGTATAGTCAACAACATGGAATAGATTATGCAGAGGTTTTTGCTCCAGTAGCTAGGTGGGATACTATTAGATGTATTTTAGCCCATTTGCTCATGAAGGGTGGAATGTGTATCACCTTGATGTGAAGAGTGCTTTTACATGGAGAACTTGAAGAGAATGTGTATGTTAACCAACCAGAAGGGTATGTGCAGAAAGGGAAGGA
This sequence comes from Oxytropis ochrocephala, assembly GCA_020916435.1. Classification (NCBI taxonomy): domain Eukaryota; kingdom Viridiplantae; phylum Streptophyta; class Magnoliopsida; order Fabales; family Fabaceae; genus Oxytropis; species Oxytropis ochrocephala. The sequence continues at coordinate 76,032,960 of CM037094.1, read as the reverse complement.
AACTATGGTGTACCACCTCAAGAAGGCCTTGTATGGCTTGAAACAAGCTCCTAGAGCTTGGTATAGCAAGATAGAATCCTATTTTGCCAAGGAAGGCTTTAGAAAATGTCCACATGAACACACATTATTCACAAAAACTAGAAATGATAGAGATCTTATCATTATTAGTCTTTATGTGGATGATGTCTTATATACTGGAAATAATGCAAAAATGATTCATAATTTCAGTGGAATCAATGAAGAAGCATTTGATATGGTGATTTGGGGAAGAATGAAACACTTTCTAGGAGTAGAGATTACACAAGATGCAAGAGGCATCTTTATTGTGTGCAGCAGAGATATATGCCGCAGAGGTTACGGGACAGATTCGGATGGGTGAAAGCAAAGGTCAGAGGTAACCTGGGTTATGTAATCGGAAGCAAGCTCTCAAGGAACAGCAATGATAAGGAGGTTGATACAACGAGTTTCAAGCAACTGGTTGGCAGCTTAATGTATTTAAATGCCACTAGACCAGATCTCTGTTATGCTGTCAGCCTTCTCAGTCGCTTCATGGATAAACCAACTGAGGATCATCTAGTTGCTGCCAAACGTGTCCTAAGGTATTTGAAAGGAACGTGTGAGATGGGAATTCTCTACAAAAACAAACAGAATACTAGACTTGTGGGCTATTGTGACAGTGACTATGCTGGAGATATTGATGATAGGAAGAGTACTACGGGCTATACATTCATTTTATGTCTTTGAGTGCGATATCTTGGGCATCAAAGAAAATGATTTATAGTGACTCTTTCCTCCACTGAAGCAGAGTTTGTGGCTGCTACATATTGTGTATGTCAAGGTGTGTGGCTCAAGAGAGTCTTAGAAGAAATGGGATGGAGGCAAGATGGTCCCTTGGTAGTGCTGTGTGACAATGCTTCTGCAATTAAAATTTCAAAGAATCCTGTGATGTATGGCAGGACAAAACACATCGATGTAAGGTACCATTTCTTGAGAAATCTCTGCAAAGATGGTGTCATTGAGCTCAAGTATTGTAGTACTCAGAACCAAGTTGCAGATCTTTTGACTAAAGCCTTGAAGAATGAAAGCTTTATCAGACTCAGAGAGGAGTTTGGACTATGCTATTTGAAGAATGCTGATAAATAATTCTGCAGTCACTGCTGTGTGACTGATAAACAATTCTGCAGTCACTGTTGTGTGGCTGATAATCAATTCTGAGTTGCTCTTGTGTCTGTATTTGAAAATAACTCCATGTTACTACTGTGGTTGAAAGTTTCTGGTGTACATTTTTGTTCTGGTGTATCAACTTGTATTGTTAAACTGATATGTCTTGTGTCTGTGACATCTTAGTTTAAGGGAAGGATTGTAAAGTGTAAATAGCTTGTATTAGAAATAGTCTTGGGTGTAATTAGAATTGGGCTTTAGCTGATTGGCCCATTTAGTTCCTTGGTGCCTTTGGCCCAAGTGTGTAAATGCAGTCCTGTATATACACTCAATGCAATGAATGAAAGAAGCAAGTTCGTTATTTTCTGTTTGCCTTTACAGTGGATAATACCAAGATTTGCTATATAAAAGTGCAACTACCATAATGAAAGTACAGGCTCAAACATTTCTCGTTTAATATGGTACCAAATATACATTGTAGCATATTGAATCTAAAAACTGTGCACGAAGCATCACACTATAAAACTCATGTACGCATTGTTGCACTCATCAATATGTAGCAAATGCTAATATTATTTGAGGCTTTCATAACTAGCAAAATCTAGACTCTAAAAATACTTTACAAATTATCACACCTCTGAAGATAAAATCAGATTTGTAAGATCCCAGAGCTCAACTTATGAAATGTTGATGCATATTAAAAGGATATATATATATATATATATATATATATATATATATATATATATATATATATATATATATATATATATATATATATAATAGAAACAAAATTTACAGTGTATCCTATATGATATGATATCCTTCAAGTCCTGCATGATGAGCAGAATCAGCACAGCAGCTATTTAATAGTATAATGTGAAATAGTAAGATTGGAGGCAGCATGAAAAGCTTACATGGTTACATTAATTTATGGCTACTCTTTGTTTTTGTCACTATCTGCCTGAAGTGTCCATACAATGTGAGCCATAAAGAGTGTTAATGAGGGAAGCACAGGAAAAATGCCACCCCAATAGAGGCAACATAAATAATAATCTGCGTTCGGGTCAGACCTGTTGATGAAGAAGCGCTTGATTTTCGTCTTGACAAGTACATCATAGTTTTGTTTACCAGAGGAAGCTGTGCGCCATCTTTCCTTAATCCCAACACTTTTTGGCTGCTCAAAACCAAACAAAGATACATGCATGTGTTATTAATTACTGAAAAGGAGTAGACAGTCTTCTAAGTTCTAACACAGGTTTGCTACTTGATGCAATGCAGCTATACAATTTACCCAGAAGATGACAAGTCTAACCTCCATACATCCTTTGGTTACATGGATGACATCATGTGGAGAAATATGTTTTTTGCTGCTATTTTCAGGTTGTGTGACTAGAGAAACAAACAAGTTCATGACAGTACATACCACTACATGCCCCCTGGCGTATATGTTCTTGAAGAAGCAAATTATTTTGCGTGTTCTGATAATGGGGTGGCTTTGGTTCTGGCAAGATCTACAAAGCGGGTTGTTCCTATTTCATAGGCTCCCCCACAATGGAGCGTCGAAAGGTAATCCAGAAGCTGCAAGCTGTGGTGTACTGGTGTTATTATTAGGAATGATTGGGGTGGATGGATAAAAGGCTTTGGTGCCAATGTAGTTTTGTGTTCTATTCTACCTTTATAGCTGAGGTGTGGGGTGATCTACATCGGCTCCAAGTAGCATTTGACCATGGCATTAAAAAGCTAGTGGTAAAAGGTAGAACAAAAAAAGCATATTTTTTATGAACTTGTATACAAATAAAGGTAGAACAAATTGATCAAGAAAAGGTTATGATTTTAAAGGTGGAGTGTGGTAATGCAAAAAAACATAAATGGAAGGAAAGAAATCCAAATGAGTAAGACCAGAATTCGCACGATCAAGATTTGACCAACGATGACCATGATTAGCCTGAATGCTCATACAAGAAGTGTGACTCAAATAAGGGAAAAAGAAATTCAATAAAAGAAAAATACAGTGCTTCAATTGGGAACTTCGCATATGAGTGTTATAGCAACAAGAGCCAGCAAAGTAAACCAGGCACACATGGCATAGGCGGATAATTCTGATTCTGATCCAGCCATGTTCGTGGCAGCAACAAATTTAGAATTAGGAAATTCTAAGACATGGTACCTTGGTTCTGGCTACTCTACTCACATGATCAATCACAGAGAATAGTTAGTTAATCTTGACAACTGAGGGAGTTGGAGATGTAATGATCAGAAGAAAGGATGGGAAGTGTGATGTGATCTCAGATGTGTTGTATGTTCCAAAGACAGTTGCTAGAGAAAGGATTTACTATGCAAATGCATCATGAACACATAGATATATTTTATTAGGCATCTCCTTAATGTTACTAGAGTTATTTTAATTCATGCACATCTGCCTAAAGTTTTTGGTCTTGTGCTTTATCTCATTCTGTGCACCTTATCAACAAGCTGCCATCCTCTGTTTTAAACAATAAATCTTCCCACCTACTTTTCTTAACCCATCCCCCCCTCTCCATTCCAATCCTACCTCAGAACCACCGAATCAACCCCCTTTGAGACACTCAAACAGAATCAGGAAACCACCCTTCTGCCTTAAAGATTTACACTGCGACAGCATTTCTACCCAATATATCACTGCATCTCAGACTTCATTTCCTCTTAGTTGTCCAATTCCCACTTAAATTTTACCTTAGCCATTTTGTTCTCATGATGAAGCCAAGACTTATCAACAAGTTGTGGTTCATGATCATTGGCAACAAGCCATGAAATCTGAGCTTGAAGCCTTACATTTGAGTCATACAAGGATCCTTACTACCCTACTATCGAATGTAAATTGGTCTATAAAATTAAATGAGAAATACTAGCAACACTCTGTTTAGCACTCTCCCTCCAATAGTCTCTTAATGATTGGATGAAATCTACGTGGAGACCTACTAAATTAGTGGGACCCATGTGGATTTTATCCAATCATTAAGAGAGTGTTGGAGAGAGAGTGTTGCTAGCACTTCTCAAATTAAATATAAAGTTAATGGTACTATAGAAAGATATAAGGCACATTTAGTTGCCAGATTTTTTTGATACTTACTCTGACTCACTTATTGCTAACCTTACTACAGTTAGATTATTGCTTGCTGTTGCCTCATCTCAAGGTTACATCAACTTGATGTTCATAATGCCTCCCTTCAAGACACATTGGAAGGAGTTCATATGCAACGTCCACCCAGCCTTCAGCCAACACACTCAAATCAGGTTTGCAAGCTCTTAAAATCTATATATGGCTTGAAAGTTGAAACAATCTAGCAGACAATCGTTTGCTAGCTTGTCTTCTTTCTTCATTTCTCAAGGTTTTTCACAATCTCCTAATTCTTCATAATTCACTAAAACTTCTTATTTTAGCTGGTAATAATCTCTCTGAAATTGATCACCTCAAAACTGTTCTCAACACCAAATTTAGAATTAAGGATTTGGATGTTTTAAAGTATTTCCTTGGCCTTGAGATTGCTAGGTCACATATGCCAACGAAAATATGCCTAGGAGATCTTATCCAAATGTGGTTTACTTGCATCTAAACCAACCTCAACACCTCTTTGCAATCCTCCTTCTTATAGAAGACTTACAGGTAAACTCATATATCTCACTACTACTAGACTTGATTTATCTTTTTCTGTGCAGCAATTAAGTCAACACATGAGTGCTCTCAAATACATTAAACACTGCCATGCTCAATGACTGTTTTTTCCAGCAACTACATTCTGCAACTGAAGGGATTCAGTGACTCAGATTGGGCTGCAAGCCCCGATACTAGATTTGTTTCTGGATATTTTCTATTTCTTGGCGACTATTGACATCTTGGAATTCAGAGAAGCAGGCCACAGTTTTCAGATTGTCATCCGAGGCCGAATACTGAGCTCTTGGTTCTGCTGTGTGTGAAATACAATGGAATACTTATCTTCTTAATGATTTCAAGAGCTCTTGGTTCGACAGAAGAGTTGAAAAGAATGCTAGTGCACTGGTGAATGCCTAAGCTTGTAATCCCAAAGAATTTTGTTCTAATTCACTCGTGGACAGTTTGTATGGTCTAACCGTCTTCCCCTGTCTCTATTTTCTAAGGGGTTTTTCTCCTGATCTCAAAATTAGCATCAGCAACAAAGTATTTAATAGCATAATTTGTATTGTATTTAGAAAGTATAGTGTCCATTATAATTTATATTCAATATTAACTAAAATATTACAACTCGTGCATAATAGTAGCTTTTTTAGTAAATCAATTTATACTACTTTAATAAATATATATATTTCCTAGTAGTTTTGAAATTGGATAATCAAAGTGCAATGTCTGTGCATTACTTTACTTAACCCCACTCTAAAAAGAGAGGCCCACCATCTACAAGCTTCCATAACAATCATGCATTCCAATCAAAAGTCAGAATTGCCCTTACTTTATACAACAATTCATGCAATAAATAAAAGCTAAAAAACAAAAATACAACAAAAAAGCTAATGGCTTATAGTGAAAAGAGTAATTGAATGGTTGGTACCTTGTATAGGGTAAAGGGCAAAATATGATCATATAGTTAGCGGAGGCACATGTATAGGTGCTGGTCTTGTCATCGTACGCGTAGCTATAAGCGCGTGGGCAAGCATGCTTAAAGAACAGCGAGTAAACAGAAGGAGCACACGTGTCAGGCGTGGAATACGCCTCACTACAACAATAACGAGGATCTCCAAAAGCTTCACACGCGCTCCTGCACGCGACGCTGCCACCGGTCCCATTCGCACGCGCTACCTTAAGATCCGCCGGACAACCGCCGTTAAGGTCTACCAGACAGCCGGTGGGGCTGCAACCACCTCTGGTGCCTCCTTTGGCCACGATCAACATCGGAAGGTTGTAACCGTCCACCAAACTCACGTCGTAAAAGTCCAGACCATCGGCTCCGTTCAGGGTGAACTCTGCCAATGTAGCCGGCGGTTTGGCTCCGCCGGCGCACTCTACTTTGCCGGAACCACAGTCGGCGGTGATGCAAGAGAACTTTCCGTCGGAGTCTTGGCCGCAAAGGGTCCTCGCCCATATCCGACCTGACCAAGATTTTGGGATGTTTATGGTCCTTGACTTGCCGCTATTGAGGGCGAATCCGGTGGTGGGAAGTGGCGGTGAGGTGGCGCCGGAGAGTAATCCCGGCCATATCGTGTGACGGCACTTGTTCACAATCTTGAACGATGCTGTTTGTACCTCTGAAAGTAGTTCAATTCAAGGACCAAAATGAAAAGAACCCACAAAAGAGTTGTTATTATTTACAAACTTAGTTGAAATTCGGGGACTAGAATGTAAATTTGGGAACTAAAGTGTAATTGTATTCACTATGAAGTGACGATTTTTGAAATAAAAAAAAAAATGAAATTGAGAGTTTGTGAAGATTATTACCTGAGAGGAAGGATAACGCAAGGAGGCTGAGAATAAAGAGAAAGAGAAGAAGGCGACCCATGTGAAGGAGGAGGGATAGCCAAAGAACAAAACTTTGAACAAAGATTGATGATTCAGAAAACACCAAATAACTTCACTTTCTAAGTGAAGCTCAGCGAGTGGTGTTAGGTTCTTCTTTAGCTTTCTTTTATTTTCTTTTTCTTTCCTTTCTTTCTCTTCCTTGTTAGGGTATGTTTGGATACTCTAAACTTAACAGAATGGATTGAAATGGAGTGGAACGGAACGGAGCGGAGCAGAATGGAATGGAATAAAATTCCCACTCCATTGTTTGAGAACTTCATTGTTTGGACAACCAACAGAGCGGAATGGAAAGGAATGAATTATACTTATATTATTCCTTTTTTACCCTTATAAAAAACATTATTCAAGTTATAACTCTTGTTATACTAAGTAAATTAAGCAAGAATCGGAAAAATTATCGCAATTCATTAGTAACTAATTGTTCCCAGCCGACCGCCTAGGAAGGCTCAGATACGATACGCCTCCTAGCCGACTCATCTGGGCCTAGAAGACGAAGACTCGCACTCAAAGACTACCTCGCCCTTGCCACCGAAGTATCAGTCGGCAACACATCCCTCGGCCGAAAGGCCGACGCCTCTTGTAAGCTCGGCTACGTGTGGAAGACTGGTTAGACATATTAGGCAAGCCCGATAATCTCGCCTGAGATCTCGCGGCATTCATGTACGTTTATGGGCATTAATGAGCCTTAATGACACATTGTAGTATAAATATAAGCCCATGAGGCCAATGATAGGGGAGAACATTCTCTGATTACTCATTTCGATACTCTCTTATTCTCTATTACTCTTGTGTTCTTGCTCAACCCTACTCAAGAGAATAGATAGGAACACTAATATTACTAATTAGTTTCATTTTGCTTAATTTTATTTTGCTGCAAATTCATGTTTTTGTATATGTTTAATCTCATTTTGCTCCAATAATTTCAAAGCATTTTATATAATCATTTAAAGATCCATGCTATTTGTTATTTATTTTGCTTAAAGTACTGATTCATCAATTAAACGTTTAAAACCAACTAGCAGGCATGGTTCTCTTCTCGTCGAAAAAAAAGTGGCAGACATGTAAAGAAAAAGAAAGAAATAGTTAGGGACGTCAGTTTATTTACAAACCAAGTAGTGAAGTTAGTTTTTTATTAAGCTCCAGTGATGTTAGTTTTTTTTTTCTAAGCTCTAGTGGAGAAGAATAGTGTAAGATGGACAATAGCAGAGAAAAACGAGGAGAGCACAGGAAAAAAAGAAGAGAAAAGGCAGCAGAGGGAGTTGGGGGAAAAATAACGAGAGATGGATTGCATGAGGATAAATTGGTAATAATTTTAATTAAGTGAATCATTCCATCCCATACCTCCCAAATTGGGGGGGAAAGAAAATGGTGGTAAACAATGGAATAGGATGGAATGGATTTCATCACTTACCATTCCATTCCATCACTTTTTTAAATATCCAAACAATAGAACACTAAATCATTGCATTCCATTCCACTCCATTCCATCCCATACCACTAATCCAAACATACCTGTTCCTAGCTATTTCCTAGAGTTGGATCTAGCAAGAACTCGATAAGAAGTATGGAAGAATAGTGGTAATCAGAATCATCCGTCTTGTGAAACCTGCAGTAAGCTTCGGGATACTTACCCATGGTGCCAACGAAAGGGGGCGGCCTGGTGATGGTTCCGTCAGCAAGTCTGTCGTTTAGAATGGCAGACGGCCGGGCCCTGAGCGGTGTGTAAGAACTCTCTGGGTTCGGGCGAGATCTCCTGTTACGAGCTCTTCCTCCCCGGTCTCGGCGGGCCGAGGATGGGAAGGGTTCTGGTTGGCCTCCTCGTTCTAGTGGCGAATGTGGTCTCCTGGATCCTCTGGCATCTCTAGCATCTTTGGAGGCGGCTGTGTCCTCGGCTTCGATGTGCTTATGCGCCTCTGCTCGACCTCGTCCATATTTAGGAGTGGTGATGGACAAAGACTTATTTGAAGGTCCCGTTTCTGAGCCCTTTCATGAAAGCCGTCACGAAGAATTCTCGTCCGGATCCTCCACCTGCACTGTTATTTTATTGAAACGCTCCAACTATTTCTTTAGCAGTTCCACCAGCCCCTGCCTGAGGTCAAAGAGATCCCCTGGGTGGATAAGTTTTTTCTTATTAGCGGAGAACTGTTGGACGAAGCGGCTCGCCAGGTCCTCAAAATTAGCGATGGACCGGGCAGTCAAACCTTTGAACCACTTGAGGGCAACGTCAGTCAGTGTTCCTGCAAACATCTTACAGCTGATGGCATCGTTGCCTCCACTGATCATCATCTGGGTCTGAAAGTCGTCGACATGGCTTTGAGGATCTACTGTTCCATCGTAGGTTCCGATGACTGGCTCTCGAAACCGGGGGGAATAGGTATTGCTTCAATTTCCTCGGTAAAAGGCTGGAACGCCCCCAGGGGTGCTCGGGCGACCTCCGTTCTGTTGTTCTAAGGGCGACGAATTGTTCATGGAGTCGAGCCTCCCTGGCCTCAAGTGCTTGGGCGCGGAGAGTCTGCTCCTCATTCCTCCTAGCTTGATCTGCGTTTTGCTCCTGAAGTGCTCTTACTGCCTCCATCAGTTCAAGTATTCTGGGATCTGTGGTGCTCGTGGAAGCACAACCGTTAGCTCTGGTTCCTACCATGCTGAGGTAGGCTTCTCTGGTCTGAAGTGGGGTAGGAAGATTTTACCTGGCCCCAAGGTGGGCGCCAATGTTCCTAGCTATTTCCTAGAGTCGGATCTAGCAAGAACTCGATAAGAAGTATGGAAGAATAGTGGTAATCAGAATCATCCGTCCCTGAAGATAGCTAGTCGTACACACAAAGCAGAAAACGAAAGAGTAATGCGAGAAGCCACGTACCTGAAAATAGAAATCTAGGCAGTCACGAACACCGCCAAAGAAAGAACAAGGCCAAAAGCTGGAGAGCCCAGGCAAAGAGAGACACGAGAAGAGGGCAATTGTAGGAATGCAAGGAAGGTGAGACAGAGAAAAAAGCCAAACGAAGGGGCACGAAGCTATAAGACCCTTTCGGAACAGGAACGATCCAACGACGCGCACACCCACCAGGAGGATCAACGACGGAGATTCGAAGCGATTCAAATCCCGGGCAGTATGGGCGCGACACGTGTCTTACCCCCAATGGAGCACTTAAAAGACGTAACGGTTCCCGAGAACGTCATGATGACGCCTCCCGCCAAAAATCAAATCAATCAAACGCTGCGTCACATCACATCAATCAAAAGACCTCGGCCCTTAAGTCGTCAGCCAAGAAGGAAGTCAGAAGGGCCGCAATACCATCGGCTAGAAAGAAGCCGGAAGATAAGGGAGATGCATTCGGTCGCATGACGAAAAGAAAAGCTGGATAAGCAGAGACAATAATAAAAGGGAAGGTTTTTATTACTAATTAAACCTGTCGTGTTACATTTCAATACGTTACTACATTACAATACATTACAACGAAAGTGCGAATTTGAAATCATGGCAAAAGAATAAGCTACTAATGTGTGCCCGGTGATAATGACTCTATCGCAGGCACCGCCGAACTTGAAGTGTCCTCTGATGAGCTTCCTGGCCTGGTTGCTACATCCAATGTTCTGAATCGACACCAGGAAGCAATGCGGAAGGCGATCCCCCGACGAAAGTGGAAGAACTTTGAACTACGGTCAGGATGACCCCTCCCTTCGTACCAAAAGCAACACCAAATTCCACTCGAGGATTGCCAGCCAATTATGGCGGGGCCCCACGTCGAACGGCTGAGGTGTCGCCTTCCGCACACGACCGACGAGATTTCCCAGCCGATCGTTTCTTGAGTCTTCTGAACAACCCCAGCACCCAGAGATAAACCAACTGCAAAAGAGAAGAGCCAGAGTTCGCGAAGATCAATAACCCCCACTTTAGACCTCTTGACAACCCCCACACGCCTACGGCAGATGGGGTTGTTCAAAACACTCAAAGGAGGGGATGCGACCTCACAATAAGGTGGAACGCGCAGAAAAGCCATGAACAACCAAAGCGACGAAAAACCCCTATTTATACAAGGGAAGAATGAAAACTCCTAGGGGTTACGTTTACGATGTAACAGAAATCCATGCAAGTCAAAAACTGACCAAGTCAAAGAAAACGCAAAAACCCACGCAGGACCAAAACCCGAAACGATAAAAACAAAGACAGACAGGTAAACTTCAAAATACTCGGAATGAGGGACTAAGAAGCACCAAAGACAAACCATGGAGCGCCTTCACACAGAGTGCTCACCGCTCGAGGGACTGTGTTCCCAGCCGACCGCCCAGGAAGGCTCGCATGTCATACGCTTCCTAGCCGACTCGTCTGGGCCTAGAAAACGAAGACTGACGCGCAAAGACCATTCCTCCCTCAGCACCGAGATACTAATCGGCCATACCCGAAGACTGACTCACGAAGATCCCCCTCGGCCAAAAGGCCGACGTCTCCTACAAGCTCGGCCTTGAGAGGGAGTCTCGCTAAATATATTAGGCAAGCCCGAGAATCTCGCCTAGGATCTCGCGGCATTCATGTACATTTATGAGTAGTTAAATTATACAAAAATTCCAAACATATATCCCCCTATGACATATCCTATTGGGTGTTGCGCCCCCTCCTCCTCTCATACACATTGCCAAACCTCCTCCTAAACCCACGGAAGGGGTTGAGCAGCCTCTATATGCGCTGAAACATGCTCCTCACTGGCTTTAGGACATTATCATCGATGGTCTCATCCATGTCATTGTTGCGCCCGAAAAAGTCCCTGAGGGGATCTTTCTTCGTTTACAACGTTTTAAAACAATGAAGTCGCCACCAATATTTTTATAAGGAAAATATTGAAGAAAACTTTTTGGAAAGCGAGTGGCCTTTTAGAAACCGGAAAATTTGGGTTCGGGAATTCGGTTAGGCATGGGAAGGTATTAGCACCCACGCCTCCTTTCTATCGAAAAGGAACCTTTAATTAAACGTGTGGTTTTAAGTGTTGATTTGGAAGATATTTAAATTTGCCTCTTTATAGAAAAGGAAGGAGAAGACTTGATGAAAATTTTTATTTTTGGCGCTTGGCGAGAGTTGGCCTCTCGCTCCTACGTATCTCCCAGTGCGATGGAGAATTCAAAGCTACGTAGTTCTTGGTTGTCCTGAAAAAGGTTTTTGTTTTTAATCTTTTTAGAGTTTTTCGCGAAAGGGTTGAGCGTTCGTGGTGACCAAACAACAACCGGTTTAGAGTGGCCGCACTACTAACTCTTTTGAAAATGGGATCATCACTAACAATCAAACAAGAAGCGGCGCGAAAGTGACTATTGATGACAACCGTTTTTATTTCGATTATTGAAAATGTTTTTCGCAATTGAAGGGAGCGTTTGTGAAGACCAAACAACAACGATTTAGAGTGGCCACACTACTAGCTCCCACGGGAATGAAATTATCACCCACAATCAAACGGCAACGGCGCGAGTGATCGTCAGTGACAATTAGTTTTGATTTTGATGCTTGAAAAGATTTGTTTTTGAAAAGTATTTTTGTTGGTTTGAATTGGAGAGAACGTCGTGATAACTTTGAAAATGAATTCGCAATTGGATTGAGCGTTCGCGATGACCAAACAACAACGGTTTAGAGTGGTCATACTACTAACTCTTTTGAAAGTGAAATTATCATTAACAACCCAAACTAAGCGGCGCGAAAGTGATCATTAACGATAATTGGTTTTATTTTAGGTTCCTTAACACTTAGGATATGTTCAAGTGCATTAGTATCAAATCCTCTTACAAAATCATCAACACAAACATGATTTTCAAGACAAGCAACTAAAACAAGCACAAATAACAAATAACAAAAGAATTAAAAATAAATAAAGGAAATGTAACAGATGGGGTGTGGGTTTGTGTTATTAAGAAGAGGGGGTGAGATAGTAAAATATGATGTAACAAAAAAACAACTAAAAAAAAAAGGGGAAGCCCATATGCTCATAGGCTTAACACATACTGAAACAGCAAAAACAAACCTAACCTATACTCTCCATGCGCCGTTTCCTTCCCAGAAAGAGAGAGAGAGAGAGAATTTTCAAGAGGGAGAAAGAGAGAGAGAGAGAGAGAGAGAGAGAGAGAAACGACGGTGAGGCAGAGAGGGAGAGGGTACCGCGAGAGAGAGGGTGAACGGAAGAGAGGAAGAGTTCGACGGAGAGAGTGACGGCGAGGACGGTGGCTGTAACGAAGGCGACGGCTCCGGTGGTGACGGCGGTGGCGCGCGACGGTGTGGTGGTGTTCTGGTGACACGCGACGGGGGGAGCGGAACGAAGGTGGGTCAGCTGAGAGGGAGAAGCTGACGGTGACGGTGGTGGTTTGTGCGGCAGAGGTCACGGTGGCGCGCGGTGTAGTGACGGCGTGCGGTTGTTGTTTTGCGGTTGTAAGGGTGGTGTTTGGGGGTTTGTTGGTTGCTGTGGTGTTGTTGTAGCGATGGTTTGGTTTGTGTTGCTCGCCTGAGGAGGAGGTTGGTGCTGGAAACACTGGCTTTGCGTTTGGTTTCGCCGGAGATGACGGCGGTGTCGCCAGAGACGACGGCGGAGATGGTAGTGAGTTCTCTGTTTATTGATGGTGTTGTTTGTTGTTTAATGGGTACTGATTTTTTACTTCTTTTGGTTACTGTACATTTGGAGTTTCTTCAGCCATTGTTGGTTGTGGTGTCATGGCCAATTCAACAATAACAATGATAACAGTGAGAGTTTTATTTGAATGAAGAGAAGAGAAGAGATAGAAAGTGGAGGAGTGTTGTGTTTGTAATGTATGTGATGCGTTTGTATGTTTGTGTTTGTGTTTTTGTGTTTGTTTCTGCCTATTTTCTACATTGTATCCCCCTCCCAATGTATCTGCTGTGTCTGAATTTATAGTGGGGTTTTTGTGGTGTAGGTGAGTGTGTTGAGCAGGATATCAAAACTCATGGGAAACAATTTCTGAAGAATGCAGGCAGCAGCAACAAGGGGTGAAGGTAGTGCTGCTAAAGCTGTGGTGTTTTTGCCTCAAATGATAACCAACCAAAGAGACAAGGAGAAGGCTACTTGGGCTTGTAGCTCAAAATATCACTGCTTGTTGTTTGCAGCGCCTCTGCCCTTCTGTTTTTGTTTGACCTTTTCTTTTTATTTATTTTTCTTTGATGTGTAACAAAAAATCATGTAATTTTGTATTTTTAATAATAATGAAAAAAAGATTTAGACAAGCTTAACTATTTGACTATTTTTTGTGTTTCTCTATTTGTTTATAACTACTAATACAAATAACAATAATGATAACCACACAATAGTAATAATGTTAAATTACTAATGACTTTCGAAAGGTACTTGCGATTAGCGTAATTCTCGTACGACAAACACGCACCTGATTGGCAACTTAAATACACACTACGAGAATAAGTCCATGCACACATATTTTTGAACTCTTTTAAAACGAGAAAAACACCCGTCAACATTGGGGGTTTACAAAATATTTTTATTTAATTTTCGAAAAGTCGGACAAAATTGGGGTATGACAGCTGCCCCTCTTTATTTGGATTTTATCAAGAAATATGAATTGGCCTTTTCATATTTGTTGGTGAAATGGAAATAAAGATATAGAAATAATACTAATTTTGTCCGCTTCAGAAAAATTCAAATCTTTTTGTTATTTTCCTTTTGAGAGAGGGGGTTAACACTTGTCGCATTAACGAGAAAGCAATAAATTGGGAAAAGCGGTAAATTGGGAAAAGCGGTAAATTGGGAATTCGGAGGTTGCCTAAAACCTTCTAACGGACTCTTGTCGAGTCAGGAGCTCGAGGTGGCCTTTTCGAGCGGCCGATCAACATCGTGTCCGAATCGATTTGATCAATGGATTTACGTTGTGCCTTAGGTGACACAACTAATCCGAAGGACTTAACGGTTCGATGGATCCATCGCGTGCTCGCGTGCGATGTTGTGATCTGTGGAAGGAGTTCACTAACTCTATGGGAGTTCACTAACTCGGGTTGATGGAGTTTACGAACTCGGATTGATGGAGTTTACGAACTCGGGGGTGGCCTTTTCGAAGGCCGATCAACATCGGTCCGAATCGATTTGATCAATGGATTTACGATGTGCCTTAGGTTGACACAACTAATCGAAGGACTTAACGGTCGATGGATCCATCGCGTGCGCATTACGTGCGATGTTGTGATCTGCGTGGAAGGAGTTCACTAACTCGCGTGGGAGTTCACTAACTCTGGGTTGATGGAGTTTACGAACTCTGGTTTGATGGAGTTTACGAACTCAGTGCTGATGGAGTTTACGAACTCTGTGCTGATGGTGATTTTCTAAAAATGGGATTCTTGGGACTCTAGGGTCCGAAGTAACTTTTCTCTTGAATGGTGCGTGAAATGCATGCACTTGGGTATTTGGGTGCATATGAATGCAATGATTGATTTTGGTGGGATGCTTCTTCTGTTTGATTTTTCATTCTCTTCTTTTTTGTTATTCTTTCGCTCTTCTGAGATGCGAACTTGAAAGCGTAATGTACTGTTTGATGACATGGGGTGATGAATGGTATGGATGATATGAGAATGATGAATGATATGAAGATGTTGTGTTCTTTTGTGTTTGCTTCTTCTTTGTAGTTTATGAGATGCAAATATCAACATAATGCTTTGATGTTTGAATGCAAGTGTATGCGGTGATTGATGCTTTGATGAATGGAATGCTCCTATTCTAACTTCTGTTTGTTTCTTTTTTGCTTCTTCTATGAAATGCAGACCTTAATATGATGCAATGCTCTGATGTTTGATGCAATGATTTTTTTTCTTTTTCTTTTATGGAAATGCTAGCATTAATGTGATGCCAATGCAATGAAAAGATTTCTGCTTTTTCTTCTTTACTATTTTTTTCTATGAAATGCAAGTATTAGTATGATGCAACTGACGTGGACGGTTTTGCTTTTTGCTATGTGACGAATGCACAAAATGTGAAGATGCAAATGTAATGCTTTGATGCATATGCCATAATGAATAGATTGAAATGCCTAGATGCATGAAGTGTACATTTTGGTGATGATGAGATGTGAGACTTTGGATGCAAGGAATTGAGATGATTATTGACCATTCTGTTGAAAAATTGCATTTGATTCAAACTCTGGTGTTCTCAAGGTTTTTATTTACAAACAACCTCACTTGTTTTCTCTTCCTTTCCATGATGACTGAATTTTAGATATCACGTAAACAACTTGTGTTCTCTCTTTTTGAAGCATTGTCTAGTAAGCATGCATAGGAGTGCAAATGTGAATGAATGAGTCAGTTAACTTGGAATTGGTTTAGGGCATGGACATTTATGGCAAGTGAAGGAATGACAGACATGGTTATTGTCGAAGCTCATGGGGATCAAGAGATACAAGATTGCCCCAATTCAGGTCTTTGATGAGTGAATAGCTTGCCCCTGTCTAGTGGTGACACCAACTAGGGGTGTAGGAGATGATGAATTGGGAATGCTTCGACTTTTGAAATGAAGGGTGGAGCAAAAGAGATTTTGTCTCAACCCATAAAGTTTGATGTTGCCCCAGTCATAACAAAGACAAAGCTGCCCCAATTAGAATGACAAGGCCTTGTTTAGGATAGTGAGTTGAGAGATTGCCCCGGTGAGGTTTTATGAGATGAGGGAATGGGAACGCACTTGTCCCACTTTCGAATGACATCTCAAATGGTTTCTTTGAGTGAGGTTGTGAAAGGTGACAGAGTTATGGTGATGGTTATGAACTGAGGGTGATATATGAATGGGGGGGGGCAATGAACAAACCTCCCCAAAGTCGAGCGGAGTGAGAGGTGAAGGGAATGCCCCCTAGTACACACTTTTGGTTCTCTTTAAGAACAACTCAAATGCAATGAAAGTTTTAACTTTTTAGTATGAGGAGAGGCTCCACTTGGCGACCACTAAACCTTGTTTTAATGCAACATGAATGCATCTTGGAGTGCAAGTCCTTCTTTTTTTTTTTTTTTTTTGAGCAGCTTTCTTCTTTCTGCTTGTTTGTTTTTTCTTTTTGAGCAAACACGTCGTAAATGGATAAACCTATTTGTCCTAAGATTAAAACTTGAGAAAACGAAAGCAATTAGTCATTGATCGGAATGGACTTTTTAGGGTTGTGATGTGGAGAAGGGGATGGTTGAGCTTAATGAAGTGTTTGGGGTTGATGGGGAGGATGGGTCTGTTCGGTGTTGGTGATGGTCAATGGTTTATGAAAGGAATGGTTATTAGGTTTGATGAGGTGCAGGAAATGGTTATTAGGTTTGATGAGGTGCTTGAAGGTTTTATGAAAGAAAAGGCGGTTAAACCCAATGAATTGAGGGCTCTTTTTTTTTTTTTTTTTGAAAGGGGAAATGATTGAACCCATTGAATTTGAGGGCCTTGGAAGGGGAGCTCTTATGCTTAATGGCAAAATGTATTGACTCTTAATTTATACTCCCTTTGTCTTCCTTTCTTTGTTTTGGGATTCTCCTTTTTGAAACTTTGTTATTCCCCTCCTTTTGTGAATTTTCTTTCCCTTTGACTTGGGTGAAAATGATATATCATCTTTGATGTGGAATTAACCCTCGTCTAGGGTGATGGGGATATCTTGGGCTTTTCTTCGGCTTAAGATGGGTAGGAAATGGACTTCCTGTGATTTTAGGTTTTTGAGGGTGTGGAGAGATGACCAAATTTCCTTTCAAATTCCGATTGCTTATTTCTGTGAGACTTAACTTTAGGACAATGATTCATCTATCTTCATGTGTTTGCTCTTTTCCTTTTTTTTTTCTTGTTTTTTTTGTGCCCTAATTTTTGCGTGGACCGCTCTTTGCGAGTTTTCAATCCACCGGGCGCTCTTTTTTGCCTAGGCCGCCATTTGCGGGTTTTCAACCTAGCGAGCTTATTTTATCTTTTTTATTTATTATATACTTTTTTTTGGAAAGACTTGCACTAAGGAATATGATACCGACAAGGAAAATTAGGGATCACAGAATTGCCCCAGCATGGAGGACTTAAAGTGTTAGCAAGAATGAACCAAAAAGTCAAGTATGCACTGATGGGAGAGAATATGCGCTTTATGGGTGGACTGGGCGGGGGTTAGACTTGGATGGGGAATGATGATAAATGAAGGAAATTGGTGACTCAAACAAGAGAAAGCGCATGTGGCATGCATACTTACTAGAAGAACGCTTCACAGAGAGTTAACAATGGGTTAAAACATGATATAAAAACTTTTTGATGAACCGTTTCAGTCTTTTATCATGGAATGGATGAGATGCAATGCTTTTTTTGAAGGAAATACAAATGAGCTATTGATGTGAAAAACTGAGGGCCTTGGAACACCTTGAGTTTGCAAATGAGTGAGGGTAAACTTTTTCAAAAAAGGAAAGATTACTTTGCAAGAACATCTCGTCTCTCATCACAACGTTTTTGTTGTATGCAATGCATGCATGAAAGCATGTTCACTTGAAAAGTGTGATTATTCTAAAAGTTTTTTTTTTTGATGTTTTCTTTTTATGCAAGACGAAATATGAAATGCCAATGCATTTTTGGATGATGAATGATGCAAGAATGATGCTTCTTTTGAGAATGATTTTTATAGAGGCAAGACAAGATATGAAATGTTGATGCCTCCTTTTCTTTTGAAGATGCATGAATGATGTTTTTTCCTAAATGATGATTTTTAGAGGCAAGACAAAGTATGAAATGCCAATGCCCCTTCCCTTTTCTTTTGAATGATGAAAGATGCAAGAATGGTGATATGAGGCAACCGATTGTCGTTACTCGAGTAACTTTGCATGAAACATTGAGTGGATCCCGACTCAATACTTCACACAATATCTTCAAACGTTTCGACAATTAGTTGACTCAACTTAACTTCCTACTTGAAAATAAAACACGTGTGGTAGGTCAAAGTGCCACGATATCGTGAAGTAACATCTCAAATTTGTAGTCGACAAACAAATTTGAGATATTACCCCTCGCCGTTCAAAGGTGCACTTCTACCCATTAAGCCATCACATGAGGAAATTTTTCTTTGTTTCAAAGGATGCATGCGGGGAGAAATGATGTATTCCAACAAAGTGATGAGGTTAATGAAATGCCACATTGTGCGATGTATCGCATTATTTGATGATGATTTTTGTACCGCACGGATGAATGTGATGCTTATGCAATGCGGATGATAATTGCTTCTTGCTTTATTTTGTTTTTATGCAATGAAATGAAATGCATGATACTCACAATTATTCTTAACGCGTGGAAATGCATGCAAAATGAAACGTTCAATTGCTTATTGTTTTTTTTATGCCATGAAAAAGGGAAAAGAGGTACATGCGATGCATTTTCTAAAATCTAGTAGAAAACATACATTCTTGGATTTTTGTTTATTTGTTATGATATGAAAGAGAAAAATAATAATGCATGCAGAAAATGGCGCGTTTGAGCCAAGGCTATATGAATAGCGGAATGATATATGCATGCAATATTGATGTGATGCCCACCTTTATTCGATGACAGTTTTTACATAATTAAAGATGAATGAAATGCGATATGGATGATAACTGTTTCTGGTTTTCATTTTTCTTATGCAATGAAATGAAATGTGTGATGCTTACAATTACTTTCCTAATGCATGAGAGATATTGAATGGAGATGCATGTGAAATGAGACGTTAATGCTTATTTTTCATGATGCGTGAAAAAGGAAAACAATAATGCATGAGACGCGCCCCTAATAAGACACGATTTTTTGAATCTTTCGAGAAAATTAGGGGAAGAAGCCTTAGTGAATGGAAACGCACACGTGCGGAGAATGCACTCTTGACAAACCTTGATGAGATAGAGAAAAATGCATGTATGAATTTTATCAAGTTTTGCTTTATGCAATGCAAATGATGTCTTTAAATGAAAATGACGGCGATAATGCGACTTGACATGCATGTGAAAAATAAGATGAAAACATTTTTTCGAGTTTGGTGACTGAAATTTTGGGAACATCACGTCATATAGCCCGGTAAAAGAAAAGACTATGATGATTTTTTTTGAAAGTTTTGCTTTTTGCCTTTTTTTGGAAATTTTGCTTTGTGTAATGCAAGGATGTATGCAAATGATGATGATGCTCTGCAAGATAAATGGAAGAGTTTTTATTGGCAATGATTCAAGTTTTTTTTTTGGAGAATGCGGGCCGTACGTGGCTTCATATGGACCTATAAGAGAAAGGCTACAACGGTAACTCTTTTTTCTCCTTTTTTGAAAATAAAGTGGGCCATATGTCACTTCGTACGGACCGGCAAAAGAAAGGCTACAACGGCGACTCTTTCTTCTTTTTGTTTTTTTTTTTTTGAAAATCTTCTTCTTTTTTCTTTTAGGAAAGACATGCCTAAACTACAATGCAACATACAATTTGGTATGCCCCTTGTGTCCTACGAAGGTGGGGACCTAGGTTCTAGGACAACTCAAATGTTCCTCCCATGTGGGCTCTAGTCACTTCCTCACCAGGTTACCAGAGCTAATTCTCTCTCATAATAGCACCCACAACGATGGAACGCCATCTGGTGTGAGGCATCATGAAAGAGCATACTCTGACTGAAACTTTCGTGAGAGTCAGGAGGACAACGGTCCAATTGCCAATCACTACTCATTTCCACTCTCCTAAGTTTTGTCAGACCTTGGGTTTTAGGCCCCTCTCAAAGCACAATAAGCATAAGGTGTGAGTGTGTGTAGCAAGGACATACCACCTAAAAACTACCCCACATATATCCCACCTGCAAAGGAAAACCCAGAACAGTCCAGACAAAAGCAAGCAATAACATGTTGTCTACCCTAGGGTTTAATATCATCTCAAAACAAATAAGCTAACCTAAGGTGTCAACAGCAATCAAGTGCATTGCTTACCTCAAGAAAGGGAGCCAAGAAGAGGAGATCATGATAGAATTGGGGAGAAATGCATGAGCTTACCTTGAAGAAAGGGAGCAAAGAACAAGGGAACATGATTGGATTGGGGAAATGCATGAGGGTACTAAGAACATAAGCAAAGAGGAGGAAGGAAAAACAAACATGGAAGAAGAGAAAACAAATGCACATGTATACAACACGATAAAAAAGAAGAGGAAACCGAAAAGGGATAGAAGCAAACAAAGTATCCAAATCAAATCGATAGCACATTAAACCACACATTTAATTAGTTAGGCTTGACCCACTTAAAAAAGGAAAGGTCCCAGGTGAAGTCGCGGTATTGCGCCGAAAAAGTCCCACGAGGATCTTTCTTCGTTTACAACGTTTTAAAACAATGAAGTCGCCACCAATATTTTTATAAGGAAAATATTGAAGAAAACCTTTTGAAAGCGAGTGGCCTTTTAGAAACCGGAAAATTTGGGTTCGGGAAATTCGGTTAGGCATGGGGAAGGTATTAGCACCCCACGTCTCCTTTCTATCGAAAGGGAACCTTTAATTAAACGTGTGGTTTTAAGTGTTGATTTGGAAGATATTTAAATTTGCCTCTTTATAGAAAAGGGAAGGAGAAGACTTAATGAAAATTTTTATTTTTGGCGCTTGACGAGAGTTGGCCTCTCGCTCCTACGTATCTCCTGGTGCGATGGAGAATTCAAAGCTACGTAGTTCTTGGTTGTCCTGAAAAAGGTTTTTGTTTTTTAATCTTTTTAGAGTTTTTCGCGAAGGGGTTGGCGTTCGTGGTGACCAAACCACAACCGTTTAGAGTGGGCGGACTACTAAACTCTTTTGAAAATGGGATCATCACTAACAATCAAACGGCAACGGCGCGAGTGACTATTGATGACAACCGTTTTTTATTTCGATTATTGAAAATGTTTTCGCAATTGAAGGGGAGCGTTTGTGAAGACCAAACAACAACAGTTTAGAGTGGCCACACTACTAGCTCCCACGGGAATGAAATTATCACCCACAATCAAACGGCAACGGCGCGAGTGATCGTCAGTGACAATTAGTTTTGATTTTGATGCTTGAAAAGATTTGTTTTTGAAAAGTATTTTTGTTGGTTTGAATTGGAGAGAACGTCGTGATAACTTTGAAAATGAATTCGCAATTGGATTGAGCGTTCGCGATGACCAAACAACAACGGTTTAGAGTGGTCATACTACTAACTCTTTTGAAAGTGAAATTATCATTAACAACCAAACGGCAACGGCGCGAGTGATCATTAACGATAATTGGTTTTATTTTAGGTTCCTTAACACTTAGGATATGTTCAAGTGCATTAGTATCAAATCCTCTTACAAAATCATCAACACAAACATGATTTTCAAGACAAGCAACTAAAACAAGCACAAATAACAAATAACAAAAGAATTAAAAATAAATAAAGGAAATGTAACAGATGGGGTGTGGGTTTGTGTTATTAAGAAGAGAGGGTGAGATAGTAAAATATGATGTAACAAAAAAAACTAAAAAAAAAAGGGAAGCCCATATGCTCATAGGCTTAACACATACTCAAACAAAAAAAACAAACCTAACCTATACTCTCCATGCCTTAGTTTCCTTCCCGAGAAAGAGAGAGAGAGAGAATTTTCAAGAGGAGAAGAGAGAGAGAGAGAGAGAGAGAGAGAGAGAGAGAGCGGTGGAGAGAGAGAGAGAGGAGAGGGTACCGCGAGAGAGAGGTGAAGCGGAAGAGAGGAAGAGTTCGACGGAGAGAGTGACGGGCGGGGCGGTGGTCATAACGAAAGCGGCGGCTCCGGTGGTAGCGGCGGTGGCGCGCGCGGTGTGGTGGTGTTCGGTGACACGCGACGGGGGAGCGGAGCGAAGGTGGGTCGGTGAGAGGAGAAAGTTCGAGCGGTGGCGGTGGTGGTTTATGCGAGAGAGGTCACGGTGGCGCAGCGGTGTAGTGGACGGGCGTCGCGGTTGTTGTTTTGCGGTTGTAAGGGTGGTGTTTGGGGGTTTGTTGGTTCTTTGTGGTGTTGTTGTAGCGATGGTTTGGTTTGTGTTGCTCACTGAGGAGGAGGTTAGTCTTTGGAAACACCGGCTTTGCGTTTGGTTTCACGGAGATGATGGCGGTGTCGCCAGAGACGCACGGCGGAGATGGTAGTGAGTTCTCTGTTTATTGATGGTGTTGTTTGTTGTTTAATGGGTACCGATTTTTACTTCTTTTGGTTCTTTGTACATTTGGAGTTTCTTGACCATTGTTGGTTGTGGTGTCATGGCCAATTCAACAATAACAATGATAATTGATGAGAGTTTTATTTGAATGAAGAGAAGAGAAGAGATAGAAAGTGGAGGAGTGTTGTGTTTGTAATGTATGTGATGCGTTTGTATGTTTGTGTTTGTGTTTTTGTGTTTGTTTCTGCCTATTTTCTACATTGTATCCCCCTCCCAATGTATCTGCTGTGTCTGAATTTATAGTGGGGTTTTTGTGGTGTAGGTGAGTGTGTTGAGCAGGATATCAAAACTCATGGGAAACAATTTCTGAAGAATGCAGGGAGCAGCAACAAGGGGTGAAGGTAGTGCTGCTAAAGCTGTGGTGTTTTTGCCTCAAATGATAACCAACCAAAGAGACAAGGAGAAGGCTACTTGGGCTTGTAGCTCAAAATATCACTGCTTGTTGTTTGCAGCGCCTCTGCCCTTCTGTTTTTGTTTGACCTTTTCTTTTTATTTATTTTTCTTTGATGTGTAACAAAAAATCATGTAATTTTGTATTTTTAATAATAATGAAAAAAAGATTTAGACAAGCTTAACTATTTGACTATTTTTGTGTTTCTCTATTTGTTTATAACTACTAATACAAATAACAATAATGATAACCACACAATAGTAATAATGTTAAATTACTAATGACTTTGAAAGGTACTTGCGATTAGCGTAATTCTCGTGACGACAAACACGCACTTTGATTGGCAACTTAAATACACACTACGAGAATAAGTCCATGCACACATATTTTTGAACTCTTTTAAAACGAGAAAAACACCCGTCAACATTGGGGGTTTACAAAATATTTTTATTTAATTTTCGAAAAGTCGGACAAAATTGGGGTATGACAGTCAACAACCAAATCCAGCAGCTCTGGTAGCATCTGTCAACCAAATAACATAACATTATTATTTAAATAAATAGAAGATTAAGAAACATTATCAATGCAATAAACATAAAAGACACGCATTACCACAATCGACATCATGCTCATCTGCAAGCTGTACATAATGCTCAGAGAAGAGAAAGGGATGTGAGACCCTAGAGTACCATGGAAAGTAGCCCCACACCGTGTTTGAGGAGTATGGCACACAGGGAGGCCCCCGCGCCACCAAGTGGTCCTCGAACTGTGTCCACCTCTCATCACACTTGGATAGAGCATGAGGCGGCCCTAGTAGCAGTGCAGGATCCTCGGAATGTCTTTGCACCGCCCAAACCGTCTCGAGCACTCGATCGGCAAGTGGCGCATCATGCGACCACCACTCCGAATGAACCTCCGAACACTGGCCGCTCTCAAAAGGGCCTCACCTGCCTATGGGCTGTGTAGGGGTCCCAGGTTACCTCCTCACGGTGTAGCCGGTCAAGGCATAATCTGATGGTTTGTGACTTGATGGCCCCAGGGCCATCATCGCACAACCATTTCTTTGCCCGTGGCATGCTCTCATCATACTCTTCGTGCACCACCCAGGAGGAAAAGTTCGCACTCTGGAAGTGCTCAAAGATCCAAGCCTGTGGAGAATGGGGAAACCAAGCCCAACCAGAGGAACCAACCCTGAAACTGTCAGAGTGTCCCTAATCCTAACATGAAACACTGTCGTAACAAGTCCATGTGGGATTGTTTGTAAATCCGGCCAAAACATTCAACAACAAAATAAACAAATTTACAACAGTGAACTATAAAATAATAACTTACCTGGCCAGAATAGAAATCAGTAAGAATGTGTGCCCCGTATGTGGGCAAGACAGAACCATCTTCTGGTCCACCAGGAAATGGGAATGTCGCCCTAACATCAGCAGCCTTTTGAGGCACAACAGCCTCTCCTCATGAGGCTCAGCAACCTCCTCCTCATGATGTCTAGATGTTGAAGGCCTAGAAGATGAAGGCCTAGTAGATGAAGGCCTAGCAGATGAAGGGCCGACCAACTCATAGGCCGGAAATTGAGCATCACGTTCAATATCCTGCCCAATATCCTCGGGAAGTGGGGGAGGAGGAACATCAACCCTGCCCCTACCCCTAGCACGACCCCTAGCTCGGGAGGGTTCACCGGCTTCTTCCCTCCTTTTGCGGTTTGAAACCGTAGGAGGTGGCCGACCGACTCGCTCGGATGGTTCAGCTGCATGACCACCTCTGCTCCTCACCATATCTGAAACAACAATCAACAGAACCAATTAAACCAAATTAACTGAACCAATCACAGAAAGGCTGACAAACTCTACTGTTAAACGACTGTTTGAACGGCCACATGCGAACATGTTCGCACAACCCCGTTTGAACAAGTCAGTTTCAGTTTCCAAATTACAACGGTTCAAATGAGGTCGTTCGAACGGTGTTCGCACAACCTCAATCGAACACCTTCGTTTTCACGTGTTCGAAGGATGTCGTTCGAACAATTCAGCGTTTCAGAAAAAAAAAAACCAAATGAACAGATGGGGGAGAGGCATACCTTGATGAAAATGGAACGATTAGAGAGTGTGAGAGGAGGCGAAAATAACCCAGCAACTCTTGAGAGTGTTGGTGGAGAAGATTGAGTGAGAGATTGGGTGAGATTGAGTGAGTTGGGAGAAGGTGAGTGAGAGGGAGAGTGAATGTTAGGGTTCGAAGGAGGGAGAGTGAGAGACCGAGGGAGAGTGAGAAGGGGGGAGGGGTGTGGGATTTTTTGTTTTTTTTAATTGGGGTAAAATTGGAACTGAAAATTTGATGGGGTGTGAATAAGTAGGAGGGGGTGTGGGAAAAGTAAAAGCCTTAATGAGAAATCCGTTAACGAGTTGACAAAAAAATGAAAACACCTGGATAAGGTGTAGTGGTATTAAGTTTTTCTAGTTGAAATAATTTTTATCAATAATTAAATTATGAATTTGTATGACTGTAAAAAAATATAAGCAATTATTATAATAATTATTATTATTTCGAAATTCCTTCTTATATGTTGAAAATAATAACATAAAAATAAGTTAATATTTTTATAAATTATAACCGAAAATATAATAAAAATGAATAACAAGCACGCCTGCAGCAAACAATCAAACATAAACATTTATGGGATCTTAGGGGCCACATCCACTGTGAACTCAAAACTGTTGTGACATATCTGAACTCTGAAGATCTTTTGTTTTCATATGTCGGTGATTCGCTTTGCTTTCTAATAGGAATAGGAATACTATTTCCATGGAGCCAGAAACAGCACAACTTCAATTAGGAAATAGTATTGAAGGATTTATCCTTGTGGCTATATACACTAAATATAGAGGTAAATTATATTGCAAAATCTATCGATTTCCAAGACAAAGTAGCTGGCAAATGTAACAGAATATTTATTCGATATCTTCACAGTGCAAAAGAATGCACTAAAGTGAAGCAAAAGTTCAATTTTATGATAGGATTCTTTTGTTCACAGAAGAGGTCCCAGCATGGAGGCAATAAAGATGGCTTGGCATGATGGTGTTTGTGAAGAAATTATATTGCATATGTAAAACATAGACATTTAGACATAGACATGCATCGATGCTAATAAGGTTGGTTGACCCCCATTGCATCAAGAATCGGTCAAACAACACTAATGCTGTAATGTAACACTAAGGTAAGGACCCACGTTGTTGTTATGAAATTGAACCACAAGGTCAATGCAGGTTAAAAGTGCTACTATATAACGTCAATCTTTGATGATCAAACACATGGAGTGGGAGACCCACAGGAAGAAAGGAGTATTAATCATTGCAATATTGCATAATCATCTTTAGAAGAAGAAAAGATATAAAGTGAGCAAACCTTAGGGCCAATTTTTCTCATGTTTAATTAAGCATAAGATAAATTAAATATATAGTTTCAAATTTAGTAAGTATTTCATAGAGCTTGCTTTAAATTGCATGCGTAAATTCTGATACATGATTAAGTTATGATCACACTCTACATGCTAATTTAAGTTAACTGAATAGTTAGCATCAACATATATAGTTCTTTCTTTCTGTCCACTCTTTAACCAAATTGAGCAAGAAATTTGAAGAATCATTGCTCTTTATAGGTTTGACTTTCCATAATCTCTCTCTCAGCTTCACCACTAGATATTGTTAGTTGGTTGTTAATCCGACAAATTCAAGCATGCAGTTAAAACTTTAAATTCTGTTTCTGTTTCAAGATCATGTATCATTGAAATTCAACATTGTAACTTTTTATCCATGGTCCCCTACCTCAACTAAGAACTGTAATTAACGAGCATGCATGTCATGTCTCAATCTAATTTTAGTGTTCTTCTCTTGATTTGCTATTTTTGCAACTTGAAACAAAAAATAACTAACCTATGCCGCAATGCAATTCGTCATATATGACGCATGAGCTAGCTAGCAAGCTCAAGGGACGTAAACATGAAGCAAAGTGTTTTAAACAAAATACTACAGTAGTATAAAATTGTCCTTTGGAAATGGGTTAGAAAAGAGTCATTATTGAATTAGAAAATGGAATTTCTGTATAAACATCATTTTGCTTCGAAATTGGTTGAAAACGTGCAAAACAGAGTGAGAGGGTGGTAATTATGACGACACCCACGTTAATCACCAATTCACCTGACATTGGTGGTGGCCAATATTAATAGTAATCTTAGTTGATCCAATGTTGGAAACATAACCATTAAGCTAGCACATTCCCCTCCCCTGCATCAATAACTTATACAACAAATTAATGCTAAAAGCCTAGTAACACTATATTTGAACAAACTAGAATGTATGCAATAAATGGAAGTGGTCAAAGAGACACAAGTAACAGAGAATGTTTCTGGTCCCAGAGACTAGAAAGCATGACCACACTAGAAGTTTCATGTGTTAGCTTCCAACATTCTTCATGAAAATGTTTAACATTAGATTAGACCCTCAAATCATGGTTCCTGTTTTTTATTTTGCACCACTAGAGGTAAATGATTTTTTAAGTTTTATCTTAGTGCATAAAAAAGACAAACTCATTATGGAATATCATGATGAGTTGAAGGGGAATAATCAGTTAGTAGCTCACTCATTCAAATTTTTTAAAAAAGACAAATGTGAAGGCTGGTAAATTTGGACCACTGTCAGAATATTTGAAGACATTGAAAACGAGGGGTGAAAGAAAGAAATGAACTGCTTTACCTTACCCACCACCCATGAAATGAAATGTGATGGTATTTCTATGTATGTATCAAAAAAAGGGTTCAAAATATTGTTGAATAAATGTACGACACAACTGAATAAAGTTGGCTTTATTTCTTTGTTTTTACTTGAGGAAAAAATAGTGGTACAGCAACAAAAAGTAAAAGCTACCATAGCAGTTAATGAATTTTTTGAAGGTGAGAAAAAAGATTCACAATGTTTGAGTATGACTCATATGCGGCATCAATCAATCTGGTTGGGTGGAGGAGCTGAGCTAGCGCCCAAGCTCCCAAATTCATTCAAGCAATAAAACAGAACAACAATTACTCTGTAGTCACAGACGTAGGCAAACATTGACCGAACTGCGTGATCAATATCGCTATGTTTTGCGATGTATTTGTCGTGCCTAGTTCAATACCCTATGCCATGATATTATTAATGTGGAATAAAGAGTTTTAATTGGGGTATGAGCATGGAAAATGGTGGAAGGGAAGGGAAGGTGGGCATGTGATGTGATTTGATAAAAGCAGGTTTGCAAAGCGACCACGCCCGTTTGGCTGCAATCATGCGGTCTACTATGTTATTATTTCCTACACTACACTACTTCCCTTCTTCATTTCTTTTATTCTCTACTATACCAATGTTACCTAGTTCTCCTAAATTACTTACTTTCATGTGCCCTGTTACCCCTTCTGTTTCCCACATTCCAATACCATAACACAAAGGTAGGTGTGTGTGTGTGGACAAGGCTAGATGCAATTTTATGTGTGCCTATAAGCAAAAACTAGATTCAACTTTGAAAATTGCAAAACCACTCAAATTCAGGGTTCAAACCCTTGTTGAACATTAGTGCAAAAACAACTTGTATAACTCTACTATTTAGTGTAAAATTCATTCATACATGATATGATAGATCTCTAACTTATCCAGCTGACCAATTAAACTAAAATAACACTCACAAAGTGCCAAATTGAACAATACTAGTATAGAGAAAACATTGAAACAGTGTTTTAAAAATCGAACCAACGGAATGGTTTTAGCTGGTTAAATTATGAATCCACATACCATCTACAATTCAATTATTTGAGCGGTTCACCCGACATATTGAACTATGATTTAGAGATCTCACCAACTACAAATTAGTAAATTGTAAATATGATTAGCTTGGGATGCGAGAGGACCGCTCGTGCGGACAAGGCATCACGCCCGATAGTAAAATTAAAATATTTCATTGCAAGATGCATTTAAACCATAGTTTAATTACTGACACATAAATTAGCGAAACCAAAACAAAGAGGTGAGCATTAAAGTAAATTACAAAAGTTGTAATTACAAAAAGGTACTACACTCCACTCCACCAGAACCAAAGAGATTTCGTCAAAGCACATTTCAGGAGCTGTTTGTTTTTAGTTTTTCAATTCAAAAAGCGATTTTAGTAGTAGTATTTTACTCTACTCGCTTCCCAAAACCCTTATCTATCTACAATACCTTTCATACACAGTCACTCCTACCCTTTTGTGTCCTCCTGTCTTCTACTATCTATATTAACAATTAACCCACTACCAAAAATACCAAATTATCCCTTACTTTTATCTCAATCTTAGGGATAAAAGTGTCATTTCAAATTATTTTCATTCACTTTTTTACTCTCATTCACTTTTATTATTAGTGGGTCCCACTCTCACATCATCTTTTTATTTTTTTATTTCACTTTAAAACCTACTTTTCTTTTTCTCTTTCCCTTTCTCACTCTTTCCAATTCTCTCTATTATCAATATAATCAAAACACCCACTACCAAAAATCTTTTTTACAAAATTAGTAATTTTGTAAAAAATCAGTAATTACATAAAATTGATTAAATTAATATTACATTATGTAGAATTTACTATTTACTATAATCTACTCGAACTACTAAACCCAATTAATTTAACCACTACTATTTGTCTAAAAAAGTGATACCGCTGGCAAATATTTCAAAACTATTTTTCCTAAAAAAATCCAACGGGAGCGCCAACATAAGCGCAACGGGAGCGCAGACAATTTTTTTCTAAAAAAACACTTTATTTTAAAATTTATTTCTTCTACAAAAGCTGTAATTAAATAAACTTAATAAAATTAATATTAAATCATGTCGAATTTATTATTTACTTTAATTTACTCAAAACTACTAAATTCAATTAATTTAACCACTACTGATAGTCAAAATAAGCGATACCGCTAGCAACGGGAGCACCAATGGAAAAGCCAACAAAAGCGCCAACGGGTGCCAACGAGAGCACCAACAGGCGCGCCAACGGGAGCGCCATTATTATAAGAAGATACCGACATTATTTTATTATTATTACACCTCTATTATTTATATTATAAGATGATACCGACTTTTTTTTTTAAATTATTTTTGCAACACAACTATTTTAATAAATTTGAAATATCGTCTTTTATGAAGTTTTTCCTTTTTCTTTTATTACATTTTGTAACTTTTAACGTATTAATAATTTCATAGAAAATTATAATAAATACAGTATCACCCGTGCGTATGCACGGGTAAAATACTAGTGTTAGTATATATAGTACCATCACTCCATAACTCCTTTCCAATCTCACTCACCAACACAGAGAGTAAGAACAAGTAATTTAGTGAGCACATAAAGAATAGAGTGAAAGCATATATATAAGAGAAAAAGAGTTGAGATCGAAGTGATATAAACAAAAAATGGAAACGGAAAAGGCGGTGGAAAGTGCAATAGTTGGAAACTATGTAGAAATGGAAACTGAAGGAAAACCTAAAGACATAAAATCTAGATTATCAAGTTTCTTATGGCATGGTGGTTCTGCTTATGATGCTTGGTTTAGCTGTGCTTCAAACCAGGTTTGTCTTTTGTTATTTTCCCATGATGTTCTGTAATGTTCTGCTAAGTTCATTTCATTTTCCTTGACAAAACTGTTAAATTTATATTTGTCAGGTGGCTCAAGTTCTGCTTACGTTGCCATACTCATTTTCGCAGCTAGGAATGGTATCTGGAATACTTTTTCAACTCTTGTACGGTTTACTGGGTAGCTGGACAGCATACCTGATTAGTATACTGTATGTTGAATACAGAACAAGAAAAGAGAGAGAGAAAGTTAATTTCAGGAGCCATGTGATTCAGTGGTTTGAAGTTCTTGATGGTCTCCTAGGGAAGTATTGGAGAAACGTTGGTTTGGCTTTTAACTGCACATTTCTTCTCTTTGGATCTGTTATCCAACTCATAGCTTGTGCTAGGTAACCTAACCTAACCTACTCCCCCACTCACTCACTCCTCTTCCTTTTAATTAATTCTTTCTTCATTATTTGTTATTTTAATGATATTACCCACAACATCACATGCATCTCCCTGTGATGAATGAATATTGTAGTATTAATGTTGTTGTTACTGATCAATTATCAGCAACATATATTACATAAACGACAACCTGGACAAGAGGACTTGGACATACATCTTCGGAGCTTGTTGTGCTACCACTGTCTTTATTCCATCCTTTCACAATTACAGAATATGGTCCTTTTTGGGTCTTGTCATGACCACTTACACTGCTTGGTATCTCACACTTGCCTCTATCCTTCACGGTCAGGTACTAATTATAATAATAATAATAATAATAATAATAATAATAATAATAATAATAATCGTTTTACATTTATTTAATTATTAACTAGTAGTATACTTTATGAGTATTACTATTTTTTATATTATTATATATGCTGCTGTCTTTATAATTAATAAATGTTATTTTGATTGTTAATTAGGTGGAGGGAGTTAAGCATTCGGGTCCAGCCAAATTGGTTCTATATTTTACTGGGGCCACAAACATTCTCTACACATTTGGGGGACATGCTGTTACTGTGTAAGACACTTGCAGATATATTATATTCCTGTTTATTTAACCTTGTTTCTTTTTAGTTTATCGTTTACGTTTTCATATACTGTACATCCATGTTTCTTTCACACTTGCCCTTTGGACGTATCAATAGTTGGTTGGTACTAGTATAGTGGCTAATTAAGATAATACCAAAATTAACAAATAGGAAAGCGAAATAACCATGCAACAGTTTGGGCTTAACGTCATTTTGATAGTGACTCAACCTTAACATCTGTAGACATAAATAATCTGAGCGTCATCTTAAACCCTTTTTTTCTTTTTTCTCTATATCTATTTGAGAACATCTACATTAATGTATCTAATTTATAGGCACATATCATTTCGTTTATAGACACTCAATTGTCGATTCGATCCTCAAATATCAAGCTTTAGTTTTTCCGTTTGTGTGTCTGGTCCGATCACTTGACCAAAAAATTGCACTTCATTTGAAAATAGAGTGACAAACAACACATTGTGTAAAAAAAAAAAAATAAAAATATTAATTAGTATTTGAAAAATAAATCTGTGTAACCCCAAAATACCCTTGGTAGGCGTGGTGGCAAAAAGTGTCCTTTTTCTTTGGAATCCTTCCGTTTTCTTTTAGCATTTAGCTAGAAAGCCAAGGTTCTTTCTCTAAAATGGTTATAACCCTTTAATGCTTTATTATTATCAGTAAGGAAAACATCCAGCTTTTCTCAGTGATAGCTACAGCTTAGCCTTCAGGTCTCCTCTCCCTCCCATAACACACAAAAAAAACCAAACCTTGAACCAAAATATTCCCCTACTACTTATTTTTCACCCAAAGCAAAGCAAAGCAAAACAGTATCTTTATCAGCTCCTTTATTATGCTAAAGATTAAATATATTGTACTAACGAGGAACTGTTTGTCTTATTGTCTGTTAAGGTAATTCTGATAGTAGTAGTAGATAAAAATTATTGTAAAATTAAAGGAAGATAAATAAAGATGATATTATATAATGTGAGTAATGTTGTTGGTACAGGGAAATAATGCATGCGATGTGGAAGCCACAAAAGTTCAAGGCAATATATTTACTGGCAACACTGTATGTGCTGACACTAACGCTTCCATCTGCAGTAGCAGTGTATTGGGCATTTGGCGACATGCTTCTAAATCACTCCAATGCTTTTGCTCTTCTCCCTAAATCACCATTCCGTGACATGGCTGTCGTTTTAATGCTCATTCATCAGGCACGTTACACATTAATTCACACTCATTAATTATATTCTAATTGTATTGAATGATTTACTTATTAATGGAAAATTATTATTATAATGAATTGTTGCAGTTTATAACATTTGGATTTGCATGCACACCATTATACTTTGTGTGGGAGAAAGCAGTAGGAATGCACGAATGTAAGAGCATGTGCAAACGTGCATTAGTGAGGTTACCAGTGGTGATACCCATATGGTTCTTAGCCATCATATTCCCATTCTTTGGTCCTATCAATTCAGCCGTTGGATCTCTCCTTGTTAGCTTCACCGTTTACATCATCCCAGCCCTTGCTCACATCTTCACCTTCAAATCATCCTCTGCCCGACAGGTATATAATACTATTTAATTAGAATATGATAAACTGAGCACTCATAACATCTGTATATCAATCTGAACACATTAATTATTTCCTGAGTAGTAGTAGTAAAAACAAAGTTAGACTAAATAAAATAAAAAAGGTAGCCATGTGGGTCGTCCTATATCTGAATTCTGAAACATAATTTTAGTTGTCGTAGCCCAATAGTTTGACTCAGCAGAACAGCACAGCACAGCACAGCAGTGTTAGAATTTATTCCTAAGTAATTTGCCATGGGTATTATGGAAAGAAAAATTGTGATAGATAGTGAAGTGTTTGCGTATTGTCACCGTCTAGCAGACCAAACCCCCATTATTTTTTACTATACATTTTTCTTATTTTCATTTAGCACTATTGTTTTTACCTTTGAGAATATTTATATTTATTGTGTGTGTGATGCAGAATGCGGTGGAACAACCTCCCAAGTTTGTTGGAAGATGGGTAGGAACGTTCGTGATAAACGTATTTGTGGTGGTGTGGGTCCTAATAGTGGGCTTTGGATTTGGTGGGTGGGCCAGCATGATCAACTTCGTACACCAGATTGACACATTCGGACTCTTCACTAAGTGTTATCAGTGCCCTCAACCGTCTTTACCACCACCACCACCTATGCCACATCAGCATCTTAATGCCACCGCGCCTTCCCCTCTTCACCACCCTCATCACCACTGAGCATTGTACTCGAGGCTTAACAGAATTGATTTATGCATGGTGCACGCAGAGTGTATGTCCTTGTTATATGGAGGAGAATGATATAGCAGAAAGTTCAGTCACATCCTGCATTTATTCTTGTATTGCCCTTGTCATGTCATCATCATAAATTTCATTATAATCTATTTTTCCTCAATTTCTTTCTCTTTCTAGCCTTATGGTAGTTGAACACTTTGTCATGGTTAGTTCCACAAGAAGAAAAATGAGAAATACAACAAAAAAAAAAGTTTATGAAATTGCACAAATTATCTTTACTTTTTTGGTTATCTTTAAAAAAAATTATATCCCGATCTAATTACTGGGAAGCAATAGATCGAACACAAGTTAGGGTCCGTTTAGATAAACAATTTAATTAAGTGATTATAGCATAAACGTTTATTGTATAAGAGCTTATGCATAAGCTGTTTTTATAATACATGATAAAATGATGTTAAACTGTTTTCATAACTATCTTGAGGATCTTATGGAAACTAGCTGAAAATAGCTTATGAACATGTCATAAGCTATTTTCATAAGTTCTCCCAAACATGATCTACAAAGTCTTATGCTTAGGTAAATAAACTCAAATAAATTCGATCCAAACTAAGTACCTATGAATCGTGTTAAAATTGATACCATATATGACTAAAAAGTTCGGATCTTTCTATTAGTCTCTAAGGGGAGTGATCTTTATATTATAAAGCGTGATAAATGTGATTTATTACATATTATGGCAGTTGTGGCCGTTACAAGACACAGAGGGGGATTCTTAGAGTCTTTAATAATCGGGGCCGGCCTTGGGCTGTCATGCGGTGTGTGTCGCACAGGCCCAAGCCCAATGTCTTAATTTTGGGGCCCCCAAAATGCTAGTTGTGTATAATATATATAATAATAAAACATTGAGCCATAACAATGACACTTGATTAGCGGAGTGGTAGGCGCGTGGTTGCTAGGATTTAGCGCATCAGTCTTGAGTTCAATGCTCACTGGAGACATTTTTAATGATTTAAATCAGTTTTATAAAAATTGTTTGGAATTTTTTTTCCTTAAAATGTCAAAATCAAGAGTTAAACCCATCACATTGTTCTCTTCATGCAATACAAAAACCACTAAACCAGAAATGCTTTATTGATACAAGTGTAAGTATATTAATAGACTACAATTCATTTCAATATTATAGTAAACTATAACACAAACTTCATTTAAAATTTGAATGAAATAGTTTGGGGTTTTTGTGATTCATTCGATAAAAGTATAATTAGGGGTCCATTTTTTAAATTTGCACAGGGTCTCAAATTTGTTTAGGACGGCCCTATTAATAATGAAATGTCTTGTACCAAACGTTACAAATGATTTCCCCGACTGAGGGATGGGGAAGATCTTCTGATTGATATGAGCCGACCGGGTGGGAGTTGGCAGTGACGAAGCTACATAGTAATGAGGAGGTTCACTTGAACCCCCTGGAAAAAAAAACATATTTATATCCTATATAAAAATATTTTCATCCATTTATCCTCTATATAAAAATAATTTTGAACTCACTGAAATTATAATTTTGCATTAAGACCCCTAATTTTTCACTCAATTGCACTTAAATACCTCACGCAAACACTTCACTAGGCCAATTATGAGTTGTAAAATTTATTTATTTAAATATATTAAAGTTGTTTTTCGTTACACTTTTAGCAATTTATCCTTTAAAAAATTTTGAACCCCTGACTCCGGGTCTTGCATCCGCCATTGGAAGTTGGAATGAGCTTCCCCTCCTTAGGGCTAGAGGTGTTCGATTGAGCTTCTATGAGTCCTAGTTGGTCTGGTTGAAAACAAAGCCCTTCAGGCGGCAAGCACGAGTGCGAAGTCGTTCTAATAATAAGTAGGGATCGATTGAACTTGAGTCCTTTGGGTGTTGAGCCCTTCAGTTTTTTAGGTGGTAGTCCTTAGGTATTATTGTTACTTGACAATTATGGTTGATAAGTCGTATCTCACGTATATGACTCTTTGACTATTTGACTTTGACCATACCACCTTGGTTTCCTTCTTTTGATTGACGTTTTCTTCCTTATAAATGTTTGGCTTCCTAACTTGTTCCTCCATCCACCTATAAGGGGTGCTCGAGTTGGAGTTGTGTGTTTCAAGTTTCTTCCCTTCTTTTTCTTTTTGTGTTGCGTCTTGATGGCGTTTTGTTGATGCTTTATTTTAGTGTTATGGTTACCTCTACCTTCTTGAGCTTTATGGACATTCTTGAAGGTAATTGGTTATGTTCTAAGAGTGCAAGAAAATTCAACGAGGGAGTTATTTATCTGAGAGTTGTGGATCTCCGTGCTTTTGTGCTCTTCTTCTGTCTTCGGGAATGCCTAGAAAACTCAATATGCTCCGTTCGGTCAAAATGATTCGGGTTGCTCTTAGAAATGCAACCTTCGTCATCCATTCCAGGTCCATTGTCTTCCCATGGTTGTGGATGGCGAAGGAGTCCATCGTGATGATGGTCGAACGAAGCTGGAGTCGTGTTCCTTTGTCTGCGCCTAATTTAGGCAGCTTGCTGACGACCTAGATGGAGTGTTGCTAGCTCCTTGGCACTGGGGATTTTGTTGCTAGTAGTAACCGCCGAAGTTAATCTCTAACTTTTGTCTTTCGCCCTGCTTGGGGGTGAGGTGGGGGGCCTGCAGCACAAATAAGAAGAAAGCCTGTAGTTTCTCGACAAACAATGTTATTTTTTTGTTTGGATGAATGTAATAGGGATTGAGGGTATTAACCAGGGATTCAGATTAGGTGCAATCTCCTATCTCTCTAGTGTCTTCCCATTGTTAACCAAGGCTAATGGTTAACTATTTACAACAACTAAAAATAACAGTTATGATGTAGTTGCACATGATGTACTAAAATTAGCTCAATACTAAGTTTTGTTTGCTTAAGAGTATGTTTGGATGAAGTACTTTTTTATTACAAATAAGGTATTTTTGGTGGTAAAATATTTTACCTTCAAATTTTTACTCCAAAAATACTTCATCTAAACACACCTGAGTTAAACTCTTTTTTTTTTCTTTTATACACATATTGAGACCTATTTTGATAGTTTTACATCCAAAAATAATTTTGATCCGAGTAATCTGAACTATTTTTATTCTGAAGTGATATTGACGCGCGCACTATGTACCCATTTTATCGGTGACTAATATACGTCGAAAAATCTTGTTGGTCACGTGTACTATTGGACTATGCCGACACGCGTGGTTTTCACCTTCTAATAATAATTTTTTTGTCACACTCAAGACTCGAACTTGAGATCTTAAGGTGTGTACGTGATCCGAGCTCAATTACCAGTACTCGGTTGTTGGAGTAATCTAAACTACTATATGAATTACAAAAGTCATTTTTTTAATTTCGTTTAAATATAAATTATGCTATCTTTGTTCATGCATGTATCTAAAGCGGTCGATCGATCTGGATAGTAGGTAGGAGATGAGATTGATCAGTAACGGTTTCGGCTGAGGTTGATATTCCGAGATTGAGGAGGCCGATCTTGAGGGGGGCGATCTTGAGGTGGCCGATCTTGAGGTGGCCGATCTTGAGGTGGCCGAGATTGAGTTTGTGGCCGATCTTGAGGTGGCTGATCTTGAGGTGGCCGATCTTGAGGTGAGGTGTACCTGCAAAGTCACTCTGATGCTAAAGTCAGGCGTAAATTGACGGCGGCAACATGAGGATTTGTATTCCAACATTGAGAATTTTCGATTGAAAGTGCATGTCGAGCTCCTGTTTGTGATGGAAGAAAGATGCCGACGACGTCGATGCCAATGCCGACGCCGAGGTCGACACCCGTAAGGAGTAAGGGAACCGAATTAAAGTCTTGATGTTTGCTGAACTAGAAGAAGAGACGAGGTCGAAGAATCTGACTTAGTGTTGGTTCCACGCCGTGCATCGTTGCCGACGTCCTCCGCAGAGGTTGGTGTCATTGAGGTCGGACTGTGGAAGATCCAGAACGGGAGTTGCTGAAAATAACATTGAAGCAGATCCGAGGAAGATCCTGAATTTGTTGGAGTCAAGAAGACCGATCTGTTTCGCCGAAATCGAGTTATGAATCATATGCGCATGCGTCCCTGATTTAGAGCAAAACTATGGCGGTGTTGCGTGACGGCAGAGCACGGAAATGTCTGGGAGACAGATCCTCTCGGTAGATAATTAGATGTAGAGATGGATTCTTGACAACGAACTTTCTCGCAGTACTTGAAAAAGAATGAGGAAAGGACTTGAGTGAGTTGCCGATCTTGTTGAGTTTGCGCGCGAGCTTGTGAGAACGCGTTCGGGCGAGCGACCGGCAGACGTCAAAGGAGACTTCGACACGCCAAGTAAAGCGGTTGATCTGCGAGACCGACGATCCTTGCGGTGATATTGATTTCAAGACCGTCAATGGTGACACCGATATTAATTGCGTCAAAGCGGTGTTCTTTGGTATTGTAAATTGAATGAATTCTTTATGCTTCTTGATGCACTTGCAGCAACTTGATATTGAATTCTTGAATTCAGGAGCTTGACCATTGACGAGATTGCAAATTAGGTGCAGTGCCTGCGTAAAGGAGAAATGATCTTCCCTAGATGTAAATTCCTTGAACACAAAAGGAACCGTCATGAATGCAAAATCCGGATTTATCCTCATCTTCAAAATTCAAACATAATTTCTTGTATCTCGGAGCAAGCACCAGCATGTCATTAAAGTTGTTGTCATAGGTCCAAAATGTTGATTTGGTTAAACTTCTAGCTTCAAGAGATGTGGCATTCACTTGCCCATATATTCCTCAAGCTAGATGTGGCATTCACTTGCCCATATATTCCTCAAGGTCGGCCCATTAATTTGAGATGAGGCCAAGTCAGTAGGTGATGTTTATTTCAGGGTCAACGCAGTATACAATTAGCAAGACAAGCGGTACACCAGGGAGATCGGAAATTTTAAGCTAGATGTCACTGCTTCTTTGAAGCGAAACTAACCAGAGTACGACGTCCGAGTTGGGGCGTAATGCGAACTTGAGATCGGCATCTGACATGAACCAAGTGCCGAGTTGGTCATTTTTGACGGAGAACCGAGTTCGCAAGGTGGATTGCGGCGTTGAAGTCGGGATCGAAGTGTTAGTTGTCGTCGCTGGCACCGGACTGGAAAGTGCCAGCGCTAAAGTCTTTATTATTTTGTGGAGGACGATTCACGGAGGGCGACGCTGAGAAGTGTTCGGGCCAACATCGCAAAAAGAGGAGGAATCAGAAGCGCTCGGGATTCATTAATCCGATTTGGCATCCGATTTAATTTTCTTGAACTTGCTTCGGCATTGATCGATTCGAGCTTGTGAGGCGGCGTGCGAGGTTGGAGTAAATCGGAATGCAAACTAATGTTTCGCAAACTAATGTTCGTTCTCACCACTACCAAACTCTCGGCGATTCGATCGTAGATCTGGATTGAGGACCGGAGACCAAGCACCTTGCTCCTTTCGATTTGTAACTGTTCATTGATTGTAATGTCGGAATAGAATGCCTTGTAAAAGCTAAGTCTATGCCGAGATTCAACATATAACGTCGTCCTGGGAGCAACTCTCCAGTCAAAGAGGTTCGACATGTAATGTCGGAACAGAATGCTTTGAAAAAGCTAAGTCTATGCCGAGATTCAACATATAACGTCATCCTGGGAGAAACTCTCCAGGCAAAGAGGTTCGACATGTAATGTCGAATAGAATGCTTTGAAAAAGCTAAGTCTATCTTAGAGATTCAACATATAACGTCGTCCTGGGAGCAACTCTCCAGGCAAAGAGGTTCGACATGTAATGTCGGAACATAATGCCTTAAAAAGCCAAGTCTATCCGAGATTCAACATATATCGCCGTCACGGGAGCAACTCTCCGGGCTAAGAGGTTCGACATGTAATGTCGGAATAGAATAGAATGCCTTGAAAAAGCCGAGTCTATGCCGAGATTCAACATATAATGTCGTCACGGGAGCAACTCTACAGAGCAAAGAGGTTCGACATGTAATGTCGGAATAGAATGCCTTGAAAAAGCTAAGTCTATGCCGAGATTCAACATATAACGCCGATCACGGGAGCAACTCTCAGCTAAGAGGTTCGACATGTAATGTCGGAATAGAATGACTTTGAAAAAGCTAAGTCTATTGATAAGTGATCAAATCACATGGAAGAGATGCGAGCCGTCCGATATGGCGGTGCGATCCGAGTGGTTGATTTATGGATATGGGCTTTGGTGTTTTAGTAAGCCCATCGATGGTGCTTT
The DNA here is from genome assembly GCA_020916435.1 of Oxytropis ochrocephala. Lineage (NCBI taxonomy): Eukaryota > Viridiplantae > Streptophyta > Magnoliopsida > Fabales > Fabaceae > Oxytropis > Oxytropis ochrocephala. Next base: position 75,992,567 of record CM037094.1, on the reverse strand, counting down.
TGGAAGTGGTTTGTTTTTAACAAAGATACTTTTACTCCATAACAAAAGGTCTTAGCATATGAGGTGTCAAGCAATGAGTTAATGTTTGTGCCACGAGGACCATAGATTAGTAAATTAAAAGTATGACGTCTATGACGTCTTTACCTCATATATGAACGGCAATAGGAAATCAAAAGCATCAAAATCAAAAGCATCATACATGGTGGAGCTTAAAGCAAAGATGTTCACCGATACCATGCAAGAATCCGACTTGGATTAGGCTACGTCTATCTTGGAGGAGAAGTGGGGGTTATCACCCGTGGGCTCGGTGATGAAGCTGGAATCTCTCCTTGTCAGGAGACCACAGTCGAACCGAAGTGGAGTTTCCCCGAGTTAAATTTGTATCTTTGTGCCGACCTTTGGACTGAACTCAATCTCCACGTAGGCACCCTTAAACTAAATGACGAGGTTCACAGATGGAGCTGCTGAACTTGTACTAGGAACTCGCCGAATTTACACATGGTTGAACGTGTTATTGATATGATTCATCAAAATTCACTGAACTCGTAATGCGAAGGCGAGCGCCTCTTGGCATTGGTTGTGGATCCATCGTGAATCAGAAATTGATTGTTGATCCATCTCGACATTCCAAGAATTGAGCGAAATTAAGTAACATCACCTTGAAGCGAAAGTCGTTTTAACGATTTCTGGATCCGTCGTGAATTAGATCCAAATCTTTATCTTGAGGATGTTCAAAGTTGCAGGGATCTGGTAAAAGAGCTGCTCTGGCGAAATCCGAATCCGGATCCTGAGCCTGCCGGTTTTCGAAGCAACTTCGTCGGCGTTTATCGTTACCAGCTTCGTCCATAGTAGTGAACCGACGTTTGAACCGAATTTGCGGGAGCTTCGCGTTTTGATTATTGATGGAGAACGGACTGTCCCGAGCCTCGTGTTCTTGTTGTCAATACGAGGCACTTCAAAAGGGTTTGTAAATATAGAAAAGAAAGGCCTATATATTGATGATCTTCAATTTAAGGGCGCTTCCTTCCCCAAACAGGATAATGGTCTTGTGATGTTGAGGTGAAATAATTCAGCATATATGATGATGGTGGGCTTATCGATCGGTATTCATCGAATATCTTTGTCGAGTATTCCTTGCTTTAATGAGAAAGAGCAAACGAACTATTCGTTTGGAATTTGAAACCGAGTTATCATAATTGGAGTTTTTTGTGTGGCGTATTTCATTCAGTTACAGCTTCTGAGCTGAACTTCATTGTGCCTTCTTTGAATTGTTCTCGTGTTACTGTTGTCATGGTATTCACTATTCATATAAGGTTTCTTTAAATGATGATGATTGTAACAATAGTAGCAGTGAGACTTGCCAATTGTTTCGGGCAGCCAAAGTTGTATGAGATTCACAGAATTTGCCAATGCCAAATAATTATATTGAGTTCCACACATTAAAAATAGAATAATTGAGTGATTGTAAATGCAATAATGGTAATAACTTTCTGAATAGAAACTAGGTTGGGCTATACCCTGCCCCCCTGTTTGATCTTGGTTTTTACGATGTGGAATGCTTTGAAAAAGCTAAATCTAGTAAGCGAGATTAAATAACGGCGTCTGATTTAGAATGCTTTGAAAAAGCTTATTGCATTAATAATTGATACTAACATCGTGTTACTGTTGTCAATCCGAAGTTGTTTGATGAATCCGAACCACTTCACTCCCCTGGAACCAATGTGTACGCGCCACTTTGCGATCCGGGGTTTTCCTAGACCGGTGTAGGCGACGTTCCTGCCTCGGGAGGGTCTCCTGGCGTTTAGAATGTTGCCCTTGTGGTGAGGATGAAGCAAAGGAGGAATGTTCCTTCTTCCATGTCTTTGTGGGGGTTGAGTGTGAACCTATTGAACAGAATGAACTTGGAGAAATATGCAAAAAGAAAAGTATAACCTGTAACTCAATGGGATTATTAGAATGGGTCGAGTTGTTGCTTCTCGAGATCTTCAAAGTAGGAGTTGAATTTGGATGATGTGTTGGACTCGTAGGCGGCCCATGGAGAATCACATTAGGCAGTAGCATAGCTGTCCATATTGATAGGCTAAATAAAGTACATGATGCTTCTCGAGATCTTCAAAGTAGGAGTTGAATTTGGATGATGTGTTGGACTCGTAGGCGGCCCATGGAGAATCACATTAGGCAGTAGCATAGCTGTCCATATTGATAGGCTAAATAAAGTACATGATGCTTCTCGAGATTGAGTTTGACGTCAGAAGCATGGATGTGATTCTTTCAAATCCAAATAATGTTTGTTATTTTTATCTTCCTCCTCGAAGAAGATTTGACCAACAAATTTTGTAATTGTGACATCGCATTTTGATGTTTGGAGAATGGAGCAATTTTGATGTGAAGAGTGGAGCTCAACGCACGCATGTCATGATGAAGTCCGAGGTTGGAAACACTTGCGAGGTGTAAAGGATGCATTCTGTTGAGGATTTTCTGATTTTGCCGTTTTAAAGGAGATTTAACCTCTTGATCGTGAGCCAGGACCTTAGTTGAGATGCCATTACTGATCAGAAAAGAAGGTGAAAGTAATTAAATTCAAGTTACTCCCACTGTGGTCGCCAATGTTCTGTATCGTATCTAAGGGTCAGTCGATCCTGGATAGTAGGTAGGAGATGAGATTGATCAGTAACGGTTTCGGCTGAGGTTGATATTCCGAGATTGAGGAGGCCGATCTTGAGGGGGCCGATCTTGAGGTGGCCGATCTTGAGGTGGCCGAGATTGAGTTTGTGGCCGAGATTGAGGGGGCCGATCTTGAGGTGGCCGAGATTGAGTTTGTGGCCGAGATTGAGGGGGACGATCTTGAGGTGGCCAATCTTGAGGTGGCCGATCTTGAGGTGGGGTGTACCTGCAAAGTCACTCCGATGCTAAAGTCAGGCGTTGGAGAGTTAAATGCCAGTATTAGTGGGTCAATAATGTGTACCTTCACCTTAGTCATAAATGTTATATTTATAAGTCAAAGAGTCTTGAGTGAAGGGATCTGGACTGTGTATTGAGGAGGTGCATTGTGAGCTATTAATGAGTGGACTTGGGCCTTGGTGTTATTGGTAGCCCAATAACTTTGTTTTTGAGAGAGGGGGTGTAGATAACGAAGATACTTTTACTCCATAACATATACTAAATTCACTTTCAAAGTGGATGTCGTATATTAAAATGTGTTTTTGTTAAAAAAAAAAAAACTCAATATCCCTAGAATAAAACATTTCCAAAAGAGAAATGACAAAGAAAGAAAAAAAAAAAAGAGAATTCTCATATGTTCCATGTCCTTGGAAATGCAAAACACAAAATGGAATTGGTCTGCCTTTTTCTTCTACAAAAAGAAGGAGTGTGTAGCTGGCTTGAAAATGATTAGAGATGAAATAAAGGCATAGCGTTGTTCAGCTTAGATAGGTGGAAATTATAGTTCCAACGCATCTTTTCCTTTCCAACATGTTCCCCAGGCTTTTGCAACGATTCAAAGAGCAACAGAGAGAGTTGAGTGGATGAAGGAAAAGAAAAGCGCCAAATCAAACAAAACCCAAACAATTAAAGAACAAAGGCACACAGTAGAGGTGCCGTATATTCATTCTGTTATCTATACGTACGCACTGAGCAATGAGCAATGTTTATGCCAGCATAAAAAATAAGGCTGCTGTAACAACTGTAGTAATTGACACTACACATAACATACTAATAGTCATATGTTAACATATGCAGAGAGTTTTGGGTGGGGAATCTAATAATTATCTTCCTCCCTCAAAAGGCTAGTGAATTGAATAGTGACAATGCGATTTTACTATGATCTAACTAAAATAAACAGACCTTTCATGCGAGTTCTGAAACCATACACAGCTTTTTTTATACGACAGGCATGCACAATAATAACCCGGGAAAGAACGAACATAGAAAAAAGGAAAAGAAGAAATTTCAGCCATACAGTAATAAAGCCTTGAGTCTTTTCAGTTAAAAGTCATCTTGTCCATTTATTGCTTTGTTTAACTACATTTCAACTTTTCTTTTTCGAAAGAAAAGAAGAGAATGGCATATTTACTTCGGAGACAAATTTTATGGATAAAGAGTCATTTTGCTTCCTCAAAGTGTTAGAAGTGCGTCGATTTGATTCATCACTCGACAAAAAAAATGCAAAAAGGTTCTCCACGGGTATTCTACAATAAAGTCAATTTAGTCTCTCACGTTAAATTTCATCCTTAAAATTTGTCAATGGGTCGGGCCAAGCGGCCGCCACTACCGCCCATCTGCCAAGCGGTGTATCTGAGCGGTCGGTCGTGCCAATGATATTCGGATGGGCTGCAAAATGTAAGACCCAAGCCCGTCCAACACTAGCCCATGGGCCAGCGGGCGGCCCAATGGGGCGACCCTAACGAGCCACAAATCATTGACTTTTTAGAATTTTGTATAAATGAAAATTAGAATTTCCAACCACTATGTATAAATCAAAATCAAAACTATAACTTCAAACACAAATGCTTGAACTTGCATATCAAGTTGATTTCATATGTATGAAAAAAAGATGGAAAGTTGGTATACTGTGATTAAATTCTCATGATATTACCGACTCAAAAATTTGAGTTACCAAATCTTATTCGCTTTGTCTCTAATTTATTTGTTTCTTGAGTGTGATTCATTAGGATTAGGATTAGATTAGGATTTGATTGGATAACATTAAAAACAACATGTATAGCGATTGTCATATTTAAAATTAAAAAACAATAACAATAACAAACGGGTCGGCCCGAAGCCCATTGGGCGGGCCGCCCCAATAACATCATCGGGTCAATCGGTAGGGACAAAAACATACCGTTGATTTTGGGCTACTATTTTTTAGAGCCCAAGGCCGCCCAAAAAATCGGGTCATTGGGCCGGCCCACTGGGCCGGACCCAAATTGACAGCTCTATCCAATTATCACGTCCATTATGATGTGTCTGCATCAACAATTTCATAAAAAATGTGACTTTTCCAATACCACCATACAAATTAATGTAAAAGTCATTATAGTGCTTAATCTCGTCCAACAAATTATTTCTCACAGAAAGTCAAGCATCCTGAAAAATAAATGTCATTACTTAGAAAAATTACCTAAAAAATCAAGACTTGAGGTGCTAGCTCAGTGGTAAGAGCTTAACCTTGTATCCTCAAGGAGTTTAGCTCAAATCTCATCAGGGACAGTTGTAAACAGACCATTAGTGCCACTTTGATTAATAAATTTTCCCCTTCCCCATTTTTTTTTTAAAAAAGTCTGCAACCAATACGACATCATTTGAGATGTGAGCTACTCTTGAAGTTGCACCATTTTCTTCTATTTTGTAGTCCCCTGAATCAGTAAAAACGCAAAAAGAAGGAAACAAATCAAATTGCTGGACATGCTAATAATACATAGATGCAGTCGCATTAAACCGAACCGATTCGGTTCCCTTTCACTTTGAACTCTTTCGGCACCCAATGCTTTGTGTCAACAATTTGCGAGAATCACCCCAAATCCATTTTAAATGGTGCAGTGTAGCTTAAGCGAACGGTTCGATAATGAGGACAAAACCAAGCGCGTTTTGGAAGAAGGAAAAACCCAAATGCGGCAAGTTTCGGGGACCAAAATGAAAAATGGTTGGTATGGATGATACCTTAGCATAGTTGGCAATGTTGAGTAGTTGAGTAGAAGGTTAATGATGAAGGTGAGGAGGGTAGGGTTTGGAGTGGAGAGATGGGAGGTTTGGGGCGTTTGAGAGAGTGTGTTGGAGTTGGAGGAGAAGAAGAGGGAGGAAGGATAGGAGAATCTAAATGAGTGTAAGGTTATTTTAGTAAATGTATAGAGTGCAGGAGTGTGTGGTGAGTAGGAGGGGTTGTGAAAAGAAAGTCACTATTATTTTGTTTAAAAAATCCCATTTATCATTCAGCTATTGAAGCCCAACCCATCTTCTTCTTTTCTAACCTATAGTAGTGATTTCCATTTTATCTCTTAGTTAGATAAATTCGTTTTGAGTTTTCAAAATCGTATTTATCTATTAAATATAAGTCTGTCTTCCAACTTTTTAAGCTGTAATTAATTTTAATTTGTCAAAAAATTATTATTATTTTTAAAAAATGAAATAGATATAGATACAGATGATTTTTAGGTTGTCGGGACGCATTCACGATTTACAGAACATCGGTAAAAGAAAAACAACTAGTGTTTACTAATAAAAAGATATAAAATATTGTAATGAAAAGATATAAAATATTGTAACAAGAAATGAATGAAAAAGGAATCAAACCTAATCTAAAAATTATAAAACACAACTAAAAATTTATTAAAATCAACATAAGATTATGCAAAAAATTGGTGGGAGTAGAAAAATCAACATCCTACAGTAGTTAGTTACTTTCCTGCAACTTGAAGAAATCGGCCCACTCCAATTTGGGAAGGACCCATTGGAAAAGGTATAAAATAAATGAAATAATAAATATGTCCCTATTTTTATTAAACTAGTTCATTCACTACAAGAAAAGCTTTTTTAGCCACCAAAGAATTGCCACGCAGAACTTATTAAAATCGATAATTTGCCGCAGATTTGCGACGGCATGTGTAAAAAATAGAGCTTGAAATTTCATTGGTGTTTGCCATGGGTTTGCCACAGACATGTGAAAGGACAGAAATTTGCGACAGAGATGCTGTGGCAAGTCCGTGGCAACGCATAGATAAAATTAAAACGAGCCCGATCCCTAAATTAGAACGTCCCTCTCCCTAAATCTATTTCGTCGCTCTCTACGCTCTCTCTCTCTCTGTCGCGCCTCACCTCAAACTCCTCCTCCGACCTCCACCCTCCACCTCGTCCAGGCCTCCTCCGCCTCCTCCATCGCTAATCGAGCTCTCTGGCCACCGGCAGCATTTAACGTTCTCCTCTTCCTCTCTCCTCTCCGTCGCGCCTCACTAGAGCTGTTTGTTTCTCCACCGTTTCTCCTCCGAACTCCACCATTTCGCTTGTTGCTCCTCCTCTTCCCCACTTGTAGGTAATTTCTATTATCTTTTTAATTTATATCCCTAAATTTCACTGATTAAAAAAACCCTAAACCCTAAATTTCTATTTTACTAGATTTAGTATTTATCTTCAATTAAGATGTGCTTAGCATGACATTGTTACTTTTCATGATTTTTATGATTTTTTTGTCTTAAGACATTTCACTAGATTTAGGATTTTTTGTTAAATATTTGGCTTTGTGCATGATGGAAATAGCACGCAGCAACGGGAGGAGCAAATAAGCGCGACAACAGGAGGAAATAGCACGGCAGCGGGAAGCGGTATGCACGACAACAACAACTACTTGAATACATATTTAACCATTCTGGGATTCCAGTACCTCCACTTGATTGGCAGCCGCCCGAGCAGGACCAGCCCGCCCAGCAGGACGACAACGAAGATGCAAATGATGGAGACGGTGGAGATCATGGAGACCGCCCTTATGGGAGGGTTATTGACGACATCTAGGTAATCTATGTTTTAATTAAGGTGCAAATTTTCTTAGTTTTATTAATTAATTAGTAATCATTATTGTTTTTGTTTTATTAGGTATATTGTTCAGAGTTGGAGTTGAAGATGCTTCGTCAGAATTTTTTGAGTTTACTGGATCTTAGTGTAGTTTATGTATGTTTGACATAATCTAGTGGTATGTTTTGATATATTTTGATATTTGGTATGTTTGACACTTTTAATATTAGTCTAGTTTATGTTTAACTAAGTTTGTGGTTTGGATTGACACTTTGAACATTACTGATATGTTTTGGTATTTGATATTTTGTATGTTTGACACTTTTAACATTAGTGTAGTTTATGTATGTTTGAATTGGTGGATTAGAGTGCGAATTGAATTGGCGGGAAGTATTGCAAATATGAATGACAATGTAATTATTGAGTCACGAATTGAATTAGCGGGAAGTATTGCGAATATGAATGACAATGCAGTTATTGTATTGGAGAGTATGGATTGAATTGGTAGGGAAAGACGATTGAATTATTATTTTTTTACGTAGCGACGGAATTTTTTTTGGTAGTCATTGTGTTTGCCACAGAATTTTTAACAATTTGCGGCGACATTTTAAAAAAATTCAAAATTATTTGCCCTTTGCTGCGGCGAGATTTGCGGCCGCTTTGCCACATGAATTTTGCGACGGACTTGCGGCGAGTTTGCCACGGGCGTATTTGCCACGGGTAATCCGTGGCAAACCCGTTATGCGACAGCGTTTTTGCCACCATTATTTGCCGTCGCAAATCGTGGCAAATTCATATTTGCGATGGGAATTTGTACATTTGCGACGGATTAATTTATCTTTTTATAATTTATTCTTTTAATCATGCATGTTCCATTTTACTTAGTAATCTTTATGTTATTTTACAAATCACTTTCTTTGCTTTCTCTTCTATGTTTCTATCCTAAGTCAAACATCAAATCACGGTCTTATTAATAAGAAAATCAAATCAGAAAATTACTAGTACTTGTCAAATTTGTGATTTGTTAGTTCACACCCACACGAACCAATATATAGTTGTCAAGTAGGTCATCATCTAAGTCAGCCTACTCCAACATTCAAAGAAAAACTTGTATGAGCCAAAAATTTATGTGGTTGTGTAAAGAAGTAATGCCCATAATTTGAAGAGGTAATTGCCTATTAGAAATAGAGAGTCATGAGAACAACAACAAAGCCTTATTCCACTAGGTTGGATCGGTTACCCAGATCACTCGACGCAATAGTGGTTTGTCATGAATCATGTCTAGTAGTGAATCCATTGATTTTAAAAATTATTTTTAAATAGTTTTTTTTGTAGTTTTTCTTGTTGTTCCTCTTTCATTAGCAACTAGGTTGCCCTCCATCTGAAACAAATAGATATGAGTGAGAGCATTGCGAAAAGAAGCAGAACGATGAAGTGGCGAAGGGACAAAGTTCACGTATTAGACCGGTTAAAGAAATAGAAGAGATAGATATGTCTCTTAGTTTGGTTAAAGAGAAAGAGAGGAGAAATGATATTATTTTTGGAAGGACAAGAACACCCTTAAACTGAAAAATAATATACAATTAACTAAATATTTATTTTAATTAGTTAAATAGTTATCTAACAATTAATTTAATTAGCTAAATATTTATTTTAATTAGCTAAATAATTATTTTGACGGTTTAATTTAATTAGGTAAGAAAGAAATTAGAGTGAGTAAAATAAGGGTAAAATGGTAAATGAATAATTAATTTTTTATAAAGAATGTTAGTGGAGGAGCGGGAAATGAATAGCTGACATTACCTATAAAGAATTAATTACTTCTCTTTCTCTATTTCCTATTTTTTTCTCCTCTAACAAACAAGAGAAAATTACCCTATTTTCCCCTCCTCTCTTCTGGATCTGGATTGTATGCCGTCACTAGGACCATGCAGTCATGCAATCAAGTGTTAATTGTTACAAATGTGCCATGTCATCATCCTTTTTATTTTTTAATTAAAAACTGTTTATCAATACACTTGACTGCATGACTATACCGTCTTTTTTACTGCATACTATCTGAATCTATCTCTTCCCTATTTTTCTCTCAACAAACATAGCGTTAGTGTTGTTTAAAAATATTTTTCTAATAGACTTTGGCTCTATTTGGCAAAGTCCCAATTATTTGAAACATAGCGGTTGGTAAGCGGTTGGTACTGAGATAGAAAAAATTAGACCTGTTTGGTAAGCAGTAGCAGGTAGCGTTTTTGGGGTAGCTTATAGCGTTTTTTGAAACGCTACTTCAAGTAGCGTTTGAACTTATAGCTTATAGCATCTCATCTTTTTAGTCCTTTTTACCCTCATTATTTTTATAATATTCCATCTTTATTCTCAACAAAATAAAATAGATATTTTTATACCCAGTGAGTCTTGGTATGTGACCTCTAATATTTGTACGCCCGTCTTTTTAATAAGCTACTAGACTCTCGTCATGCTCTGCCTGCAGGTTTTTTTCTTCTGTTGATATAAATTGGGTATTCTCATGCAGAACCATGCAAAAACAAATTTCTCGAAGTGGGTAAGATCACAATGGGTGGCAAAACTCGCCTCAAGAGATTTAACTGAGATCTTGTATGTTTGGATTCATTTTGTTGACAAAACTACAAAAATGTCATTCATATTTTTGTCTTTTTGGCTAAATGTTTACCCTCATTTTTAGCAAAACTACAAAATTGTCATTACTTTTTCTCAAAATGATCTTGTCTTTTCTCAAAATGATTCTCTCTGTTTTTATCAAAACTACCAAACTACAAAAGTGTCATTACATTTTTTTGTCTTTTCTAGGAAATGTTTACCCTCTTTTTGTTGTTAAAACTACAAAAATGTCATTCATACTTTGTCTTTTTTTGCTATGTGTTTGTCATCATTTTTAGCAAAACTACAAAATTGTCAGTTGGTCTTAATTTGGTGTGAGTGTGTCTCAATCATAGAGGAAGTTAAATGATACGGTATACAAAAAAATCATGCATGTCGTTTTTTTAGATAAGCAAAAACATATATTGAAGAGAGTACAATGAGTACTCTAACCCATGGTACAAATCAAAGCAGTTCATAAAAGCGCTTAACAATACCTCCCTCAATACAATAAACTCCTACCTAGTAACATACTTACATACGTATGTTTTTTTTACAATATATTTGTAAGTCATTATTGGTTGTTTTTTCTGACACAGGTCATTATTGGTTGTTGGTTTGTACCTTAATTAGTAGGATACCCGCAAGCGTGCATATGCATGGATCTTTGTCATGTTCTTTTTATAAATGAACATAGACAGTATTTAAATAGTATGAGCATTACCTGTGAAAATAAAGACAAATTTAAAGTAGATAAAAATGAGTTTCAAATAAAAAAATAGATAACTATTAAAATCTAAAAATGTAAAAGTATCATTTAAAAACAATTGTGCATTTAACTCGTGTCTTTATATATATCATTACAGTTATCCCCTTATTTTTTATTTATCAGTGTAGGTATCTCATGTTTTTAATGTATCAGGGCAGATATCTCATAGTTTCAATTGATTATTTGAGTTGATTAGTAGATAGTAAAAGATAGATAGTAGATTATCAATAAGAAATCTTTATCCGGTGTTTGTTTATATATCAGTGACAATTATTTGTCCTTTTTAGGTATTAGTGACAAATATTTGTCATGTGTGTTTTAAATATTAATCAGCCTTCTTGTTTTTTTAGATAGTAGGTTTATAGTAGTCTTCAAAAATTATAATTATGAATGACAAATATTAATCCCGTGTTTTTCTATATATCGCTGCATTTATCCCGTGTTTTTTATATATCAGTGCAGTTATCTCGTAGTTTCAACTGATTATTTTAGTTGATTAGTAGATTAAAGTAAATAGTAAAGGTTAGATAGTAAATTATCAATAAGAAATTTTTGTTTTATATTAATTAGTAGTTTAAATAGTCATTAAGCCTTCTTTTTTTTAGATGGTAGGTTTATACTTTATATTAGTCTTCAAAAATTATAATTATCAATGGTAAATATCAATCCCAATCCAACGTAGTTATCCGTGTTTTTATATATCGGTCATGATTATCTCGTAGTTTCAATTGACTATTTTAGCTGAGTAGTATATTGTAGTAGATAGTAAAATATAGATAGTAGATTATCAATAAGAGGTGATAGTAGATTATCAATAAAAGTGTAAACAGATTTTGAAGAGAAAAGAGAAGATAATTTTAGTAGAGTAATTTTGGTAGAGTAATTTTGGTAGAGTAGTGTTTGTATAAATTTAGAAATTTAATTAAAAAAACTAAAGTGTTGTGATAAGAGAAATGAAATAATTGTTTATGTGAAAAATAAAATAAAGTAAAAAGAAAAAGTGAAGAAAAAGACTGTAATAGGAAAGGAGGAAAAAAAGTGTAAGAAGAAAGAGAAAAAAAAGGAAGAAAGAGAGTGTAAGAGAAAAGTGGAAAGGAGGAAAGAGTATGTAAAAATAAAGACAAAAAGTTGGAGAAAGTGAAAAAGTTGGAGAAAGTGAAAAGTTGTTTTTGTTTTTCAGTGAGTCATTTACATTTTTACCTTCAATTAGTATAGGTGTCATTTTTCCCAAAGGACTATATAAGTAATTCTGATAGAGTAGTAGTTGTATAAATATAAATACTAGTAGGATACCCATGAATACATACGGGTGCTACCATATTTTTTTCATGAACGAACTTAGACATAATTTAAATAGTTTGGACAACACCTCGTGAAAAAAAGACAAATTTAAAGTAGTTAAAAAGGAGTCTCAAATAAAAAATTAGATAAATATTAAAATCAAATTATCATTTAAAAACAATTTGTGCATTTATCCCGCGCTCTTTTATATATTAGTGTCGGTGTTGTTATTAGTGTTTTTTTATATATCGGTCACGGCTATCTAGTGTTTTTACATACATCATTGCAATTATCCGTGTTTTTTTATATTTCAATAAAGTTATCACGCGTTTTTAATATATCGGTGAAGTTATCTCATAGTTTCAATTGATTATTTTTAGTTGATTAATAGATTATAGTAGACGATGGCGAGAGATGGTAGATTGTCAAATATTTGATGAAGTGTTTTTATATATCGGTGCGATTATCCGTGCTTTTATACATATCATTGTAGTTATCTCGTGTGTTTTTTTACATATTAGTATAGATATCCATGTTTTTTTATATATCATTGCAGTTATCTCATAGTTTCAATTGATTATTTTAGTTGATTAGTACATTATAGTAGATAGTAAAAGATAGATTATCAAATATATCGGTCACTGATTATCCCGTATTTTTTATATATCGGTATATTTATCCCGTGTTTTTCATATATCAGTACCGTTATCTCGTGTTTTAAATATTAATCAGTAGTTGAAATAGTTATTAAGTTTTCCTTTTTTTTATATATTAATATCGTGTTTTTTCATATATCAGTGAAGTTATCCCGTGTTTTTATATATTAGTGAAGTTATCCCGTAGTTTAGATTGATTATTTTAGTTTATTAGTAGATTTCATAATTTGAATTTCGAAATTTAAAAAAAAAAAAAAAGAGGGGAGTGAGAAGAGAAGTGCATTGAGAGAAGAAATTTGGAAAAAAATGTGATAGTAAATTTCAATGTTGTCCTTAGTTAGATGAGTTGTCAAATAAATAGGAAAACTTGTTTGAGTAATTTAAGTATAGTTTGTTTGTATAAATAGATATTAGATTAGTAGATAGTGTTGGTAAAGAAAGTTGGTGAGTTTGATTTGAATTTTGAAAGAAAAAAAAGTAAGAGAAAGTAGGAAAAAAGTGGGAGTGAGAATAAAATGAATTGAGAGAAGAAATTTGATAAAGTATGATATATAGTAAATTACAATGTTGTCCTTAGTTAGATGAATTGTCAAATAAATAGGGAGACTTGTTTGAGTAATTTAAATGTGGTTTGTTTGTATAAATAGATAAATAGATATTAGGTTAGATAGTAAATAGGAGTAAATTGTAGATTATTTAATATTAATTTAGTTATATTAGATTATATAGTGGATTAAAAAAATTGAAAAAGAAATATTTTTAAATAAAGGGTGTGGGGACCACTAATAATAGATGTGTAAGAAGTAAGAAATATTGAAAATGTGAGATTGAAAGAGAGTGAGTGAGAAATGAAGCGAAAGTAGAATTAACAAATGATAAATAAAACAAAAGATGTGATATGTCAAAAAAAGTAATATGTCTAAAATTGTAATTTGGTAAGTTGTTTGTTTGTATAAATAGATATTAGATTAGATTAGATTAGATTAGTATAGTTATCTCATGTTTTTTTATATATCAGTGCAGTTATCTCATAGTTTCAATTGAGTATTTTAGTTGATTAGTAGATTATAGTTGATAGTAAAATATAAATAGAATATTATCAAACATATCAGTGCATTATCCCGTGTTTTTTTATATATCAGGATAGTTATCCTGCGTTTTTTATATATCAGTACAGTTATCCCCTGTTTTAAATAGTAATCAGTAGTTGAAATAGTCATTAAGTTTTTTTTTATATATATTAATATCGTGTTTTTTTATATATCGGTGAAGTTATCCGTGTTTTTATATATTAGTGCGGTTATCTCGTAGTTTAGATTGATTTTTTAGTTTATTAGTAGATTTGATTTGATTTGATTTGAATTTCGAAATTTGAAAGAAAAAAAAAGGGGAAACTTAAAAAAAATTGGAGTGAGAAGAAAGTGCATTGGGAGAAGAAATTTGAAAAAGAAAGTGATAGTAAATTACAATATTGCCCTTAGTTAGATTAGTTGTCAAATAAATAGGGAAACTTGTTTGAGTAATTTAAGTGTGATTTGTTTGTATAAAATAGATATTAGATTAGATTAGTAGATAGCGGGTAAAGAAAGTTGGCGAGTTTGATTTGAATTTTGAATTTTGAGAAAAAAAGTAAGAGAAAGTAGGAAAAAAGTGGGAGTGAGAAAAAAATGCATTGAGAGAATAAATTTGATAAAAGTATGATAGTAAATTACAATGTTGTCCTTTGTCAGATGAATTGTCAAGTAAATAGGGAGGCTTGTTTGAGTAATTTAATTGTGGTTTGTTTGTATAAATAGATTAAATGTGGTTTGTTTTTATAAATAGATAAATAGATATTAGGTTAGATATTTGTCAAAGATGTATGTTTGTATAGATGATTTTACATCGCATTTAGATAAACATATGTGAAAAGTAAAAGGAGATAATGTATAAATCCATTTAGTGTCTTTTAGCGGATTTTTAGTAGTGTTTTTATAATTTTTTGGCTTAAAGGTATGTTTCATCCCTGCAAATATCTTAATAATCCAATTTGGTCTTTGCAAAAATAAATTTTTTAAAAAAGTCCTTGCAAATACCAAACGCTTCTAGTTTGATCCCTGTTGTTAGTTTATGACTAACACCGTCAGTGGATGGTGACGTGGCTGCCAGCATCACCACCTCCTTTATTCCTCTTTCTCTGAAACTCAAACTCTATTCTTCTTCCCTCAAACCCGTTCTTCTTCTTCATCATTAGCATTACATGAAGAATGTTCCTTCTTCACCCAAACAAGGTCAAAGGGAAACATCTTCGCCGCCATTCAAACAGTATTTTATGCCAACAGAAATTTTTATTTCTATACCCTAAAATCCCTTTGCAATGACAAGGCAAATGAAATCCAAAAAAGCTTAAAAGTTTGTAAGTAAAGAAAGTAATAACTGATCCACATAACAAGAAATAAGCTACAAATAGGTCAATAAATGCCTCAATAACTCTTCCTAAAGTCCAAAAATGAACCTGGTAGAACCCTCAAAATCTGCTAATAACTTTTCCATCTTCATTTTCACCAACCCTAATATCAAAACCCTCAAATAAAAACACCTCAAAAATTAAAAAGCTATATTAAAAAGAAAGATAAAAGATTTAGATCAAAGCAAGCGGTAGAACAACTTGAAGAAGAAAGCAAAAACACAATAGAAACTCAAGATCATGATTTGAAGAAATTAACAGCAACCCAAAATTAAAGTTCAACCCTTTTTGGTATTACTCATGTTGGAGAAGGTTATAGAAGGTTGGAGCATGAAAAAGAAAAGTGGGTATGTGAGAAAGATGGTACTTGGTGATTCCAATTAAAAAAAAAAGAACTTTGTTACATAGAAGGGGGTGAGAAATGGGGAGAGACGCTGAAAGAGAACATGGGAATAACAAAGGAAACATATTTAATTTTATAACTGTATATTTTTTACTTTTGAAGAAGAAGAAGAAGAACCACAACAACAACTAGAACAGAAAGTTTGAGTTTCAAAGAAAGAGGAATGAAGGAGGTGATGAGTTGGCAGCCACATCACCATTTAGTAACGGTGTTAACCAAAAACTAACGACAGGGACCAAACAAGAAGCGTTTGGTATTTGCAGGGTTTTTTTTTTTAATTTTATTTTTGTAGGGACCAAACTGGATTATTGATATATTTGCAGGGACTAAACATACCTTTAAGCCTAATTTTTTTTGCTTAAATGCACTTTTGGTCCCCCTATTTTACTAAATGTGTAATTTTGATCCCCCTATTTTTATGTGGGCAATTTTGGTCCCCCTATTTTACAAATTTTTACAATGTTAACCAAATTGAAATTTTCAACACTTAGATCTTGATGTGTCAACATTTTAATTGACATGACACTTGAGTAGGCCTACTTGACATGTCATCTCATTTATTTATTTTTTAAAACATTTACTTTTCAGCCATACAGTAATAAAGCCTTGAGTCTTTTCAGTTAAAAGTCATCTTGTCCATTTATTGCTTTGTTTAACTACATTTCAACTTTTCTTTTTCGAAAGAAAAGAAGAGAATGGCATATTTACTTCGGAGACAAATTTTATGGATAAAGAGTCATTTTGCTTCCTCAAAGTGTTAGGTACCGTCAATTTGATTCATCACTCGACAAAAAAATGCAAAAAGGTTCTCCACCGGGTATTCTGTCCGTCAATTTAGTCTCTCACGTTAAATTTCATCCTTAAAAGTTGTCAATGGGTGAAGCCAGGCCAGCATACCGCCCATCCGCCAAACGGTGTATACGGGCAGGGTCGTGCCAGCCCAATATTCGGATGGGCTGCAAAATGTAAGACCCAAGCCCGTCCAACACTAGCCCATGGGCCAACGGGCCGGCCCAATGGGCCAGCCTAACGGGCCACAAATCATTGACTTTTTAGAATTTTGTATAAATGAAAATTAGAATTTCCAACCACTATGTATAAATCAAAATCAAAACTATAACTTCAAACACAAATGCTTGAACTTGCATATCAAGTTGATTTCATATGTATGAAAAAAAGATGGAAAGTTGGTATACCGTGATTAAATTCTCATGATATTACCGACTCAAAAATTTGAGTTACCAAATCTTATTCGCTTTGTCTCTAATTTATTTGTTTCTTGAGTGTGATTCATTAGGATTAGGATTAGATTAGGATTTGATTGGATAACATTAAAAACAACATGTATAGCGATTGTCATATTTAAAATTAAAAAACAATAACAATAACAAACGGGTCGGCCCGAAGCCCATTGGGCCAGGCCGGCCCCAATAACATCATCGGGTCAATCGGGCCGGGACAAAAAACATACCGTTGATTTTGGGCTACTATTTTTAGAGCCCAAGGCCGCCCAAAAAATCGGGTCATTGGGCCGGCCCACTGGGCCGGACCCAAATTGACAGCTCTATCCAATTATCACGTCCATTATGATGTGTCTGCATCAACAATTTCATAAAAAATGTGACTTTTCCAATACCACCATACAAATTAATGTAAAAGTCATTATAGTGCTTAATCTCGTCCAACAAATTATTTCTCACAGAAAGTCAAGCATCCTGAAAAATAAATGTCATTACTTAGAAAAATTACCTAAAAAATCAAGACTTGAGGTGCTAGCTCAGTGGTAAGAGCTTAACCTTGTATCCTCAAGGAGTTTAGCTCAAATCTCATCAGGGACAGTTGTAAACAGACCATTAGTGCCACTTTGATTAATAAATTTTCCCCTTCCCCATTTTTTTTTTAAAAAAGTCTGCAACCAATACGACATCATTTGAGATGTGAGCTACTCTTGAAGTTGCACCATTTTCTTCTATTTTGTAGTCCCTGAATCAAGTAAAAGCGCAAAAAGAAGGAAACAAATCAAATTACTGGACATGCTAATAATACATAGGTACGGTCGCATTAAACCGAACCAGTTCGGTTCCCTTTCACTGAACTCTTTCGGCACCCAACTGCTGTGTCAACAATTTGCAGAATCACCCCAAATCCATTTTAAATGGTACAGTGTAGCTTAACTGAACCGGTTCGATAATGAGGGACAAAACCAAGCGCGTTTTCAGAAGAAGGAAAAACCCAAATGCAGCAAGTTTCAGGGACCAAAATGAAAAATGGTTGGTATGGATGATACCTTAGCATAGTTGGCAATGTTGAGTAGTTGAGTAGAAGGTTAATGATGAAGGTGAGGAGGGTAGGGTTTGGAGTGGAGAGATGGGAGGTTTGGGGCGTTTGAGAGAGTGTGTTGGAGTTGGAGGAGAAGAAGAGGGAGGAAGGATAGGAGAATCTAAATGAGTGTAAGGTTATTTTAGTAAATGTATAGGGTACAGGAGTGTGTGGTGAGTAGGAGGGGGTTGTGAAAAGAAAGTCACTATTATTTTGTTTAAAAAAATCCCATTTATCATTCAGCTATTGAAGCCCAACCCATCTTCTTCTTTTCTAACCTATAGTAGTGATTTCCATTTTATCTCTTAGTTAGATAAATTCGTTTTCTGATTTTCAAAATCGTATTTATCTATTAAATACATAAGTCTGTCTTCCAACTTTTTAACTGTAATTAATTTTAATTTGTCAAAAAATTATTATTATTTTTTAAAAAATGAAATAGATATAGATACCGATGATTTTTCGGTTGTCAGACGCATTCACGACGACAGAACATCCGGTAAAAGAAAAACAACTAGTGTTTACTAATAAAAAGATATAAAATATTGTAATGAAAAGATATAAAATATTGTAACAAGAAATGAATGAAAAAGGAATCAAACCTAATCTAAAAATTATAAAAACACAACTAAAAATTTATTAAAATCAACATAAGATTATGCAAAAAAATTGGTGGGAGTAGAAAAATCAACATCCTACAGTAGTTAGTTACTTTCCTGCAACTTGAAGAAATCGGCCCACTCCAATTTGGGAAGGACCCATTGGAAAAGGTATAAAATAAATGAAATAATAAATATGTCCCTATTTTTTATTAAACTAGTTCATTCACTACAAGAAAAGCTTGTTTTAGCCACCAAAGAATTGCCACGCAGCCTTATTATTAAAGTCGATAATTTGCCCGCAGTTTGCGGCGGCATGTGTAAAAAAATAGGGCTTGAAATTTCCATTGGTGTTTGCCATGGGTTTGCCACGGACATGTGAAAGGGCGAGAAATTTATGGCCAGAGATCTTTGTGGCAAGTCCGTGGCAACGCATAGATAAAATTAAAAGCAGGCCGATCCCTAAATTAGAACGTCCCTCTCCCTAAATCTATTTCGTCGCTCTCTACGCTCTCTCCTCTCTGTCGCGCCTCACCTCAAACTCCTCCTCCGACCTCCACCCTCCACCCTCGTCCGGCCTCCTCCGCCCTCCTCCATCGCTAATCGAGCTCTACGGCCACCAGAACGGATGCATTTAACGTTCTCCTCTTCCACTCTCTCCTCTCCGTCGCGCCTCACTAGAATCAAGCTGTTTCTCCACCGTTTCTCCTCCGAACTCCACCATTTCGCCGCCGCCGCCTCCTCCTCTTCCCCACTTGTAGGTAATTTCTATTATCTTTTTTAATTTATCCCTAAATTTCATTGATTAAAAAAACCCTAAACCCTAAATTTCTATTTTACTAGATTTAGTATTTATCTTCAATTAAGATGTGCTTAGCATGACATTGTTACTTTTCATGATTTTTATGATTTTTTTGTCTTAAGACATTTCACTAGATTTAGGATTTTTTGTTAAATATTTGGCTTTGTGCATGATGGAAATAGCACGACATGCGGCGGGGAGGAGCAAATAAGCGCGACAACAGGAGGAAATAGCACGGCAAATGGGAGAAGCAGTATGCCGCGACAACAACAACTACTTGAATACATATTTAACCATTCGGGATTCCGGTACCTCCACTTGATTGGCGTGCGGCGAGCAGACCGGCCGCCAGCCAGCGGGGCGACAACGAAGATGCAAATGATGGAGCGGTGGAGATCATGGAGACCGCCCTTATGGGAGGGTTATTGGC
Source organism: Oxytropis ochrocephala (assembly GCA_020916435.1). Lineage (NCBI taxonomy): Eukaryota > Viridiplantae > Streptophyta > Magnoliopsida > Fabales > Fabaceae > Oxytropis > Oxytropis ochrocephala. Next base: position 75,972,749 of record CM037094.1, on the reverse strand, counting down.
GACATCTAGGTAATCTATGTTTTAATTAAGGTGCAAATTTTCTTAGTTTTATTAATTAATTAGTAATCATTATTGTTTTTGTTTTATTAGGTATATTGTTGAGTTGGAGTTGAAGATGCTTCTTCGTCGAATTTTTGAGTTTCTTTGGATCTTAGTGTAGTTTATGTATGTTTGACATAATCTAGTGGTATGTTTTGATATATTTTGATATTTGGTATGTTTGACACTTTTAATATTAGTCTAGTTTATGTTTAACTAAGTTTGTGGTTTGGATTGACACTTTGAACATTACTGATATGTTTTGGTATTTGATATTTTGTATGTTTGACACTTTTAACATTAGTGTAGTTTATGTATGTTTGAATTGGTGGATTGGAGTCTGAATTGAATTGGCAGGAAGTATTGCAAATATGAATGACAATGTAATTATTGGAGTCTGAATTGAATTGGCAGGAAGTATTGCGAATATGAATGACAATGCAGTTATTGTATTGGAGAGTATGGATTGAATTGGTAGGGAAAGACGATTGAATTATTATTTTTTTACGTAGCGACGGAATTTTTTTTGGTAGTCATTGTGTTTGCCACAGAATTTTTAACAATTTGCGACGACATTTTAAAAAAAATTCAAAATTATTTGCCACTGCTTTGCGACGAGATTTGCGACCGCTTTGCCACGAGAATTTTGCGACGGACTTGCGACGAGTTTGCCACGGACGTATTTGCCACGGGTAATCCCGTGGCAAACCGTTTGCGACGAGCGTTTTTGCCACCATTATTTGCCGTCGCAAATCCGTGGCAAATTCATATTTGCGATGGGAATTTGTACATTTGCGACGGATTAATTTATCTTTTTTATAATTTATTCTTTTAATCATGCATGTTCCATTTTTACTTAGTAATCTTTATGTTATTTTACAAATCACTTTCTTTGCTTTCTCTTCTATGTTTCTATCCTAAGTCAAACATCAAATCACGGTCTTATTAATAAGAAAATCAAATCAGAAAATTACTAGTACTTGTCAAATTTGTGATTTGTTAGTTCACACCCACACGAACCAATATATAGTTGTCAAGTAGGTCATCATCTAAGTCAGCCTACTCCAACATTCAAAGAAAAACTTGTATGAGCCAAAAATTTATGTGGTTGTGTAAAGAAGTAATGCCCATAATTTGAAGAGGTAATTGCCTATTAGAAATAGAGAGTCATGAGAACAACAACAAAGCCTTATTCCACTAGGTTGGATCGGTTACCCAGATCACTCGACGCAATAGTGGTTTGTCATGAATCATGTCTAGTAGTGAATCCATTGATTTTAAAAATTATTTTTAAATAGTTTTTTTTGTAGTTTTTCTTGTTGTTCCTCTTTCATTAGCAACTAGGTTGCCCTCCATCTGAAACAAATAGATATGAGTGAGAGCATTGCGAAAAGAAGCGAACGATGAAGTGGCGAAGGGACAAAGTTCACGTATTAGACCGGTTAAAGAAATAGAAGAGATAGATATGTCTCTTAGTTTGGTTAAAGAGAAAGAGAGGAGAAATGATATTATTTTTGGAAGGACAAGAACACCCTTAAACTGAAAAATAATATACAATTAACTAAATATTTATTTTAATTAGTTAAATAGTTATCTAACAATTAATTTAATTAGCTAAATATTTATTTTAATTAGCTAAATAATTATTTTGACGGTTTAATTTAATTAGGTAAGAAAGAAATTAGAGTGAGTAAAATAAGGGTAAAATGGTAAATGAATAATTAATTTTTTATAAAGAATGTTAGTGGAGGAGCGGGAAATGAATAGCTGACATTACCTATAAAGAATTAATTACTTCTCTTTCTCTATTTCCTTTTTTTCTCCTCTAACAAACAAGAGAAAATTACCCTATTTTCCCCTCCTCTCTTCTGGATCTGGATTGTATGCCGTCACTAGGACCATGCAGTCATGCAATCAAGTGTTAATTGTTACAAATGTGCCATGTCATCATCCTTTTTATTTTTAATTAAAAACTGTTTATCAATACACTTGACTGCATGACTATACCGTCTTTTTACTGCATACTATCTGAATCTATCTCTTCCTATTTTTCTCTCAACAAACATAGCGTTAGTGTTGTTTAAAAATATTTTTCTAATAGACTTTGGCTCTATTTGTGAGTTTCAATTCATTGATTTTATAAGCGATTTGGTAGCGGATTTGACTATGAGATAGAAAAAATTAGACTGTTTTGGTAGCGATGGCGTGAGTGGCGTTTTTGGGGTAGAAATATGGCGTTTTTGAAACGCTACTTCAAGTAGCGTTTGAACTTATAGCTTATAGCATCTCATCTTTTTAGTCCTTTTTACCCTCATTATTTTTATAATATTCCATCTTTATTCTCAACAAAATAAAATAGATATTTTTATACCCAGTGAGTCTTGGTATGTGACCTCTAATATTTGTACGCCCGTCTTTTTAATAAGCTACTAGACTCTCGTCTGTGCTCTGCACGGGTCTTTTTTTCTTCTGTTGATATAAATTGGGTATTCTCTGTGCGCAACCGCAAAAACAAATTTCTCGAGCTGGGTAAGATCACAATGGGTGGCAAAACTCGCCCTCAAGAGATTTAACACAGATGCACGCCCACAGACTGGATTCATTTTGTTGACAAAACTACAAAAATGTCATTCATATTTTTGTCTTTTTGGCTAAATGTTTACCCTCATTTTTTAGCAAAACTACAAAATTGTCATTACTTTTTCTCAAAATGATCTTGTCTTTTTCTCAAAATGATTGCCCTCTGTTTTTATCAAAACTACCAAACTACAAAAGTGTCATTACATTTTTTTTGTCTTTTACCGGAAATGTTTACCCTCTTTTTGTTGTTAAAACTACAAAAATGTCATTCATACTTTTGTCTTTTTTGCTATGTGTTTGTCATCATTTTTTAGCAAAACTACAAAATTGTCAGTTGGTCTTAATTTGGTGACAGGTGTCTCAATCATAGAGGAAGTTAAATGATACGGTATACAAAATACGCAATACGTTTTTTTTAGATAAGCAAAAACATATATTGAAGAGAGTACAATGAGTACTCTAACCCATGGTACAAATCAAAGCAGTTCATAAAAGCGCTTAACAATACCTCCCTCAATACAATAAACTCCTACCTAGTAACATACTTACATACGTATGTTTTTTTTACAATATATTTGTAAGTCATTATTGGTTGTTTTTTCTGACACAGGTCATTATTGGTTGTTGGTTTGTACCTTAATTAGTAGGATACCCGTGCATACGCATGGATGCTGTCATGTTCTTTTTATAAATGAACATAGACAGTATTTAAATAGTATGAGCATTACCTGTGAAAATAAAGACAAATTTAAAGTAGATAAAAATGAGTTTCAAATAAAAAAATAGATAACTATTAAAATCTAAAAATGTAAAAGTATCATTTAAAAACAATTGTGCATTTAACTCGTGTCTTTATATATATCATTACAGTTATCCCCTTATTTTTTATTTATCAGTGTAGGTATCTCATGTTTTTAATGTATCAGGGCAGATATCTCATAGTTTCAATTGATTATTTGAGTTGATTAGTAGATAGTAAAAGATAGATAGTAGATTATCAATAAGAAATCTTTATCCGGTGTTTGTTTATATATCAGTGACAATTATTTGTCCTTTTTAGGTATTAGTGACAAATATTTGTCATGTGTGTTTTAAATATTAATCAGCCTTCTTGTTTTTTTAGATAGTAGGTTTATAGTAGTCTTCAAAAATTATAATTATGAATGACAAATATTAATCCGTGTTTTTCTATATATCATTGCATTTATCCCGTGTTTTTATATATCGATGCTGATTATCTCGTAGTTTCAAGCTGATTATTTTAGTTGATTAGTAGATTAAAGTAAATAGTAAAGGTTAGATAGTAAATTATCAATAAGAAATTTTTGTTTTATATTAATTAGTAGTTTAAATAGTCATTAAGCCTTCTTTTTTTAGATGGTAGGTTTATACTTTATATTAGTCTTCAAAAATTATAATTATCAATGGTAAATATCAATCCAAAATCCTTTGTAGTTATCCGTGTTTTTATATATCGGTCTGCAGGTTATCTCGTAGTTTCAATTGACTATTTTAGGTGAGTAGTATATTGTAGTAGATAGTAAAATATAGATAGTAGATTATCAATAAGAGGTGATAGTAGATTATCAATAAAAGTGTAAATGATTTTGAAAGAGAAAAAGAAGATAATTTTAGTAGAGTAATTTTGGTAGAGTAATTTTGGTAGAGTAGTGTTTGTATAAATTTAGAAATTTAATTAAAAAAACTAAAGTGTTGTGATAAGAGAAATGAAATAATTGTTTATGTGAAAAATAAAATAAAGTAAAAGAAAAAGTGAAAAAAAAGACTGTAATAGGAAAGGAGGAAAAAAAGTGTAAGAAGAAAGAGAAAAAAAAAGGAAGAAAGAGAGTGTAAGAGAAAAGTGGAAAGGAGGAAAGAGTATGTAAAAATAAAGACAAAAAGTTGGAGAAAGTGAAAAAGTTGGAGAAAGTGAAAAGTTGTTTTTGTTTTTGTTGAGTCATTTACATTTTTACCTTCAATTAGTATAGGTGTCATTTTTCCCAAAGGACTATATAAGTAATTACGATAGAGTAGTAGTTGTATAAATATAAATACTAGTAGGATACCCATGAATCATGCACGGGTGCTACCATATTTTTTTTCATGAGCGAACTTAGACATAATTTAAATAGTTTGGACAACACCTCGTGAAAAAAAGACAAATTTAAAGTAGTTAAAAAGGAGTCTCAAATAAAAAATTAGATAAATATTAAAATCAAATTATCATTTAAAAACAATTTGTGCATTTATCCCGCGCTCTTTTATATATTAGTGTCGGTGTTGTTATTAGTGTTTTTTTATATATCAGTGCAGCTATCTAGTGTTTTTACATACATCATTGCAATTATCCCGTGTTTTTTTTTATATTTCAATAAAGTTATCACGCGTTTTTTAATATATCAGTGAAGTTATCTCATAGTTTCAATTGATTATTTTTAGTTGATTAATAGATTATAGTAGAAAAGATGGCGAGAGATGGTAGATTGTCAAATATTTCAGTGAAGTGTTTTTTATATATCAGTGCAGTTATCCCGTGCTTTTATACATATCATTGTAGTTATCTCGTGTGTTTTTTTACATATTAGTATAGATATCCATGTTTTTTTATATATCATTGCAGTTATCTCATAGTTTCAATTGATTATTTTAGTTGATTAGTACATTATAGTAGATAGTAAAAGATAGATTATCAAATATATCAGTGCAGTTATCCCGTATTTTTTTATATATCAGTATATTTATCCCGTGTTTTTCATATATCAGTACCGTTATCTCGTGTTTTAAATATTAATCAGTAGTTGAAATAGTTATTAAGTTTTCCTTTTTTTTATATATTAATATCGTGTTTTTTCATATATCAGTGAAGTTATCCCGTGTTTTTATATATTAGTGAAGTTATCCCGTAGTTTAGATTGATTATTTTAGTTTATTAGTAGATTTCATAATTTGAATTTCGAAATTTAAAAAAAAAAAAAAAGAGGGGAGTGAGAAGAGAAGTGCATTGAGAGAAGAAATTTGGAAAAAAATGTGATAGTAAATTTCAATGTTGTCCTTAGTTAGATGAGTTGTCAAATAAATAGGAAAACTTGTTTGAGTAATTTAAGTATAGTTTGTTTGTATAAATAGATATTAGATTAGTAGATAGTGTTGGTAAAGAAAGTTGGTGAGTTTGATTTGAATTTTGAAAAAAAAAAGTAAGAGAAAGTAGGAAAAAAGTGGGAGTGAGAATAAAATGAATTGAGAGAAGAAATTTGATAAAGTATGATATATAGTAAATTACAATGTTGTCCTTAGTTAGATGAATTGTCAAATAAATAGGGAGACTTGTTTGAGTAATTTAAATGTGGTTTGTTTGTATAAATAGATAAATAGATATTAGGTTAGATAGTAAATAGGAGTAAATTGTAGATTATTTAATATTAATTTAGTTATATTAGATTATATAGTGGATTAAAAAAATTGAAAAAGAAATATTTTTAAATAAAGGGTGTGGGGACCACTAATAATAGATGTGTAAGAAGTAAGAAATATTGAAAATGTGAGATTGAAAGAGAGTGAGTGAGAAATGAAGCGAAAGTAGAATTAACAAATGATAAATAAAACAAAAGATGTGATATGTCAAAAAAAGTAATATGTCTAAAATTGTAATTTGGTAAGTTGTTTGTTTGTATAAATAGATATTAGATTAGATTAGATTAGATTAGTATAGTTATCTCATGTTTTTTTATATATCAGTGCAGTTATCTCATAGTTTCAATTGAGTATTTTAGTTGATTAGTAGATTATAGTTGATAGTAAAATATAAATAGAATATTATCAAACATATCAGTGCATTATCCCGTGTTTTTTTATATATCAGGATAGTTATCCTGCGTTTTTTATATATCAGTACAGTTATCCCCTGTTTTAAATAGTAATCAGTAGTTGAAATAGTCATTAAGTTTTTTTTTATATATATTAATATCGTGTTTTTTTATATATCAGTGAAGTTATCCCGTGTTTTTATATATTAGTGCAGTTATCTCGTAGTTTAGATTGATTTTTTTAGTTTATTAGTAGATTTGATTTGATTTGATTTGAATTTCGAAATTTGAAAAAAAAAAAAAGGGGAAACTTAAAAAAAATTGGAGTGAGAAGAAAGTGCATTGGGAGAAGAAATTTGAAAAAGAAAGTGATAGTAAATTACAATATTGCCCTTAGTTAGATTAGTTGTCAAATAAATAGGGAAACTTGTTTGAGTAATTTAAGTGTGATTTGTTTGTATAAAATAGATATTAGATTAGATTAGTAGATAGCGGGTAAAGAAAGTTGGCGAGTTTGATTTGAATTTTGAATTTTGAGAAAAAAAGTAAGAGAAAGTAGGAAAAAAGTGGGAGTGAGAAAAAAATGCATTGAGAGAATAAATTTGATAAAAGTATGATAGTAAATTACAATGTTGTCCTTTGTCAGATGAATTGTCAAGTAAATAGGGAGGCTTGTTTGAGTAATTTAATTGTGGTTTGTTTGTATAAATAGATTAAATGTGGTTTGTTTTTATAAATAGATAAATAGATATTAGGTTAGATATTTGTCAAAGATGTATGTTTGTATAGATGATTTTACATCGCATTTAGATAAACATATGTGAAAAGTAAAAGGAGATAATGTATAAATCCATTTAGTGTCTTTTAGCGGATTTTTAGTAGTGTTTTTATAATTTTTTTGGCTTAAAGGTATGTTTCATCCTGCAAATATCTTAATAATCCAATTTGGTCTTTGCAAAAATAAATTTTTAAAAAAAGTCCTTGCAAATACCAAAGCGCTTCTAGTTTGATCCTGTTGTTAGTTTATGACTAACACCGTCGGTGGATGGTGGCGTGGTTGCCAAGATCATCACCACCTCCTTTATTCCTCTTTCTCTGAAACTCAAACTCTATTCTTCTTCCTCAAACCCGTTCTTCTTCTTCATCATTAGCATTACATGAAGAATGTTCCTTCTTCACCCAAACAAGGTCAAAGGGAAACATCTTCGCCGCCATTCAAACAGTATTTTATGCCAACAGAAATTTTTATTTCTATACCCTAAAATCCCTTTGCAATGACAAGGCAAATGAAATCCAAAAAAGCTTAAAAGTTTGTAAGTAAAGAAAGTAATAACTGATCCACATAACAAGAAATAAGCTACAAATAGGTCAATAAATGCCTCAATAACTCTTCCTAAAGTCAAAAATGAACACAGTAGAACCCTCAAAATCGCTAATAACTTTTCCATCTTCATTTTCACCAACCCTAATATCAAAACCCTCAAATAAAAACACCTCAAAAATTAAAAAGCTATATTAAAAAGAAAGATAAAAGATTTAGATCAAAGCAAGCGGTAGAACAACTTGAAGAAGAAAGCAAAAACACAATAGAAACTCAAGATCATGATTTGAAGAAATTAACAACAACCCAAAATTAAAGTTCAACCCTTTTTGGTATTACTCATGTTGGAGGAGAAGGTTATAGAAGGTTGGAGCATGAAAAAGAAAAGTGGGTATGTGAGAAAGATGGTACTTGGTGATTCCAATTAAAAAAAAAAAGAACTTTGTTACATAGAAGGGGGTGAGAAATGGGAGAGGCATTTGAAAGAGAACATGGGAATAACAAAGGAAACATATTTAATTTTATAAGCAGTATATTTTTTACTTTTGAAGAAGAAGAAGAAGAACCACAACAACAACTAGAAGCAGAAAGTTTGAGTTTCAAAAAGAAAGAGGAATGAAGGAGGTGATGAGTTGGCAGCCACATCACCATTTAGTAACGGTGTTAACCAAAAACTAACGACAGGGACCAAACAAGAAGCGTTTGGTATTTGCAGGGTTTTTTTTTTTAATTTTATTTTTGTAGGGACCAAAGCTGGATTATTGATATATTTGCGAGGACTAAACATACCTTTAAGCCTAATTTTTTTGCTTAAATGCACTTTTAGTCCCCTATTTTACTAAATGTGTAATTTTGATCCCCTATTTTTATGTGGGCAATTTTGGTCCCCCTATTTTACAAATTTTTACAATGTTAACCAAATTGAAATTTTCAACACTTAGATCTTGATGTGTCAACATTTTAATTGACATGACACTTGAGTAGGCCTACTTGACATGTCATCTCATTTATTTATTTTTTAAAACATTTACTTTTATTTTATTAAGTATTTATTTTAAATAATTAAATTATTTTTATATTATAAAAATTAGAAAAATTTTATTTTAAATAATTATGTTATTTTTTATTTTAATTAATTAAATAATAATTTTTGATTTAAATTAAAGTATTTTATATTTTATTTTTTTAAAATTCGAAATCAGTTTTATTTTAAATAATTAAGTTATTTTTATAACTTAAATAATTAATTAGTTAAATAAGAATTTTTATTCTAAAATAAATTTTTTTATATATAATTTTTTTTAATATTCTAAAATAATAAATTATTTATATTGTTGTATTTCTAATTTTTAAAATTTAAAATAAATTTAATTATTTAAAATAAATATTTAACAAAATAAAAGTAAGTTTTTTTGCAAAAAAAAGTGAGGTGGCATGTCAAGTAGGCATAGTCAAGTGTCATGTCAATTAAAATGTTGACCCATCAAGATCTAAGAGTTGAAAATTCTAATTTGGTCAAATTGCAAAAATTTGTAAAATAAGGGGAAAAATTTGCCTAAATAAAAATAGGAGGATCAAAATTGCACATTTAGTAAAATAGGGGGACCAAAAATGCATTTAAGCTTTTTTTTAACAAATTAAACAAAATAAATTTTATATTTTAATACAAAACGTATTTGTCATTTTAATAGATAAATCCGATTTTAAAAAATCAAAACAAAAATAAATCCGTTTTGAATTTTTTTAATACTGGATTTATCTAAATGAATTTATATTTTAATTAGATACACTACAAAAAACACGGTCATTAGCGAGGGAATTTTCGGTCGCTAACATGCCCAATTCGTCGCTAATTGTCATTAGCGAGGGAATTAGCGAGGGACCAGTTCGGTCGCTAATTCCCTCCTCGCTAATGGAAATTAGCGAGAGAAATGTGTTCTGTCGCTAATTAGCGAGGGACAGTCCCTCGCTAATGCTGACAACACGCTTCCCTAGTCTGATTGGCACGCTTATCAATCTGAATTATTATTATTATTATTATTATTATTATTATTAGTATTAGTAGTATTATTATTACTGTTGTTATTATTATTATTAGTATTATTATTATTATTGTTGTTATTATTATTATTATTATTATTATTATTATTATTTTGAGAGAGGAGTGAGAGTGGTGGTGGTGTGATGGTGGTGGTGGTGGTGGTGTCGTAAAGAGAGAAGAAGAAGGAGAAGAGTAAGGGAGAAAAAGAGTGAGATGTATGTGGTGGTGGTGGTGGTTGTGTGGTGGTGGTCGTAGAGAGAGAAGGAGTAAGGGAGAAAGAGAGTGGTGGTGGTGGTGGTGGAAGAAAGAGAGTGAGAGAAAGAGGTATGTGGTTGTGGTGGTGTGGAAGAAAGAGAGAGAGAGAGAGAGAGGTTGTGGTTGTGTGGTTGAGGAGAGAGAGAGGAGTGAGAGTGGTTGTGGTGTGGTGGGGGCGTGGTGGTGGTGGTGGTGGTTGTGTGGTGGTGGGTTAGAGTTTGTAGGTGAGAGAGAAGAATGAGGGTGTTGTAAGTGAAAAATAAGAGTGAGTGGTGGTGGTGGTGGTGGTTGTGTGGTGGTGGGTTAGAGTTTGTAGGTGAGAGAGAGAGTAGAGGAAGAGGAAGAGGAAGAGGAAGAGAAGAGGAGTGAGGGTTAAAAGTGAAAGAATGAGAGAAGAGTGAGAGAAGAGTGAGAGAATCAGATATTTGGTAAAAAAATAACTGGACATTAGCGAGGGCGTGCGGGCCTGTCGCTAAGCTGTCACTCTGGCGTAGTCGAGAAGCGATCTGCAGCATGATCAAATCGGCCCAGGCGTTCGGACATTAGCGAGGACTTGAAATTCGTCGCTAATTCCCTCGCTAATGGTCACATTAGCGAGGGACTTGCAGTTCCGTCGCTAATCCTCGTTTTTTGCGGGGGACAAAATTTCCCTCGCTAATTCCGTCGCTAATCCTCGTTTTTTTGTAGTGATAAATCCGTTTAACAAAATATACAGGGGTAAAATGAGAATAAAAAAGTTGTGGGGGTACATTGGTATTAGATTCTTTCACTCTTGGTATTGTTTTTTGGGGCACATTTAGTGTAATATTGTTTGAGTTTACTTTTTTTCTTTTATTTCTTTTTATTTGTGTATAGTTTCACTTATAAGACTCCTTATATAGTCATTGTTACTCTTAGTATTGTTTTGTTTTTGGTACATATGGTGTAGTATTGTTTGAGTTTACCCTTTTTTTTTAAAAAAAATTGTGAATAAAATGACTGCCTCTATAAACTTAGTAATTTTTTTAAGACTGTTACTATGGATTGGTAATATGTTATTAGTGTAAAATAATATTTAAATCTTTTGCTTTTCTATTGAAATAAATGATGCGTGAATGTAGGGTTAGCCTCAGCTGGATATGGCTTGCTTTTTTTGTACCACACCATTTTTTATTCCTATTTTACCCCTATTTATTTTGTTAAAGCAGATTTATCTAATTAAAAGATGATTCGTTGTTAAAAAAATTCAAAAGCGAATTTATTTGCTTTGATTTTTTAAAACCATATTTATCTATTAAAATGATAAATATTTTGTATTAAAATATAAAATATATTTTGTTTAATTTTTTTTTTTTTAAAAAAAGTGTTATAAAAACACCACTAAAAATTCACTAAAAGGTTATTAAATTATGCATAAGTTTTGGACAAATTATTTAGTTGCAATTATGCATATGTAGTAGAATATCACTAACGTATGCATAATTGCAACTACATAATTTGTCCAAAATGCATTTATGTTGCTACTAAATTATGTTGCTACTAATTTAGCAACTCAGCTAACGTATGCAGCATAAATACAAATTAAAAAATGCGAAGGGATTAAAATGATATTACACTATTACTTTAAAAGTCAAAGAAATAATGATAAGTGACATAAAAATATCTCTTTATGTCCTTATATATGCATGTATAAAGCCAATAAGAATGACATGTGGCATTGTAAAAGCATGTCATTAACCATGCATGGTAAAAGCATTCATGCTTTAAACTAAGGATGACATGGGTCTCACTAAAGTACATGTTGTATTAGAATACCCAAATACGTAGAGCAAATGTGAGATTTGTACTGCTTTTTTTTTATCTGGCTTTATATAAGGGGGGGATTTGTAAAGTCAGATTCATTAGAAATGAAATCACAAAAGCAATTCTCAGATTCTCTCTCTCGATTCTGTTAGCTAGGTTAACCATATTCAGTTAGATTTATCATAAATAGTTAGTAAATAATAAGTAAATAAATTAGTTTAATTAACAAGTAAGTAAATAAATAAATTAGATATCGTGAATTTTAAGTAAGAAAGATAAATTAAAATTACAAGTAAATATATAAATTAAACCATTATAATATAAATTAAAATTTTAATTTAAAAATATCTTCATAGTTAGTTTAATTGTCGTGAATTTATAACAATAATAATTCATATATATATATATATATATATATATATATATATATATATATATATATATATATATATATATATATATATATATATATATATATATATTGTCATATTTTATATTGACCAAAAAATTTAACCATTATTAAACATGTTCTTTTATGTCATTTAACATTTATCAATTTAGTTAAGCCATTAATTTTACCAAACATTTCATTCATCATCAATTTTTTATATATGTTATCTGCTATAAGCTCATCCGCTATCCGCTAGTTCATCCGCTATCCGTTAGTTTTTACCAAACAAAGCCTTTAAAGGCTTCTCTGGACTGGTCCCCATTGGACCCAAGAAATTAAATTAATGAACTGAAGGAAGATTAACCGTTAAATTAATGGGTTTGTTTTGGATGTGCGCGCACATATATCTTGGCTCTATCTATGTTGACATAGTAATTCATATTGAAAAAATATGTCGTCATAGTAGCACCATATATTCAATATTAATATAAAAGTTTGCAACTTGCATACTTTTTATCATTTACTTCCCCTCTCGACGTGTGTAGATCTGATCTCCAAGCTTTGCAGTCTAGCTTGTGGGAAAAAAATTGCCACATGATTGTTAAGGAATTTTGGCTTCTCCCCCACTGCCATGTTCATCAAAGAAAGAACTTCAACTAATCAACGAAGATAACAAGGTACTTTTTTTTCTTCTTAATTATGCTGACTTTCATTTTCAATATTTGCTGTTTTGAAATGGTAGACCTGCTCAACGATTAGTATTTAAAGAATTCAATATTGATATATATTTGCGAAGATAAGCTTAGCTATTCTGTTCCCTTGCTTTGTTTTATTAGCGTGTTGTAGCATCAATCATATACATTCTTCTGCTTGGACTTTGTTAGTGCTATAGCATCACTTGAAGCATTTCACCATTGGTTGGGGTTTGATGTTGCAGCATATCTCGTAACATCATTGTGAGTTCTCTCTTATTTCTTTTATTCCTGCTACTGCTAGCTATTTAGCAATTCTGTTTGGTGCAGTTTTAATAGTTAGTTAATTCGGTTAAAACGTTGTAACAACAAGTTTAGTAACTAAATGAATTAGTTAGTTAGTTACAGCTAACTCAAACTCTAACTATATTTGAATTACTCACTAATTAACACTTTCCTCTAATTCAAATGCTTAAGGAAAAAACACCTAGCTTCCCTCTAAGCAATTCAAATCGATCGGCTATCAATACTTAGTCCTAATATATCTGTTGTTTTCATTTTAGTAGGACAATAGGCTAGTTTGATGGATCCCTTAATAAATGAAATCTATTCTCAACGTGTTTACTTCTTCTGAGACACTGGGTTTTTGGCAACATTAATAGCAGATTTAGTGTCTATCATCAACTTCAATTCTCAACACAGCCAATAAAGATTTCAACCATAGGGCTTGACAGGCAATATAGCTTCATGCTATATATACTCTACTTGAATGAGGATAGGACTATTACGGGATGCTTCTTAGAACAACAAGAAGTTTATGCTTTTATGAACTCAAACATATAATCAGTAATAATTCTTTTGTCCACCTTATGACCACATCAATCAGCATGTGAGAATCCAAACATTTTGATAAATCCATGTTTAGATCAAGTCTAACATACATAAAACTAGACAACCTCTTTTTGTACATGTGTAGACCAAGTCTAATAGTTAACATAAATATTGTTTAGCCTAATTTTTTATATTCTTTATGGTAGCCTTGATATATGAATTTATGTATACAATTTGTATTTTGAATATTGATGGACGAAATATACTCGTTATCCTAGACTTCTTAATTGATATCTTAGAGCTCTTTATGAAATCAATTAAACTATGACGCTCTAGTTGTCCAGTCATGAGCGTGAGAGGTATGTGTTGAGTCTCATATCAAATATGATATGACAAACTATGTGGTAGACATCTCCTACCTCAGAAGCTGCTCTTAGATAACGAATTGTCTAGTATAAAGAGTAAAAGAGCAATCCGATTAATGCCACACAAAGGAGCTTCAGACATTGGTGACTATATACAAATATGGAGAAAGATAAACCTGATTCAGATAAAGTGCAACAAACTAGTGCTTCACTAGCTTCAACTCTTGCAACCAAAGAGAACAATGAGAAATCTACCATAACTAAAGCTTCAAAAGGTGGTGAACCAAGCAATTAGGCGGACACACTTCGTGACTCGTCAACACGTCCTCATATTTTCATGAAGAGCAAATCCTCAAATTGGTCCCTCTACTACTACTCTCTAATTTAGTCTCTAAACTATAAAAAAAATACAATAACTAGTACATAAACTACTTTAAATTCATCAATTTAATCCTGAATTATCCACTTTCTTTTCTATTTAGAAAGTAAATAAGAGACAAAATTGATAGATTTAAAATAGTTAAGAGACTATTTGTTATATTTTTATAGTTTAGGGACCAAATAGGAGAGTGTGATAGTTTAGAGACCAAATGGAGGATCTACTTTGTCATGAATTCATAGTAGAGTTGGTGATTAAGGCATTAATAAGGTTTCAAATCAAGTTTTTTTTATAAGCACTGTTGTCAAGGTTTAATTGCACTTTAGATCGTCTCCTTCCACTCTTCCTACATCTCCCTTCATCCTCTCTATATCTTTTAATTTCACTCTCATTATTTATAATTTTTTTAATGAAGAGAGCTAGTGAAATTAAGAGAGAGATAGAGAGAATGGTGAAAGATGTATCAAAAGTGCAAAAGAGAAGATCCAAATCCATTTAATTGTTGCATGTTTGTATCAATTTCTCCTATTTTGGGACAAGAAGGGTAAGGGTATTTCCAATGGAGTTTAATGGTCATTATTAATTAGCATGGAATTTTGGCTAGGAGAGGGCTTCTTGTGGCCAATCTATGTTTGTTGTGTTCTGATTGGTCTATTAGTTTTTTATTTTGTTTTTGGCGGGTTTTTGATGAAGTGCTTTATGGAGAAGAAAATTTACATGAAGGAGGTTTTGAATTATGATCATACCAAGCTTAGTCTCATGACAACCGTGCCCAATGCCAAGGAGGAAGTGGGAAAAATTTACCAACATGGGAAAGCTTAGTCCCAAATTTTTTGATTATACCAAGACTTAGGGAGCATTTGTTTCAAGTGTGGAGTTAGCATGCCTGGGAATACAAGTTAGAAATGAGAATTCCTATGTTTGTTAGAAGTTTGAAAAAAATTAATCCCGAGTATAAAGATTCTTAAGTGAAAAAACTTTCATCATTCCCATAAATTTATTCCATAGAAAAGGGTGAGAAAATTTTTTTCCATAGGTAAGTGAATAAAAACTATGAGTAACTACCAATATTCACACACTTAGAATAATTCCTGGAAATGTTTTAAATATTTACCAAACACAATTTTCACTAGTACCTTGAAATAAGATTCCATCATTTTGTTCCTAGGAAACTTATTCCCAAAAATGAAAATACTAAACTTAAAACAAACGCCCCCTTAGTCTCATGGCATTATACCAAGCAGTTAGCGAGAAAGATCCTGAAAATATGCTCAACTCAGGAAGTGGGTGATTGGCAAAATGGTTATATATCTAAACACAGTACAAGTAGCTATTCGTTGAATGACCAAATCAATATACAAAAGAAATGTAAGTGTCTTTCAGGTGCCAATCTGATATATTTCAATGTGAACAGAATTAGGATACAGAATTGTAATGAAGTTCTTAGTAAAGACAAGAAGATATGCAACTAATTTTATAGAAAATGCAGAACCATGAGCCAGGCCTAACCCATTGGTTTTATTAGTCCAAAAACCCATAGAGTTAGGAAGCTTCTTGGCCTCGTGAACTATTTTAATTGTGGGATTTCCTAAACCTGCTTGGCTATATGATGAAGGGAGCTTGCACAACGTCACTAATGATATCAATTAAATATAAACAAACCATTGCTGTCAAGGAAAAAAGTATAAAACAATTGGCTACATGATACGGTTTTCTGATAACGGATTAGGGTTCTAGTGGGAACCACAAACAGTCTAAGCCAGCCATTCTATCAGATATTGAATACTCATCCCAAAACAGTTCTCAGATATTTGTTCTAAATCAAACATTTAATTAGGATTATTGAGGTTAACCATCATCAACAAAGCTTAAATATGCAATTCAAGATCATCATCATCATCATCAAAGAGGAACAAACAAACCATCATCAAAAAGACATAACACGATCGATCGTATCATAATAGCATAAGTAAGCTCGCGGAGATTTGGTTAAAAGAGAAAACAAATAGGAATATCGCAAAATCCAACCATTTATCATCGAATCAGATCAACAAAATAACATCCCAAATGTGATTTACTTATAAAATTTAGACCCAAAGTTAGCACAAATATAGAGATCCAGCATCAAAAGCCCTAAATGCTATTGCGGAACACAAACTCGAAATTAAAAATAAAATAACCAACTCAAAACATGAAAGATCCAAAAACCTACCCACCCCAGACTTTCCGGCAAAGATCTTCAACGAGCACTGGTAGGACAATCCCTAGCGAAATGCCCAGACTCACCACAGCTGTAGCAGCTACCTCCGCCGCCGCCGCCACCGCCTCCACCACCGCTGTATCGGCCGCCTCCACCGCCGCCTCCGCCTTGGCTACAGTCCCTAGCCAAGTGACCAGACTCACCACAGTTGTAGCAGCCACCGCCGCCACCACCACGTCCTCCACCTCGTCCACCGCCACCATAACCACCGCCTCCACCATATCCACCGCCACCACCATATCCACCGCTACCACCGCTACCACCGTAACCACCGCCTCCACGGCTACCACCTCCGTAGCCTCCACCACCACTGTAACCACCACCACCACCATAGCCACCGCCACCACGTTCGTAACCACCTCCGCCACCGCCTCCGCGTCTGGTTCCCTGAACGTTAGCCTCATTGGGACCAGTTACATCAATGGCCTTGGAACGACCATCAGAATCCGAATCGATTTGAAACTCAACGGATTCTCCTTCAGCAAGGCTACGGAAACCTTCAGATCGAATCTGAGATTGGTGAACAAATAGTTCCTCGCTTCCATCATCAGGGGTTATGAATCCAAACCCCTTCTGATCATTGAACCATTTCACCTTCCCTGTCAATCTCGACGAACTCATCTTTGATTTTTTCTCAGAAAACCCTCAATTTTCTCTCTACCAACTTGCGGTAACCCTAGACTCTCTGTTTCAAGAGGTGTGTGATGCCTTTATATAATCACCGAAACGTTAATCAAAATTACCTTAATACCCTATCTTACTTTTTTCCAATAACCCTAAAAATTATGGTTATTGGTAAAACAAAATTACTCTAGGGGATATATCAAACGGCTGTAGTTAATTCGTGCAGTTTCCCAAATGCAAAATTTTCGTCCTATTATCGTTTTAGGATATATTAATGGGCCTTTATCTTTTTATGGGAATGATGGGGGCCCCGGTTCCTGATCCATCTAATCCGTTTCAGAGGGACGATTTGGATTCTGAAGCCCATCATGTGGTTGGGGATTTGTTGGGTTCCTGCGAATTGAATTTTGATCGTTGGATTATGAGATCGTACCTGCTGCTATGCTGCCACTGATAGTAGAGTGGTCAACGCTGCTTCAATTTTCCTTTGAATTTTGTGAAATCGTTTCGGATGTTACTTTCTCACTCTTCCCGAAATATCTCTCCTTCACCATACGGTTACGGTGCGGGCTATCGCATTAATTTACTGGCTCAAGTTAATAAACAAGGCTTTTACTTTTTCCACACCCCCTCCTACTCATCGCATGCCCTCAAACTTTTTTTTTAAAAATGACCTCGCGTGGGACGCTCGTGTAGTGTGGTTTAAGCCGATTATTCGACGATATTGTCGCGAACGTGTCGAAACGACACTTGTCGTGTTAAGGAATTTTGGTGTTGAGCGACATCGTTCGAACTCATTTCGAAAGAACTCATGCGTGTTAAGGAATATTGTCAATTGTTGGTTACGAGGTGTGTTATTCTTTGCCTCGAATGGCTTTATTCGAACATGTTCGAAGGGTGGCGTTGACGCAGCGTTCGAATGGTATCATTCGAACTAATGTTATCTGAAGCGAAACTTAAAACCGTAAAGCGTAAAGCGAAGCGAAATACGCATTTTTTGATTTCAAAAGTTGCCTACCAATAGTCATATACAACGTTGTGTACCAAAATTATAAATCTAACTTAACATTGACTACCATCGTATCTTTACTTAAATCTACACAAGGAAGGGGATGGAAATTTTGTGATTGTATGAGCAAACACTTCCACTTTTGCATGCGGCTAATAAAAAGCGAGTCACAACCCTTTGCTATGGGTGCCCTATTAGTATTCCACATAATATCTGGCAGGGGCATTGGACTTCCAGGCTTCATAAAGATCTTCAAAAAGACAACAAAAAACATAATGTAATGTTTTGGAATGACTACACTGAATCTAAATAGAAGACACTTTACTGCACAAAGTGTTTGTGTTCAGTACCAATAGGATGTTGAATCGTCGGACACTTACGAATGGCGCAACATTGAAGGGAAAAATTGTGTAACAACAATTAGGTGACCAACAAGTCAGGACGACTTTGTACTTGTTACTGATTAGATACCCCATATCCAGTATACTCATCCAATTATCTTCAACATTGTTCCCATGATGTGCCCTCAACAACGCCTTCATCAAAAATGTGACCTTACCAATACCACCATACGATCAGTGTAGAAGTCATTGTATTGGTTAAGCTCCTCCATCGATCGATTCGATCGATCATCAAGCCTCCTCACCCCTTCCAAGAAATCTTTGCAATACACGTAATCCACGATTACCATCACCAACCACGTTAACAACTTTTTCAACATAGGGACGCATGTATGCCGGCATCCCTATTATCTATGTATTAAATACATCCATAACTGCAGAATCAATATCTGTAACAATAGGATTGATTGCAAAGAGCAAGAGAGTGGTGTCAAAGTAGGAGCTCTTGAAAGCGATGAGTGATAGCGACTTTCACGTAACAATAGGTGTGGGTGTTGGTTTCTTATTTAGTGGAGGAGTAGGGATTGTAGTAGCACTGTCAGCTTGAGTTCTCTTTTTGCTTAGTGATGGATTAGGTGCTGGACACGTTGACAAAGTAGGAGCAGGAGTTGAACTAGAATTGTATGGGTTTGTAGGCGTTCCACTCCTACTTTGGGGGGGAGTAGGTCGTTTACGAGACTGAGCAAAACATCCACTAGATGAACCCTAGGGGGAGTCAAATTTGTCATCTACATGCTCCCAAAATGACTTGTCTCGCTTTGTTGAGTAATCAACATTCCCTTTCTTATCTTTTTTTGGTGCTCCCTTTGTAATGATCGTATCCGGATGTGGACACATAGAAGTTGTGTCAGGGAATGCCAATTCACGTGCTTTTGCCTTAATCATAACTCTACCGGCGTGATCAGAGGCCTCAAACCTTCTTACGATAGCTTCAAGTTCAATGTCTACACTCAACTCATCATCCATTACCTCATGCGTATTTTGAAATTCAACCTCTGCCAATGTTGGTGAATCATGCTCAACGGAATTGGAGTGCAGTCCATCATAACCTACAAAAAAAGCGACATTGATTTAGTGACAACCCATATAATGTTGAGTTTATAGACAAAATAACAAGATGAGTGTATATCATACCTTGAAAGCTCACATGCACATGGTAGTCCGTGTCAGTCACGAATGTGCATCGACATAATGATGGGTTAAGTGAAAGCGGATCGATCTGCTGCATCTCTCCCAAAATATGGTCTATAGCATTAGATGAAACTAAACCCTTAATTTCATCAAAAATCTTCTTCTTCAAGTGTTGAACTTTCACTCTACTCAAACTATGCTCGAAGTGCATTTTAAGATCATAATGTTGTATCCTAAGCATGGTTTGCATTCCATCCCAGCACTTGCACAAATCTCCCTCTACTGTCTCGTAATATTTGCTTCAAGTGAGAGTGTGCAGACTCAACTCTGTTGGTGGTAGTGTTGCAAGAGTGCATATGCTTATTTATCCATGCATCAATAAACTTTTCCTTGAAGGGGTCCAGCTGGTGGTCTTCACATCTTGTATGAAGCGGGATAAGGTCCTGCCAAGTCGTTAAACAGACCCAACTCATAATCATACTCTTCCGTAGTCTTCGAATGGACAACAGATAGAAATGCACCCATAATGCCATTAACAATAGCTTGGTCTTTAACAATGAGCCTTGCTTTGGCCCTCACATTTTCTTAATGTGAAATTGGCACAACAAGTTTGCAGATGTTGGAAATATTGCTGCCAGAGCATTCATCATACCTGTGTCTCTGTCAGTAAGTATGACTTGTGGAAGTTCATCCTGTTTCCTAAATAAACCCCTCAATTTCTCAAGAACCCATGCAAAGTTATCCATCCTCTCCAAATTGACATAAGCAAATGCGCAGAGAGTAAGTCTTCTCTGTTGATGTTACACCAACGATCTCAACCAAGCGGATACTGCATGCAGGTTGGTTTTATAGGTGGAATCAATCAACAAAACAATCGGGAAGGTGTTTAGAAGCTCAATGGAATCTGGATTTGCATTCTAGTGTTTGTGCCTTCCTCAACATTTGTCTTATATGATCCAGCTTTATCACAAATCAACATGCAGTATTGTTTACCTGATCGTCGCCCGGTGTCGTCGATCTTCCTATAACAATCACCATCCCAAGAGATTTCCCAACCGCACGCACTCCAAGTCGCCACTCCTCACGAGTAGGAAATAACTGAAATTCAATTACTAAGTGTCAGTTACATAATTTGAATAGTTCGCTAAAATTAAAACAACTAATTCATTCTTACCGTATCAGTTTGGAACGAACTAGTAAAGTCTTGGGATTCGACGACGTCAGTTGACATGTCAACTGCGACAGTTGACATCTCAGCTGCTAAAGTTGACAACTCAACTGCTCCAGATGCACCCTCATTTTCATCCATTTAACCAAAAAACTCAAGATGAAGCCGCAACTTATCGATTCTTTGTCATACGCCTGTTCGAACGGCCTCATGCGAACAGAGTTCGAATGAGGCTGTTCGAACAAATCAAATTCACATCCCAGCTAACACTTGTTCGAACACGTTCATGCGAACATGTTCGAATGACCCTGTTCGAACTGAGCGCGTTTGCAGAAAAAAAAAATGGCGTAAAAAACTCAAAACAGAACCAAAATGAAAAAAGTTTGGTAGGGTTATTACCTTGAGCTAGTTGCCAATGTTGGGTAGTTGAATGGGAGTGAATGATGAAGGTGAGGATGGGTGGGTTTTGGAGTGGAGAGAGGGGAGGTTTGGGTGTTGGAGAGGGAGGGTGTTTGTTGTAGGAGAAGAAGAGGGAGAGGGGTAAAGGGGGGAATTGAATTGTAAGTGGGGTTAGTTTGGTAAATGTGTAGGGTGAGGGGGTGTGTTTGGAGTAGGAGGGGGTGTGGGAAAAGTAAAGCCCATAAACAAAAGGGTATTTTTTTTTCAATCCTCACCACTAACTATTTTTTTTTGTCCAAAATCCTCACCACTAACCATTACATCCCACTAAAATGCGAATTTCAAATTTACCCCTGCCGTTAATTTAAAATGAATTTCCTTCGAGCTCTCTGGTCTTATCACAACAGTGGATGATGAAGCCATAGGGTATGGAAAGGAAAACGCAGGTTTGAATCTGGGTTTAGGTTGAAGAAAAAGAGTGAAAGTTTGAAACTTTCGTAGATTCTGAGTTTTTTGCGAAGTGCAGAGATGGAGAATGCGAAGAGAGTGTTCACAAAGTTTCAAACGGGAAAAAGGAAGATGGAAGGGTTCTAGCCGTTTATATATGTTTGGAAGAAACAGTAATTAACATGTTCGCCATAACTCATGACGTTTGCGACCTTTCAGGACGTGATGGCCCACCAACTAAATGACGTGTGCCAATGAAACGGTTCATTTTATCTGTGCAAGTCATGATAACCAATTTCTCTCTTACTGTTGAAGTGCAAAAGGCGGTAAAAGTGAGTGTGGCACAGTATTCTAAAAATGCCTTTTCTTCCCTTCTTTTATCGCTCCGTCGAAAGAAACATTTTTTGGGGGGCAATCTGTTACCTCAAAATTTCGACAAAACATTAAATGAAGCAACTAAATAGGTTTGACTCTCCATTAATGATGTCTTGGAAGCTACAAGTCAACACCAAGTCAATTCGACAGAAAAGGTCTACAAGTGCTGGCAATGTGAATGAGCTTCGACAAGCTTGGCACTTAGAGCTGTGGACACGAGTGGAGCAAGGAGCCTTCGACAAGAGAAAGCTCAACCTTCGACAAAGCGAAGCTATTTAAAAAGCGAGGGTTTGGTACTTTCGTCAGCGGTTGCAATGATCGATCGAAGTGCAAAGGAGCAGACAGTTAGTGGGCAGTTACTTCTCCTTATTTCTAGGATTCAGTTACTTTTTTCCACGTTTGTTTCCAAGAGTATAAATACTCTTTTGTAATAGAAGATCGAGGTCACAATATTGCACAAGAACTCTGAAAACTCAACTTCGGATAAAAGCTAAAAACGAGTGAACAGATCCATTATGCGTGCTTGTGAACCACTTTTCCTTTCATTTGAATGCAATCTTTACTTTCGTTTTACATCTACTGCAATTGTTTCTTTTGTTTTATTTTCAATACTGTTCTTCGTATCGTTTACTATTCTTAGAACCGTCAAAAACACAAAGTACAAGGGCAATTGTCCAGAGATTTCCTAGTTTGATCTCACAAACTCACATTTTAAAACTAGTGATTGTTTGCTAAAAACACCAAAGAAAGCGAGGTGTCAATGATGTGGCAGACATGGCGAGGCGTAGTAGTTGCCGCCAGCTGGTAGATGTAGTAGACACGAGACATCATCCAAAGTGATGGTCATCTCACCGAATGGTAGGTGGAATGAACATGTCTCAGGATGTCATCTCTCAACAAAAGTTGATATCATCTCATGATCAACTTGTGGTGAGAGCTGAATGGACCAGGGGGATAAACCTGACTGAACTACGCACTAATAAAAATCCACAGCCTAGTCGAGAGGAGCCAAGTTTTCCTAATTTTGTTGCCATGTGCAGATACTTTTCAATTTCCCCATGATTGGCCAAGTTAAAAATGAAACACGCATTAAACATAAAAAAATAAAACAATGAAAAAAATAAATCTTACCATTATGAAAAATAAATAAATTTACCTAGCCTCTCAGAATGTTAGAAGTTACGTGCTCCTCAAATTGAGTAAGCACCGAACCATCTCTGGATCCAAATACAAGCTCCTATGCATGACCAGGCTGCTGATCCTCCATATAGTCATCATAATCATAAACTTGTTGGTCCTGATGGTGAACCTCATGACCATGCTCGTACTGGTGAAGCTGCTGCTGGTACAACCACTACAAGAATTTAGTGTATTACTGGCTAACTCAATCCCCCAGTAATGGTTAAAATCCGCCAGAAATTGCACTTTACTGGCGGATTTAGTCCGCCAAGAATCACCGGTAAAAACGGTCGCGGTAATCACATCTTGGCGGATATTGACCCGATAATTAATGGTGGATTTACTTGCCAAATTTTAGCGATAATTCTTGGTGAAATTAAACGATAAATCGACGATAATTCTTCGGTGAAAATCGATCGATAATTCTTGTTTGAATATCCGCCAATAATCTATTAAATATTTTAAAAAATATATATTTTTAAAATGCTTTTTTATATTTAAAAAATATTTTTAAAATGTGTTTTTTTAATTAATTTATAATTTGTTGATTTAAAAATTTAATTTGCTTTTTTTATTTAATTTTTTAAAAACTAATTTTAATTCATTTATTTAATTCAAAAAATAAAACAATAACTAAATAATTTTTCTAAATGATAAAATTTTAATAAATTTCATGCAATAAAGTACTAATTAAAATATCCATTACAAATAAACAGATTATAAAAATATACAACAATAAACAGATTATAAAAAAAGTCATTTTTTAACAATATCTTATTTTATAATATATTACATTAATTCGTTTTTAATTAACATATTTTAAAAAACTTACAACTATAAACAATTAGTAAGAAATAACTTGATAACTAACCGATAGTGAAGAGAAGATTCTGGCTTGATGCTAATTCCGGTTTCTTTCGAACAAATTTTCAACCAAACTCAAGCAAGCTAACAAATATAATATCAGAAACATTAATAACTCATCTTTTAAAACAAAATATTAACTAAAACTACCTAATATGAAATATAATGTTACAAACATACCTTCAACAAATCTAGAAATTTTCGTGTAGAATTTGGAGAGAAATGGTGTGAATGAATGAAAAAATTTCTAGAGATTTGAGGGAAATGGTGAGGATGAATAAGAAATGAGAGGGTTGGGAGTTTAAGTAGAAGATGACCCAACTGATAGAAATGGGAAAGCTGGAGTGAATTTCAAATGCAACTGCATTACTGGCGGACGTGGGAATTACTGGCGGACGCGTGGCATCTAGGAGTGTGGGAAAGCTGGCGCAGATTTGATGTGCTGCAGCATTTCTGGTGGAACAGTACCTTACTGGCGGAATAAGGGAATCTGTCAGCCTGTGATGTGACAAAGCGCTGCAGTGTGGTCAACAACTCTGCACACATACTGGCGGATTACTGGCCGAAAATAAACTTACTTGCGGAACTGTATTTACTGGCGGATTACTGGCTGAAAGTCTGGTCAATGCGTGTTTTCGAGGCAAATTTGTGGCAGAATATTCGGCCAGTAAATACAGTTACTGGCGAATATATTTATTTATAAAACATTTTTAATATCTAGACTAAATTTGGCCAGAAATGAATAAAAAAGCCGCCAGTAAAAATACTGGTTGTTAAATCCGCCAGAAATGTTATGGGATCGCGCGAAACGTCTTGGCGAGGCTAATCCGCGCGAGTCGCCAAATTACGCCCACAAAACTCTTGGCGAGTGATTCCGCCAGAAATGTTTAGCCAGTAATCAAGTAATTCTTGTAGTGAGCTGGTCAGGCTCTACCTGGTGATGCTCCTCCTCCTGAGCAGACTGTTGGGGGCCCTTTCCTGCTTGAACAAGTCTGTCTCAGGCAGAAGCATGGCCGCCGATTCGCACCTGCGTCTCCTCACCGGAGTAATATCATCTTGTGCATGGCCACGCCCCTGTGACGCCCCTCCTCGGGACGCCTCCCCCCGCACCACCCCATCAGAATTATCTGGTATACTCCCGCGAACTCTCGGATAAGCCACTACGTAACCATTAAAAAAAAATTATTAGAATAAATAAATAAATAATATGAAAAATATTTACATGTAAATCCGTCTGTAGCCATCGGATTTACATGTAAATCTGTTTCACACTTAAATTAACTACATATTTACATATGTATGAGGTAAATCCAATTTGAAAAAGAACAAAAATTAAATTGATTTATGTTAAATCCACTGTTATATGTAAGTAAGGTGTTGGATTTACTTACTTCTGCGTCGTCGGAAGTACGTAAATTCGTTTAGTGAAAAAACGAGAGAGTGCTGAGGGAGGGAAGTGAAAATGGAAGAATGAGGGTTTAGGTAAATGTTTGGTGGTTTTGGTGTTTTTTTGAAGGTATTATGGTCTTTTCCAAGGGGTTGTGGGGGATACCTTAAACGAAATGGCGTGGAGATATGTGTAAGTAAGCACTATTTAATTGATATTTTTTTCGATGGAATTGATATTTTATTTATTTTTTGATCAAAAATTGATATTTTATTTAGTAACAGCTATTCAATTATTTTTGTAAAATATTCAATTAATACTTCATAATTTATTTTTTGGTAAAAATAATTGATATTAGATAAAAATAAATTTCAAATAATTAGTTGTCTTATAAAATATACTCTCTCCGGTCTTTATTATAAGAAAATTTTGCAATTTTAGATCCATTAAATAACTGATGTATCTGGTCTATATTATTGACCAGATACATAAGTTTTCAATGAACTTAAAACTGCAAAATTTTCTTATAATAGAGACTAGAGGGAGTATGTATTTTTATTTGTAAGTGTCATTGTACCAATAGTAATCACAAAAAATATTGAGTTTAACAACATTGACTTCTCCAATTGTTTTAGGTCTAATGAACAAAAAAAACTTAAATAAATAGTACTTTCTCTGGTCCTTATTATAAGAAAATTTTACAGTTTTAAGTTCATTAAATAACTTATGTTTCTGGTCTATAATATAGGCCAAATACATCAGTTATTCAATGAACCTAAAACTGTAAAGTTTTCTTATAATAGGGACCAAATGGAGTAATTATTATTGTGATACATAATTTTAGTAAAGACGTATTAATAATTTCTTTTAAGATATTAGATTAGATTTCTTTTGAAAGATGTGTTACCTCGTAATTTTAGTTGGAACAAGACTCCCGAGGGAACCATTTGCCTTAATGTAGATGAAATCAACCTGAGAATGGCTGGTTTTAGAGGATTGACTCGTGATAATATGGGTAATTTTAATTTTGGCTTTTATGGTTCAGTGCGACATTATAATATCATGCATAAAGAAATAATGGAGTTACTCCATGGTATTCACTTGTGTTGGTAGAAGGGATTCATAGGTTGTTTGCTGCTTAGATTCTCTTCATGCTCTCCATTTGATTGAGGAATTCAATCAAAAACTTTCATGTGTTGGGCAATGAAATTGCTTTGTAGCAATTGTATTACGATTCATTCTTCCATCAAGGTGATGAAGAAGAATATTCAACGCACAGAGAAAAAGAACTCTGGAAAGAAAGTATATTGATATGTAAAAGGTAAAGTTACATATCTACAGTATATGTGTAAAAAGAAAAAACTTAAAACAACCAAATCTTAACTAAATCCTAAGCGCTTTTGATTACAATCTAATCGACACGATAACTACACCTATCCAACGGTACAAAAGTCAAAGAGAAATAAAAATAACTAATTAGTCAATATAGATAACAACTCAACAAGATTAATTAAACTAATTAGAAGGCTTAATTAGTGGTATTTCCAATACTCCCCCTCAAGTTAGGGGCATAGATATCCAATGAACCTAACTTGGAAAGAAGAGCAGAGAACTTGCAATGTGGAAGAGGTTTGGTGAACATATCAGCGAGTTGTTGATTGGAGGAGAGGTGGATGAGTTTCAGCAGACCGGAGGAGACATGTTGCCGAATGAAATGGCAATCAATGTCTGTGTGTTTAGATCTTTCATTGGATGTAGGATTTTCTACAATTTGGATTGCAGATTTGTTGTCACAGAAAATAAGCATTTGAGAGCGAGAAACACGGAAGTTTGCGAGAAATTGTTTTAGCCATAACAGTTGTTGCGCCCGAAAAAGTCCCCGATGGGTTTTTCTTCGTTTACAACCTTTTAGAACAATGAAGTCGCCACCAATATTTTTTATGCGGAAAATATTGAAGAAAAAACCTTTTTGGAAGGAAGATGGTCTTTTGGAAAACCGGAAGATTTAGGTTCGGGAAGTCGGTTAGGCATAGGGAAGGTATTAGCACCCCACACCTCCTTTCTACCGAAAGGAACCTTTAATTAAGCGTGTGGTTTTAAGTGTTGATTTGAAAAGTACTTAAATTTGTCTCTGATTGAAAAGACTTAATGAATTTTTATTGGCGGCGCTCGACGAGAGTTAGCCGCTTTGGGTTTTATTTGAAAGGAAAAATGTTTTTAGTTTGTTGTGCTTGACGGAGGATCCGCTCCTACGTATCTCAGTGCGATGGAGAATTCAAAGCTACGTAGTTCTAGGTTTTTATTTTTAACTTGTTTAGTTGTGAAAATCGAGCTTTCATGATGATCAATTGGCGAAGGCTCCAAGTGACCACCATTAGCACTCCATTGTTAATGATCATGCAAGCAAAGGCAGGACCAATAACAAAGTTTTTGATTTAATGAATTTTTTTAGGAAAATTAGGCATTCATGATGATCAATTGAGCAAAGGCTCCAAGTGATCGTCACTAGTTCCTCATTGTTAATGATTATGCAAGTAGAGGCTTCGCAAAACCACTAACAAAGTTTTTTGATTTATTGAAAGTTTTAGAAAAATTTGGCATTCATGATGATCAATTGAGCAATGGCTCCAAGTGATCACCACTAGGTCCTCATTGTTAATGACTATGCAAGCAGAGGCTTCGCAAAAACCACTAACAAAGTTTTTGATTTATTGAAAGTTTTTAGAAAAATTTGGCATTCATGATGATCAATTGAGCAAAGGCTCCAAGTGATCACCACTAGGTCCTCATTGTTAGTAATCATGCAAGCAAAGGCTTCGCAAGACCACTAACAAAGTTTGATTTAATGAGAAATTATTTGGGTTGAAAAAGAATTAAAAAAACGAGAAAAAGGTGAAAAATTGCAAAATGGGGGTGTCATTAGTTACGGGGAGTGGTATAACTAAACAGGGGGTGTAAACAGCAAGCCCAGTTCGCATAGGAGGGCCCAGTATGCGAAACTGGGCTTAAGTGAGGGGAGGTGTACGCGTGAAATTAGGGGGGGACTTGCAATCAGATAAAAAAACAACAGAAATAAAAAAGGGCTGATATGATAAGCCCACATTAAATGAGAGAAAAAAAAAACTAAACCTAATTCCCTCCTCCCCCCTTTATGCGCCGCACGGTTTCAGCCATGAGAGAGAAGGGCTGGTTTTGACCATGGGAGAGAGATCCGATGAGAGAGTGGGAGGTCAGATGAGAGAGTGATGGGAACAGAGAGAGAGAACACGAAGAGGGGACCGCCGTGCGCTCGATGGTGGCTTCAGCGGTGGGAGAGGAAGCCTTGCGGTGGTGGTGGTGACGGCGGCGGCTGTGCGCGACGGTCCAAGCACCTCAAGGTATCCTTTTCTTCATTTTTCTTTCCCCTTTTCGTTCTTTGCTTTCTTTTCCTTTGATTCCTCTCTCTCCTTCTCCATTTCTTTGATTTCTGGTTTGTTTTTGGTTTGGGAGATGAGGGGTTTCGGTTTGTGGCTGTGAGAGGGAGGGGGACCGGTTTACGCGACGGTTTGTGGTAGTTGGGGGTGGTAGTTCACGACTGGGTATGGTGGTTGGAGTTGGTAGTTCGCGACTGGGTATGGTGGTAGGAGGGAGATGGCTCGGTTTTGGTGGCTGTGGGTGAGTGATGTTTGTGGTGGCTGTGAGGGAGGGAGAAGGTGGTTAGGTGACGGTGGTGGTTGTTGGGATGGTGAGTGGTGGTTGCTTAGATGGTGAGTGGTGGTGGCTGGTCACGGTGATGGGAGGAGAAGAAGCTTCTCTACATTTTTTTTATTTTCTCTACTCTATAATTTGTTTCAGATCTGTCTCTGTTTTCTGTGTCCTCTTTAGACTGATAGTTGACTGCTCTTTTATATTAAAATACTAGGTCTCTGCATTAATTGTTTTGACTGGGTTTTGACTCTTTTCAGTCGGATCAAGCCCAATGACTTGGAGAGCATTTTGGAACCCAGTTTCTTTGCAGTTTTGCCTTCTATTATTTTTTTTTGTATTTTCGGATTTATTTATTTTTGTATATTTTTTGTTATTATTTTTTTGTATTTTTTGGACATTTGGACATTTGAACACTTCTAATTTGTAATAAAAATTAAATAGATTTTTTTTGACATTTTTGGATTATATAACACTTTTAAATTGTAAATAACACTAAATAGAATTTTTGGCATTTTGGACTATACATATATACTCAAAATAAAATAAGCGCACAAGGCGAGAATAATAATAAGAAAATGAGTCGGAGCCAAATACAAAGAGCGAGCGGGCGGACTAGGCGAATACGCTAAAGCGAGACCCAAATAGAAGAAATAGGCTCATTAACTAAAAACACTAAAATTAACTTTCGAATTGCTTTCTTAAGCTTTGAATTGAAAAGACAAGCCAAATTTTTAGAAAAAATGACTTTTGGTAGACTTACTTATGTACGACTAAACCCAAATACGAAGATTAAATTGAAGAACACACGAAACGATCGATCATTCACGTGCCTGCCTAATTTAAACAACGATATTTCGATTTAGTTGAGCTGGATAATTGAAATTGGCTTAGGTTAAAAAGGACGGACAAAATTAGGGTATTACAATTTGCTTTGTTTATTTCACATTTCGCCAAAAAAATATGAATTGGCCTTTTCATATTTGTTGGTGAAATGGAAATAAAGATATAGAAATAATACTAATTTTGTCCGTTTAAGAAAAACTCAAATCTTTTGTTATTTTCCTTTTGAGCGAGGGGTTAACATTTGTCGCATTGCGAGAAAGCAATAAATTGGAAAAAGCGATAAATTGGGAATTCGGAGGTTGCCTAAAACCTTCTAACGAACTCTTGTCGAGTCAGGAGCTCAGGGGGTGGCCTTTTCGAGCGGCCGATCAACATCGGTCGGGCGATTTGATCGATGGATTTCTCTGTGCCTTAGGTGACCTGACTAATCAGAAGGACTTAACGAAAGTCGATGGATCCATCGGCGTGCGCATTCGTGCGATGTTGTGATCGTGGAAGGAGTTCACTAACTCTGTGGGAGTTCACTAACTGCGGGTTGATGGAGTTACGAACTGCGGATTGATGGAGTTTACGAACTCGGGGTGGCCTTTTTCGGCGGCCGATCAACATCGGTCGGGGCGATTTGATCCATGGATTTCTGTTGTGCCTTAGGGTGACACAACTAATCAGAAGGACTTAACGAAGTCGATGGATCCATCGGCGTGCTCGTGCAGCGATGTTGTGATCTGTGGAAGGAGTTCACTAACTCGTGGGAGTTCACTAACTCTGGGTTGATGGAGTTTACGAACTCTGGGTTGATGGAGTTTACGAACTCTGGGTTAATGGTGATTTTCTAAAAACGAGATTTTTGGGACTCTCTGGTGTGAAGTAACTTTTCTCTTGGATGGTGCATGAAATGCATGCACTTGGGTATTTGGGTGCACATGGATGCAATGATTGATTTTGGTGGGATGCTCTTTTCTGTTTGATTATTCTTTCGCTTTTACGAGATGCGAATTTGGAAGTGTAATGCACTCTTGTTTGATGCCATGGAGTGATGAATGATATGGATGACATGAGAATGATGAATGAGGCGAAGATGTTGTGTTCTTTTTCTTCTATTCGATGCAAGTATTGATGTGATGCAATTGTATTGCTTTGATGTTTGAGCATAGCGTATGCGGTTATTGATGCTTTGATGAATGGAATGCTCTGTTCTAACTTGTTTGTTTCTTTTTTGTTTTTCTATGAAATGCAAACATTAATACGATGCAATGCTCGATGTTTGATGCAATGATTTTTGTTCTTTTTCTTTTATGGAAATGCTAACATTAATATGATGCCAATGCAATGAAAAGATTCTGCTTTTTCTCCTTTACTATTTTCCTCTATGAAATGCGGTATGAATATGGTGCAAGCGGCGTGGAGCGTTTCTTTTCTTTTGCCATGTGATGAATGCAAAAATGTGAAGATGCAAATGTAATGCTTTGATGCATATGCCATAATGAATAGTTTGAAATGCCTAGATGCATGAGGTAAACATTTTTGTGATGATGAGATCACGAGACTTGAGATGATTATTGACCATACATTTGAAAAGTTGAATTTGATTCAAAATCCGATGTCCTCAAGGTTTTTATTTACAAACAAACTCACTTGTTTTCTCTTTCTTTCCATGATGACTGAATTTTAGATATCACGTAAACAACTTGTGCTCTCTCTTTTTGAAGCATTGTCTAGTAAGCATGCATAGGAGTGCAAATGTGAATGAATGAGTCAGTTAACTTGGAATTGGTTTAGGGCATGGACATTTATGGCAAGTGAAGGAATGACAGACATGGTTATTGCCGAAGCTCATGAGGGATCAAGAGATACAAGATTGCCCCAATTTCAGGTCTTTGATGAGTGAATAGCTTGCCCCTATCTAGTGGTGACAACAACTAGGGGTGGAGAAGATGATGAATTGAGAATGTTTCGGCTTTTGACATGAAGGATGGAGCAAAAGAGATTTTGTCTCAACCCATAAAGTTTGATGTTGCCCCGGTCATGCGAGGACAGAGATGCCCACTTAGAATGACAATGCCTTGTTTAGGATAGTGAGTTGAGAGATTGCCCGGTGAGGTTTTATAGGAATGAATGAGGTGAAGGAATGGGAACACACTTGCCCCACTTTCGAATGACATTTCAAATGGTTTCTTTGAGTGAGGTGGTGAAAGGCGTGAGTTATGGTGATGGTTATGAGCGAGGGTGATATATGAATGGGGTGGGCAATGAGCGAACCTCCCCAAAGTTGAGAGGTGAAGGAATGCCCCTAGTACACACTTTTGGTTCTTTTTAAGAACAACTCAAATGCAATGAAAGTTTTGACTTTTTGGTATGAGGAGAGGCTCCACTTGGTGACCACTAGACCTTGTTTTAATGCAACATGAATGCATCTTGGAGTCTGAAGTCCTTTTTTTTTTTTTTTTTTTACCAACTTTCTTTTTGATTGTTTTTTTTTTTTTTTTGAGCAGCTTTCTTTTTTCTGCTTGTTTGTTTTTTCTTTTTGAGCAAAACACGTCGTAAATGGATAAACTTATTTGTCCTAAGATTAACACTTGAGAGAACGAAAGCAATTAGTCATTGA
This sequence comes from Oxytropis ochrocephala, assembly GCA_020916435.1. Lineage (NCBI taxonomy): Eukaryota > Viridiplantae > Streptophyta > Magnoliopsida > Fabales > Fabaceae > Oxytropis > Oxytropis ochrocephala. Next base: position 75,939,891 of record CM037094.1, on the reverse strand, counting down.
TCGGAATGGACTTTTTAGGGTTGTGATGGGGAGAAGGGGATGGTTGAGCTTAATGAAGTGTTTGGGGTTGATGGGGAGGATAGGTCCTGTTCGGTGTTGGCGATGGTCAATGGTTTATGAAGGAAATGGTTATTAGGTTTGATGAGGTGCAGGAGATGGTTATTAGGTTTGATGAGGTGCAGGAGATGGTTATTAGGTTTGATGAGGTGCTTGAAGGTTTTATGAAAGAAAAGATGGTTAAACCCAGTGAATTGAGGGCTTTTTTTTTTTTTTGAAAGGGAAATGATTGAACCCATTGAATTTGAGGGCCTTTTGGAAGGGAGCTCTTATGCTTCATGACAAAATGTATTGACTCTTAATTTATACTCCCTTTGTCTTCCTTTCTTTGCTTTGGGATTTCTCCTTTTTGAAACTTTGTTATTCCCCTCCTTTTGTGAATTTTCTTTCCTTTCGCCTAGGGTGAAAATGATATACCATCTTTGATGTGGAATTAACCCTCGTCTAGGGTGATGGAGATATCTTGGGCTTTTCTTGGCTTAAGATGGGTAACAAATGGTATTTTTGTGATTTTGAATCTTTGGCTTATGAGGGGTAGGAAAGGGATTTTTTTGGGATTTTAGGTTTTTGAGGGTATGGAGAGATGACCAAACTTCATTTCAAATCCCGATTGCTTATTTCTGTAAGACTTAACTTTAGGACAATAATTTATCTACCTTCATGTGCTTGCTCTTTTCTTTTCCTCCCTTTTTTTGTGCCCTAATTTTTGCCTGGACCGCTCTTTGCGAGTTTTCAATCCACCGGGCGCTCTTTTCTGCCTAGGCCGCCCTTTGCGGGTTTCAACCTAGCGAGCTTATTTTATTTTATTTTATTTATTATATATTTTTTTTAGGAAGACTTGCACTAAAGGAATGTGATACTTACAAGGAAATTAGTGATCACAGAATTGCCCCAACATGGAGGACTTAAAGTGTTAGCGAGAATGAACCAAAAAGTCAAGTATGTACTGATGGGAGAAAATATGCGCTTTAGGGGTGGGCCAGGCGGGATTAGACTTGGATGGGAATCTTTGATAAATGAAGGAAATTGGTGACTCAAACAAGAGGAACTACACGTGGCATGCATACTTACTAGAAGAACGCTTTCATAGAGGGTTAACATTGGTTAAAACATGATATAAAAACTTTTTGATAAATTGTTTGATCTTTTATCATGGAATGGATGAGATGCAATGCTTTTTGAAGGAAATACAAATGAGTTATTGATGTGAAAAACTGAGGGCCTTGGAACACCTTGAGTTTGCAAATGAGTGAGGGTAAACTTTTCCAAAAAAGAAAGATTACTTTGCAAGAACATCTCGTCTCTCATCACAACGTTTTTGTTGTATGCGATGCATGGATGAAAACATTATGATGCATACATGATGAAAATGCATGAAAGCATGTTCACTTGAAAAGTGTGATTATTCTAAAAAGTTTTTTTTATGCAAGACGAAATATGGAATGCCAATGCATTTTTGGATGATGAATGATGCAAGAATGATGTTTCTTTTCAAAATGATTTTTATAGGGGCAAGACAAGATATGAAATGCCGATGCCCCCGTTTCTTTTGAATGATGCAAGAATGATGTTTTTCCTAAATGATGATTTTTAGAGGCAAGACAAAGTATGAAATGCCAATCCCCTTCCCTTTTCTTTTGAATGATGAAAGATGCAAGAATGGTGATATGGGGCAGCGATTATCGTTACCATGAGTAACTTTGCATGAAACATTGAGTGGATCGACTCGATACTTCACACAATATATTTGAAACGTTTCGACAATTAGTTGACTCAACTTAACTTCTTACTTGAAAATAAAACACGTGTGACTGGGTCAAAGTGCCCTGATATCGTAGAGTAACATCTCAAATTTGTAGTCGACAAACAAATTTGAGATATTACTACTCGTCGTTCAAAGGTGCACTTCACCCATTAAGCCATCACATGAGGAAATTTTTCTTTGTTTGAAAGGATGCATGCGGGGAGAAATGATGTATTCGAACAAAGTGATGAGGTTAATGAAATGATGCACGAGTCCCACATTGACGCGATATGCGCATTATTTGATGATGATTTTTGTACTTGCACCCGGATGAATGCGATGCTTATGCAATGCAGATGATGATTGCTTCTTGCTTTATTTTGTTTTTATGTAATGAAATGAAATGCAAGATACTCACAATGATTTCTTTTATTCTTTTTATTTTTTATTTTTAAAAATGCATGGAAAGACGATTTTTATTGAATGGAATTGCACGCAAAATGAGAGTTTAATGTATTATTTTTTCATGATGTGTGAAAAAGGAAAACAATAATGCATGAGACGTGCCCCTAATAAGACACAATTTTTTGGATCTTTCGAAAGAAAAATAAAATAAATAAAATTAGGGGACAAAGTCTTAGTGAATGGAAACGCACACGTGCGGAGAACACACTCCTGACATACCTTAATGAGATAGAGAAAAATGCATGTATGAATTTCATCAAGTTCTTGTTTTATGCAATGCAAATGATGTCTTTATATGAAAATGACGTCGATAATGCGATTTGACATGCATGTGAAAAATAAGATGAAAACATTTTTCCGAGTTTGGTGACTGAAAGTCTCTCTCATGATGACACCCACAATCGTAGAAAGCTACTGAGTGTGAGGCATCATGACAAAGCTCACTCTTGGGCGGAACTTTCATGAGAGCCATACAGACAAAGGTCTACGAATGGCAGTCACTAATCGTTCCCACTCTCCTAGGCTTTCGTTCAGACCTTGGGTTTTAGGCCCCACTCGAAACCTAGTAAGCATAAGGTGTGAGTGTGTGTAGCGAGGACATAACACCTAACACTACCCACATATACCCTTACCTGCGAAGGAAAAAACCAGAACAGTCCAGACAATAGCAAGCAATAACATGTAAATCTACCCAGGGTTTAATATCAAATAAGCTAGCTTAGGGTTTCAACAACAATCCGATTGCATTGCTTATCTCAAGAAAGGAGCCGAGAAGAGGGGATCATGATAGAGGCGGGGAGAAATGCATGAGCTTACCTTGAAGGAAGGAGCAAAGAAGAAGGGAACATGATTGGGATTGGGAAATGCATGAGGGTACTAAGCACATAAGCAAAAAGGAGGAAGGAAAAACAAATATAGAGGAGAGAAAACAAACGACTTTTTGTATACTGACATGATAAGAAGAAGAGGAAAGCGAGAAGGGATAGAGGCAAACAAAGTATCCAAATCGAACTAATAGCACATTAAACCACACATTTAATTAGTTAGGCTTGACCCACTTAAAGAAAAGTCCCAGCAGAGTCGCGGGTACATTGCGCGAAAAGTCCCGAGGGGTTTTCTTCGTTTACAACCTTTTAGAACAATGAAGTCGCCACCAATATTTTTATGAGGAAAATATTGAAGAAAAAACCTTTTGGAAGGCGGATGGTCTTTTGGAAAGCAGGAAGATTTAGGTTGGAAGTCGGTTAGGCATAGGGAAGGTATTAGCACCCCACACCTCCTTTCTCACTGAAAGGAACCTTTAATTAAGCGTGTGGTTTTAAGTGTTGATTTGAAAAGTACTTAAATTTGCCTCGATTGAAAAGACTTAATGAATTTTTATTGGCGCTCGGCGAGAGTTAGCGCTTTGGGTTTTATTTGAAAGGAAAAATGTTTTTAGTTTGTTGTGCTTGATGGAGGATCCGCTCCCACGTATCTCAGTGCGATGGAGAATTCAAAGCTACGCAGATTCTAGGTTTTTATTTTTAACTTGTTTAGTTGTGGCGAGCTTTCATGATGATCAATTGGCGAAGGCTCCAGTGACCACCATTAGCACTCCATTGTTAATGATCATGCAAGCAAAAGCTTAGCAGGACCAATAACAAAGTTTTTGATTTAATGAATTTTCTTTTAGGAAAATTAGGCATTCATGATGATCAATTGAGCAAAGGCTCAAGTGATGATCGTCACTAGTTTCTCATTGTTAATGATTATGCAAGCGAGAGGCTTCGCAAAAACCACTAACAAAGTTTTTTGATTTATTGAAAGTTTTTAGAAAAATTTGGCATTCATGATGATCAATTGAGCAATGGCTCCAAGTGATCACCACTAGGTCCTCATTGTTAATGATTATGCAAGCAGAGGCTTCGCAAAAACCACTAACAAAGTTTTTGATTTATTGAAAGTTTTTAGAAAAATTTGGCATTCATGATGATCAATTGAGCAAAGGCTCCAAGTGATCACCACTAGGTCCTCATTGTTAGTAATCATGCAAGCAAAGGCTTCGCAAGACCACTAACAAAGTTTGATTTAATGAGAAATTATTTGGGTTGAAAAAGAATTAAAAAAACGAGAAAAAGGTGAAAAATTGCAAAATGGGGGTGTCATTAGTTACGGGGAGTGGTATAACTAAGCGAGGGGGTGTAAGCAAGCAAGCCCAGTTCGCATAGGAGGGCCCGAGTATCTGGCGGGGCTTAAGTGTGAGGAGGTGTGCGCGTGAAATTAGGGGACTTGCAATCGGATAAAAAACAATGAGAAAAAAAAAGGGCGATATGATAAGCCCACATTAAATGAGAGAAAAAAACTAAACCTAATTCCTCCTCCCCCTTTATGCGCCTTGCGGTTTCGACCATGAGAGAGAAGGGGCTGGTTTGACCATGGGAGAGAGATCAGGATGAGAGAGTGGGAGGTCAGATGAGAGAGTGATGGGGCAGAGAGAGAGAACACGAAGAGGGGACCGCAAATGCGCTCGATGGTGGCTTCAGCGGTGGGAGAGGAAGCCTTGCGGTGGTGGTGGTGACGGCGGCTTTGTGGCGACGGTCCAAGCACCTCAAGGTATCCTTTTCTTCATTTTTCTTTCCCTTTTCGTTCTTTGCTTTCTTTTCCTTTGATTCCTCTCTCTCCTTCTCCATTTCTTTGATTTACGGGTTTGTTTTTGGTTTGGGAGATGAGGGTTTGGTTTGTGGGTGTGTGAGAGGAGGGGGCCGGTTCTGTGACGGTTTGTGGTAGTTGGGGTGGTAGTTCACGACTGGGTATGGTGGTTGGAGTTGGTAGTTCGCGATTTGGGTATGGTGGTAGGAGGGAGATGGCTCGTTTTTGGTGGTGTGGGTGAGTGATGTTTGTGGTGGGTGTGAGGGAGGGAGAAGGTGGTTAGGTGGCGGTGGTGGTTGTTGGGATGGTGAGTGGTGGTTGCTTAGATGGTGAGTGGTGGTGGGTGGTCACGGTGATGGGAGGAGAAGAAGCTTCTCTACATTTTTTTATTTTCTCTACTCTATAATTTGTTTTGAGATCTGTCTCTCTTTTTCTGTGTCCTCTTTAGGCGATAGTTATTTGCTCTTTTATATTAAAATACTAGGTCTCTGCATTAATTGTTTTGGTAGGTTTTGACTCTTTCAGTGCGGATCCAAGCCCAATGACTTGGAGAAGCATTCTGCTGGAACCCAGATTTCTTCTAGGTTTGCCTTCTATTATTTTTTTGTATTTTGGATTTATTTATTTTTGTATATTTTTTGTTATTATTTTTTGTATTTTTGGACATTTGGACATTTGAACACTTTTAATTTGTAATAAAAATTAAATAGATTTTTTGACATTTTGGATTATATAACACTTTTAAATTGTAAATAACACTAAATAGAATTTTTGGCATTTTGGACTATACATATATACTCAAAATAAAATAAGCGCACAAGGCGAGAATAATAATAAGAAAATGAGTCGGGCCAAATACAAAAAGCGAAGCGGGCGGACTAGAGGCGAATACGCTAAAACGAGAATGAGCTCACTAACTAAAAACACTAAAATTAACTCAGAATTGCTTTCTTAAGCCTGAATTGAAAAGACAAGCCAAATTTTTAGAAAAAATGACTTTTGGTAGACTTACTTATGTACGACTAAACCCAACTACGAAGATTAAATTGAAGAACGCACGAAACGATCGATCATTCGCGTGCCTGCCTAATTTAAACAACGATATTTCGATTTAGTTGAGCTGGATAATTGAAATTGGCTTAGGTTAAAAAGGACGGACAAAATTAGGGTATTACAACAGTTCACTAGTGAGGGCAGCAATGGCTTGATATTCTGGCTCAACTGTAGAGCGGGCCACAGTAGGTTGTTTCTTCGATTTCCAGCTCACTAAGGAAGTGCCAAAGTACACAGTCAGCATCAACATATCCAGTGACTGTGGAGTTTGAAGTAGCAGGAAACATAATGCCTTGACCACGGCTGGATTTCAAGTATCTCAGAATCTGATGAAGACCTTGGAGATGTGTTGTGCGAGGAGAACTCATGAATTGGCTTAACCGATTGATTGCAAAGATAATATCGGGCTGGAGATCTTTGAGGTACATGAGTCTACCAAGTAGTCTGCAAAAGTGAGATGGGTCAGGTAGAAGGTCACCACTAGTATCATCCATAGACATGTCAGGGTCCATAGGTATTGTTGCAGGCTTGGATTCAAGGAACCCCGTGTCAGCTAAAGTTCCAAGCAATATTTTCGTTGATTCAGGTGAATACCAACAGAAGATTGAGCTATTTCCAAACCCAAAAAATACTTGAGTGGTCCTAAGACCTTTAATTTAAACTTGGCTTGAAGTTGGGAAGTTGCTTGGTTGATGAGTAGTTGTGATGAACTTGCAATGATGATATCATCAACGTACACAAGAACAAAAATAAGAGAGCAACCAGTACCTTTATAAAACAATGAGTAATCTGCAGTTGATTGAGTAAAGCCAAGATGAGTAATAGCAATGGTGAAGCGCGATAAACCATTTAAAGTGAGGCTTGTCGTAAGCCATATAAAGACTTGTGCAACTTACACACAAGGTTCTCCCCCTTAGTAGGATGCCCCATAGGTAGATCCATGTAAACTTCCTCAAAGAGATCACCATTGAGAAAGGCATTGTTGATGTCCAGTTGAGATAAAAACCACTTATTTTGGGCAACAAAGGCTAGGAGGACTCTAACAGTGGTTAGTTTGGCAACCGGTGAAAAATTATCTATAAAATCAATTCCAAGTTGTTGATTGTAGCCCTTAGCCACTAAACGAGCCTTATGTCTATCAATAGTTCCATCAGATTTGAATTTGACTTGTAGATCCATCTCTGACCAATGGTTTGCTTGTCTTGAGGGAAGGGAACTAATTACAAGGTACCATTATCTTCAAGGGCTTTGAGCTCACTAGCCATAGCATCTTTCCAGACTTGGAATTTTACAGCCTGGTGATAGAATTTTGGTTCATAGTGGCTGGTGAGTTGCAGGATGTAAGACTGGTAGTGAGGATTAAGATTGTCATAGGTCAGTTGGTTGTGAATTGGATAAGTTGTGTGGTGAATGTAATCATCTAGGTAGGGAGGTGGAGCATGAGTCCTGCCAGACCTCCTAGGTAAGTCATTTGTTGGTAGGGCAGGTGGTATATCAAGTTGATTATCAGCTGGTAGATCAGGTGGGTTATTAGGTTGATATCAGCTGGTATATCAGGTGGTATAGTAGGGTTGTCATTGGTTGTATGTGGGACTGGTAGAGTTGCTGTGGGTTCAAGTGTTTGAGAGGAGGGAGTGGTGGAAGGTGGAGTGTCAATTGCAGGAGCTTCTGGGAGGATATTTGGTAAGACAATATCTGGAAAAGGGTCAGGGCAAGTAGGTAGTTGTGTGGAGTGGAAAGGAAATTTGTCTTCAAAAAAGAGAACATCTCTAGTAATGATGAATTTGTTGGTGGAAATGTCATAAACTTTGTAACCTTTGTATCCCAAGGGGTAACCCATGAACACAGTGGAATGGTGCGAGGTGAGAACTTATTTCTGTGGGGAAGAGGAATGTATGCATAGCAGAGACATCCAAACACTCTGAAATGGTCATATGGTGGCAATTTTTTTATAGAGAAGCCCATATAGAGATTTATTGTTGAGATTAGGAGATGGGGTACGGTTGATAAGAAATGTGGCAGTGTGAATACATTCTCCCCAGAACTGGATTGGTGCTTTGGATTGGAAGAGGAGGGCTCGAGCTACATTGAGGAGGTGTTGATGTTTCCTCTCAACCACATTGTTCTGTTCTGGTCTATAAGGGCACTAAATTGGTGTAGGGTGCCATGTTGTTGAAGAAAATCAGCTAACTTGAGTTCAGGTGCATTATCTGATCTAATTTTCTTGATGGTGACCCCAAAAGGCAGATTGTACATATTGGAAAAAGGCTTTGATGATAGATGGGGCCTCAGATTTAAGATGCATCACAAAATCGGAAGCCGAAACCCTCTTGGCTAAAGCAGAGAAGAATCTCAGAACTCCAGAAGTATTGCATCGACAATAATCCAATCTAAACCGGTAGAAAAGTCAAAGAGAAATAAAATAACTAACTAGTCAATATAGATAACAACTCAACAAGATTAATTAAACTAATTAGAAGGCTTAATTAGTGGTATTTCCAATAAATTGGGATATTAATTATCTTCATACTCAGAGAGAGAGAGAGAGAGAGAGAGAGTAATCAATATGTCGACCATTTGGCCAAATTAGGTCCTCGAGGTGATGATGAGTTGTTAATCTTGTCCTCGCCCCCCTTTGGATCTTACGACCCTTTTGTTAGCCAATGCTTCAGGAGAGTCTTTTGTAAGAAGCTAGCCTAATTTTTTTTTCTGTTTTTTTTTCAGTTGTAACTAAAAAAGATTTCTTTTGAAAGAAATAGAGTTATTCAATTTAAAGTAATATATAATAGACTCAATACAAAGATTACCATTCAAATAAACTTAAGACCTAAGATGACATGTCCGTCCTCGTTAGAATGCGAGCAATCACATTAACTTCTAATTTACAAACTTGACTCAACAATTGTCACTAAAAAGAGACAACAAATTTTTACACTTTCGGAATAATAGCTCCAAACTCAAATCAATTTCACTTACAACGACTTGATTTTTCAGTGGGAACCTTTAAGCCTAAAGGGGTGAGGTTGTGAATTGCTTTGGAGAGGTAATGGAGGCCGTTAAGGTGGTTCATAGAGATCTTGTGCTATGAACGCATCATTGTTAGGATGATACAAAAAGTCTTCCATCCCAAAATTTAGGGTTTTTCCCCCCTCCTTATCTCTCACACCCCATAAATACCATTTTGGACAAAAATACCCCTAATTTTACAAAAAGTTTGAAAATATCTACGCTTTTGGTGGAAGTGCTGTTGGATTTCAGTTTACCTCATAGATAGGTAAATCCGGTTCTAATTGTCAACCGGATTTACCTATCTATGAGGTAAATCGAAATCCCAAAACCCCCCTATGGTTTTCGGATTTATCTCATAGATAGGTAAATCAGGTTCAAAGTGTGAACCGGATTTACCTATTTATGAGTAAATCGAAATCAAAAAACCCCAACGGTTTCGGAGTTTACCTCATAGATAGGTAAATCCGGTTCCTAAATTAATGAACCGGATTTACCTATCTATGAGTAAATCGAAAAATCCCAAATCTTAGAAGTTAAATTTTTTATTTTTTAAAAACATAGGGTATTTTTGGGTTTTTTTGGTAAAATAGGGGTGTGAGAGAGAAGGAGGGGGGGTGAAAAAAAACACCCCAAAATTTAGATTTTCTTCGCTAAAAGTGGTTGTGTCAGTATCATCGTTGTTTACTGACATGGAAGTGTGTGTCTACTAGTAGTTCCACCCCCAACAACAATCTTCAAATCCTCGTCGTCAATCATAATTTTTTCCCCAAGTTTCCTGCGACTTAGGTAACACTAACAAATTAGGTTGAGTCGCGGACTAAGTCGCTCTCTTTAATAAACACATGATTCCAACGTTACAAAACAAGCTATTGATAGCCAATAATGAAAAATTGGTTCCAAAAATATATTATGAAGAAAGATACATAGAGTCAAACCCAATTGATTTAAAACTTCAAGTTTGATAAACACGTATGACTCTTAAAATAATATTTAATAAAATTACTTTATTATTTTTAAATAAAATATCACAACAGAAAGTGATAGAAGAAATTAGAAATGTGTTGGTGATGAATGTTCTTCAAATGCGTGGAATAAGGAAGAGTGAGCTCTCATGGCTATCCCTCTCTCTCGACTCACTCTCTTTTTTTTCTAGATGGAAGCTGAAACATAAATGAATGAGGAGGAAGGGTTTGTTTTAACCTCTTTTTTTTTTTTGGTGAAATTGCACGATTCTCATTAGGCGGGCAATGCGAACAAGTACAATCATACATTGTTACCATAGGCGCAATAACTGAAAGCAAATAAGCGAGAGACTTACGACACAATGCAAATTTGACATGATTAAGATTTAAACAATTAAGCCCAACGACTTAAAACAAATAGGGACTTACAAATCAATTTGCCCTTTGCTAAGTTTCAACAACTATCTAAAAATTGAAATTAACAACTAAATACTAAACCAGCATAATCCAAGCTATGCAGCAAAAGGCCAAACTGTCCCTCTGAACCCGAAGTCCAGCTACCACCAAAACCACATAGGCCTACCAACAACCATAGAGGAGACAACACCATCCCCGGAGAGACGTGCAAGAGACCCACAAGGTGAATCGGTTAAAAAGCAGAGCCACAAAACACCCACATCAACTCCACCAACAAGGATGAGCAGAAAAGCGCCTAGCACACGAAAATCAGTGAGAACCACAAGGAAAACAAGGGGAGCGAAAGTCCAGGACTTTCTCCGTAAATAGTGACCAACCGGCCACGGGATCTCGTAAACCAGAAAACTAGGGGAAAAATGATATACATCGGAGGTGGGATTTGGACGAGGATAATCTGAGGCAAAAACAGGTCAACCTGCAGAAATGGGGAAGAAGGAAAACACGGGCAGAGAAGCAAGCTGGAGTGTTGGTTCAGATCTGGGAGTTCGAAGAAAATGATCAGAGATGGAAGAGGAAGGTGGTCGGAGATGACTGAGAGCCGGAAGGAGAAGAGTTGAGAGATGGAGATGAACAAATCTACTCTGGATGAAGCGAACCAAACCAGCATATTTGGGAACCATAATATTTGAAACACACCTTATTGATGTTGGCACCAACTAGAAACAACACAAAATAGAAGAAGGAGAAGAGGGGGAGCTCCGGCGGCGGAGGAAGGAGCCCCCAGCGGCGGCAATTAGGTTTTCTTCTTTCTCTCAAGCTTCTATTTTAACCTTTGAGCTGGCTACTATATATACTTAACTAATATGGGCTGGGCTTTTCTAATAGCTGAAATTGGGTCACTAACACCCCTTTTCTATTCACACCCCCTTTTCTACTATTTAGCATAAATAATTCTATGACAAGTCTCAACACACAAAATATTCAGTTATTACATCTAGGCAACCAAGGAATTAAATCACATATCAAAGCATCTTAGTTATCAAGCAATAATATCCAAAGTAATTAAAATTTACTTTGGGTATTACAAAAAGCAAACAATGATATTACGCTAAAAAGGTATTACTCCTAAAATGGTAGAGATAATAGGCTAAACAGTGATATTACTCTATATTTCGAATTTTGGAACAATCTAAAAACATTACATTACGCTAACGTACATTCACGTTAAAGAGTATTGAATATTGAAGGCATAGAACTGAACAAACATATATTTTGTTTTTGAAATGGGTTTTTCAATGTGAAGGGGAAACAAGTTGTTTGCAATTGGTAATACTTTGAGGACTTTGACAATAATGTTTTTCTTTTCTACTCTGCAATAATCTTACATGAGAATAATGACATTTCTATTGAGATTGTAATCAAAATCCTAGCTTAAGTTAAAACAGCTTATAGCCGTTGTAACAAACTATTTGGGCAGTTAGAGTTACTAACTAACTCTAACCAACTAGTCTAGTTTGTTAGTAACAAACTTGGTTGTTAGCCTAACTAACAACCATCTAACAACTATAATTCAGCACAGTATATAAACACTTTTGTACATAGAAAAATACTTACAGAATGAAATAATAGAATTTTACAGTTTATGATTTTACTCTAAGTCTACTGCTATACTCTCCTTCTACATTAGGGTTTGCATCCATCACCAAAGTTTACAGGTTACGATAGTACAATCAAAGAGTGAGTGTACCTTGCAAGAACAAGTGAAAAATAGTGATTAGTATTTGAATTCAGTGACTGAATTCAAAGAAAAGGTAAAGAAAGTGTTAAGGAAAGAGTTTGGTTACCTTAGAGAAGTCTGAGAGAGATTTCTGGAAAAGGATTCAGGCTGTGTTCATCTCAAGAACTCAAGACAGTTCATGCGATAGAAATGATATAGAACAAAATTAGGGTTTTGTGAAATTGCTAAGAGATTAAGGAAAACACACTGAGAGGTGTGAGTTTTACTGATTGAAAGCATTTAGAACCTTTAATTGAAGTTCCTATACAGTACTGCACAAAGAGGAATTAGGGTTAGGGTTTCACCCGAAATCTCGATTCTGTGAAATTGAAAGATTTAGAATCATAAGCGAGTAAAGAAGAAAGGGTTTACCTTGAGGCAAGCTTGATTGTGAAAATCAAGCGTAGTTTTGAAGAAAGGAAAACCCAGAATCGCGAAAGTGAGAAGAGGCCGTCTAGGTCTCGGATCGAGTTGTTTGAGGCTAAAACCAAAGGGTTTTAGTTCATCATCAACGTTTATCATCATAGACACTGAAGCGGAGGGTGGGTTGCTGCTTGATCAACGGCGAAGGTGAGAGCAACGAAACCCTAAGTTTTACAGCGAAGGAGAAGAGAAAGAGACGGAGAATCAAGAGAGAAGGAAGGGTTCTTGGTTTCTGGTGAAGAAGTGAGAGAGTGAAGCTTAAGTATATCGGGTCATAAGATAGACCCGCGTGTTGCAAGAATTCGGGTTGGTGCGCGGTGAGTGCCAAACAATTTTGTTTGGTGGAACTTGTTGCTTCATTAGGTTGGGCTTAATAGAAATTTGGGCTTCTCATTATTACACCTTCCCTCGGTTGTTCATACCCTCCTGCAAGTAAATCAAATAGAAAGTCAAAAATTCAACATGGTATACTCGGAGTGTAAAGCGAGCGATCGGGAAAAATACTCTAAACTCTACTCAATTCTTTTACTTTCTTTAAAGTTTTCTTTCTCTCTTGTGTTTTTACGTCTAGCTGTGTGTGTGTGCGAAGTCTTTGCGAGAGCAGAAAATTCAAAATGAGTAACAACATTCAATCACATGCAAGTTTTGGTGCACAAGTGCCTACTCTAAATGGTAAAAAGCGGGATAGGTGGTGCCATCAAATGGAGGCGGTGTTTGGGTGCCAAGGTGTCTGAAGGTAGTTAAAGATGGTGTTACACCACTTACGACTACTCTGCGATGAGGACAAAACCAAATATGAGGATGAAGTCGGAGAGGATTTGGAAGGCTTTGCATCTAATCCATATTGGGTTAGATGACGATAACTTTTTGTGAGTTAGAGGAATTAAGAGTTCCAAGAAGGCTTGGGACACTCTTGATTCTTATTACAATGAGACTCACTGAAGCTAGAAAAGAGAAGTTGGAAGCTCTTAAGGCTCGATGTATGAGACCTTAAGATGAAAAGTGATGAGGATGTTGTGACTATTGTGGTCGTGTAAAGAAAATTACTAATGCTATGAATCTAAATGGCCTAACATTAAGCGATGAAGATGTGTGCGGGAAAATCTTAAGATCACCGACCAGAGAAGTACTATGTGTGTGTCAATGGGTTGGAAAGACACACTCAAGCAAGAAGGACTTAAAGGTGGAGCGACTCAGAGCGCGAGCTTGAGGCTAAAGAGATGAGACTCAATCGGTAATGGAGAAGCAGATGATGATGATGATCTTGCTTCTTCACAAAAGGCAAGGGTAAGAAGGGTTCTAAGCCGGTGTGATAAGTCATCCTCTAAACCTAACTCTAGTAAAAGTAAGCCTAAGTCTAAACCTAATTCTAAGAATAAGAATGATTCTAAGAAAAAGGATAAATCTAAAGTTCAATGCTATAGGTGTGACAAATCACGGGCATTATGCTCTGAGAATGTCCAACTAGAAAACCTAAATCGAAATAGAAGCAAATGTTGCAAAAGAGGATTACGATTACGATAGCCCGATAGTGTTTAGTGCCATATGTGATGATTCTAAACCTAAAACTAGGGCAGATGTTAAGGTAACTAATATTGAACTTAAGAAAAATAAGGACTATATTGCACTAATAGTAACTAAGAGTGATGGAACCAGTATTACAGAAATCTGGTATTTGGACTCTGCCTGTTCTAACCACTTGACAGGAAATAAAGAGTGGCTGGTGGATTTCAACCCTCACAAGAGAACTACTATTAGGTGTGCAAATGATAGGTCCCTTCAAGCAATAGGTATGGGGAATATTCTACTGAAGAAAGAGGATGGTCAGATAGTCACCATACATAATGTCTACTATGTTCCAGGTATGAGTTGTAACCTACTTAGTCTAGGTCGACTTGTAGAGGAGGATTTTCCTGTCATTATGAAGGATTTAAAACTCAAAGTTTTTGATAAAAAGGATAAACTAGTGTTGACTTCTCAACTAGCTAAGAACAGGACTTTCAAGACCAGCATTAGCACTATAGAGGCAGAATGCCTAAGTGCTACCACTGATCTTGAAAGTGTTCTATGGCATAGGAGATATGGGCACCTGAACTATAAGAGTCTTCTAAATCTTAGTTCTAAAGGCCTAGTGGAAGGTCTACCTAAGATTGAGAAACCTAATAGTGTGTGTACCAGCATGCATTGGGTAAACAACCAAGGAAGATGTTTAAGGCAGATTTAAAATTAAGGTCCAAACATCTTCTTCAAGTTGTTTACACAGACATATATGGCCCATTTGATGTGATTTCAAAAGGAGGAACAAATATTTTTATCTTTCATTGATGAGTTTTCAAGAAAAATTTGGGTCTATCGATCAAAACAAAGTGTGAGGCTTTAACTAAGTTCAAAGAGTTTAAGGCCATGGTGGAAAAAGCAGTGGAAACATGCTTAAGATCCTAAGGTGCGATGGAGGAGGTGAATACACTTCAAAAGAATTTGAAAGCTTCACATGCAGTCAAGGAATTGTTCATGAGGTTACTTTCTCCCTACACTCCACGACATAATGGAGTTGCGAGAGAGAAGAGCAGAACAGTCTGGACATGGCAGTAAGTATGATGAAACTAAAACACCTTCAAAAAAGACATGGGGTGCGAAGCAGTATCCACTTCTTTGTTTATCTCTTGAAGCAGATGTCCTACTAGAGGCCTAGATGATAAGGTACACGAGGAAATGTGGGTGGGGATAAGCCTAGTGTCACACATCTAAGGGTATTTGGATCACTAACCTATGGACATATACGATGCAAAAAGGAAGAAGTTAGAGGACAAAAGTAAACCTATGGTGCTAGTAGGCTATCACCCTACTTGGTGCTTATAGGCTAGTTGATCCTATGGTAGCAAGCTTGAGATATCCGGGGATGTTACTATACTTGAGGATGAGGCTTGGGATTGGGATAAGAAGGAACAAGCAAGTTCCTTCGATTCTAATGTGAATGAGGAGGGTAACACGGTGTTACGAGAACATCATCAAGGTGTTGATGATGAAGGCAGTGATGAGGAACCTATTGGAGGTGATGTGCAAGTTGAGAGCAGTTGGTTGAGCCAAATTCACTGAAGAGGCTCAACAAGAGGTCATGGTTGCTAATAACCCTATTAGAATTTTGCTAGAAGTGAGGAATCTACCTAGTAGGTTGGTGACTATGATCTAGTAAGGGATGATGAGGTGAATGATGATGGAGATATCATCCATTTTGCTATGATAGCGATTCGAGCCTCTAGACTACATTGAAGCTCTTAAGAAGAAAGAGTGGAAGGTAGCTATGCTAGAGGAACTAAAATCCATTGAGAAAAACCGGACTTGGACCTTAACTAAGTTACACAAGGGAAGAGAGCTATTAGTGTAAAGTGGGTGTTTAAACTAAAGCTTGATCCTAGTGGTAACATAGTTAAGTACAAGGCAAGGTTAGTGCACGAGGTTTTCAGCAAAAAGCAGGGCATAGACTTCATGAAGTCTTTGCCCGATTGCTAGACATGAGACTATAAGGTGGTGATTGCACTAGCTTGTAGTAAATTTGGGAAATGTACCACTTAGATGTGAAATCTGCTTTCTTAAATGGGCCCTTGGAGGAAGCGGTTTATATAAACCAACCTCCTGGATTTGTGGAAAAGGGCAAGGAAGACTATGTATATCACTTGCATAAGGCGCTCTATGGACTTAGGGCACACAGGGCTTGGAACAAGAGAATAGATGGATTCTTTGTTGAGAAAGGCTTTACTAGGTGTCTTTCTTGAGTATGGAGTCTATGTCAAAGGTGACATTAACTCCTACTTACGATTGTGTGCCTATATGTAGGCGATCTACTTGTAAGCTGGAAGGCTGTGATAAGGAAATAGCAAATTTCAAACAAGCTATGAAAGAGGAGTTTGAAATGGTGATTTGGGAAAACTAACCTATTTCCTTGGGTTAGAATTCTAAGGGTCAAAGAAGGAATTGTGTTACATCAACAAAAATATGCCACCGAGGTCTTAAAAAGGTTTGAAATTTGGATAATTGCAATCTTTGCAATTAACCCAGTGAGAGGAAACAACTAAGAAAGAAGAGGAAGAGGGCACTAAAGTTGATGAAACTTACTTTAGACAAATTGTGGGGTCTCTAAGATATCTATGTCATAGCATGGACTGATATTTTATATACTCTTTGGTTTAACTAGTAGATTTATGAAGCTATCCCTATGCAAATACACTTAAATGCAGCTAAACGTATTTTAAGGTACATAAAGGGCACCACTAATTATGGTCTGTTTTTTCCAAATGACAGGGCTAAAGGGAAGAGCATCCTAATTGGATACTCAGATTCAGATTGGTGTGGAGATAAAGTGGACAGAAGGAGCACTAGTGGATATGTCTTTCTATTCTAAGGAGCAGCTATATCCTGGAGTTCTAAGAAGCAAGCCATAGTGGCTCTGTCATCCCGTGAAGCAGAATACATTTCTGCATGCCATGCTGCTACCCAAGCAGCTTGGCTTGAAACTCTCCTAAAGGAAATCTGCATAGACCTATCTGAACCTATAAAGCTCTATATGGATAACAAGTCAGCTATAAGTTTGGCTAAAAATCCTATCTCCCATGGTAGGACAAAGCACATTGAAACTAAGTTTCACTATATCAGAGACCAAGTCTCTAGAGGTAAACTTGTCTTAGATTTTGTTCCTACTAGTGAACAGATTGCTGATATTTTCACCAAGGCTCTAAAAGGTGAATTATTTTCTAAGCTAAGAAGGCAATTAAATGTCATATCTTTCTAAATCTCAAGGAAGGAAATGACTTAAAAGCTATGTCTAAGGGCTTGTCTTAGACTCTAAGTTTCTGGCCTTACAGGGGGTTGTCCTGTTTTATTTTATTGCCTTAGTTTTTTTAGCTTAGATCTAGCTGAACTTAAGGTAGGGGTTGTCTGCCTTAGGTTGCTTAAGGTGTTTTGATTAAGGTAGGGTATTGAGATTGTAATCAAAATCCTAGCTTAAGTTAAAACAGCTTATAGCCGTTGTAACAAACTATTTGGGCAGTTAGAGTTACTAACTAACTCTAACCAACTAGTCTAGTTTGTTAGTAACAAACTTGGTTGTTAGCCTAACTAACAACCATCTAATGACTATAATTCAAAGATGATATATAAACACTTTTGTACATAGAAAAATACTTACAGAATGAAATAATAGAATTTTACAGTTTATGATTTTACTCTAAGTCTACTGCTATACTCTCCTTCTACATTAGGTTTCTGCATCCATCACCAAAGTTGCTGGGTTCTGATAGTACAATCAAAGAGTGAGTGTACCTTGCAAGAACAAGTGAAAAATAGTGATTAGTATTTGAATTTGATGGTTGAATTCAAAGAAAAGGTAAAGAAAGTGTTAAGGAAAGAGTTTGGTTACCTTAGAGAAGTCTGAGAGAGATTTCTGGAAAAGGATTCAGGCTGTGTTCATCTCAAGAACTCAGCAACAGTTCATGCAGTAAACAGATATAGAACAAAATTAGGGTTTTGTGAAATTGCTAAGAGATTAAGGGAAAACACACACAGAGGTGTGAGTTTTACCTGATTGAAGCATTTAGAACCTTTAATTGAAGTTCCTATACCTGGTACCTGCACAAAGAGGAATTAGGGTTAGGGTTTCACCCAAAATCCTGATTCTGTGAAATTGAAAGATTTAGAATCATAAACAGAGTAAAGAAGAAAGGGGTTTACCTTCGAGGCAAGCTTGATTGTGAAAATCAAGCGTAGTTTCAGAAGAAAGGAAAACCCAGAATCGCGAAGTGAGAAGAGGCCGTCTAGGTCTCAGATCAGGTTGTTTCAGGCTAAAACCAAAGGGGTTTTAGTTCATCATCAACGTTTATCATCATAGACCTGAAACGGAGGGTGGCTGCTGCTTCAATCACCGGCGAAGGTGAGAGCAGAAACCCTAAGTTTACGCGAAGGAGAGAGAGAGAGAGACGGAGAATCAAGAGAGAAGGAAGGGTTCTTGGTTTCTGGGTGAAGAAGTGAGAGAGTGAAGCTTAAGTATATCGGGTCATAAGATAGACCCGCGTGTTGCAAGAATCGGGTTGGTGCGTGGTGAGTGCCAAACAATTTTGTTTGGTGGAACTTGTTGCTTCATTAGGTTGGGCTTAATAGAAATTTGGGCTTCTCATTATTACACCTTCCCTCAGTTGTTCATACCCCCTCCTGCAAGTAAATCAAATAGAAAGTCAAAAATTCAACAATTTCTAATTTATTTAGAAACTTTCAATTGCATGTTAAGAAAAAAAGGTAATATGGTAGCTCATCATTTTGGCTGAGTTTGCTTTCCATAACTCTAAAGCTGTTCGAATTGAAAACATTTCTCCTTGTATTCCCTCTGACTTGGGAGAGTCCTAAGCTACTAAAATCATAAAGCACGGTGTTAATCACAGTTCTAAATATGACCGGCGACCGCATGCACTTGAAGCTGCTACATCTTGATTTCTAGTATTCCTACAATGTCACTGTGTCTATTAAATTGTCAGTTGTATTTGATCATAATTTCCCACAACTCCTCTAGAAGTAGATCTACTTGTTGTGAAATCCTCACGACAAATAGGACAAGTAGTTTTTCCACTGAATATCAGGAGCGATGAATGGAATTCATGGGCACACAATCCTAAAGGCTGAATCAACTCTGCATGTTTTAATTCTTCGATACAAATAGGACAATATTCAATAATTTGATTAGTACCATTGAAGCTTTTAATAGGAGGCAAGGCTCTCATTGCCCATGTAGCAATATGTGTTCATGTACAAAAAGGCATGGCGCGCGATATATGAATCTTGTCTATAACGTTCCCTCTCAAAAAGCCAATATAGAACCCCAAAAGGTAAATGCAGTCGAGTGATAACCATACATAAGGGGTGGTCTTAAACATGGGCGAGAGGGGTAACCGCCGAGGGGCCCCATTTTTGTTAAGGACCACGAGTTCTTTTATAGTATATAGATATAGATATATTTAAATAAAGTTTTTATGTTATTACAATTATAATTATTTATTTGAAGAATTGAAAATCATTAGAAAGAAATTTTAACAACCGAATGAAAATCAAGTTATATATATTATTGAATTCTTTGAAGACAATTAAGTGTTTCTTAATGGTTGCAGATATATAACATAATATTAACTATTCATGTTACAAAAAAAAATATTTTTCTAAATTGAAATTATTAAAAACTTATATACAAAGCCAAACAGAGCCAAAGTAGTCTCACTTTGGTTTCCATTGAAAACAATTCTTAAAAAAACTTTAATTATGAATGATTTTCAACAAATATCCAACGAAAATGTTATTCAAATAACTACAAGGGCATGATTTTATTGGTCCGCTCAAGATACCCAAAATCTCAGGATCGACTGTGTCTTAAGGCAGTGAGACAACATGAATGCATAAGAATATGCAACTTAGTGTTGAGTCAAAAAAATAAGATTCTGGTAAATTGTTTTTGACTTATCAATTTACTTTTTTATGAGTATTTATCAATGTGTCTTTTAATAGGCTAGTAAGATAAAATAATGTTAACAAATTACGTGTTAGCTAATGTCATACACGTCACCTTCCGTTTTTATTTATTGTCTACTTTAATTACCACATTAGAATTGCATGTTTACACGAACTAGTAACAACTTTTAAACAGAAAGAACGCAATAGTGTTGTTTGATAGCAAACACGGTTGCCACATGATACTCATACATGATAATAAAACTACTCTACCTTATAAAAGTTATTCAGTCATCTCTTCTCTTGATTAACTTGTTTAGTCTCACTTTCTTCTTGTTTTTTTGGTAAACATAAGAGAGGGTCTCTCTTTCTTCTTCTCTTTTTAAAAGAACTCAAAATACTTCTAATATAAAGTTATAAAACCATTATTGAAGTTGCTAAAAATGAGGAAATGAATTCCTCAGTCCAAAACCACCGATTCTACGAGGTTCTCCAATATTTAAGAAAAACTGTGGATAATCTACCTAGTTCTTTTCATAAAACTCCTAACTATCATGAAGTTCTAAAAATCCAAACCTTTTGTCATCTTTCTGTAAATAAAATCTATAACCTTCTTAATGTATCAGTTAATTGAGGTTAATTCCACCAATTCCATTTCTGAAGACTCCAATGCTTCTTCTTCAGCCTGTATATATGAGTTGCTGGAGACATTAACTATTATCTATTAAAAGAAATTTTCTGCCTTTCGAGTCGCGCCTGCTCTAACTCTCTATATTTCTCCTTTATGTGTTTGTGAAACTAAATCACAACCTAAAATTTATATTGGAAATCCAAATGTATTGTGATCGAATCCTTCTAGGTTCCCACTAGGGGAATCCGTGTTGGAATTTCCATTGTGGCGCAAAACTTGAAAGTTAAAGTAGGTTGGAAATTGAAATTATCATTTGAAGCTCTAAACTCATACATGGAGACGCATGAGGAGGTAATATGGATAAAGGTTTTTAGGTGTCTCTGCTGTGACTATGTGAAACTTCTCCTTTGAAATTCAAGGGCGACTTGCTACTTCTGCTCTTCAATCGCCTGCTTGACCTTTGGCTCACATAACCTGAAATTGAGTTAAGTTCACAATCCATGTCATGGTGGTGTGAACAACTGCTCCATTCTATCTTGCTATTTCCTTTCAATTGATATTGGATTGCCTTTTATCTACTTTAGAAGTTCGATAATTGTTTGATGATGAAGGAGGAGTTCTTGGAGAGAGTGTCGAAAAATGCCTTAAAGGGTTGTGATAAGAGAATTAATAATAATATTATCTGAATTTGGGAATAAAGAGAATGATCGTACATACTGGTTGAGTATATAGGATTAGTTTTATTCGTTAAAGATTGCAATTGCAATTCCATAAAACAATGATACTTTATCTTAACAGTTTGGAATAGAATTAATGGATTTTTTTCATCATTTTTGGTGGCTCATACTTATTAAACACCCACCACTACTTAATAAACATCCTCGGCACTGCGGAATGACCAAAGTATTCTTAATGAACATAATATTTCCAAACGTGTCCTTTCCTGAATACGGTACCAAACTAGGTACAGTACTATAGTACTGTGGCTTATAATTTTTGCTCCACACCTATGTACAGTGTGGTACTATAGTACCGTACTCGAAGTTTCTAATTAAATGAATTCAAATGATTTGTTTTGGTGCAGTTTTGGAAAGGCCACCATGTATTCCTCCAACATTTTTGGAAGCTAAGGCTAAATAAGCAGACGCACACAAGGAGAAGAGGAAAACTGAGAAGGATTTGGAGAATGAAAATGGACGGGCATGTGTATGATTTTACTGATCCTGATATTCTACACGGAGTTGAAGAGTTGGAAAGACAAGAAGGGTTAAGACAGTCAGAGGCTAGGAGGATGATTGCTTCTATTGAAAGGGTACGATATTATGATACCGTATTTGCATACCACACTCGAAGTTAAGAGAACCCGAATTAACTTGATTACCATTATTATCATTAAGAGAACCCGAATTAACTCGATTATAGTTTCTGGTGATCACCATGGTACTTATTCAAGCGAGCACACAATTAAAACTTGGCACAACTATCTCTAAATTGAGTCCCACAGGCGTGCCAATTTGTTTTTCAGTATTTTTCGTTAAGTGTCTCTATCAAACAAATAAATTTGAGATGTGTGAGAGAAAATGACTCGCTTAGATATTGAGTTCACGGTTGGCGAGTTACATCGCAAGCTCCAATTTGTGTGTTTGTCGAGACGGATAATGGCGAATATAAAGAATTCAGTTGCACAACCAACTAGATTAGAGATTCTAGGTGATTATCCGATTGACTTCCGGGCACAAAGCAGTTGAACAACACACATAAATCACACCTCGAGAGAGCAGAACATCGTGAATCCTTCAATCACTTTGCTTTGAAATGTAAACTTAAGTAAAAAAAAGACAAACCCAGGCAATCCACGAAAGTCAATCCCAAGTGGGAAAGAACATCACGAATTTCCCAAGTTCAGAGAGTAAAAAAGGTAATAAAACTCCTAAAAAAAAGGAGACAAGAGTGAGACACTCGATTGTCGAAAAGAAATTGCACTAAATTAAAATAAGTATGAAAATACAAAGGGGTTGACTCGGGCATACATTGTTCGCGCTTGTAGGCGAGAGATTATGTGTAGTCGGATGTGCTAGATGTAATGGGCTACTAAGTGATATGAAATCGCCTCGAGTTCTTCGTATGAACTCCTATTTATGGAGTTTATGAAAATAAACTGCTAGGTTGCATGATGGAGACATGTCTTTATTGAAAGCGAATAAAACTAAACTAACTAATGGTTGTTGATGATCGATTCCACGTGTATTTTGGCATCTGGATGCTTCACACTTATTTTTCGCTTGTTTAGTAATGCTTTGATCTTCAAAATTCTCCTCCGAGCTTTTCTTCGAGAACTCGTCGTGTATCTTTCAAAAATGTGGCCTTGCGTGTGTTTCTTCTTTTAATGTCGAGATTGGCTTCCAAAGTCCTTTCGAGGGTAGATGTGGAATTTTATCTTGAACCGTTACTCCTCTTGACAATTCTCGAATTCGTTTTTAATGCCATTTTGTCTTCCAAAGTTCTTTGGCTAATTTCAAATCCGAATTTGGGTGAATGCTTGCCCCCAAATGTTTGGTCGATTATATGGAGGAGTGAACATTTAATAAGTCTGATTAATCGTTGATCGGTCAAATACCACCTCTTTGTACTTAGTAATTAACCATTTGTATACATTTTATGATGCACACGATGTTCTACCATTCGATGTCATTCCCGCAAATTGCGTTAGCCAATCTTCGAGCGCTTTTGTTCCAACACAAGCGTTTACTAATCTCGGTTGTATAAGTACTGTCCTCCGAGCATATTTTGCATTCGGTTTCAAAGTTCTTGTTGCTTGTTCAAAACACCTTCCTCTTCCTTTTTCATGGAGATTCCTCCATAACTTTCATACCCACTTTTGTAGCTTTCACGACACATATAGTCCCCGATCTCCTTTTCTTTGATTCCTTTAATCATGGCGTCGAATGATTTCGATGACAAGGATCTAAGTAGAGATGCTTTACCGCTCTGAACCCCTCAAGATTTTTACATAAAACTATCCCTAATCCGCTGTACACTAACCCTATTGCTGCGCTGAAAGAGTATATATTGTCTCTCTGTTTCAAAGCCAAAACCTTGGTCCCAAGAAGAGTGTGTCAAGGGAATCTAAAATTGCAATCTCTTTCTTTGATAACTTGGAGAAGCTTCTTGAACAACATGGGGGTGATATTCTTGAGGCTCTTACTAAGATACCCAGGACTCAAGCAATGGACACGTGACCTACTCAAGTGAGATCTCCAAACATCAAGAAGAACTACCTTATTCTAGAAACTAGCATTCCAAAGCAAATTATGTATTCATGATTATATTAAACATTAAATAATAAAATTTTAACAACATATGTAATGGAATTATTGATACTTACTCTAAATGAATCAAAAAAATGACTTCCTAGAACATCTTCCACATCTCCCCACTTTGGCCAAAATTTGCCATACTTTTTTTATATTGCATATGTATAGCCTTTGAAGCAGCTTTAGAAGGAAGCAACCTGCATAGTTAAAAGTTATATCAAATTAACAATCAAACAAATATTTAAGTTGTAACATAAGTAATTTTAAATAAATAAAAGTCATAGTACTTACGTGCTACCCACTGGATAGAGATGGGATGACCATCGTCCATGACAACCCCTCTAACAGATCTGGATGTACTCCCTCATTATGGGTGGATGGAGGATCATCGTCCTTATCATTTACTTACTCTAACTTTAAACCACGATGAAAAACTTTCATGTATACAAGTAGAAAATATGCAGTGAATCCTGATACAAGAAAACCACATCTCTGGTTGTTGGGGGGTCGTACCTTTAAATGACAAGATAGAGTGCAAAGTTCCCTAGGCAGTGGGCATTTTATCCATCAATATCATGTTTACAGAAATCATAAATAGATTATATCTAAATATAATTACACCAATCATTCAATATTATCCAAACATTTTATGCATGTCATTGGCATCTCAATTGTTAGCAACAAAGCTAATTCAAATCCCGTTGGAGAACCATTTGACATTACATATTGGAAATGTATGTCACTACTGGGATTTAAATTTTATATGCAGTTCAGCCAACGAATTAATCAAACTTAACATCACTTTCTTCTCAGCAAATGATAGCAAAATCATAGAATTAAACATAATTTAAGAACTGAATCATATGAAGTTTAAATACTACAATCATATGAACCCCAAAATTCAAAATCAGTCATCAGCTAGAGAAATTGATACATACCAGTTTCAAACATACTCCACAAGCTTTCTTAATAAAAAGCCCCCTCCCAAAGTTTTTCAATGAATCCCCTGAATGAAACACTGAAAGGAAAACAAATGGAAGGAGAGAAATTTGTTTATTAAGGTTAGTGAAAGGAAAGTACACCTCATAATAAAACTAGAGAAATTGGTCTTTATATCTGATAACACATCTACCGTGGGCTAACAAATAGTACACTTTTTTGAATAGCAAAAATTATATTAATAGGAAAACTAAGAGTACCTAGAAACAACCCAATTACAAATCATTCAATGAAAGAGACGTAAAATAATATATGAAGTAACACAAAATCACTAACAATAGGCTCCTCTAGAAAAGAGTTTATACATACATTATAAACAATTATGTTTTGTTCGAAAAACAGTAAAACATAAGACACGATCCTAATCACGGTTCTAAATATGACCGGCGACCGCAATTAAAGCTTCTACATCACGATTTCTAGTATTCCTACAATGTCACTGTATCTATGAAATCGTCAGTTGTATTTGATCATAATTTTCCACAACTCCTCTAGGGGTAGATCTAATTGTTGTCAAATCCTCGCGACAAATAGGACAAGTAGTTTTTCCACTGAATATCCACGAGTTGAGGCACGATGAATGGAATTCATGGGAACACAACCCAAAAGGCTGAATCAACTCTCCATGTTTGAATTCTTCGATACAAATAGGACAATATTCAATAATTTGATCAGTACCATTGAAGCTTTTAACAGGAGGCAAGGCTCTCATTGCCCAAGTAGCAATATGTGTTCTTGTGCAAAAAGGCATGGTGATATGTGAATCTTGTCTATAATGTTCTCTCCTAGCTGTTACAAATTGAGACTCTATGTCATTCTCGTGATGTTCGTAGACCACATCAATGAAATCACGTACCCTTGATGCATCTGCTTTTGATTTATAAAATCGTAAACAAAAAATAAATAAGGCAAAAGCCAATAAACAACCCCAAAAGGTAAATGTAGTCGAGTGATGACCAAATACAATAATAATCACTAAAACAGTGAACAATATCTGCAATGGGATTATCAGAAGAATTTTCCCCAGAGTAGCACACGACATTCTTTGGTATAAGATAATTAATAATAATGTTATCTGAATTTGGGAATAAAGAGAATGATCATCACTACGAAGATACTGGGTGAGTAGGATCTCACCACTTTTTGTTTATATGATAGGTTAGAATTAGTTTGATTTATTCAAGATTGCAACTGCAATCCATAAAATAAGGATCTTTTAACTTAATGGTTTGGAATAGAATTGATGAATTTTTTTTCTGTCCTTTTGTGTTTAGCACTATCTTTTTGTCAAAATCGGTCTTTATCCATGCATTTTTTTCTCACTTATTTTTTTAAAAAAAATTATTTAAGCGAGTTGGCTCTTATGGCTCATTTAAGGTCCGTGAAAACTGTAAGGCTCAAAAAATGTTTATAAAGGTATTTACATATCTATATATTATCAATTATATTATAATTATAATCTTTAGATTAAATTTTAAGGTTCAAATTACATTATTAATTACATTATTTCGTATAATTGTTTACTTATTAATTAATTAATATATGAGATATGTGTACAAAATATATTCAAATTTAAAAGAAAATATTTTTAGGTAATTTAATTTTAAAGTTTTTGTCTCTAAAGAACCCTAATAACGTAAAATGTTGCTTGTTTTAATCTTTGAGATATGTGTAGACAATAAATAATATCTTTTTACAAGCAATAAATAATATTTAATTAGTAGAGAATAATCTCAATGTACATTTCGTCAAAAAATAAATCTCAATGTACATATATGCTAAAAACTTTTTTTATAAGCAAAATATGTATTAAGAAACAAGGAGTGATAGGGCCACTCCGACCCTTACATATACAAGGGGTCTCGTTAAAAATTTCCTGGGCCAAAACCTCATGGGAAAAAGACCCAAGGAGGAAAGAGTACCCCAGGAAAAACGAGGTCAAAAAAAGCAAATTACACCGAACTCATACAGACGAGAGGATTTCCGCACCAATTAGAAATATTTAAATTTGAATTGCGACCTTCGATGCTAATGAACCAGCTCCAAGATATAGTTTTAGCATGATTGACAACAACTTGAGGGTTAAAAACTTGATCTCTGAAAAGAATATGGTTTCGATGAACCCAAATGCACCGCGTGACTGCCATCCAAATCAAGTACTTCAATCTTCCCTCTTTCTTAGAATCAATCCTTAGACCATGGGTCCGAAAATGCGCAACACCAACATGAGAATCCATACCCGCTATGCCTACCCAGTTTTGAATAGAAGACCATACTGACTGAGAGCACCTGTACAAAAAGAATAAATGGAAGATAGATTCATCCTGCTCAAAACAAAATGGACAAAACGACCCATGTGGGTCTTTAATAATACCCTTAGAAATAAGAGCATCACGAGTTGGAAGCTTTCCCAACAACAATCTCCAGCCAAAAACTCCCACCTTTGTGGGAATAGACAGCTGCCACATATCATCTAAAGCACATTGAATATTGTTGTCTAGCCTATCGTGAGACACCAAACTGATTAATAAAAGCACATAACTGTTAACACCCAAAAATAACTAAGTTGTGGGATGAGCGAGAGGAAAAGGGAGAACTAGGGTACCGAGGTGTACCACCAGACAAAGTCACAAGGGGAATTACCAATAAATCAAACTCAGAAGAGCCCCTCGGGGCAAGCTACCGTGAGAAATGCCCGAGGAGAGGGTGAGCCCGAGGGGCAACGAGCTAATCCGAGGGAGAGTTAAGCCTCAGCCTATAGAGTGTCTCGACCTCGTTAGCTTGGATGCCCGAGTCCACAGGACTGCCCGAGCACTACAAAAAAAAGGGTATTAGCGAGGGAATCTAGGTGGGTCGCTAAAAATCAATTACCGAGGGAATTAGCGACGGATAGGGCCGTCGCTAGAGAGGCGCTGATTTTTTTTTAAACATTTCCGTCGCTAAAAGTTAATATTTTGTCGCTAAAACCAGTACAGCTGTAACCCACAATGGTTACTTTTTGAATTCCGTCGCTAATGCCTACTTTTCCGTCGCTAAATCTGACAGTTCTGACGCCATTGACCGATGGCACAGATTCCCTCACTAATACCTTAGATTTCGTCGCTAAATTATTCTGTCGCTAATCCCTCGCTAATTTTTTAATGTAACCGATGCATTATCTTCCTCTTCCCTCTCATTCTCTTCTCTCACTCATTTCTCTCCTCTTCCTCTACGCCTGCAACACCACCACCACCCATATCTCCTCATTTTTTTCCTCCACCACCGTCCACGCCACCACCACCATCACTAAGGTTTGTTTTTTCTCACTCTTCTCTCTCTCTCTCTTCTCTCTCTCTTTCTCTATTCTCCGAAATTCTTCTCTATTTCTCTCTAATGGTTTTTCTTTTTTTTTTCCTCACCTACAACCACGTTTTGTTTCTCACCACTGCACCGGAGTGCACATCGTCACAGAAACTCCAAAAGACCGTTGGATTCTTGACTCAAAACGGTTAGTTTTTCTTTATTTTTGATTTTAGTGGGTAGGATTGGTTTTTAGAGTTTGATTTGATTTTAGTGTATTTAGGATTTTGAGATGTTTAGAAATTGATATTATTAGTATTAGTGTTTAGGAATGATTTTTATTTAGAAAGTAATAATAGTGTTTAGGAAGGTGATTGAAATTTGATTTGAAGTTGTTTGTAATATTATTTTTCTTTATAAATTTGTTTATAAATTTGATTGATATTAGTGTTTAGGATTGATATTATGTTGAATAATAATGTATGAAAAGTGTATGTTGTTGGAGATGTTAAATGAGAAGTGTATGTTTGTTAATTTGGAATTGATAATTGTTGTCAAGTGTACATTAATATTGAAATTGAAATTGTGTTAAATAGTTGTTTTGATGGAAAAGGGTGAGGTGGTGTCCCTCACCCCCATATTTTGCTTGAAATCATCTCCATTGAGATAATTGCGAGACAATTCTAACAACGGTAAGGTTGGGAGTTCGAAATAACTTCCTTCACTACTTGGATGGAAAAGGGTTGTGTGCTGTTCTTGACCCCCATATTCGGCTTGAAATCATTTCCACCGAGATAATATTGATGCCACTAATTAACTTGTTATGTTATATGTTGGGAATTTTTATGGGAATCTAACTCGCTTTTTTAAATGCGTGTAGATGAATTGGAATCAATTAAATTGTGGTTGGGTGTATGATAGGTTATATCCGGGAAGATCTTTTTTGAAAGAATCTTTTGTTAAAGGGTTGAAGAGTTTTAAACTAAAAAGTAAAACAAAATTTTAAAATAGCTTACCAGTCTATTAGCATGATGAGGCAGGTTGACGGAGCCAAGGCAGTGAAAAGAGCCACCCTTTTCTGATGCCCTATTGTGCTTGGCTTTTTCAGATTTCCCTTTCCATGTGTCTTTTTCCCAAGCATCTTGTATTGTTTCCAGACATATTCACTCATATACTTTGGGCATTCATTTTTGACTCTCAATTTGTAACACCAGTCTAATAATTGCTTGGACATTCTAATCCAAAAATCCCTCTTGACCTCCTCCTCATCTTCAGGTTTCCAAGCCACTCTGGTCTATATTAAACAACAAATGGTTTCACGGTGCAAGTAAGCTGCTCAGATAGATCCTTTGACTCTAGCTTTATTCTTCACTGATCGTTTATAATCACCCATTAATCTAAACGTATGGAGGAAGTGGAGTTAATTAAACAAATAGTCATACTAAATATGCAATTTAATTAAAATGTTTTGAAATTCATAATTACCTCTCAAATGGATACATCCACCTATAATGAACGGGTCCACCCAGCATTGCTTCATATGCAAGCTGAACCGGGAGATGCTCCATCGAATCAAAGAAACCAGGAGGAAGTATTCTCTCCAACTTACAGATAATGAAAGGAATATTCTGCTCCATCTTATTAAGATCATTCTTTTTTAATGTTGAAGAACATATATTCTTAAAAAATTGGCTCACTTCGGTTAGTGGTTCCAAAACACACTTTGGCAATGAGTTAAAAGCAATTGGAAGTAAACACTCCATGAATACATGACAATCATGACTTTTCATCCCATGAATCTTCTCGGTATTCACATATGCACATCTTGCAAGATTAGAAGAATAGCCATCTGGCATCCTCAATCCTTTCAACCATTGACAAACATCTTTTGCTTCTTCGGGTGTTAGACAATAATTGGCTTTGGGTTTTAGCATTTTTCCATTAGCCAATGGCACCAAATTCAAATTAGATCGAATCTTGGCATTGCTACAGTATAGAGCGGCATCTAATCTAGCCTTATTGTTGTCTTTGGTTCTATCTTTCACATTCATCACAGTGTAAAATATGTTGTCAAAGAAATTCTTCTCGGTGTGAATAACATCGAGATTGTGTCTCAATTGATTATCTTTCCAATATGGGAGATTCCAAAATATGCTTCTTTTTGTCCAATTATGATCCCGTCCATATCCATCCACTCGGGGGAGCTCACCTACCTCTGTGGCTTGTGGCAAATTCACAACTCTACTCCATATTTCATCTGATGTCAACAAAGGCGGTGGACCATCTCTTTCAACTACCCCTTTCTTGAATGCCCTCGTGTTCTTTATAAACACATGATCTGGCGGTAAGAATCTTAGATGCGAGTCAAACCAAGAACTATTTCCCCCGTACTTCAGCGTAAACGCTTTTGTGTGTTCCATGCAGTGGGGGCATGCTAATTTACCATGAGTCCCCTGGTGTGTGGAAATTCCACATACACTTGAGTGCAAGTATACACTGTCCAAAAACAAGTAGTAAAAAGATCGAACCCACAGAGATTGAAAAACTCACTTTTAAAATAATATAAAGTAATAAAGTGTAAAGTCACTAAGTAACAAAATAATTTTGGATTTTGTTTGATGATCACAACTAAGTTAGAAAGAAAGCAAAGTAAAAATGTTGATAGTGTAAAAGAGAAAAGCTAGTTGGAATGTCTTCACCAAGTAATTTACTTATAAGTGTATGATGCGATTATGTGATGCATGCATCAATGAATCTTTGTTGCATTAGCTATGTGCCTTTCGGGCCACTTTCTTGAGTTTCATTACCAGCTCTTATGATCCTTGTTCTATGCAAGAAAGAAAGGGGTGTTAGTGCCAATCTTGCCTCCTAACAAGTATTCATTTTGCTTAAGTGAATTCACTCTTGTATTTTAAGTACCCACAATTATCCTATGGACTATACTATCCTATGTCTAGGACTTAGCATGGTTTTCACAAAGTTTTCTTTATGTAAAACACTCACCCATATTAGTTCTTGAGTTCTTAATTGTAAGCCATGTCTGGTCATTTACAAATCTACTTATTCTAAGTGATCAAGTTTAAAATAAGTTTTGAAAAGATTATCAAGCAAGAACTAAAGTACAAACATACATACATGCAACATACTTACTTAAAAGCTCATTAAATGATTAGAACATTCCAACTAAGAAAGGTTTAGCTAACAAGAGACATTGCAAGATATATATAAACTGAATAGACCATGTTTATATATATAGAAATCACAAAAGAGAAACAACAAGAGTAAAGTTACAAATGTTGAAAACCTTTGTATGAAGTCTTCTAGCAATGCACTAGCATTACTCCTTAGCACTATACAAACACTATGAAAATGAGTTAAGGAGGAATTATGAATTCCTTCCTCTTCCTCTAAAAATATAAAAACTAACTATATATATTGAAATTTTGATCTAACTTATGGATTGTGATATATTTCCAAATGAAGATGTGAGGTCCTTTTATAGCCTTCAAGTGAGGTGCTTCCTTCCTTCATGTTGAAGTCATCTTGAGTGGATCATAGCTGTAGTTGCTTTCCAGAGGTTTATCCATGTTTAAATCTTTGACTTAATTGCATAGGGCGGTTCCATGGTGATAGAACAAGTGTTCCTATGTTGGTGACTCTTCAAAGCTAAGCCTATAGCTATGTGTGAATGGTAGGCGCCTACTATACAAGTTTGGATGGCATCAGGGAAGCAGGCAGGAGGTCATCACATTGCATGTGGATGCATATGAAACAGGCTGCTTATTCACCAAGTAGCGCAGAATTGATGCAGGATCAGTGCAGGAGCATTGATGCAGACAGCATTGAGACTGCACTGACAAAAACATCAAACATACCACAATATATCCAAAATGGCCTATAACTAACTATAACCATTCAAATCACTCAAGATATCATATATCACACTAAATACTATATAAACTCTTTATTATTACTTGAAAGAGAGCAAATACTAAGTTTAAACATATGAAATACTCTATATAAAATAGAGTTATCATCCCCCAACCTGACAACATACCATAAGCTGGGAAGTCATTAATTGTCCACATCAATGCCGCTCTCATCAAAAAATTCTTCTTTTTTGCTACATCATATGTCCAAACACCCTTCCACAATCTCTTGAGATCATCAATTATAGGTTCCAAAAAGATATCTATGTTAGCTTTTGGATTTTTTGGGCCAGGTATCAGACAAGTCAAAAACATAAACGTTTTAGTCATGCACATCTCAAGAGGAAGATTGTAAGGGGTAACAATGACCGGCCAACAAGAGTAGGGAGAAGATGATGCTTGGATATATGGAGTAAATCCATCAGAGCACAAGCCAAGTCGAATATTTCGTGGGTCTGAGGCAAAATCCGGATGGACTCGATCAAAGTGTTTCCACGCATCACCATCAGATGGATGGCGTAAAATATCTGAGGTATGTCTATTCTCATAATGCCACGTCATTTTCTTTGCAATTTCAGCCGATGCAAACATTCTTTGCAACCTTGGAACAATAGGCAAATAGAACATCGACCTTACAGGAATGGGTTTATAGTTACTGTTGCGCTTGTGTAATAGTGTGGTTTTTTTTCGCAATTATAGTGCAAGTATACACATCGTACAAGTAATAGAGTGGTTTTAAGTAAGAGATCGTTCCCACGAGGATTGGTATACTTTTCAAAGTTCAAGTTTCAAAACACAAGAGAATCAAGTAACAAATCGGCAATAAGAGTTGGTTTTAAAGCTAAAGATGTATTCAAAACAAGTAAACAAAAGTTGGTTGTGAATATGGATGAGAGGTGAGTTGAGTTGTTGCATGCAAAATAAATCCTTTCTAGTCAGACGTTATAACGTTTACACGTTATAACGTACAAATGCTATTTCGTATAGACGTGGCCACGTTTGAAGCATTTGTTGCAAAAAGAGCTATGCTTTTCAGCACAAAACGTCAGAGTTTCAAGTATAAGAGGTCCTATGTCTAGGTTCTAAATAGGCCCACTCCTGTATTTTAAGCACCCACAGCAATGTTCTATGAACTATTTATCCTTTCTATGTCTAGACTTAGATAAAAAATGCCTAAATGTCTTTAGTACACCGTTCGTTCATATAAACCTTTGAGTTCTTTTCATAGACCATGTCTGTACCTATGAATCTACCTATTTTAAGAGGCCAACCTCAAAACAAGTTTGGAAATATTTTCACACAAAGATTTAAAACATGCAACGCCAATACTTTATAACATTAACTAGAAATTCATTATAAGCAAAACAACAACTCAACTACAAAGTGTTTAGCTCATGCTGAGCATCTTTACAGAATAATAAGGATTTAGAATCCAAATACCATACATTACAGAAAAGAAACTAAGTGCAAAAGATACACCTAAGTAGCTCTTCAGCATGTACGCTGTATAGACGTTACAACGTCTGAGCCTTATAGCAGTGAGTGTGCAGGAAATAAAACAAAGTTCAGAAAAGTAAAAACAAAGCAGAAGTCTGTTTCCAGATCTTCTTTAATGCCTTCTCTGAAGTGGATGAAGGTAGGTGATGAACTGGAGTGAGTGGATGAAGGTGTATCCGTGTATGAGTGGTGTGTGGAAGGATGCCTTGAGAGAGAGAGAGCTGAGCCTTCATTAAATAGCATCCTTGCTCACGTGTGGCTGATGTCACTTGCCCACCTACCAGGTCTGTTTCTTCTCTTCTGCCTGACACTGTTCAGTGCTACAGTGTTTCTGCGCGTCAGCTCATGGGGAATAGAAAGATCTTCTGACTTTATATCTTTGACTATCATTGCTTAGCGCGCCAAAATTGAGATCTTTCACCCTTGCTCTGCACTTGCACTTGAGAGCGTGGTGAGGACGTGGTAACGTTCAAAGACTAAATTTTTCTGACAAGCACAAAAAGCATCAAAACACTCTCGAGGCACGACTTGGTGCCAAAATGCATGATTTATTCAATTAACCTTTCACCTACTCAGAATTACGAAACTAACATAAAATTACTTAAATAAACCTTGTATTGCTAGAGAACTTGCATGATTTATTCTTGAGTGATTATAAATAACTCATATAAATATGAGTTATCACACCCCAAACTTAAATCATTGCTTGTCCTCAAGCAATCAAGACAACACACAAATACATGAAATCAACTACACTAGCAAGTTATGCTCTACACAACCAACAGATCAAAAACTCATTCTCAAGGGCTAATTCTCCACACACTCACGCACCAATGCATAATTAAATTTCAGAATTCATTAAGGCTCAAAGTGAGTGTGTGATCTCTGCATTAATTTTCCTCTAACTAGTTCAGAAACTACTTTAGCTTACGAAAGAATGGTTCCCAAATGGTGTGAAGAAACATCTTTCAAAACAAAGAATAGGCTAACATTTTCACATAAGAAATGGGGTTCATTTAAAGCATGACAAAGGGTCTTAATTGGGTGTTAGGAGTGGGTTAGTGCACTAATTTACTGACTCACACACGCAAAAGACTGCAACCCCCTCATTACTGAGCAACTCTCTTTTATTTGCTCCATTTTGGAGTTCTTTTTTTTTTTTTTTTTTTTTTACTTTAGAGTGCTCAGCATTTGTTTCAGGGTATTACAGGAACACGAGAATACATGTGGATTTTCCACTTATTTGTATCAACACACTTTTTTTGGTATTTTTGGGAGTAGGCGTTACAACGTTTATGGGTGAGACGTTGTAACGTCGAACATATTACACACACACACACGGCGGACGTTATAACGTTACGGGTGCAGCGTTACAACGTTGCACTCACACTACACATGCACTTAACCATCCTATAGTCTTTGCACCCGACCTTGAAGAAATGCGACTTGATTCATTCCCCCAAACTTAGCTTCTCATCGCTATTCTAGGTTTTTAATCAAGTTTTATTCTCACCATAGTTTGCCAAGACTAGCTTCAAAGACAAAATATTCCTCGCTAGCTAGATTCTTTCTTAAAAACAGAGTTTGTGTAGGAGCAGCAATCAATTCTTTTCATCTAATCATGCATAGGCTACTCACACACACATTTTCACCATCTTTAGCCCAAAGAGAATTGTTTTCATGCTTGTTAGAGTAAGAACAGAAATTGCTTTTGCATTTGATTTCATATAGAACAGAAACTTAAAACATTGAGATTCCCCCCACACTTAAAGTTGAGCAGTGTCCCCACTGCTCAAAGATAAACAGCATGATTTTTGTGTGTTTTTTTTTTTTTTATATTTGGGGGGTCTTAAACAGAACAGAAAACAAAAACTACTAAAATCACAACTAAAATTAAAACTAAGAATAAAGAAAACTACAACTACTTTAAAATTCATGGGGGACTTACTTGTTTGCTGCACCAAACCTGAGCCTTCCGCTCTGTCTGGTGGGAACTCCTGCCTGACCTTCTCCTTTCTTCTTTTCCTTCTTCTCTTTCTTCACCTTCACCTCCTCCTTGCTCGGTGGTGGTGGTTGTTGTTGTTTCATCGATTCTTTCTCTTTTGAGCTTGCACCCACACTTGCACCAGCAGCACTTGAGGCTTCAGCAATCCTCTTTTTGGCCTCCTCCCACATCTTCATTGCCAATTCAGCAGGGTTGACATGCATTGGTTCGTTGGGGATCATCTGGGCTTTTTCCACCTCTGGTTCTTTAGACGTTGCCACGTCTGATGATGATCCTCCAATTCCAGCAATTGTACCCTGGGCTTGCTTCAACAGGTGTTCTGCTAGTTTCTGAGTGGCCTCCTCCATTGCTTGCTGCTTTACCTTTTCCAACGCAGCTTCACGTTCATTGGTGATTTGCATTTACGCAAGTTTGGTCTGCGCCTCTTTTTCAAAGCAGACGTTGTAACGCCTCAGAGGCGCTTCTTCAAAGAATAGTAGGAAGAGTTTCTGCAGAAACACTAGTAGCAACAAATGCTGCACTAGTAGCAGTAGCAGGTTTCCCTGCAGCACCTTGATCTTTTCTCTTCACAGGAAGCTTTTGCCTTAATGATGTGGGGGCTACAACTTCCTCTTTATCTCCACTCCCTTGAGCTTGTTTTGACTCAGCAGCTAGCTCTTGTCTCTTCTTCCTTCCAAAGGGATCGTATGTGAGTGCACTTTTCACTCGTGTTTTCTTGGGTGGGGAAATGGGTTGGGAATCTGGGTTGCTCCCTGTGTTTGTTGGCTCAGACGTCGCCACGTCTGGTTCTTGCACTTTCTGGGGTGATGGTTGCTTTTCAGGCTCTGGTTGGGGTGGGGGTGGTGTGATTGGTTGGTCTTGGGCTTTGGATTGTGGGGTCTTGGGTGTGTTTTGGTCATGGGTGGAGGTTTCTTTTGGTGAAGGTGGTGGTTGTGTGGCTTGTGGGGATGGTGGTTTGGATTTTGTTTGGGCTGGCTCTTTGTTTGCTTGATTTGCTGGGGATTCACTTTCAGTCCTCTCACTTGAACTCCCTTTCTCCTCAGGGTTCTCTTCTTCTTCCTCCTCACTGATTACTTCCATGCTCACTTTTCTTGATTCATCTGCATCAACATCAGAAATATCATCCAAATCATCAGAATTAAAATCCTCTTCACTACTTACCTTCTTTTGCCTTTTCGCTGGGCTCTTTCTCTTTGGTGGGCTTCTTGCTCTCTTGGCCCTTTCTTTCTTTGCAGCTCTTCTTTAGATTGTAGACAGGGGCACATCATCATCATTTTCTTCCCTGCATCGACCGCAACTGAGCTCTTCAATCACTTTCTTTCCCTTGGATACTTGGGCAAATACCTTCTTTTGCCACTCAAATTGTTCCTTGACAAATTTGACCAGGGAGTTCTGCCTTTCCTCCAGACGTTGCAACGTCTGTGCATCAACAGAACTTGAAGCTCCTGCAGATTTCACCCTAGGCTTGAATTTTGTTGAAAAGGGGCCTTGAGGCTGCTCCCTTAGCTCTGAGGCTTCAATCTCTACTCCTGCTTCCATACACAAGTCAGTAATCAGACATGGGAAATACAAGTACCCATCTTTCCTGTTCTTCCATTTGTTGAGCTCACAGTTGATTAACTTTCCAACCTCCACTTTGTCTCTTGACATGATTGCATCAATCACAATCAGTCTCTCTTTGTCTACCCAGGATGTGTGAGAGGTAGGAATTAAGCAATGCCTTATGAAATGAAACCAAGTGTTGGCTTCATCACATAGGTACCTCTTCATGATTTTGAATTCACTACCGTGCTCTCCACCTCTCTCTGCAGAAAGACCTTCTACACAGATCCTTTCCTTTATAGCTTCCATTTCAGTCAGTCCATAAGTCTTTTGCTTGGTCTCCACAGCCTTTCCATAGTATCCTAGCCCAAAGCAGTCATTGATGACTCTCACTCCAAACTTCACTTCCTCACCTCGCACCTTTGACACAATGGACGGCTCTCCTTCGGGTCTCTCAACGATTCCCTTGTAGAAATCGTGAACCAAAGTAGCAATATATTCTTTTCTGTGCACCACAAATTTTTGCCAGCCCAACGCTGCGACGGTTGCGAGAAAATCAGGATTAGGGCTTTCTTGACTAAAGCCCCTTTCAGGAAGTAGGGCTTTCTTTTTGGATTGGTTAGGTGTTTCAGGGATAGGGGCTAAAGATGAACTTAGGTCAGCATGTTTGCCTTTCCCAGAGGATTTGGTAGCAGATTGCTTCACTTTTGTCATGTTTGATTTCGCAGAAATTGTTTGGAAGGGAATGGGGGTTTTTGGAAATTTTAGGTTTTCTGAGAAAGAGAGGGAAGATTTTGGTTTTAGAGAGAAATGGATTAGAAAGAGGTTGCAGGAGGTGGGATAATGGTGAATGGTGGGATTTTTATGGGAAATTGGTTATGGGGAGTTGAGAAATGGTAGAGTGGAGTAATGGAGAAAAGTAACCGTTGATTAGACAAGTAGGGGAAAGGAGATGACGTCATGGTCAGTTACCACGTTCGTGATGCAGAGGGAAATGATTTCTGACACGTTATCACTTACGCCTTAGACTTAATTTGAATCAGTCCTGACTGCCCAGACGTGCCCACGTCTAGTTTATACTGAGACGTTACGACGTCTATCACCTTTTGCCTTTACTTCACTTCAATTGTTATTCCTGCAAAACAAAAATTCAAAAAGACACAAAAAATTTGTTGGTTAATTAAAAATCATTGGGTTGCCTCCCAAGAGCGCTTGCTTTAAGAGTCTTCAGCCAGACTTTTGCCCTTTTAATTCAAGAATTATTGAAGGACATTTGGATCTTGTCCCTTTCCACATGCTCTCCATGATAGTGCTTCACACGTTGGCCATTAACTTTGAACATGGTGTTTGTCTTTTCATCAAAGAGGTCCACAGCACCATGAGGATAGATTTTCATTAATTTGAATGGACCTGACCACCTTGATTTTAGCTTGCCTGGGAACAACTTTAGCCTTGAATTGAATAACAACACTCTTTGCCCTTACGCGACTCTCTCCTTTGTATTCTTTGATCATGCCACTTCTTTGTCTTTTCCTTGTACATTGCTGAGCTTTCATAGGCATGGTGTCTAAACTCTTCTAGCTCATTTAATTGCAATAACCTTGCCTCACCAGCCTTTGTATGATTCAAGTTTAATTGCTTTAATGCCCAATAAGCCCTGTGTTGGAGTTCAATTGGTAGGTGACAGGCCTTGCCATAAACTAGCTTGTAAGGAGACATGCCCAATGGTGTTTTGTACGCTGTCCTGTAAGCCCAAAGTGCATCATCCAAGTGTACTGACCACTCCTTTCTGTTGGGACCAACCATCTTCTCAAGTATTCTTTTAATCTCTCTGTTGGATATTTCTGCCTGGCCACTGGTTTGGGGGTGATAAGCTGTAGCAATTCTGTGTTTCACTTCATACTTAGCCAAGAGGTTCTCAATTAACTTATTGCAGAAATGAGAGCCCTCATCACTGATTATGGCTCTTGGAGTACCAAACCTTGTGAATATATTCTTTTTCAGGAACTTGCTCACTGATTTAGCTTCATTGTTTGGTAATGCCACTGCTTCAACCCACTTTGATACGTAATCCACAAACTACGTAATATATAGATTTCCATGAGACATAGGAAATGGTCCCATGAAATCCATTCCCCATACATCAAACAACTCAACTTCCAGAATGTTCGTGAGTGGCATCTCCTGCTTGTTTGATATATTTCCTGTTCTTTGGCACTTGTCACATCTTCTTACCAACTCATGTGCATCCTTGAATAGTGTTGGCGAAGAGTAGCTTTGATTGTAGGACCTTTGCAAACTTATTCCGTACCTCCAAAATGTCCACCATAAGGTCTTTGAATGACATTGTTGCAAACACATGAAGTTGTTCTTCCTCGCTAGAGACACCTTCTTAGTAAGCGATCTGGACACAATTTGTACAAGTATGGTTCATCCCGAAATATTGCTTTATAGTGTGGAAGAACCTCTTCTTACGTTGATAGTTGAATCCTACGGGCACAATCTTGCTAACAAGGAAGTTAACTATGTCAAGATACCATGGTGCAAAGTAGTATCGACGTTATAACGTTTGACGAAAGTGTCATAGACGTGGTAACGTCTTCAACTCATCGAGGCTATCGACAATAGTCTCTCATCGGGAATTTTTCTTTTATCTCTTCTTCACTGCACTGCATCAACATTCTCAAGCCTAGAAAGATGATGATCGTGAACTTGGTTCTCCACCCTTTTTGTCACGAATTTCCAAGTCAAATTCTTGGAGGAGGAGAACCCATCTAATAAGCCTTGGCTTTGCATTTTTTTGAAATTAAATACTTAATGGTGAATGATCGGTAAAAACAATAACTTTTACACCCACTAACTAAGTAAGATCTAAACTTATCAAATGCAAACACAACAACACCCAAAAGCTCTTTTTCATCACACAGATAATTCAATTGGGCATCATCTAAGGTTTTTCTTGGCATAATAAATAGAATGAAAATTTTTTCCATACCTTTGCCCCAATACTGACTCCTACAAAGATAATCACTTGCATCACACATCAACTCAAATGGTTTAGACTAACTGAGTGACTATGACTCGAGCGATCACCAAGGCGATCTTGATTTGTTGAAAGCCTCATGACATTGTTCATCAAAGTTGAAGACGTTGTCACGTTGCAATAATGCATACAAGGGTTTTGAAATCTTTGAGAAATCCTTGATAAATCTTCAGTAAAAACCTCGCATGTCCTAAGAAACTTCGACTCCTTTGATAGTTGTTGGTGGAGGCAACTTGTCAATAACATCAATCTTTGCTTTATCTACCTCTAACCCTTTCTTTGATATTACGTGTCCCAACACTATTCCTTCTTGTACCATGAAATGACATTTTTCCCAATTGAGTACTAGGTTGGTTTCTTCACACCTTATCAGAACTCCTTCCAAATTATCCAGGCATGCCTTATAGGAATCTCCATAGACTGAGAAATCGTCCATAAAGACCTCCATGGAATTTTCTATGAAATCGAGAAAATAAGGCCATCATGCACCTTTGAAATGTTGCAGAGCATTGCATGATCCAAATGGCATCCTTACGAAAGCAAAGGTACCATAGGGACAAGTGAATGTTGTCTTTTCTTGATCTTCAGTGCTATAGCTATCTGGTTGTAGCTGAATAACCATCAAGGAAACAGAGAAGTCCTTGCTCTGCGAGCCTGTCTTCAGCATCCGATCAATGAATGGAAGAGGAAATGATCCTTCTTAGTTGCTTTGTTTAACTTTCTGTAATCCATGCATATCCTCCACTACATATCGTCCTTGTTGGAATTAGCTCATTTTTATCATTTGTTACCACAGTAACTCCACCCTTCTTTGGCACACATCTGCATCGGGCTTACCCGGGAGCTATCACTAATAGGGTAAATGATTCTCGCATCCAACCACTTGATGATTTCTTTCTTAACCACCTCCTTCATTATGGGGTTCAATCTCCTCTGTCCTTCAATACTATTCTTGGCATTATCCTCCAAGACAATTCTATGCATGCAGATTGTGGGACTGATACCTTTGATGTCTGCCATTTGCCAACCAATTGCCTTTCTATGTCTCTTTAGGGTAGTAATGAGATCATTTTCCTGCTCTTGGGTGAGCTTGGAAGAAATGATCACGGGTAAGGAATCATTTTCCCCTAAAAATACATACTTTAAATGATCAGGTAACACCTTTAATTCCAAGGTAGGTGGCTCTTTAATGGAAGGCACATTCTTCTTCAGATTTGACTCCTCTTGCCCTAAAGATTCATACCTCTTTGTCCATGACTTTGGTGCAGGGGGCTCAGACGTGGCCACGTCTGCAACAGACGTTATAACGTCTAGAGGAACAACTTCTTCTGCCAACAATTCTTGTATTTCATTGTTGCCCAGAATTTTCTCCAAATGATCATTATCCTTGTTGAATTGTTTTTGAACCATATGATCAATGGCAACCACATACGAACATTCCTCTGTGTTTGGATCTGGATATTTGAGTGCATTGAGGACGTTGAACTTGGCTTCTTGGTCATTGACTCTCATGATTAATTCTCCTTTCTGTACATCAATGATTGTCCTTCCAGTAGCTAAGAATGGTCTTCCCAGAATGATGGGAACTTCTTTATCTGCATCAAAATCTAAAATAACAAAATCCACTGGAAACACAAACTTGTCAACTTTAATCAAAACATCCTCTAATATGCCTTCAGGATAAACTCTACTTTTATCAGCTAAAGTTAGGCTTAAAGAAGTAGGTCTGGCAGTTCCTATACCAAGTTTATCATAAATGGACTTGGGCATCAAGTTGATACTTGCTCCCAAGTCACACAAAGCTTTTCCAATGTAAAAATCTCCAATGGAGCATGGTATAGTGAAACCGCCAGATCCTTGAGTTTTCTAGGAAGTTTATTCGCATAATTAAACTACATTCTTGATTAACGCAATGATTTCAAACTCCCCTAGTCTTCTCCTTTGGTGGTGATGATGTCCTTCAGAACTTGGCATAATTTGGCATCCACGTAACGCTTCAACCAAAGGAAGGCCGATGTGTAATCGCTTTAACATCTCCATGAACTTCTTTGAATCGCTTGTCTTCATGAGCCTTCTTCAATCTTTGAGGGTATGGTGGAGGAGGATACTCGTGTACAAGCCTAGGTACGATCTTGATTCTGGTTCAAAATTAGGCGTCGTAACGTCCAGCTTAGACGTCACAATGTCCGGAGTATCCTTCACACCACTTGTGCTTGCCTCTTTCCCTTTCTTTTTCTCTTTTTCTGGTACTTCTTTCTGCTTCTCCTGTACTTCTTCCTCCACAGGCATAGTTGGTTCAGGATATTCAGTACCACTTCTTAAAGAAATTGCATTTACCTGTCCATTTCCCCCATTATTACCATTAGGGGTTGATGATGATGATGGTGTTTCTGTTGTAGAAGGAAAAGATCCATTTTGCCTTTGAGTAAGAGCTGAAGCTATCTGCCCAATTTGATTTTCAAGAGTTTTGATTGAAGACTCATGAGTTTGCAAAGTTGTCTTGCAATCACTTATGAAGTTTTTCATCATGGCTTCCAAGTCGCTATTGTTGTTATTCGCACATCGCCTCTGTTGTTGTTGTTGAGGAGGAAATCACGGAGGTATTGCGGGAGCGGTATTCTTTGGTATTGGTGCATTGTTGTTTCTCCAACCTGAAATTTGGATGATTTCTCCAGTTTGAATTGTAGGAGTTGGAATAGGGACCATTTCCTTTGTTACGAGATACAAAGTTTACTGATCGAGGTTGTAAGGACACTCCTCATACACATGCCCTTCTTCACAATAAACACACACTACTCCACCAGAGTGGGTAGGTTCAATCTGGCTGCACGATCCGCTTCTCGACGTGGCCACATTTGAAGTACTCAAAGTTTTGATCATGTTGGTCGGGGTGGCCACTTGAGCGAGAAAAGAGCGATCCACTTCACTTATTTCATGGACACCGCCTTCTTTCCAGGAGTAAATCTATCAGATGGCCAATGAGAATTATGGGTGGCTATGTCATCAATGAGCTTGCATGCCTCAGAAAAGGACATGTTTAGAATGACACCACCTGATGAAGCATCAAGTATCAATCTTGTAGGCTGATCTAGACCATTATAAAACGTCTCCATTTGGATCACCACAGGAATGCCATGGTGTGGGCACATTCTCAGTAATTCTTTCCACCTCTCCCAGGCTTCAAATAGTGATTCCCCTTCCCTCTGTTTGAAGGAAGTGATATAATTTCTTAGTTTAGCATTCTTGTTGGGAGGGAAATACTTTGTAAGGAACTTTTCTGCTAGCTCATCCCAAGTATGAATTGAATTTGGCTCTAAAGAGTTCAACCAATTTTTAGCCTTATCCTTGAGTGAGTATGGGAAAAGCTTCAATCTAAACGCATCCTCTGAGACTCCAGGGATGATAAAGTTGCTGCACACATCCAGAAATTGCCTTAGGTGAGAATATGGATCTTCTTGAGGGAACCCTCCAAATTGGCCTGCAGTTTGCAGCATTTGGAACATCATTGGCTTGAACTCAAAATAACCAGTATGAAGGGTTGGTCTTGCAATGCCTGTTTGTAAATGAGCAGGGTTAAGCACGGCATAATCACGCATAGGCCTGTCCCTGTCATTGACCATATCTTGTGGTCTGCATTGATGAGTTCTTTGCCTTTGGTAGTGTTCATCATCAACTACTATTGTCTCGTATGAGTTTGTGGTCCGCGACCTTGTCCTCTAACTCCTCTTGGTGTGTGTCCACCTCTCTAACCAGGTGTTATGTTCGGACATGGTTGGGTGTTGTTCTTGATGTTGCCTCCTTCTTAACCTTTGTTGTCTCCTTAGTTATGCAGAAGGTTCTTTCGGAGTTCGGATCAAACTCGAGTTTGATTCACTCCTTGGTTGATTGAACTAG
This sequence comes from Oxytropis ochrocephala, assembly GCA_020916435.1. NCBI lineage: Eukaryota > Viridiplantae > Streptophyta > Magnoliopsida > Fabales > Fabaceae > Oxytropis > Oxytropis ochrocephala. Next base: position 75,895,741 of record CM037094.1, on the reverse strand, counting down.
AGCTTGAGTTGGAACTAAGCATACGCTGTAACGTCTACCTGTTCAAACACAGAAACAACAAACAACACAGTAAAATTCTTTCAACTTGTGTTCTAATATTTTTGAACAATGAAAATTACTACAATCCCCGGCAACGGCGCCAAAAACTTGTTGCGCTTGTGTAATAGTGTGGTTTTTTTTCGCAATTATAGTGCAAGTATACACATCGTACAAGTAATAGAGTGATTTTAAGTAAGAGATCGTTCCCACGAGGATTGATATACTTTTCAAAGTTCAAGTTTCAAAACACAAGAGAATCAAGTAACAAATCGGCAATAAGAGTTGGTTTTAAAGCTAAAGATGTATTCAAAACAAGTAAACAAAAGTTGGTTGTGAATATGGATGAGAGGTGAGTTGAGTTGAGTTGTTGCATGCAAAATAAATCATTTCTAGTCAGACGTTATAACGTTTACACGTTATAACGTACAAATGCTATTTCGTATAGACGTGGCCACGTTTGAACGCTGTTGCAAAAGAGCTATGCTTTTCAAAGACAAAACGTCGAGTTTCAAGTATAAGAGGTCCTATGTCTAGGTTCTAAATAGGCCCACTCGTATTTTAAGCACCCACAGCAATGTTCTATGAACTATTTATCCTTTCTATGTCTAGACTTAGATAAAAATGCCTAAATGTCTTTTAGTACACCGTTCGTTCATATAAACCTTTGAGTTCTTTTCATAGACCATGTCCTGTACTCTATGAATCTACCTATTTTAAGAGGCCAACCTCAAAACAAGTTTGGAAATATTTTCACACAAAGATTTAAAACATGCAACGCCAATACTTTATAACATTAACTAGAAATTCATTATAAGCAAAACAATAACTCAACTACAAAGTGTTTAGCTCATGCCGAGCATCTTTCTGAGAATAATAAGGATTTAGAATCCAAATACCATACATTACGTAAAAGAAACTAAGTGCAAAAGATACACCTAAGTAGCTCTTTCAAAGATGTATCTTGTATAGACGTTACAACGTCTGAGCCTTACAGCAGTGAGTGTGCAGGAAATAAAACAAAGTTCGAAAAGTAAAAACAAAGCCAAAAGTCTGTTTCCAGATCTTCTTTAATGCCTTCTCTGAAGTGGATGAAGGTAGGTGATGAACTGGAGTGAGTGGATGAAGGTGTATTCGTGTATGAGTGGTGTGTGGAAGGATGCCTTGAGAGAGAGAGAGCTGAGCCTTCATTAAATAGCCTCCTTGCTCACGTGTGGCTGATGTCACTTGCCCACCTACCAGGTTTGTTTCTTCTCTTATGCCTGACACTGTTCAGTGCTACAGTGTTTCTGCGCGTCAGCTCATGGGGAATAGAAAGATCTTCTGACTTTATATCTTTGACTATCATTGCTTAGCGCCAAAATTGAGATCTTTCACACCCTTGCTCTCACTGCACTTGATGAGACGTGGTGAGGGACGTGGTAACGTTCAGCACTAAATTTCCTGCACAAGCACAAAAAGCATCAAAACGCTCTCAAGGGCACCACTTGGTGCCAAAATGCACAGATTTATTCAATTAACCTTTCACCTACTCAGAATTACGAAACTAACATAAAATTACTTAAATAAACCTTGTATTGCTAGAGAACTTGCATGATTTATTCTTGAGTGATTATAAATAACTCATATAAATATGAGTTATCAGTTACCTTTTTCTCCTTTACGAACATGATACCTCGACTTTCCACAGAATCTGCACGCTTGTAGCGCCGCATCAGTTTTACCAAATTCGTTGTCGTAAAACAACATGTGCCCATCCTCACAACAGTCAATCTTCTTATATTCCAATCCCAACTTTGAAACTAACATTTTTGCTTCATAATAACTTTTTGGCAAATTATCCTTTTTAGGTGTCCCGTTCAACATCATTTGAGTCACAAAATTTAAACCCAACTCAGAAATATTGCCCATGGACTTGAGAGCTCACACACATAGATAATTTTGACTCTGGCGAGCCTTCAAACAACGGTGTGTTTGCCTCTTTTAACACGCAATAAAATCTTTGTGCTTCTTCATTTGGATCTTCATCATGATCGTCATATTGAGGCTCATCAAATGGTACATTCACCCCAAGACCATCACAATTCATGTTTTCCATCGACTGAAATTGCTCATTAGATGGAACACGAAAGCTAGAACTACTTGAAGCCCCTAAGTCAAAATTTGGAAGTCGTTCTCCATGATCCTCCCAAATAAAATAATTTGGCTTAAACCCGTTACGATACTAGTGCTCCCTAATTTCATCATCAGTACTAATAGGTACACCATTGCAATTAAGGCATGAACATCTAACCCCTCCTTCATTTTTTAGCCTTCTCATGTTGCCACGCTACCCATAAACAAAAAAAACGTGATTTAGCGACGCAGGATTCCCTCGCTAAAACACAAAAATCCCTCGCTAATGTACTTTAGCGAGGGAATTAGCGAGGGAAATTAGCGAGGGAATTAGCGAGGGAATTAGCGAGGGAAATTAGCGAGGGAATTAGCGAGGGATTTGTTTATGCTATTAGCGAGGGATTTTTTGATGATTAGCGAGGAAATTTTTTTTTAAAAAAAATTCCTCCTTTTTTGCTTATCATAAATATGCAACTTCATATTTCTAAAATAAATCTAATCCGTCAAGTAAGAGATAAGCCAGAGATCCAGATCATTAGAATACGTCACCGGTCCGAGACGAGATGGGCCTTCTCGCGAAAAAGAAGTAAAATCCATAATCAATCTAAAATGTGCATAATGTAAATAATCCAAATCGAAAGCAACAACATAATCCAAATAGACAACAATAACATAATCCAAATCAATATGGGGAAGAGGGATGATCAGGATGATCAGACGACTGTGGCCTCAAGCTATTAAAGAGAGCAAACAACCTCTCCTGCTCACGTTGCATCCTCAACTGGTTTGCTTGCATCTCTGCAATAGTCTGATCCTTCCTCTGGGACTCAGCCATCAAATGCTCCACCTGCTGCTTGAGCTGCTGTGTCTCAGCTGATGAAGCATTGGAACTACTAGACCTGGTGTCATAGTGATCAGCAAAATTCACAAGTCTCGCCAAGGGCCCCGCACCATACAGTCGATTTTTATTTGACTTGCCTACTGCCTTCTTCCAGTTTTGGTTTGCCAAAGCCATCATCTCAGGGGAAAGTGGACCAAGTAAGTCGTGGTTCCGGCTCCGAGAGTAGGCTCAAACATCAACTCAGCATGTTTCTCCTACATTGCATAACCACAAAACATAATGATAATTAGGTCTCCATTAATTAAGAAAAGAACTAAATACAATAGAAATCAAGTTGCATAATTACCTGAGTCATTTTAGCGCGCTCGTCAACAAACTCCTTGTTATCCTTCCTCAAATGAGTCGCTCTATGCAGCTCAGGAATAGTGAGAGGGCGACCAGCCTTCCTAGACTGTAAAAATGAAACAAATTTGTTATCCTTCCTCTCGAGTTGGGCGATGCTTCCTGCTGCGTGGTTTGTTCTTCCCTTTAGCTCTCTGTGGGTTAGAACATAGATAATTTTGACTCTGGCGAGCCTTCAAACAATGGTGTGTTTGCCTCTTTTAACACGCAATAAAATCTTTGTGCTTCTTCATTTGGAGCTTCATCATGATCGTCATATTGAGGCTCATCAAATGGTACATTCACCCCAAGACCATCACAAATCATGTTTTCCATCGACTGAAATTGCTCATTAGTTGGAACACGAAAACTAGAACTACTTGAAGCCCCTAAGTCAAAATTTGGAAGTCGTTCTCCATGGTCCTCCCAAATAAAATAATTTGGCTTAAACCCAGATTCTGATACAAGTGCTCCCTAATTTCATCATCAGTACTAATAGGTACACCATTGCAATTAAGGCATGGACATCTAACCCTCCTTCATTTTTAGCCTTCTCATGTTGCCACGCTACCCATAAAAACTCTTCAACCCCCTTTAACAAAAGTTTCATTCAAAAAAAATCTTCCCGGATATAACCTATCATACACCCAACCACGATCTAATTGATTCCAATTCATCTACACACATTTAAAAAAGCGAGTTAGATTCCCATAAAAATTCCCAACATATAACATAACAAGTTAATTAGTGGCATCGATATTATCTCGGTGGAAATGATTTCGAGCCGAATATGGGGGGGTCGAGGACAAAGACAAAACCCCTTTCCATCCAAGTAGTGAAGGAAGTTATTTCGAACTCCCAACCTTACCGTTGTTAGAATTGTCTCGCAATTATCTCAATGGAGATGATTTCGAGCAAAATATGGGGGTGAGTGAAACAGCACCTCACTCTTTTCCATCAACAACACACAATAAAAACATCCGATATAGTCATCTAACCTAGGGTTCATCAAACATCAAAACAACTATTTAACACAATTTCTAACATACACTTTACAACAATTATCAATTCCAAATTAACAAACATACACTTCTCATTTAACATCTCCAACAACATACACTTATCGTACATTATTATTCAACAAATTCATTCCTAATCACTAATATCAATCAAATTCATAAAGAAAAATAATATTTCAATCAACTTCAAATCAAATTCCTAAACACTATTATTACTTTCTAAATAAAAATCATTCCTAATCACTAATATAAATCAAATCAATTTCCAAACATTTCAAAAATCATTCCTAAACACAAATGTCAATATCTATCCTAAACACTAAAATCAAATAAATTTCCAAACATTCTAAAAATCAATCCTAAACACTAAAATCAAAATTAAAGAAAAACTAACCGTTTTGAGTCACGAATCCAACGATCTCTTGGCGTTACGGTGACAATGTGCACTCCGGTGCGTTGGTGAGCAACAAATCGTTCCTATGGGTGAGGAAAGAAAGAAAAATCATTAGAGGGAGTTAGAGAGGGAAGTTCGGAGACAGAAAGAGAGAGAGAAGAGTGAGAAAAAACAAACCTTAAGTGATGGTGGAGGAAGTGGTGGCGGCGTGGACGGTGGTGGAGACGGTGGTGGCGAAAATGGAGAGATATGGGTGGTGGTGGTGTTGGGGACGGAATAGGAAAGGAGAGAAATGAGTGAGAGAAGAGAAAGAAGTGGGAGAAGGGAAGATAAGCTTCGGTTACATTTAAAAACTTAGCGAGGGAAATTTTGTTTTTAGCGAGGGAATTGTTTTAGCGAGGGAAATTTTGATTTAGCGAGGGAATAAGATTAGCGAGGGAATTCAAAAACGAGTTATGTGGGTACAGATGTGTTTAACTTTAGCGACGGAATTATAGAAATTAGCGAGGGAAATATTAAAAAAAAAACAGCGCACCTTTAGCGACGGCCTTATCCGTCGCTAATTCCCTCGGTAGATCATTTTTAGCGACCCTTCTCCATTCCCTCGCTAATTTCCCTCGCTAATACTGTTTTTTTTTTGTAGTGATATGATGAATCCCCATCACATGATGGTTTTTAGTATGAAAAAGAGGATTTTATGTGAAGATTTTAATGAATGTAGGGAAAATGGCAACACTAAAAGAGTAAATTGTGCTAGTTGAAATTGAATTGCTTTGCAGTGTTTACGCTTGGTTTTTGTGGTTTTGTGTGCCCGAGGACTAGGTGAAAGGAAGAACGAAGAAATGCAAGCAAACGGACGGAAAAGTGCCAAGGAATGAGCTTTGCTGAAGTGGCTAGAAGTGGCGAAGTCGCTGAGGCGCCCGGTGAGGCGACAAAGGAGTGCAGGAAATAAAAAGTCCCTGTCCATTCGCGCCCCACTGTCGCATGAGGCGCCAGTGAGGCGCCAGTTACTGTAGCGTCCTCCAATTAGTGGCGCTTAAGTGTCGCTGGAGGCGCCAACGAGGCGCCAGTTGCTGGAAAACACGATAAAACACGCAAAAGCTGCGTTTTTGAGGGATCTTCTGACATTTTGGACAAATTGAAACCCTAGCACACCAGAGAGAGTTGGTTGCAGCTGCTGACCATCGAAGAATCAAGCCTTGGGAACAAGAATTGAGACTTCGAATGTCATCATCATCATCGTTATTATCTTGTAATTCTCTCTTTTCCTTATCTTTGATCATGTGTAACTAAACCCCATTGTTGGGGATGGATAAATTCTGATTTAGATTTATTGTTGCTGGTTTATCTTGATGATTTTTATCATTCTCTCTCGTTTGTGAATTGATATTCTGTGTTTAACCTTTCTGTAATTGGGAAATTATAGAACCTATATTCTATTCAATAATTTAACGGAAGTTCTTATTATTGGATTGTTTGAATTTCAATTCCTTCCATTCGTAAGTTTAGGAATATCCTGCGAATTGATGTATGTGGCGAATCCTCGCGTTTAATGCTTGTTGTTAGTAGATGCACCTAAGGAATTGGGGCTTTTATCAATTAACAAAGACCTATTCACCTAAGGGATTAGGGCTTAGTTAGAATTGTGGATTTGATAGCAAATGAGAGAGAGAGATAACTTCTGAAAATAAATCAGTAACGATAGCATGAAATCGGAAGACATCCATCCCTAGCGTTTTCTCAACTATTTCTTCCATCGTGTTCATTTTTCTCGTAGTTAAAAAGTCAAAAACAATTTACCGTTTTACCCTTGAGCTTCATAGCTCAACATTACCAAACAAAACCCCTTTCAACTTGGTTCAAATTAGTCGTTGCATCGTAGTTGGCAAATTAAATTCGATCCTTGAGGACGATATCCGGTTCTTACGGTTTATTACTTGCACGATTTGGTACACTTGCCAAATAGCTAACAAGTTTTTGGCGCCGTTCTTGCGGGATCGAAATTAACTTACTAATTAATTCAAGGCAATCGCTAATTCGAACCCCGTACATATTTACATTTACTTTAGTTTTATTTTCATTTATTTTTATTTATTGTATCTATATCAAACAGCTTGCTTTGACACTTGTCCAAGTTGTTGTTTTCTCAAGTGCATGCGCAGAAGTGTTGATCCTAAAGATCTACTTTTCGATCCAGGAAATTGAGAAAACCGCTAGAGCTAATAGAAAGGAAGCAAGTTTAAGGAAGCAAAGAGCAACAATAGGAGAATCTTACGTGCAACAAATCGTGGATTTGTAATCATGGGAGAAAATCCACCACCGGCTCGCACTCTTGGCGACTTTGGGAGCAGGAACCAAGGCGTCCAAGCTTACACCTTCCAACCTTGTGGGGCTGTAGCATTTGAGATCAAGTCTTCGATCCTCACCGCTTTGAAATCGAACAATTCTGCGGGTACGATCTTTGAAGATCCAAATCAACACTTATTTCAATTCTATGAAATTTGTGGGTCCACAAATCTGCGCGGAGTGTCGACGACGAGAAAAAGTTGCGTCTCTTTCCATATTCTTTGACTCGGTAGAGCTAAAGATTGGCTAAACACTATCCCAAAGAGAGGCTGTTAACAATTGGGGTGATCTAGAGAGCAAGTACTTAGAAAGATTCTTTCCAATTTCTAAGTTCATCAAGAAACGGGTGAAATATCAAATTTTGAGCAAGGAGATGGTGAGTCGCTATATGATGCTTGGGAAAGGTTCAAATCTGTTATTAAAAAGATGTCCCGGGCATGGTATTGATGATTTTCTTGAGCTTGCAAACTTTCTGTCATGGTTTGCGACCTCAAACAAGGATGATGTTAGATGCCTCAATTTTGGAGGATCTTTGGGTACTAAAGCTGCAGAGGAAGCAAGGCAGTTAGTGGAGCATATGGCCTCTAATGAGTACAAAATTCAAAATGATAGGGTGCTACAGTGAAGAAAGGGATGTTAGATTTGGATTCTAATAGTCTTTGTGTTGGCTCAACAAAAGGTAATGTCACTCCAAATTGAAGCTCTTACTAAGCAACTAGGCGCTACTACGCTGGGGATCTCAAACACTGCGACTGCTCAAGCAAGACACCGTGGTGCATGTAATTATTGTGGCGAGAAATGCTCATGAAGGTGGATGTGCAACTCATGGAGATAATAAAGTGAATGTGTTAATTATATGGGCAACTTTGAAGCAAGGTGGGAACCCCTATTCTAACACCTACAATCACGGGTGGCGTAATCATCCCAACTTCTCTTGGAAGAATAATGATACCGCAGGTCACATCAAGAACAACCTAGTCAAGAACAAAGAAAGCCATCTCCTATGGAGGAAGCGTTGACACGCTTTATGCGGATGACAAAGACAACCTTTCAATCTCAAGACCAAGCTATGAAGAATATGGAAAAGAATCATGAAGATTCCATAAAGAATCTAGAGACTCAAATTGGGCGCTTAGCAAAGCGACTTTCTTTGGATCATCTATGATGCTGGTTTCTCACTAATACCGTTGACAACCCTAGGAATGAAAGCGCTAAGGCTATCTCTCTAAGAAGTGGTCGGGAGTTGCCGAGGCTCGTGGTGTATGTATTGAAAAGAAGGTGTCGATTGAAAATGAAAGAAAAGAGTTGAGTGAAAAGAATGAAAATGAAAAAAATGGAGAAGTCGAAAATGAGTTGAGTAAGGAAAGTGAAGAAGGTGTGAAGTCTAACCCTAATGAAAACAATTTGTTCTCGATGTGCAGTACAAGAGAAACTCAAGACACCTCCTCCTCAAGTGAAGTTGCCATATCCTCAAAGCTAGCAAGGAACATAAAAAAGATGAGCGATTTTCTAAGTTCATGGAGGTTTTTAAGCGGCTACAAATCAATATACCCTTCATGAAGCTCTAGAACAGATGCCTATATATGCTAAATTCATGAAGGAGCTTTTGACAAAGAAGAGGAAATTTAAAGAGGACGAAAACAGTGGCTTTGAATGAGGAGTGCGAGTGCTATAATCCAGAGGAAGCTCCTCGAGAAAATGAAAGATCAGGAAACTTCACCATTCCATGTGCAATTGGCGACATAGCCATTGGCAAAGCTCTTTGTGATCCGGGGGCCAGATTAATCTTATGCCATTGTCTATGCCAAGAGATCGGGTGGTGGTGAGGTGAAACCCACTAGAATGTCTCTCGACACTCATTGATCGATCGATAAAATATCCTTATGGAGTGTTGGAAGATGTTACAGTCGAGTTGATAAATTCCTATTTCCTGTAGACTTTGTGATACTTGACATGGAGGAAGATGCAGAGGTACCACTTATCACAGGTAGACCATTTTTAGCCACGGGACGAGCTTTGATTGATGTGCAACAAGGGAAGCTGATCTTGAGGTTCCAGGATGAGAAGATTACTTTTAATGTTTTTGAAGCTATGCGCCATCCTGATGATAAAGGACAGTGTTTTAGGGTGGATATGATTGATAACTCGTGAAAGAGACCTTTAGGCGGAAGTTCCATCTCCTCCATTGGAGGATGTAAGTGTGAATTCTATTGAAGAAGCGGATGAGAACTTGGGAAGTGAGATAGAAGAGCGTATTATGCAATTTGAAGCTTTCGGTAGAAAGAGTTTTCAAGAAAAAGAAGAGCTAGATGGGGAGATTCAGAAAAGATTCTGAATTGAAACAACTTTCCCCTCATTTGAAATATGTTTTCCTGGCGGATGATGATCTTCATCCAGCTATCATTAGTAGTTCCTTGACTAGATTGGAAGAGGAGAAGTTAATGAGGTTGCAAGTTTATGAATCTTCAAAGTCGTATAAGCAGAAAGTCAAAGCATACAATGACAAGAAGAGCCAAAAAAGAGAATTCAAGCCAGGAGCAATCGAATTGGAGGAACCTTCCTCAAAAAGAAGTTGGATGGTCAATGGGGAGGTGGAAGCCATACCTTGGCGAAGTGGTGAAAAGAGAGAAGCTGGCCTTGGTTTTAAGCGACCCTTAAAATTCGAGGTAACGTCAAGCTAGTGACGTTAAAGAAGCGCTTCATGGGAGGCAACCCATGTGAGGTAGTGTTCTATCTCTTCTCCTTTAATTCCTTGTCTAGTATTATTTGATTGTGAACTTTGATGTTTTCTTTCAATTTGTTTCCGTTATGTGATTTTATTTTTGTTTTGCTTTGGTTTTTGTAAATAGGCCTTCCCTAAATCAATCGGTGAGGACAACTGCTTTGTGTTTAAGTGGGGAGGACCTATCGTCGATTTCATGAATAAAATGCAATCATATGGTGAATTTCTGTTTAAAATTTTTTTGAAATTAGTTGAGCAAACTTAGTGATGATGTGGTGAGAGTTGAGCGAATAGTATCCCCTGTGGTGAAGGAACTTATGCAATCTTGCTTCCACACTCAAAACATTAACTCAGGTGGAACTTAGTGATCCTAGAAATGATTTTAGCTAAGCTAGTTGTTTGGTGGACCATGGGAGTGCCAAATTTTTACTAAAAATTAAGGGTAAATTGTAGAAGCTAAGTTGGGGGTGCATCGGTTGTACTAAGGCCGGGTATGCAGATTGTAGGATGGTCGGTGCACGTGTGGGTGTCGGTGTGTGCGTGAGTGCGACCGATCGCAGCGTCTACCCGTAACTGCGGTGTATGCGAGTGCGTGTGTGTGTGAGTGCAACACCGCGGCGTCTACCCGTATTTGTAGTGTATGCCGTAGTGTGTGTGCGCGTGAGTGCAACAACTGCGGCGTCTACCCGTAACGTTGTAGTGTATGCCGTGTGTGTTTAAGTGTGTTTGTGAATAAGTGGAAAAATCCACATAGTTTGTGTAATTGTTGCAATTTCCCAAGTGCTTCTTGAGTAAATCTAAATATTTGATGTAATGAGGGGGTTGCGGCCAAAAACTCTACGTTGTGTGGTTTGTGTTGTGTGTGTATTGAAGTAGTTGTGCCTTTGGTCCAATCTGTAATACGAATTAAGACCCTTTGTCGTTGCTTTGAAGCCCCTCAATCTTATGTGGAAACGTTAGTCTACCCTTTGTTTTGAAACATCTTGGCGGTCTCGGAAGAAAGCCTCTAGTCTTAGTTAGATGCATTTTGAAACTAGCTTTGTTCCAATTCGATTAAATGTCACACACGCACTATTGAGCAAGTATGTGCTAGTGAAATTACCATATGTGGGATTGCAATTGAGTGACGATCACCGAAAGTTGTTGCTCAACTTGTCCTTTGGATGTTTGTGATTGTCTTGTTTAAAAAGGGATTCATAACTGATTGCATGTTATCTGATGTTGACGATGTTTTGTTTTTGTCTTGCATTGTCTTTGCTTGAGGACAAGCAAATGTTCAAGTTGGGGGTTGTGATGAATCCCCATCACATGATGGTTTTTAGTATGAAAAAGAGGATTTTATGTGAAGATTTTAATGAATGTAGGGAAAATGGCAACACTAAAAGAGTAAATTGTGCTAGTTGAAATTGAATTGCTTTGCAGTGTTTACGCTTGGTTTTTGTGGTGTTTTTGTGCCCCAGGACTAGGTGAAAGGAAGAACGAAGAAATGCAAGCAAACAGACGGAAAAGTGCCAAGGAATGAGCTTGCGCTGAAGTGGCGCTGAAGTGTCGCTGGAGGCGCCAGTGAGGCGACAAAGGAGTGCAGGAAATAAAAAGTCCCTGCCCATTCGCGCCCCACTCTCGCATGAGGCGCGCGGTGGCGCCGATTCATCGTAGCGTCCTCCAATTAGTGGCGCTTAAGTGTCGCTGGAGGCGCCAACGAGGCGCCAGTTGCTGGAAAACACGATAAAACACGCAAAAGCTGCGTTTTTGAGGGATCTTCTGACATTTTTGGACAAATTGAAACCCTAGCACACCAGAGAGTTGGTTGCAGCTGCTGACCATCGAAGAATCAAGCCTTGGGAACAAGAATTGAGACTTCGAATGTCATCATCATCATCGTTATTATCTTGTAATTCTCTCTTTTCCTTATCTTTGATCATGTGTAACTAAACCCCATTGTTGGGGATGGATAAATTCTGATTTAGATTTATTGTTGCTGGTTTATCTTGATGATTTTTATCATTCTCTCTCGTTTGTGAATTGATATTCTGTGTTTAACCTTTCTGTAATTGGGAAATTATAGAACCTATATTCTATTCAATAATTTAACGGAAGTTCTTATTATTGGATTGTTTGAATTTCAATTCCTTCCATTCGTAAGTTTAGGAATATCCTGCGAATTGATGTATGTGGCGAATCCTCGCGTTTAATGCTTGTTGTTAGTAGATGCACCTAAGGAATTGGGGCTTTTATCAATTAACAAAGACCTATTCACCTAAGGGATTAGGGCTTAGTTAGAATTGTGGATTTGATAGCAAATGAGAGAGAGAGATAACTTCTGAAAATAAATCAGTAACGATAGCATGAAATCGGAAGACATCCATCCCTAGCGTTTTCTCAACTATTTCTTCCATCGTGTTCATTTTTCTCGTAGTTAAAAAGTCAAAAACAATTTACCGTTTTACCCTTGAGCTTCATAGCTCAACATTACCAAACAAAACCCCTTTCAACTTGGTTCAAATTAGTCGTTGCATCGTAGTTGGCAAATTAAATTCGATCCTTGAGGACGATATCCCGGTTCTTACCGGTTTTATTACTTGCACGATTTGGTACACTTGCCAAATAGCTAACATGATACAAGGATGCTTGGGAAAAAGACACATGGAAAGGGAAATCTGAAAAAGCCAAGCACAATAGGGCATCAGAAAAGGGTGGCTCTTTTCACTGCCTTGGCTCCGTCAACCTGCCTCATCATGCAAATAGACTGGTAAGCTATTTTAAAATTTTGTTTTACTTTTTAGTTTAGATATAAATTGAAATTTGTTTCATTTTTACAGTCTAGGAAGGCTGGTCGCCCTCTCACTATTCCTGAGTTGCATAGAGCCACTCATGTGAGGAAGAATAACAACCAGTATGTTGAGGAGCGCGCTAAAAGGACTCAGGTATTATGCAACTTGATTTCTATTGTATTTAGTTCTTTTCGTAATGGAGACCTAATTATCATTATGTTTTGTGGTTATGCAATGCAGGAGAAACATGCTGAGTTGATGTTTGAGCCTACTCAAGGGAGCTGGAACCCTGACTCACTTGGTCCACTTTCCCCTGAGATGATGGCTTTGGCAAACAAAAATTGGAAGAAGGCAGTAGGCAAGTCAAATAAAAATCGTCTATATGGTGCGGGGCCCTTGGCTCCACTTGTGAAATTTGCTGATCACTATGACACCAGGTCTAGTAGTTCTCATGCTTCATCACCGAGACACAAGAACTCTTTCATGGCCAGGTAGAGCATTTGATGGTTGAGCAGCAGAGGAAGGATCAGACTATTGCAGAGATGCAAGCAAACCAGTTGAGGATGCAACGTGAGCAGGAGAGGTTGTTCGCTCTCTTTAACAGCTTGAGGCCACCTGAGTCGTCTGATCATCCTGATCGTCCCTCTCCCCCCTATTGATTTGGATTATGTTATTGCTGTCCATTTGGATTATTTGGATTATGTTGTTGCTTTCCGTTTGGATTATTTGGGTTATGTACATTTCAGATTTGATTATGGGTTTTATTTGACTATTTTAGAAATATGAAGTTGCATTTAGTTTATTTTATTACCATTATTTATATTTATAAGCAAAAAAACATGAATTTTAAAATAAAAAAAATTCTTAAAAAATCCCTCGCTAATAACAAAAACAAATCCCTCGCTAATTCCCTCGCTAACTCCCACGTTAATTCCCTCGCTAATTCATTCGCTAAATTTAGCGAGGAGCATTTTAGCGAGGGATTTGGGTCCTTGCTAATTCCCTCACTAAAGTACGTTAGCGAGGGATTTTTGTGCTTTAGCGAGGGAATCCTGTGTCGCTAAATGACGTTTTTTTTTTTTTTTGTAGTGGAGGGGCAAGTGGCAGCCGACCAAGGGGTGGCCGAGGTAAAGCCGGTTTTCTTGGAAGGCACACTAGGGAAGCACATGACCAAAATGTGGGACTACATGAAGATCAAGCGAAGGAGCGAAGCTGTGGAGAAGTGGAGCGAAAAGCTTTCGCCCCACTAACCGTGCTAGTGGAGATTGTGGGTAGTTGCTCCGCTTCTTTAGGGCTCGGGAGCAATGAGAGACGTTGATCTCAGTAGATCCAATGGTAGGAAAATGTTGGCCAGGGAGTGACCAACGAGGGCCTATGTGTGTGTGTGTGTATATATATATATATATATAGGGTAGAATGCAATTGTATAGAACACACATCAATCAATACAACCCAATTTATTTAAATTCTTTATCGCGTCTCATCCACCCAACCTGACCCTTTCTATAGGAGTCAGGATACCCACAGTCGAGGAGTAGAGTTCCCTCCTCGGCGCAATTTCTTGAAGAACGAGGGATCAATATCTTGTCCAAACCTCTGGTCGATACCACAGCTATGACTTAAAGAGTTTGAAGACAACAATAACAATATTTAACCGTGAAACCGTGAAACTTGTCGAGTCTCCACTGCCAACGATCTTGCTCAAAATCGTTAGGATGGATAGAATATAAAATGTCCATAAACAAACCAAGATTTACCCCCTCCTCGACAGGCAAAACGCGGACCCAATCGAGATTCCAACACCAAGTGTTATCAAACCAATACCCGTGCTCCCTAATACTACCATTTTTAAACCTAGCCAACTGAAAAAGACTAGGAAACAAGTCCTTAAAATACTCAATTGGTAGTGGGAAGTAGATTGAACTTGTATTTGAGCCCCATGTACAAGGTTCGATTCCCACGGAAGGCAAAAATTCTACAAGGGGGGTAGAAAAGATCGTGAGGTAATAATTATTTGGGATGGCCATTGCGGTGGACTGGTCAGCATTACAGAGCAGCTGCCACCAACTAGCATTGATGTTGTTAATGAATCTCCATTTCCACTTGCACAAAAGAGCCAAATTAAAAGCTTCCAAGTTATTCACCCCAAAACCACTGTCCTTCTTAGGTCTACATGTAACACCCCGATTTTCGTGTATCGTGTTTTGTTTAATATGTGCTCATTTTATGAACGCATGTTTTTCTTATTTACTTTGTCGTTTTATTGTTGAACTCTAAAGTTGTTGCCGTCAAGGATTTTGACTATTTCTGAGTTGTTTTAAGTTGGACAAAGATGTTTTGTTTTTGAATTCCGCTGCGTAATAATGAAAGTTGACTTATCTTGTTTTGACCAAGCCGATTGTTTATTGGTTCATCCGGTTTAAGGTGTTATGTATCTGATTGTTACAGGCGATTAGTTTACGTTTGTCCTTTGTTTCAAGTTGAAAGTGTAGCATCCATTAGTTTGCTGGAAATTTTGAAAACTCTGATTTTGTATTTTAAATTTATTTTATCTGGTAGAAATGGGTGTTACACTACACACCTTGTCTCAAGACATCCAATAAATAGATCGACCCTATCTATTGTCTCCCCCCCCCCCCCCCACAATAGGAAGTCCTCCGGATCTTAACAAGCTCTTGGATAACAATCTTGGGAGCCTTTAAAAAGAAAACATATAAAGTGGAATACTATTGAGGACAGAGTTTATAAGAGTCACTCTACCCCCAATAGACAAGAAACACCCACTCCACGACGAAAATCTATTTCTCACCTTATCAATAATTCTCACATTCGTATAAAATATGTTTGATTGTCCTTTGACCATGTGTGTGGGTATTGAGGCGGCACATGTGTGAGTGTAGGCCCGGTCTAATATTTTCTAAGGCTTAAAGCAAACTTTGAGATGAGACTTTTGAGATACTAAAATAATGGAAACTCTTAATTAGTGGCGGATTCAGGATATGGGGTCAGGGGGTCAAATTTTTTAAAAACACGCACCGCTAAAATTATAATTAAAAACAAGTTTGATATTTAAATAAATAAATTATACAACTCATAATTGTCCCGGTAGAGAAATTATTTTTATGAGTGAAGAGTTTGGTGAGGTAGTTGGGTGCAAAATTAGGAGTCTTAGTGCAAAATTATAATTTCAGGAGGTCAAAATATTTTTATATAGGGAGGTAACTGAATTTTTTTTTCAAGGGGTTCAAATGACCCCCTCAAGTAGCCTTGGGTCCGCCATTGCTCTTAATACACGGTTCAATATAGTTTTAACACTATTTTCTTGTATTTAATGAAATGGCAACAAAATTGTAGATTAAAAATTTAAATCCCATTAAAAATACTATTAAAATAGCTCAATTGAATAATTTAAGTTAGATAAAAATAAATAAATAATTTAAGAGCTTTTATTCATTCCAAAGTTGGGCCACCAACTCCTTGAGTGGTCTTTTTATTGTTCTTTTATTGTTTAATTGGAGTTGAAAAGTCATGTAACAAATTAATAAAAAAATCTAAACAAAACACGCCTTTTTTTATCAAAAGGACTAGTATTACCATCAATTACCATTTGATTTAGCGACAATTTATTGTTAGAGAACGAAGTTTACTAGTAATATTACATAAAAAAATAAAATTTTGAGACCTTTTTTTATCAAAATTGTTTGAGGCCCAAAATCATTGTTTTAGTTGTTTGGGCATCGGGCCGACCAGCTGTGAGTGTGACTAGGTTAATTAAGTTTGTTTTCATTTTTTTAATAATATATAATAATATGTGCAGTTTGTTTTGGTTTGGTTCGAGAAAAAACCGTCATTTGAACCAAGCCGATCGATTGATTGAAAAAATGACAATAACAAATCCAAATCAAAGCGACTTTTTCGATTTCTGGTCCAACTTAGATCTGTTTGTGATTTTCGTTTAGGTTGATTTTGATTTCAACACCCTAATAATAAAGACATGATACAATACAAGAGAAATAATATATGTTCCCTTTTATTAGTGATAAAGCTTTATCCCTACCAATAAGGTTGTATTAGATTGCTGTCAATTGTTGCTGCCTTTACTTAATTCAATGATAACAAGAACAATGAAGTTCTTAGTCGTATTTATTAAGCATTATTATATATGGTTGATATATAATGCAATGCTACTATTCAATATGTTTTTCACTACTTTGCTTCAAAATTCTAAGTTAATTTAAATCCCATGTAGCACCCAGAAAGAGCTATACTTGGATTGATTTCTAGACATCACAGCATCAAATTGCAGACATCCCAATAAAAAAAAGTGAAAAGCAAATTCCATTGGAATGTAACACGATAACATTTGCTGATTTAGTAATAATCTATATACACTACACTCATGCAATTAATTAATACTGTCAAAAAAACAAACCAAACTTGTGGTGGGGGGTGTTATATATGAATCGTTCTCAGATATATTAAATCAGTGCCTTGTAGCTCTAGATTGATAGAGTGCCAACCTACTTTTGGCTTCTGGTAATATTTCTTCAATGGAAGGTTCATCTTTTAGATGATCTTGCTTGGTAGACCACTCAAGAACTTGTAGCACTTCTTCTTCACCAAGTGTCTCATTTTTAGGAACATGCAAAGCTATGAAACACAAAAGAGTCATAGAAGGAATTTGCACCATTATCTCTCCAAAGTAAGCCAATTGAACCAAGAACTTAGCACCACCTGCTTCTATAATAGCATTGCAATGAGTCTCATGAAGATAGTTATCTGTACAAGCAAATTTTGTAAGAGAAACCACTGCTTCCATAGAAACATGAGGTTCTCTTTCATCTAACAATTTCACCAATGGTTCAATGAATCTAGTTTCAGTTGCTCTAAATGTCCTTGCCAAATTACCAACAGATCTAATACAAGGTATAAGTAAATCCTCAGATTCACCTTTTTCAATTATCTTAAGAAACTGTTCTACAACAGCTTTTGCAGCTGGTGCAGTTGGTTTGAAAGCTGAACGTCTTAGTTCAGAATGTTGTTCAGCCACTGCTGTTATTTCCATTAATGCCAATGCTGAATAAGATTGTACCTCTTCTGTTCCCTTTTCCAATAAAACCGCAAAACACAAAAGTGCTCTTGATTCTGTTATTGTATGACAGATTGTTACATTTCCTTTACATAGTTGCCATAATGCTCTTGCAGCCATTGCTTTCATTTGTGCCTTTGTTCCTGGATCTTCAAACTCCCTCCCCTTTATACTTGTCCCCGCTATAGATACATGTGAGTGGTTGTTATTGTTGTTGTTGTGCTGCTGCTGCTGCTTTACAATTGCATTGTTATTATTATTGTTGTTGTTGTCTTCATTAGAATCCTTGCCTCTCAAAGCCAATGTGTTAGCAACCACATTATGCATTTGGCTAGAAGTTTGGTTTCCACTAGGGTGAGAAATTCCTCCATCTTCAACCTTGTTCTGATTATTATTATCAGCATTGGTGTTGCTGGCCATAACAAGAGAATGAATAGAAGACATGTTTTGTTTACTAACAATAGCGTACTTGCTATGTTCTTGAATGGTTTCAAAAGCAAGATGACTAACAAGCAAACGAATAGCATTATTCTGAGCAAAATGATCTTGACATTTAGGATGATGTGCAGCAAGTTCAGAAATAGCCCAAGCAACAACTATTTGAACTTTCATATGACCTTCTTTAAGAATCTTGGCAAAAACCGAACAAACACCACAATTCACAATATGTTCAACACTTTCTGGATCTCTTCCAAGTAAACCAATAGCCCTAGCTGCATTTTCTTGACCATCTAATTTTCCTTCTTTTAATAATTTAAGAAGTGGTGGTACCCCACCTTCTTCTAGAATAAGTTTCCCATAACGATCATTATCACGTGCCAATGAAACCAACGAAGCCGCAGCATCTGAACGTTCATCAATAGAACAACCAGAAAGTAAAATAGCAACTTGTTCCCAAATAAGACATAAGATAGGTTCATTAGCCGCAATAGGTGGAAGACCAAGATACTCATCGTCACGTTCATCGGCGGAAGCAGAAACTCGTAATAACCATTGAACATCACCGAGGGAATTCTCGAGTTGCATGGAGGTTTTACGAAACGCGGTGGCGGGGATGATTGTGAAGAGACGTTTAATGATACCGTTGACACGACATTTTGTGACAAGTGTGAGGGCTTTGTCGAGGACTTGTTCGGTGTCGTCGATGATACGTCGTGTTGGTCGTTCGTAAAGATCGCTGCTGTTTCTTGCAGCTTGTCGGAGAAGCGCTGCGAGTTTTTCTGTTTTGGCTTTAAGTTCTAAACATTCTTGTTTGAAATTTTGTGCTTCGTCTGCGAATTTTGATACCTGGTCAGCCATTTGTATTGGCCTAGCTAGGATCTCTTTAACGATGCTCGACATTTTGTTGTTGTTTTGTTTCTTTCAAACGAACCAACAACAAAAGAGAGAAACAAAAATTGGTGTGTTTGTGTTTTGTGTTTGTTGTTAATTGACGTTGGGAATGGGATAGTGCCAAGGAGGTTCTGGCTGTGGGCGACGGTGGGGTGTGACTGCATTGATTGATTCTACATGTGAGTGGTGGTGGTGGTGTCGCCGGCGGCGGGGGGGAATAAAGAGGGAATGGTATAACGGGTTTGTCTCCAAGTTTTGTGTGGGAGAAATGGAGAGAAAGTATATTGTTATTATGGTTATATATAGTAGTTGGTGGAATTGGTTGGTCCAAACTGTATGACGACGTTTCAAGTACTAATTACTACAACAATCTTCTGGCTTTCCTTTCCTGCAATGCAATGCAATCAAATAGAGTAAGTAACTCACGCGTCTTGCTATATATTTTCAGCATCTTATGTTACTCATTTGCAATCAATATATAAAATTAATTCATAATTAATAGTTCTATTAGTGGATATATAAGTGGACTTGGATTAAAGCATTATTAATATTAGGCATTTCTATAATGGAATAAGTGGAAAAGGAATTGAAATTTTCAAACGTTTGTTTTTGTGGTATATATGTAAGAATTTCGAACGTTTTATATCAACTAATAATTTAATAATGATGATAGATATTGTTTCTTTCTACTAGTACTTTTGAATGAATTGTAACTAGGAGGTCCTTGTAATTAATTAATTAAGTTTCCTAAAGTTTCAAATCATTTATATTTAAGTTCTAAAACTTTTAAATAATCTCATATATCTTTTCTATCGGTGGTGGCCTGTGATTTTCTAGAGGCGCAGGCGAGAAAATTTCCCGCCAATTGACATATGACATAATATATAAATAATCATAAAGTGTGTTAAATAGGATAGATGAAATCTAACCTGTCAATAGAGTGCTAAATAAAATTAGAGCAAAAACCCTAACTCCAAAATACTACCCAAAGAGAGGAATGAGTTGGTTTTCCTTAAAATAGAGCTCAAATGTAAATGATTTAAGCTTGGATTGGACTACTTGAAGTGAAAAGAAGAAGAAAAATGGAGGAGGGCATGGTGGAAGAGAAGAGAAGAAAGTGAGAAAAGAGAGAGGAGAGTGTCGTGAGAGAGAAGAGAGGAAAT
Organism: Oxytropis ochrocephala; assembly: GCA_020916435.1. Lineage (NCBI taxonomy): Eukaryota > Viridiplantae > Streptophyta > Magnoliopsida > Fabales > Fabaceae > Oxytropis > Oxytropis ochrocephala. Next base: position 75,875,532 of record CM037094.1, on the reverse strand, counting down.
GGGGGGTGGGGTTCATTTAGTTTTAGGGTTTTACTTTTTTTTTTTTTTTTTACATTTAAATCAATTGAAGTTATTTGTAAAAATAATTTTAAATTTATTTGATTCTAAATTTAAAATGCTAAAGATATTTTTTTAAAAATCATCAACCATCTATATTCATAATTTCTAGTTCTAATATAAGAGATGTGGTAATATTAAAAATATGAATAAAATTTATACTCCAAAAAATATAGAAAATATCATACATTTATTCTATATATATATATATATATATATATATATATATATATATATAGTGTTACATATTACCTATACATTTTAATAAAAATAATATGATGACTGTAAAATAAAAGTTACCTATACATTAAGTAAAAAAATATTGTTAGTGCATAAAAACATATTTTATTAATATATGTTTCTATATTAAAGTTGTAAAAGTAAATTAAATAACAATTGTTGGCTTAGTGGTAAAGTGACATTTAGGTAACTTCTTGGTTCAGGTTCAACACTCATTGTAAACTTTTTGGCGAAAATAAAAATAAACTAAGCGACTTTTATTTAAAGAAGACAAAACGGAAAAAAATAAATAGAAAACGCCTTCCGGGAATCGAACACGGATTCAATGAGTTAAAAAGAGAAATTAAACCGCTTTCGCCAAACGTTTAAGCGGTATTTAATTGCGAAATGTTGTATATATTTAATAACTTATTTTTAAAAACAGGGGTATTATAGTAATTTCATAGGATTTTGAGCCCGGGCGCGTGCCCAGGCTAGCTGGGCTCTAAAATCGCCCCTGTTTTCTATCTTATACTTGTTCTCTGAACCAAACATATATTATGGCTTCATTATTGATTTTACGGTTAAATAATTTTCCCATGAAGACCAAAAGAAGCATGACCTTTGTTATACTCTTGATGGAGTCTTATGATAATGTGTTCCACACGTGCATTACTAAATTTTGGATTTAGAAAATTACAAAATATATATATATATATATATATATATTGTATCATGATGATAAGCATGAACACAAATGTGAGATTAGATCATCGCACTTACTTGAGAAACAAAAAAGTGAAGAAAGAGTCCAATTTGGAAAGAATAGAAATAGAATTGGGAAAGAAGCTCGCCATTCTTCCATGGGAAGAAGATGAGAGCACACGCCACTTTGAGCCTCTCCAAGCCTCAAATATAAGTGATATGGTCCCAATCCAAGAACCAAATGAGATCCATGATGAACTCACTCTACTTGCAAATGCCTCATGCCTCACCCTAGGCTCACAAGGTTCACACAATTTGCCAATGTAAAAAATGATTTCACATTTATCAAAATCTAAGTTTACACTAAGTGTGCCTTCTTATATATGTTGGTAAATGTAACCAAAATTAAGTACAAGCCGATATAGCCCAAAACACAAGCAAAGTGGTTGTAGCCATAACAAAACCAGCAAGGCCCAAATCCAAATGCACCTTACAACTAGAAATTAAATTCTAAATTTATTGAAAAACAATTACAAAGAAATAGGAAACCCTAGAGTTTGGGATGTCTAGGAGTTCCCTAAAATATCCTTTGGTCACCTTTAGTGTGCTCTTGTCTTAATTACTAAAGTGAGCATATTAAAGTCTCTTCCCTTTTCATCTTGAATCACTTTTTGGCCTTTAAGCTTTGTTCCTTGTGACTTCCGCCAAGCTCTCACGAGTAAGTTAGTCATGTATGTGGGATCACATGAGATAGGCCCCCTGTTGAATTTGATGTGTCCTCAAGTGAACTCCCCCTATTGGAAACCTACATCAAATATGTACAAATCACTTATTTTGGAAAATAAAAAACAACTAAACTAATGCAAGAATTACCATGTTTCCTGGACAAAACCCCACATTCCATTTGAAATCATAATATATATAATTATTTTATATATATATAATTATTTTATATATATAAATTTAATTTCCTACTATTATATAAATATTTAAAATAGTTGAAGTAATTACCTTACGGTGTCTAAATAAATGAATTTCGACCCGTGCTATTAAATAATACTAAAAATAGATATGATATGTATAATTTATACATCACAAAGTCATCAAAAAATTGTATTATAACTCAAAAATCTCAACAAAAAAAAAAAACAATCTCACCTCAAAATTAACATAAGTCTTCAAATTTAAATATCAAAATAACAAAGGTCTTAACATAAGTACTTCAAATAAACATAACCATAACATAAGTATCTAATTAAATCAAATAACAAATGTCTTAACATATCCAAATTCATAACAAAAGCACACATATAAGTCTCAGACACAACAAAAGTGACTAAACAAAGCCACAATGCTAAATATAAAATATTGTGGAGTATAATTTGAATGTTATTTTAAAAGACTTTATATTTATTTTTCATGTGAGACCAGTGACGAATCCAGAAATGTTTGCTAGTGGGGGCAAAAAAAATATCCTATAATATTTTCCAAAAAAATATTGTAAATTTTTATAAAATAAATAATTTCATTATAGAAAATCTTAAAATACCTAACTTTCTACAAATTACATATCCAAAAAGGTAAAATTAGTACCAATTTATTTTCTTTTTATTTATCTCTTGTGAATTTCTACATTTAATTTATCTTATGGGGGCAACCCTTATTTTTTTATGGGGGCAGTATAAATTTGTTATATTTATTTCCAACCAAAATAATTTTTCAAGTGGAGGCAAATGCCCCCAATTAACTTCAATTAAGTAGATCCGTGCCTGTGTGAGACCTAAATATAAAAAGTTGTAGTAAAAATATAAATATATCATTCATACCCAAAGACATTAAATATCATTCATACCCAAAAATATAAATATAAATATAAAGTTGTAGTAAGAATATAAATATATATAAAAAGTTGTAGTAAAAATATAAATATATCATTAATAGAAATGATTTGCAAAAAGTTTGAAGGTAACTGATTATATTTGATATATGTAACACATTATCGTCAGTCACATGTAGTGCAGTTTGTTAAGATTGACAAGAATAATCCTCAGGTACTGTGTTCGAATCCCATGCATGCACTTTTTGTGAATTCATTCAAAATACAACTTGGTCAACAGCGTGTTTGACCGAATCAAGTGCGGACCGGGTGGAAGCGGGTCGATGACGTCATCACCGGTCCAAGTGCAAAACACATGTAGTTCAAGGCTGATGTGGATTTAATTGTAGCTGATGTCATTAGTGACGTAGATGATGAAGTGGATGAATAGGTGTAAGTTTCATGGTTTAATATAATAGAGATAGTGTTTGGAAAACATTTGAATGGTTCAAAAATTAATCCATGTAAAGTGCAACTCACCACTTTAAAAAATTAATTTATTTTTATACTTCTTTTCCCAATATTTCTTCTTATATTTACTTGTTTCGACTACTCGCTTTTAGTATTTGATTATAAATAGTATTTAATGAATATATAGAAGATGGCAAGCATTAATAAATTTGTGGTTTCTCTTTCATATTTCGTTTAAAATCTAATTGACACCAATTTATAAAAAAAAAAATTATACTTTTTTACGAGATATTTTTGTTCTCATTATATTTTTTAGAATCATACTTTCTATAATCTTTAAAAAGTTAATTTTGCTCATTTCACACCAACGGGTATTAAAAACATACTTAAATTGGTGTTTATATTTTTATTTTAGTCCTGTTTTTTAGTATTTGATTGTAAATAGTATTTAATAAATATATGAAGATGAAAAATATTGGTTTCTTTTATTCTGTTTATTGAAGTTCAATAATGTGCTATGCTAAGTAGTGTGTTGTGAAGTAACTTATAGTTCGGAAAAAAATTAGATGTTCAAATACTTGAAGTTCGTTCCTTAATAACCGATTTGGTGGAAAAAAACATTATGCTAAGTGGTGCATTTTGAGGTACTTTAGAGTCCGAATTTTTTTTATTTTTTATAAATGTTCAAATACGTAAAGTTTGTTCCTCAATAACACAGTTATTTTACACAGGTATTAAGGCTAATTTCTAAAACTCTTATCTACTCGATTCCTAATTATACCAAGTTTCAAATCAACAAATATCAAATTTTTTTATTTATATTCGTTAACACTAGCGCCCCCGTGCATCGCACGGGTGATGAGGCTAGTGTCAATATAAGTTTGAACAGAATAAAAAAAATTTATGAGACTAGCATAAGATGTAGCTACTTTGCGATGGCAAGATAACATAGTTTGTTTAGAAAGAAAAAAATTCGTACATTCATGAATACTTATGTGCAAATCCTCTCCCGAGGGCGTGCTAAAACCTTAAACTGCAAACAAAGTGGAACACAGTCTCACTCTAATGTTACTCAATATTTAAAAAGATGAAAAAAATGAAAAACAAAAAAAAAATGGTTGATATAATTGTACATGGCAAGGAAGCTACCAACATTGGTCCGTTTCCCATTTCCTTCCGCATATGAAAATGTCTGATTTCTTGCTGACATGGAAACTATATTTCCTGATGTTTTGTATCCATAAATTTCTCTATCATACTTAGCACGCTTATCTGGATCAGACAATGTTGAATAAGCTAAATGAATAGCCATGAACTGGTTAGGTGAGTTTTCCTTCTGATTCATGGCCACAACATCAGGGTGACACATTCTTGCTAGTTTTCTATAAGCAGTCTTTATTTCAACACAGCTTGCGCCCGTTGGAATTCCAAGCACCTCATAGAGGGAAGAAGCCATTTTTTTTTGTTACTTGAACTAGAACAGAGTCCTCTGTTTTCAGTTTTGGTATATGAGTAGTGGCTAGAATTTTTGTTGTGAAATAGGTGTATAAGGCTTGAAGAGAAAGAGATGTGGCAAGTCTTTATATAGAATATGATCCAAGAAGTAAATGTGCTAAGAGCATCTTGTGGTTAATGGTTATTTTTATTAGATTTGGATGAGGTTGTATACTAGATTTTTGATGGTGAAAGGAGTGCTGACTCAGCTCACTATTGAAATGGATAAGCTCTCCTCACCACCTGTATGTCTTTCTTTAACGCCACGGGCCACCCTGTGTTGAACTATGGTAGTTGCTCTTCTCAGACAAATGAACCTGCGTTTTAATGGGTGGTCCATGTTAGTGGTCCATATTTGGTCTCCTAACTACATACATGTCTTCTTTTTATTTTATAGTAAGATAAACCTTTATTTTTGTTCTAAGAGCCTAAAAGCTAGTTGGAGACTGGGGCTTTGTAAGAGCATCAGCAACTTGCTTTGCAGCAGGAACATGTGAAATATTCAAGGCTTTGGCAGCAACCTTTTCTCGCACAAAACAAATGACAAGCTCTAAATGTTTGGTGCGAGTATGTAGGATGGGGTTGTGTGCTAAAAAAGCGCACTAACATTCAGAAATCACATTAGGTAAAACCCTCTTTAGTCTAATTGCCAACACTTTAGCAATGATCTTATAAACACTATCAATCAAGCATATGGGTCTATACTCACCCAAGCCTTGTGGATTATGATTTTTGGGAATAAGAGTGATGAAAGACGAAGTAAATGCTTTAGGTAAAACGACCTTAGCGTGAAGCTCCTTAAAGAATGCGACCAAATCGGTTTTCAGCAAAACCCAATACTCCTTGAAAAATCGTAGATTGAAGCCATCCGGTCCCAAACTTTTATCTCTATCGCAACTACACACCCCCGCATTGATTTCTTCCTCCTCAAACGGATGTAGCAACCACTCATTTCGCACGAGATGGCAACAGTTATTCTGTGAGGCCGGAGTCCCTTGTGGGAGAGGATGTTGTTCCCTACAATCTCCTTGTGAGGTGGGGTGATAAGTTGGTTGATGCTGGCAAGAAATTTGGGAATGGATAACTATAGATTACACATAGATTATCTGACTTTTATAATTTAAGGAATAAATAAGAAAAAAAAGGTATACCCTAGAGATTAAATTTAGAGTTTATTCTCATTCTACAATAATGAGTTCACATCCATTCTTTACTTCTAAATTTATTAGCATGGTAGCCAAAGCATTTGAGGGTTTCTTAATGTGCACTTTTCTCAAGAAAGTCATAGACCACAATTCACTTGAGAGACTATCCAATAGTTCAATGTTATCGATAAACAAAGTTTGAAGGCGTGGCATTGCACCATTGGCTAATTTCCAATTTTGAACAGGTAATTTTCTCATCTGAAACACTTGTAGTTGCGAGAACCCTCCTGCAGGACAATTAATGTCAAACAAGGAATCTGGATCTGAAAACCAATCCCTTCCCGTTAAGATCAAAATTCGGAGTTTTGTGAGGCTTCCAATGGCATTCATTCCGTCATCGTTCAAGTAAGTAATAGCTGACAACGTTAACTTGGTAATGTTGAGAGGAAAAGAGGCTGAAGACGTTGCGAGGTCTAGGGCATTGATGATTTTCAATACACGCAAATGACTCAAGTGTTCTAAACTTTCTAAGATTTCCTTAGGATTCCAACCAATTTTCAATCGTGTGTTTGTCCAATCCATCACTTGGAAGCTGATACCCAACTTATTCAAATGCCTTAATTGTTGCAGGCTTAGCAACAATTTGGGCACATCACCCTTGAGGTTTGAGGAGATACACAACCCCAATTTTCTGAGCTTGGGGAACTTTCCTTTCTCTATAAGAGACATAATTCGTTTATCGAGCACGATGGAAGAGATGGTTTGAAGATTATGCATAACTTCACCATCAAATTCAGAGTGGTTGCCACGTAACATGATAGGAACATAAGTATACACATGCCTTAAATGCTTAAGCTTCAATATACTGTAGGGGAGTGAAATTTGGATAATCATATTCATGATAGAGGGTCCCAAGTCTAACGTTTGAAGATTCTGAAGGTTGCATATAGAATCCGGAACTCTTCTAACAAACTCTGAGTTTATTCTCAAGTACCTCAAGTGGATAAAGTTCCCTAAGTTGGAAGGAATCTTTATACAACACAACCCCTCGATATCTAACACACGAGCCAATTGGAAGTCTTTGGAAAGCCATTTCCATTCACTGTTAGCAACATAGTAGTTTGGGTCAGAGCAAAACAAAGAACGAACGCATGAATGGTCATTGTTGTTTGAAGAAGCATACCGAGGCATGGTACAATTGATGGATAGTCCGCGAGGTTTTGTGGAATTAAAATGTTGTTCTCAGAGCAAACATGGAAAACCTTGTCCTCTTTGCTCTCATATATGCAGAGATCTCGGAGAAGATCGTGGATGCGACATGTTTTCACACCTCCGCTTTCCTTCAATCCTGCTACTTGGATCAAACTACGACCAATGAGCTCGTACAAGTAATCTTCAGCAACATCATTTGGATCCCTAGTCCCCGCTTCTTGTATAAATCCTTCTGCAACCCATAGCTGCAACAATCGCCTAACACAGATCTCAGAGTCTTCAGGGAATATCCCTAGATATAGAAAGCATGGTTTTAATCTTGAAGGCAAGTTGTCATAGCTGAGTTTGAGAACTATATCCTTGACTTGTGTCTCGTCTCGTGTAAGATACCAGTTGACATGACCAACCACTTTGGACCATTCTCTGTGCGACTTTTCCTTGTTTGCCAAAAGGCCTGCTAGTACGACAATCGACAACAGCAACCCGCCACAACTTTTAACCATTTATTTACCTAAAGGCTCAAGATCACAAGGGTACTCATCTTCTCCCCTAAACATTACTTTTCAAGAGAAGAGTTCCCAACTTTGTTCTTCATTGAGAAGTTGAAGATAGTGAGGAGGATATGAACTAGTGTGGGAAGCCACCTCTTTCAAACAACTAGTTATCAATATCCTGCTTCCTCTGTTTCCTTCTGGAAAAGCATCTTTGAGCTCATCCCAGTCTTGCTTTTTACACAAGTCATCGAGTACAATGAGATATCTTTTCAACTCGAGGCATTCCCGAACAGTTTTCTTTAGCTCATCGTCACTCAAGCTAGACAAATCTCGAGACTTATGATCCACGCCATTCTTTTTCTTCCCCTTCTTGTTGTTGCTTCTACTATCATGGTTTGGCATGAAATGGTTGAAGAGGGCAAGTAAAAGCTCCCTTGCTCTACATTCATTTGAGACGTAAACCCAAGCACGACAATTGAAGTGTTTCTTCACTTCATCGCTGTTATACACCTTTTGTGCGAGGGTAGTTTTCCCCAATCCACCCATTCCAATGATCGAAACGACTCTGCGTTTCGAATCTCCGTTAATAAGATCATCAATGAGTCCCTCAGATTCACGGACAAATCCCACCACATCTTCCTCCTCCACATTTCTTCTTATATATGCAGGAACTGCGTTCTCTCCTCCTCTCGATCTCTTGCTGACGTGGATGAATCACAATCATATTTGATCATGTTTTCGTGTATCTCGTTGAGGTTGGTTTTGATCTTATCTATCTTTTGTGCTACATCGTGGAGCAACTTTGCATGGTCAACACCGTGGAGGATTCTTCCCAGAAAGTTTCTCCTATTGTGCATTGCGACGTTGGCAACGAACGTGTCGATGACGTCTTCGGCCACGTGTGCGACGTCTCTGATCTGATTAAGGATTTTTTTGTTGTACGAGTGTTCCAAGATTAAGCATGTCCGGTGTCTAACACGCATTGGTGTTCGACACTTGTACGAGTGTTCCAAATTTTTTTTCCTTTGCTTCAACGCATTTTAGACACGCTCTAGACACTTTTATAGAGGTTAAAACGTTTGTCGAAGTAGTGAGGATCAACAAATGAGTTGATTTGATTACATCATTTTTAGGTTTTCGGTATAGTAGATGCAGAACGAACGTGAAAAATTATCATATTTCATTTAAGAACTTTTTTTTTGTTACGAAATAAGTTGTTAAATTACGCTCTTTTATAGATAATGTTCATATTTTTTTTCTATGCTTTCTTATGTGTGATGTGTTTGTGTTTGTGTTTGTGTCTGTGTCAAGTGTCGGAGTCAAAGTCTGTGATTCAAAGCTGATGATTAATTGATTAAAATTTTCCATTTTTTGTCAAAATCTGTGATTCATAGTCTGTCAATTTTTCATTTTTAAAACTTCCTTTTCTAATGTTTTCTTGCTTTTTTTCTTCATATATTATCCCTCTAGAATAATATAATAATGCTTTACAAACGTTGCTTATTTCCATATCAGAAATTTCAACCAAGTAAAACAAAAAGCTTCTATAAGGCAACACCAGCTACACAACAATGCAGATAGATACAGAGTGAATAAATATAAAAGTGGAATACACTATGAACAGTATAAGAGCAGTTTCTTTCATGCTTTACCCTCAACCCTTGCATGAGTGAGTCCAACACAAGCATCAACAAAATCCTGATCTATAAAATCTGTAGAAAATATCTGCAACCTATCAGCAAACCCTTTAAAGAAACACTGACTAATGAAAAGCCTTGCATAACCATGAATACGTTCAGTAACAGGTTTTACACACAAAATAGGGTTATCAGGAACAGGTGTAACAGTATTCTCCACTCTATAAAAATATTTTCTAGACACAACAGGTTCTTGTTCACTCAAATACTTCATATTACTCTCAAATTTTGTTGCTGGCAAATCTGTATTTATCCAATTATCCCTAAGATACCCTCCACTCCAAAGAACACTAGTTGTATTTTGTGTAGATTTTCTTGGCTTCCAAATACATATAACTCTCTTTGGTAACACCTCAGAAACAGTCTTCTCAAAAACAGAGTTATCTTGTGGAACAAGGTACTCGCCGAAGTTTTCTTCGAGGTATTTATCGAATTCCGGTGGATCGTCGTGTCCATACTCGGTTCTAACCTCAAGGATGATGATTTCAGACATTGTTTCCGACAAGAATTTTTTGATGTCTTGAATGACAATGTCGATACTATATGTTACGAGTATGCCGTGGCATACTCGACGATGTTCCTGCACACGAATATCGAATACTCGTGTCCCATTTACGAGTTGGTCGTAGATGGAAAGAGATTGACATTGAGCAAAAGGACGAGTTATGCATGGAATGCCAATTTTGTTTGTAGCAGAATCATGGGTTCCTGGCCAAACAATCATTTTGATCTTGAGTTTCTCAGGGTTGAGATTAGACATCCAGTTTTTTCTATCTGAAGGATGGTAATCAGAACCAGGAAAATCTTCTCCTGAGATTTTGAGATCATTAAGAGTTCTCTCTTCTGTGTTGATTGCTTTTCGTTTCTCTATTTGTTTAGAAACCTGTGAACCCATCTTTGAAGAAGAAGAATGATTAGTTCTTCTTCTTCTTCTTTGATTCTGCCTTTGGTGTTTGGAGTTGGAGTTAGTTTTTGAGGGTAATGATTTTGTTGATGGGAATTATTATAGTTAATACAAGAAAACATGGTATCGTTTTAAATGGGTTTGTTTGATTGATTGATTGTTTTTTAATCAATAATTGGAATAGACAGACTTGTTGAAATGGTTCTTGTGTTGCTTTACTCAATTGGTTTGTTTTTAGTTATGTTGAAGGAATTTTTGGTTTAATTTGATGTCTTTTGCGTCTGGGAACCTTCGTTGATATTATTGGTGATTTGGAGTTATAATCGATGTGTGTAATTGGTTGGCAACACTTGTATGGTTGTCCAACCTCATCTCATTTCATCTGACTTGGTATTTGTGTTTTTTTTATTCATTTGGTTTTCTTGTTGGTTCTAAACTTGTTATGATCTATGCAACAAAAGGGGAAAAAACTTGTTATGATATCTCTCTCTAAATGATCACGTGTGAATTCAACATAAAATATGAAAATGTCCAAATAGTTCTGTTAACTTGTTAGAGTATCTTAATTTCTTCAACAATGCTATTTTGACAAAAAAAAAATTTGACAAATCGACAAGTTACTAACCTACAACACCAATTAACCAAGTTTTTTAGACTATTAGTCAAGTGATCAATTAATCAAGTTTTTAATCCACACCTCAAAAAGCGTGAAAAAAGCGGGTTATTTAATAGTGCAAAAACTTGGTTAATTGGTGTTGTAGGTTGGTAACTTGTCGATTTGTCAAATTTTTTTTGTCAAAATAGCATTTTTGTAATTTCTTTGATGATAACAAAGAATAAAAGAATGTCAGAACATGATATTTTTCCTATGATGATATTGCATGTTTTTGCATGAGAACATTATCTTTAGATATGTTAGCTCTCAAAGAAAAAGTACAAGTTACTTATTGAATAAAATATTTTTAATTAACATGATACAAAAATCAGAATAACACCTAGTATTTCTAAACGATAGAAATACCAAAACATACATTTTAGCTTACATCAGAGTATAAAAATTCCTGTTTCAGATATTGAACCAAACTAAGCTCATTGAATTCCAAGTCCATAGTTAACCACATAAGTACTTATCAATTAATCCATAACTCAAGTACTTAAGACATAACCTGACTAACTGTTCAATATCCAAAAACAAAGGAAATACGGAAGCGGTTTACACAACTTAGCAACAAAACAATTACATAATCCAAACAGAAATAAAAAGGGAAACTAATAAATATGGATAAAGACACTAAGTCTTCACAGCTCCATAAACACGCCACCTACTCGTGCCGTATAGTCTCCTTCTTTCCCTGTTCATCTGTAAAAACAACAACAATGATAGAGTGAGATAACATATCTCAGTGAGTTCTACCGTGACCCCTAACCACTCTCGGTTCATTTATAAACATTTTTCCTTTCAAAAAGATTATTTATGACGCACCCAATCCCTCACCGAATTGGTCAATAGCATTGGGAGTTTCCTCTCAACCTAAGTACGCCTTGACACACCCAATTCCTTACCGAATTGGTCAATAGCATTGAGAGTTTCCTCCCAACCTAAGTACACCCATTTATTAGTAATTCGATATTAATTACAATACACAATCAATCAGTAAGTAATCCGATAAATGAATTACATTAAAGTTCATAGTTCAATTCTTGATGACTATGTACAATTTAAATTATAAACTATAGTTCACAACCCAATTCTTGATGGTTATGACTATCCTCTTTATTAATCTAGTACAACACCTTAAACCATTTTTCTTTTCTCCGGTTTGCGGTGAACCCAATCCACTCACAGTGAACATCCTTATATGGGCCTAGCTCGAGGGCTCATGACTTCCCTCTCCCCAGTGTACTATGGTCGTCACCCATAATCGATATAATTTATATATCATACCCCCATTGGGCCATCTCCTATACAAAATATAATTAATATATCATACCCGCATTGGGCCGTCTCCTATACACAATATAATTAACATATCATGCCCGCATTGGGCCGTCTCCTATACTCGATATAATTTATATATCGAAACATAATTCATTCTATGACAAGTTATAATAACATATTATCATTGGAATGAACTCATGAAATCAGTCCAGTCACCATTTAAATCATAAAACATTTGGTTCCCACACATATTCTAAGTTTACGGTTTTTCGAAATATTTATAACTTCACACATTTTATTAAATGTGGTTCAATCACACACAAAGTCATGGTATAACAGACCTAAATACTTGGAAAAGGGTTGAGGAAGGAATTAGGAGAGGTTTGGAATCGAACGGAACCACGAAAACGAGATTAGGCTTAAAAAGAGACTGTGTCAACCCGAGAGAAACACCGGCACCCGTGTTTTTGAAACACGACCGTGTTTTCCCCCTGCACACAAAAATACCAATTTTGCTCGTTTTCTCGTTTCCGTTCGCGTCAAATCCATTATCCAATTCAATCCCCAACATATAAACATATAAACAGTCATCACACATAATATTTTAGTCCAAACAATCGACATATCAATATATACATCAATATATAGTTCAACGAATAAGTCGTAAAAAGTATAATTTTCAAAACGGTTTTCGACTCGTAAAATTTTCAAAACCCAGCGAACGAAATGAAACGAACGACATATCAATCATTGAACACAAACCCCTAAGCGTGAGTAAAACTCACCTAACGTGATGAAAATCACGAAACACCAAAACTTTTCCGAAGCTCACGATCCCAAACTTCATCTTCTCCAATGGTTCCAAAACCGAATTCCAAGCTACCCAGACACTTCCTCGAACTTCTCACGCGAACCAAACAGAAATGTTGACCCAATCAAAGCTCCCAAATAATTTCTTGAACTTCATAAAACCTCAAGATATCATCAAGTGTGTTTAAACTCTATTTGTGATGCTTGAAAGCTTCAAAGGTCCTACAATGGTACTTGGAGTTAAAGAGGAAATTAGGTAATGAAACTAGTGTCATTGTGTAGATCTTGAAAAATGAGAATGAATGAGTAAGAAATCACTTACATACAATGGTGGATGAAGTTGATCTTCCCCCCTTTCCCTCTTCTTCTCTTCCACGCCCTAACTCTCTCTCTCTATTCTCTCCCTTTCTTTCTATTCTTCTGTCTGTGTTCTCTCTCTCTCAATTCTTCTCTCCAATTTTTTTTAAAATGAAAGTGTGTGTGTTGTGTGAGAGTGTGTATAATTAACTATGTTATGAGCTGAGGGGAAAACATGAGGAATGACCAATTTACCCTTGTATTTAAATTTCCCTTATTACTACCCCAAAGCAACATAATTCTATACTAACAATAATTCATTTTAATCCAATAAATCACACAATTCACATAACTTAGCAATCAAATTCCCATTCCTATGATATTATCATGTTTAGGACTCAATCTATTATTTCATCAAATAATAAATCTTCAATATGAGGTGAAATGACAATTTTACCCTCGCTCTTAATTCTCTATATAAAACCCAATTTCTACCCAAACAAGCATATAACAATTTCATACAATTTCATCAATTATGAATTCAAATCATATACTCTAGCAATTAAAAATTGTTTTCGCGATAACCTTGTATCTGTGACTTGATTTATTACCTACTCGAGTAATAAATCACTAGTTAATTTCGTAAATCGAAATTAACAAAACTAGGGATGTTACAAAATCCTTCCTTTAGATAAAATTAATATGATGCTTAGTAAGTTTCTATTACTAAAGGGGGAAATATCCTGCTTCAAAAAGAAAAAGGGGGAAATATCCTTTATGGTGTGTTTGGATGGGTAATTGAAAAAAAAATTAAAAAATGTCTAGATAAGACAGTTAATATTTTTTGTTCACAAAACTCTTTGTTTGGATAGAGTAATTAATTTTTTTTCACTTAATATATTAATTAAAAATCTTCACTCTTCTTGAGAGTCAAACAACACGCAGGCTCAACAGTCGGCAAACTCGACAGACCCACAAGATGACGCGCCTGATGGACTCGTTGGTCGAGAAATCTAATAGACCTAACAGACGCACCAATCACTAGGCTTGTTGAAGCCCAGCAGACCTAACAAATCCACCAAAACCATTGGTCACGATTCATTTTTATTACTTGTGGTTTTTTCTCTACTCTCTTTCAATCAAATCTAGGATCTTAATCGTGTGAGTTCATACATAGTAAAATCTCAAAAAAGACCTCATATGTTCCACATGAAAATAACTCACTTTTCACAACAAAATCAACTAACTATTTAAGAAAATAATAGGTTGATAAAATTACAAAATTGCCCTTATATTTTTTTCTTAGTTGAGGGTAAATTTGGAAAATTATTAGAATTCTATCCGTATTTTATTTTTATGGGTCCCATTTTTTCATATCATCTTTTAAATTTTATATCCAACATTTAAAACTCACTTTTTCATCTCTCTCTCTCTCCACATTTTATTTTTTTTATTCTATTTTACTGTCCATTTAATCAAAAATACTAATAATAAACTATCTATTTAATCAAGAAACTAATCATTAGTTATTGTCGGAAAAAAACTATCTATTTAATCAACTCAGCTACTAACAAAAATATCAAACTTCCCATGTCTAAGATATTGGACGGGAAAATATCTTATCTTTAATATTATAAATGGAATTTTTTTTCTTTCATAATTCTTTTTTTTTTAGTTTTAGCGGGTAAACATTACATGTTGTTGAAATTTTTTCATTATTTTTGATTTCTTACGGAAACATGTAACACGTTGTCGATTTAATCTTTTTTTGAGTTGCAACAAGAAAGTACTAGATATTGTCGAAAAAATTATTTTTTATTGTTTAGGTTCGGCGGGTAAACTTTATATGTTGCTATAATTTCATTTAATATTTGATGGTGGAACGTTACACATTATCAGAATAATTATTTTATATTCTCCATTTGATTCAGCGGGAAAAAGTTACATGTTGTTATCATAATTTTATGATTGAGAAAATGTAAATTGTAATGGTAAAAATGTCAAATGAATTAAATATTCTAAAGTTGCAAAAATTCATTTATTTATAACTGGAAAGATTTATTGTAATTGAATTTTTTCTAAGTCTATTTATACACAGAATATGATTTATCTGTGCATATGCACGGATATACTTCTAGTTAGATAAAAATAAAGTGTCATTCTAATTCATATATACTAACTAGTTTGTTTCCATCACATGGGGTGTCTCTATTCTATCCTTTTTTGGGAGAATCAACCAAAACCCACATCAAATAAATCAATTAAACACAAAGATTATGATACTAAGGAATTCATTAGTAACAATTACTAAATCTTTTGGTAATCATTATACAACAATCCAATGGTTAGTACATACTAACCACAATTTAGTGTTTGTGTGGTGAGTAACCACAATTTAGTGTTTGTGTGGTTAGTACATACTAATCACAATTTAGTGTTTCCTGTGGTGAGTAACCACAATTTAGTGTTTGTGTGGTTAGTACATACTAACTTCAATTTAGTGTTTGTGTGGTTACCGAATTTTTCATTGATAAGGAAATGACTATATTATGCCCATTAGTACTCTAAGTCAGACTCCTGATTGTTATATATCGAGATGAGATAACTGTTTAAAGTTGTACATCTTGAATATGCATCCATAAATGAATAACTAGATCTAACACTTAATATCTTGTATATACATCAATAAACTAGCATTTCTGAAAAATATCGCATGTGGTTAAAACTTTACATATGTTGTGAAATAAACCAAAATAGAGCAAGAACAAGAAAAGGAAAATGAGAGAATGATAGAACTATTGTATTGTACTCTTCAAGGCGTGTTCAACAATGTTGAGTCCTATTTATATTTCACTGAGCATGTGTAGTAATAAGTAATAATTACCTAAAATATCTCTGGAAAATATGATGGCATTGTTTGATACATTAGCATAGGAGTCTGGAAGAGTATACAAGTATTATTCTACCGTCAAAAAAAACTTTATAATCTATTTCATAAATGACCAAAAAATGAAAAAAAAAAAAAAAGGATTACAATGTTTGACGACCAGCTACAGACAAGAGACAGCATGAAAAACAAAAGTAGTGTCTTTGAATCAGTACATTTATTAGTGAATCTTCATATCTAATGCGAAACTTTTTCTGTAGTCACTCTTTGTGTCTTCTAACTTCGGCTGCACATTATAATTATCCTACCCATATGTGTGGTAGGGCCTGCATGATGTCATGCTTTGTATGCATGTTACTTTCGGTGTTATTTTTCTTTTTCTATATTTTAAGCATATAAAAATATCAATTATGTGGCTCTCTTTCAATCATGGTGGACCCATTGAGACAACTTGCAATTAACTATAGTTTTCACTCAAGCTTCTACATTTTTTTTATCAAACTAAAGCTTCTACATTGATCTTTCCTTTGTAACGTCATACTATTATTAATAAGGTATTTTTTGGTTACTATGTTTTTGGTCTTGTGATTTCCACTGGCTTTCTTGATAAGCATTCTACGAGGAACTGGCCGCCACAATCATTCGCTTTATCGGCCGTGTGGTTCTCCCTCCCAATGAGTTTTTGTCACACCCAAGATTCGAACCGATACTGGATGGGATGGGATTCAAGTCCGATTACCACTTGTAATCGGACTTGAATCAAGTCGATTTTACCAAATTACTTATATTAAAATAATATATGTAATTTGGTAAAAATGTGGAATTGATATACCTTAAATTATTACTTCAACCACATTTACCGTAGAACCCTATCATCTTCTTTCAACTCTGTATATACCGCCGCTCGCATTTTATTGGTGGTTTTCATTCAACTCAACATGGTACCCACGTCTTTCATTTTTTCTTATTGTGTTGTCTTCTTTTCTTTCTAATTATGGGTTAAATTTTTATATTTACACTTGATTAATATGGATTATGTAATTAAAATTCTTTAGACTTTTTTCCTTATTAACTATGGATGTTCAATTCCAATGTCTTTGTTAATGTTCGTTTTTAATTCTATAATCTTTTTATTTAACTGATACTTTTAATTTAATATTTATTCACGGGAACTTCAACCACATTATAGAGTAACACGAACAATTGTTACCATGTGTCCATTTGGGCCAAAAAGTTGCTATTTACACCATGTGCAATTGTTAATATCGTTCCAATAGTTGTAGAGTACTCCTAAAAAAATTAATAACATAATAATTTAACCACAGTAGGATTTGATATAGGGCGAGCCCGTGCGGAGCACGAGACATAGCATTAGTCTTACATCTAATGCGAAAGTTTTTCTGCAGTCACTTGTTGCGTCTTTTGACATCGGCTGCACCTTATAATTATTCTATCCATGTGTGTGGTAGGGTCTGCATAATGTCATGCGAGTGCTTTTTATGCATGTTACTTTCAGTGTTATTTTTTTTTATTTATATTTTAAGCATATAAAAATTAGGGGTGGACATTGGTCGGATTCGGTCGTTTTCGGGCCAAAAAACCTCAATCCAAGATTAACCGAGCTGTGGAATATTTGGTCAGCTTCCGACCGTTTTGACCATCTGGCTCGTCGGGTGGCGGTTCCAACATGTGTCAGGTTTGTCGGTTCGGTTGATGCGAGTTTCAACTGTGGGAAAAAAGAAATTATTGAAGAAGAAATGTAGATCTGAAGCTAGCACCGAGGAAGAAAATGGAGAAAAATGAATAGTGAAAACGGGGAAGTTAGAATGAAGAAGACGAGTGGGTGAGAAACGAGACCACTTTCAAAAAACTTAACAATATAATATTATTATACTTTAAAATAAATGGATATAATAATAATAATAATAAATAATAAATATAATAAAAGTAAGTAACTCAGGTCTAGGTAGCATTGAGTCTACAACTGACTCTTCGTTGGGTGTGTATGTGTAACCTTAAAACTAACACTAAAAAGTATAAAGCAAATATGAGGTGGACGGTTAACAAAGTGTTGAGAATATAATCCGAAACCGACCTCTTTTAACTGTGTTTGCCCTATTAATTACACCTGAAAAATAGAAAAACCGAATAAACCCACCCGTTGTACAACATTTTGTCACAGGTAGTGCGGGTCTCAGTCGGTGGAAATTTTTTGTTTACCCCTAATAAAAACATCAATCATGTGGCTCTCTTTGAATCATAGTGTGGGCCCATTGAGACAACTTGTAAGTAACTATTGTTTTCACTCAAGCTCCTACATTTTTTTTCATCAAACTAAAGCTTCTTCATTGATCTTTCCTTTGTGACGTCATACTATAAGGTATTTTTTGGTTACCATGTTTTTGGTGCGCAGTTTCCATCGGCTTTGCCGATAAGTATTTTACGCCGAGGAACCTTGAAACTAACACTAAAAAGTATAAAGCAAATGTGAGGTGGACGGTTAACAAAGTGTTGAGAATATAATCCGAAACCGACCTCTTTTAACCGTGTTTGCTCTATTTGATACACCCAAAAAATCGAAGAACCGAATAAACCCACCCGTTGTACAACATTTTGTCACGGGTAGTGCGGGTCTCAGTCGGTGGAAATTTTTTGTCCACCCCTAATAAAAACATCAATCATGTGGCTCTCTTTCAATCATGGTGTGGGCCCATTGAGACAACTTGCAATTAACTATTGTTTTCACTCAAGCTCCTACATTTTTTTTCATCAAACTAAAGCTTCTACATTGATATTTCCTTTGTGACGTCATACTATAAGGTATTTTTTGGTTACCATGTTTTTGGTGCGCAGTTTCCATCGGCTTTGCCGATAAGTATTCTATGCCGGAGAACCCGGCTGGCCACGAGTACCGGCTCTATCGACCCGTGTGGTTCTCCCCTCCCAACAGAGTTTTTGCCACACCCAATATTCGAGCCCGAGACCTTGGGGTGGGATCCAAGTCCAATTACTACTTGGTAGCTAGACTTGGATAGTCCAGTTTTTACCAAATTACTTATATTAAAATAATATAAGTAATTTGGTAAAAATGTTGAATTGATATACCTTAAATTATTACTGCAACCACATTTACCGTGGAACCCTATCATCTTCTTTCAACTCTATATAGTTGCTTCTGTTTTATTGGTGGTTTTCATTCAACTCAACATGGTACCCACGTCTTTCATTTTCTTATTGTGTTGTCTTCTTTTCTTTCTAATTATGGGTTAAATTTTTATATTTACACTTGATTAATATGGATTATGCTATTAAAAGCCTTTAGACTTTTTTCCTTATTAACTATGGATGTTCAATTCCAATGTCTTTGTTAATGTTCATTTTTAATTCTATAATCTTCTTATTTAACCGATACTTTTAATTTAATTTTTATTCACGTGAACTTCAACCACATTTACAATAGAACATCTTTCATATTCTTTTTAACTTTATATAGGTGTTTTTATTTTAGGCAAAATTACACCACATGACCTTTAAGTTATTTATTTGTAACAAGTTGGCCCTTTAAGTTTTTTTGGTAACAAATAGGCCCTTTAAGTTACCTAACATTGACACTTGTTGACCCTTTTAGTAAAATGTCATATCGTTGATTACATCAAAATACACCAAAATATGTTAGGTTACACCAAAATATGTTAGGTTGCATCAAAATACATAAGCTAGAGTAATCACAATATATAAAGTAGCATTACATCAAAATATATAAGCTAGAGTAATCACTAAAAGGGTCTATTTGTTACAAAATAAACTTAAAGGGCCAATTTGATACAAATAAATAACTTAAAGGTCCTCTGGTGTAATTTTGCCTTTATTTTATTTGTGGTTTTGCATGAAACTCATGTGTTTCGTTTCTATGTCTGTTGTCATCTTTATTTTAGTCATTTCGCAACAATGGACACTATAAGTATGCTTAAATTAGTTTTTACGATTTTATATTTTTTTTAGAATTATATTTGATGAATGTCTATCATGTTAATTTATAGTTATATAATTTAACTTTTATTTACAGTTATTAAATTATATACTTTATAAACCAACATTGTTATCCCAATGACACTTTCTTTAATGTTTGTATGGCATGAATTCTCTAGCTTTGCAACTACAAGCACTAATTATGTTTAGTTTGCTGATACTCTTTAACCTTTTGTTGATTCAATTATAATTTTTAATTATCATGATATTCCCTACGTTTAACAAACAAAAATGAGGAAGATCATGTATATCCATGTGTCCTTTTGGACAAAAAAAGTTGCTATTTGCACCCTGTGGAATTCTTAATACCGTTCAAATGGTTGTAGACATCATATATTATATAATAATATTAATCATTAATAATAATATTATAATAAATTTGGTCAAAATAATACTAATAATAATAATAATATTTCTGTTTTTTTTTATTAAAAATTCATATCTTTTTTAACAGACTTGTTTTGCTAATTCATCTATGTTTTCTTTTCAATATATAAGGAATTTACAGTCCGAATCTGTTATATAGATATTCAAATACGCAAAGTTCATTCCTCGATAACCACTTATGTTGGAAAATTAAATTTCATCCTAAAATACGTAAAGTTAGATATTACCGATGGTGTTTTGGTGGACTTTTTTGTTAAGAACAAATTATAACGTGTAACACAAACAATTGTTACCATGTGTCCATTTGGGCCAAAAAGTTTCTATTTGCACCATGTGGAATTGTTAATACCGTTCCAATAGTTGTAGAGTACTCCTAAAAAAATTAATAACATAATAATTTAACAATAGTAGGATTTAATATAGGGCGGGCCCGTGCGAAGTACGGGACATAGCACTAGTTAAGTTAACAGAGATGATTGGTAAGTTAATCAAATGTGTATAAGAGATCAATCAGAAATTCAATGATTGATCCAAGATATATAGATCAAGTAATTTCCTTAACAAAAATGGAATTATCTCATGATCGCATCATACTAAATTGTTGAAATTATATATAGGGAAGAAGGAAAAGAAAAAAACGAATCTCTCTGAATAACAAAAACAATTGGATTTATCCGATGAATTTAAAAATGGAATTATCCCATGACTCTACATCATATACTTCAGTCCAAATATTTATCTTATAATAAAATATGTAAACTCATTTTTTATCGTGTTATTGGTATGTTGTCTTCTCTAGCTTTGTCGATGACTAATAACTTTACTGGCCACAAGTATTCGCCTTTGTTAGTCCGTGTGGTTATCTCCTCTCAACAGAATTTTTACCACACTAGAAATTCGAAGGTGGAGGGAAAGACTAGAACACCTAGAGTGAGCAAAAAAAGGGAAGGAATTGGGGAAGAGCCTGGCTGTGGAGGTGAATGTGATGGATGACAAAGGTGGGGAGAAAAAATGCAGGCCGAATGTGATTCTCGTGGACACTATTGATCAAAATTAAAGGGCGGTGTTGCAAGTTACCCCCCAACACAATGAAAACCATAAGTTGGAACTGTAGAGGGTTGGGGAATCCCTCTGCAGTTAGAGCCTTGTTGAGGCTCACAAAATTGGAATATCCCGATTTGGTCTTCTTAATGGAGACAAAGTTGAAGAGTAGTGAAATGGAGAACATTAGAAGGAGGTGTGGATTTAATGTTGGCATCTTAGTGGATTGTGTTGGTTTGGGGAGAGAGGGAGCTGGGGGAATAACATTGTTCTGGCATGAAAGTTATAGTTTTGAGGTTCAGTCATATTCTGTGAATCATATACATGGTAAATGTATTGAGGATTCGGGGAATAGCTGGTTTTTTTTACTGGGGCGTATGGCTTCTCTGTTGAGCACCATAAGTGGAGGACTTGGCAGTTGGTGAGGTCTATTGTTGGTCAGGTTGATGGTACTTGGGCTTGCCTTGGGGATTTTAATGATATTCTTGACAACCAAGAAAAGGTGGGTGGAAACAATAGAACTGGTAATCAATTGGCTATTGGGAGAAGTTGTGTGAATGATTGTGGGTTGAATGATTTGGGGTTTGAAGGGTACCCTTTTACTTGGTCCAATGGTAGGAGGGAGGAGGATAATATCCAATGCAGATTGGATAGGGTCTTTGGCAATGAAGAGTTTCAGAACCGTTTTGCACCTCTTAAGGTGATCCACTTGCCTAGATATGGCTCCGACCATGCTGCCCTTCTATTACACTTAGATGTTCCACCTGATTTTAAGAAGAGGAAGAAAAAAAATTCAAGTTTGAGGAATGTTGGACAAAGGATAGGAGATGTGATGAGGAAGTCAAAAAGAGATGGAGGTGGGGTTCTGGTTCTTATATTGAGCAGATTGCTAGTATCAAATCTCTTAGTCTTGAGTTTGAAGACCATTCGGCTAGCAATACAAGAAAGGAAATTGTTAGAATTGAAAAATTGCTGAAAGATGAGAATAGGTGGTTGAGGGGAAACGATGATGTGGACAGATACAAGGAATTGGAGAAACAACATGCTAAGTTGTTGAAGAGAGAGGAGACTATTTGGAGACAGAGGAGTAGGGCTATGTGGCTAAAAGATGGTGATAGGAATACTAAGTTTTTCCATGGCAAAGCTAGCCAAAGGAGAAAGGTAAATGAGATCACTAAATTGAAAGATGAGCAAGGGGTGTGGTGGAGAGGGGATGAAAATGTTGAGAGGGTACTTATCAACTATTTTACTGAAATCTTTGCTTGTTCTAATCCTTCGGGTTTGGAAGAAACTTGCAATGTTGTTAGGGATAGGTTAACTCCTGATCTTAGTGCCTGGTGTGGCATGCCATACAACTCTGAGGAAATTTACACTGCCATCCATGATATGCACCCTTTAAAGGCCCCTGGACCCGATGGTTTGCCTGCACTGTTCTTCCAAAAATACTGGGATATCGTTGGGAATGATGTTACAGCCTTGGTACTAGATGTGTTGAATAATGGAAAATCTCATGTTGAGGCCAACAAGACTTTTATTGTTCTTATCCCTAAGTGCAAGAATCCTACATCTCCCAAGCAATATAGACCCATTAGTCTTTGCAATGTGCTTATGAAGATTGTGACAAAAACTATTGCAAATAGGCTAAAGATTGTTTTACCTGAGGTCATTGATGAAGAGCAGAGTGCTTTCATCAAGGGTAGACTTATTACTGACAATGCCCTTTTTGCTATGGAATGCTTCCATTGGATGAAGAAGAAAACTAAGGGGAAGAAAGGTACAATGGCTCTTAAGTTGGATATGTCTAAAGCTTATGACCGGAATGAGTGGGGCTTTGTTCAGTAGGTTCTCCTATCTATGGGCTTCCCGAGCCATATGACTCAGTTGATTGTTAATTGCATATCCACAGTTTCATACCAAATCCTCATCAATGGTCAACCTAGTAAGTCCTTCATTCCTGAGAGGGGCTTAAGACAAGGTGATCCCCTATCACCTTACCTGTTCATTCTCTGTGCTAATGTTCTGTCAGGCCTAATCCATGCTGAGGTGAATAAGGGAAACATTCATGGCTTTAAGATAGCAAGAAATGCTCCTCAAGTGTCACATTTACTCTTTGCCGATGATAGCCTTCTATTTACTAGATCCAATTTCCATGAAGCTGATTTTGTTCTTCAAGAGTTGGAATCTTACCGGAGGGCCTCGGGCCAGGTGGTAAATATGGAGAAGTCTGAGTCTTCCTTCAGTCGAAATGTTCTTGAAAGAGATAAAGAAATCATCTGTAATAAGATGGGAGTAAAAACTGTTGATTCACACACTAGATACCTTGGACTTCCAATTACGTTTGGAAGGTCTAAGAAGGTCATCTTCTCGTTTGTGGTGGATAGAATTTGGAAGAAGCTAAAAGGTTGGAAGGAGAAATGTTTGTCAAAAGCTGGGAAGGAAACTCTTATCAAAGTTGTGGCTCAAGCAATCTCCAATTATATCATGAGCTGCTATAAGCTTCCTAAAGGTATTTGTAATACTATTGAAGCTTTGCTTGCTAAATTCTGGTGGGGCACTACTGAGGGGCATAAAAAGATCCATTGGATGAGTTGGGATAAAATGTCTAAGGCAAAGATGCATGGTGGCATGGGATTTAGAGGGTTCAGCAACTTGAATAAAGCTCTCTTGGGTAAGCATTGTTGGAGACTTATGACTAATGAAGGATCCATAATGGAGAGAATCTTCAAGGCTAGATATTATCCTAGGAGCACCTTTATAGAGGTTGGTTCTGGTTTCCAACCGAGTTATGCTTGGAGAAGCATACTCAGTGCTAGAGAGACGATGGCTGGTGGTACTATTTGGCAGGTTGGCAATGGTGAGAAAATTAAAATCTGGCAAGATAATTGGTTGCCTGAACAGTCGGGTTTTAAGATTTTGGGACCTCAGCAGGTGTTAGAACCTGGAGCGGTAGTGGTTGAGCTTATTGATGCCAATTCTAAGCAGTGGAACCGTGGCATTATCTACCAATGTTTCTCCAACTATGAAGCTAGGCAAATTATCAATATTCCAATTTCAATTAGGTTTCCGGAGGACAAAATCATCTGGCATTGGGAGAAGAATGGAGAATACGCAGTTAGATCGGCTTACCATCAGCTTTGCAATGTTCAGTCAAGGAACAATCCCTCCACTTCCAACTCCTCCATGGACAAGCTCTGGAAGGAAATTTGGAAAGTCTCAGTTCCATCAAAGGTCAAAAACTTCATGTGGAAGGTTAGCTAAAAATATCCTCCCCACTAGAGTCAATATTAGTAGAGAAGGTATATCTTTGGATACTTCCTGCCCCATGTGCCATAGTGGAGAGGAAAACGTGGAACACTTTTTCCAATGTCCTATTATGAAACTGTCCCTCTTTGCCTCTTAACTTGGCACACATGTACTGATATGGTTGGGTGGTTGCTTCACTGG
Organism: Oxytropis ochrocephala; assembly: GCA_020916435.1. Classification (NCBI taxonomy): domain Eukaryota; kingdom Viridiplantae; phylum Streptophyta; class Magnoliopsida; order Fabales; family Fabaceae; genus Oxytropis; species Oxytropis ochrocephala. The sequence goes on along the minus strand of CM037094.1, from coordinate 75,850,484 downwards.
CTCACTAGCAAAGAATCACACGGTGCTCAATTGTTTTGTGTTTTATTGTGGAAGATTTGGTTTGCAAGAAATAAAATGGTGTTCAATAATGTTGTTGCGGACCCAATTTTAATTGCTCAATCTGACCTTGAATTTGTAGAAGAATATAACACAGCTCATCCTAAGATTACTAGTAGCATTTAACTGCTGCAGTTGCTGCTGATTGTTCCTTTATTTCACCATCTGTATTGTTTATTATAAGAGAACTGAACTGAGAATGTATTTGCTCATCAACTAGCTTGTTGGTTTAGCACAAGTTTTAGGAAATCATGTTTGGAATGGCGGGCTTTGAGCAACTGTGCTCACTCGCTTCTGTTTGTAATGTTCCCTTTCATTATTAATATATCAGTATTTCCACGTCAAAAAAAAAACAAATCCAAAATAAAAATCCCCTATCTATTAATACAACAACTACTTTTTCATGGTTTTAGGCGGCAATCTTCTTTATCTTTATGTGTGTTTTTTTTATAAACCCCTTTATGTGTGTTACTTAGTCATGTATGTGTTATAGTATGGTACACTTTACACTGACTACTTTATTAATCAATTTGAGGAGACATTTTTTGATGACATTAGTTATAAATAATGCAAACTTTATGTCTATTATTAATCTAGCAAAAATTAAGGCCCCCACTATTTGTTTTTTTGTCCAACACTCATTGTTTTTTTATCATCAAAATGTACCCCTCATTGTTAAACACATATTATTTTGGGTTTTTTTGTACTCCCACTGTTTACCAATATACCCCCACTCTATATTTTTGAACGGACATACCCCTGACAGAAATTGAACCAATCAGATTTATGTTTGTAATAGGTAAATACGATTTATGTTTCTTCAAGTCGTATTTACCTATATACAATTTCCCTGACAAAAAACAAAAAACAAAATTTTAAAAAATGAATCCTATTTATCTCTGAAGAAGGTAAATACGATGCGATTTTTTAAGGAAAATTGGATTTATGTTTGATGAAGGTAAATACGACTTACTATTTTTGAAGCTTCTGGGAGGGAATCGTATCTAGATAAATACGATGCGGAAATTGCTGGCATTCGTATCTATCTCCTGGAAGGTAAATACGACGAGCTCTAAAATATTTCTGATCAAATCGTATGTAAGTGAGAAATGGTAAATATAACATAACCGTTGGTTAGTTAATACGACGCACATCTATTTTTTTGTGAACTATCTTGCCCTCGTTATTGTTAAAAAGTGTTTTTATCAAAGTTTTTATGAATTACGTTTCTCACATTCTAAATCACCACCATGCATTGGTTCGTATCTTCACAAATATATCATATATAAAGACAACCCTGTTAACATAAAAATTTTATTCTATGTTTAGTTGTAAATTATCAATCAACCACTAAGTTTGTAATACACAATTTTTTAAATTTTTTACACAACTTCTTATAACCACGTTCTGTGCGTCGCACAAGTGTACGTCCTAGTTGGTAGAAATACAAGTTTCCCACAATGCACAAATCTTAATACATAAAAGGGGGTGAGTCTCTGAAATGGTTTGTCCGCCAATTTGGCATTTTGGCGGATTTGAAAATTTTTCGTCTTGGCGCCAATGTTGTTGTTTTCAATTTTCATGTGAACTTCTGCATTTTTTCTATCCTTCTATCCCTTTGAACTGTACATAAAAACAATGGTGGTATTTGACACATGCACACGTGTACTGGACATAAACAGTACCAACAGGACTATTCACCCCATCAATCCACAGTTTTCTCTAGACAACACTCTACTACCGGGACTATTCACCCCATCAGTCCCCATTAGTCCACTATTCACCCTATAACAACACTCTACCACCGGGACTATTCATCCCATTAGTCCACTATTCACCCCATGACAATACTCTACCACCGAGACTATTCACCCCATCAGTCCACTATTCACCCCATGACAACAATTTTAGTGAATAGTCACGCGACACTGTTTATGAATAGTGCTCTTGTGCATCAATAGTGCTCTGGGAAGGGAACAGTGCTCCTGTGCATCAATAACTTCACATGAGCTCTTCTATTTGCTGCTCATCTTCCTGCACACGTTTTGTCCTCTTCTATTTGTTCAAACTCAACCACGAAGATGCTCTCCAAGCCCCACGTTTTTTCTATTTTTTTTTTATTAAAACTTTTTCTTTTTATATGTTGTAATCAAATTTTAAATTATTTGTACTACTTTTTAGTAAAACCGGAAATCATCAACAGAAAAAGTTTTAGTGTTCTTTTTATGATTTTATTTTTTCGTTAACTAAATTCTTTTGGTCCATTATAACAAAGTTCAACTAAATATTAATAAAGAGAGACAATAACGATAAGGCTAAAAGTAAATTAATAATAATAATAACGCAAAGTCGCAAACGACTACCAAATGACACGCACACACGATTAGACTCTCATATGACGAACAATATATTTTTGAAAATGAGAAAGTATCGATTAGAATCAAATGTTTACATCGTTAAAGAAAAATACACACACTTGACTAGTAACTTAATACACACAACGAGAATAAACACGCGCACTCAGATAAACACACACACACACACACATAATTAGGAGTAACACGCACATGCGATTATGACTAACATCGTATACGGTAAAGAAAAGACACTCTGACACAACGATAATGAAGCGGTACAAGATCATTAGAACTAACGTGCATATCGCGGTCAAGAATAATGCGCGTGTATAACGACACATATTTTTGGGTTTTTCAAATACGAGAAAATTACCGTTAGAATTTTGCGTTCACGAAAATACATTTTTATTTTATTCTTTTATGAATTTGAAATAGCCGGACAAATTTGGGGTATAACAATTTCTCTCTATTAATAAGTTTTATTTAATCTCTACGAGAAAAATTACAATTGGAAAATTTTGAGATTTAATAAAATTTTGTTTTCTAATCTCTACGGGAAATATCACATATTGTTGGTAAATGTTCACGGGGTATTGTTCAGACTAACTCAATTATAATTTGAAACTTTTTGTTTATCTACTTTAAATTAGTTTGATTTTCAAGGGATAATATTCGAACCAATTAAATTATGTCTAAATTTATAAATAAAAATAATGCGAAAACCTGTGACTATGCAGGGTATACTGCTAATAGAGAGAAAAATAGAGAACAAAATTTGATATCTCCCCCTCAACTCAACCTCACACCTCTTCTCATCATTCCACCACCACTATTCTATTCTCTTTCCACCATCGTGCCTTCTCCTCTTTCGATATCTCCACCACCGACCGCACTGTCCACCACCACCAACGTGCCTTCTCCGTTTTTTCTCTGTAAACAACAAAAGGTATTTTTATTTATTGACTGACATTGTCGCTCGTTTCTTTCCCCATCTATTTTAAAGACACTGCTATTTGCTACTGACCTAGATTGCGTAATTTCAGGAAGGGGTTGAAATCAAGCAACTGGATTTTGGATTTTCGGAACCAGAAACAAAGGTATTGTTAATTTTAGGCATTATTTTTCACTTTATTAAATTTCTATTGCCCCTGAACAAACCAGAAACTGATCCTTTTTAGCTTTATTATTCAGTTTTTGTATTGGTAATTTTTAGAGTTTTGTATATTTTTGTTTGTTAAATTACTCACTGTTTTCGGTGTTTGTTAAAAGGGTTACACTATTAATGCATTGTGTGTCCTCTTACCTGTATTAGGAAGGTTGTGAATTGGAACAAAGCAAACAGTAAAGGTCTGTTTGTGTTTGCGTGAATTTCTGTTTGTCTATTTGAATTTATGCTTCTCAATTATGAATGGCTTGCTATGTGTATGTGTGAATTCATGATTGTGTTTAATTTCTATTTGTACATGTTGCTTGTTTTCCAGCCTTATGGGTTTGTGAAAATGCTTGGTTTGGGTAACAAATCTGAAGTTCAGTTGTTCATTTTGAAAGTATGAACAATAACCAAAAACTTCGATAAAAATTAAAACTTAAGACTTTAATTAGATTCAAATACTTAAAGAATTAAGATTTGAAGTCTTAAGCAAACCAAAGCCTTAAAACATACATCTCTAGTTTATCATGTAAATACTTTAAGAGTTTATGAAGTCCTTTTTTCCGTAAATTGAATGTATTTGGGAGTTGAGGCCGTAGTCATCTCGAATTGGGAAAAGCAATATATGGTATACTTATATAGCCTTATGATATATTGATAAGTTTTCATTCTTTGATTTATAGAAAATTGATTTGCCACTTGTGTGATTTACTAGGATAATTGTATGTTCAGCAACAGAAAATTGGTTTGGCAGAAACAGGAGAGACACATTTGGTTGCTCGACAACGTTTGAAAGTGCCAACATATACTGATTTTAATTTACAACATTTTTGACCTATTGCAATTGAAGGTTTGTTTTTTATTTATTTATTTATTTATTTATTTTTATAATCTTGTTTTATAAATTTATACCCTAATTCCTATTTTTGTTTGCATTTGTGTTTAACAAAAAACACTCTCATTGCAGGTATGGAAAAAATTCAAACCAGGGAATAGCCCTACATCATGACTCTTTTCTTGGGGTCCTAAAGAAATTAGAGATCTAAGTTTTTGGCACACTAACTCCTATGTTTCTTAGACATCTTCCCAATGAAACACAAGGAGGATTGAATCATCTGTCAAAAAAAAAGTAACTCTGGTCATCGTTCTGGCTTCAAAAACGCAGAGATCCTCACGCTGCAACCCTTGCGCCCCGAGTGGACAGTTATTCCCCGTTTTCGACCACTACAAGCTCTGTTTCCGTGAACCAAGCATAGACTCGAATTCCCCTCACCAGAATCGACCTACCCATCGCTCAATTCGTTATAGTTTCTAAGCACTCTGTTTATTATACTGTCGTGGTCAGCATTTCCCCGTTTTGAGATCTCTTGCAGAGAACCGTGCTCGCGCTTCTAGTTCAAAACCTCATTATGCTTCTGCATGGCAGTACATTTCTGTTTTCCTCACGAAGAGTAATCACGAGCCAAGTGTGTTCATTTCGAACCCTGTTTTCACACCGAGAGGAACCAGAAATGAAAGACGTACTCGATTACATCGATTCTCTGAAAAATTTCGAGAAATCAGGGGTTCCCACAGGTGCAGGTACCGATTCCGAGGACGGCTTTGATCTTGGTAGAATGAGACGCCTAATGGACCGTTTTGGTAATCCTCACTCTAAATTCAAGGTTAAATCTCTCTCTCTCTCTCTCTCTCTCTCTAGGGTTATGCATCTTAGTACTTAAATTCATTTTTATGCAATTGAGGTTATTGATAGGCTGGACGCCAAACATGTGAGACGTTTTTACTATTGTCTAGTCTTTGTGTCGAAATTTCAAAAACATCTCCTAGTCTGTTTCCTCTTAGTAATTTAAAGGAACGAACTAACTTAGTTTGTGTCCTCTTAGTAATTTAAAAGAACGAACTAACTAATGGAACACACATTTGAGGACTAAATTAGTAAATTGACTAATGGAGAGACATCTCTTAGTTTGTCCACTGTTAGTAACTAGTGCATATGACCAGTGCAATGCACGAGTATACATTGCATTTTGATAATGTTCATTTAAAGTTTAAGAAAGAGAATTTTGACATACTGTATTTATTTAGGAAATAGTTTGTACTTCACAGTTGGTCAAGCTATTTGTTTTAATGACTCAGGTATGATTCAATAGATTGGCGTCAAATACGCATAATATGTTAGTCCATCACACCGGCTCCAATGGTATATTTATCCATATCATTTTTGTGTGATTATAAATAAAATTATTATTAACATTGTGTGTGTGTGTGTATAATAGAATATTAAATACATTTAAAGACACACTAACTAACAAAACACACTTGGGGACTAAACTGACTAACGAAAAACACATTTGAGGACCAAATTTACTATTGAAAGACACATGGAGATGTTTTTGTAATTTTGATACATTTAAAGACTACAGTGACCAAGTTTCACACATTTAAGTAAAAAAAATAGCTGTTTACCCTAATTGATAATGATTGTTTTTATTAATGGCAATTTTAGGCAGTTCATATTGCCGGGACAAAGGGAAAAGGTTCAACAGCTGCTTTTGTATCTAATATTCTAAGGACTGAAGGTTATTCTGTTGGTTGCTATACTAGGTGAAGTTGCTTTATCATTTAATTGGGGTTTCTTTTAATACTTTTATGTAATGTCACTGTAGCAGCTTGCAATTTTCTTCAACCCCAATTTACGATTTGTACATCCTTTATTTTTCTCGAGCAGTCCACATATCCAGACTATCAGGGAACGCATTCTACTAGGAAGATCAGCAGAACCTGTTTCGGCGAAGTTGTTGAATAATCTCTTTCATAGGATAAAGCAGGATCTTGACCAAGCAGTGAAAGAGGAAAATGGTTGCTTAAGTCATTTTGAGGTATTGAACTATTTGAATATATTGTCGTAAATTGCCATGCTAACTCGAGTAGTTACATTGATGAGAATTTGTTGGAAATTTAATTGTGAGTGATCAAATCCTACATTGATTAGGAATAGTTTACTTGATACAATGTAAGTAAAGAAGACTTGTTTATTTGTCATATGAAGGTAGTGGCAAGCTCATTATTGTGATTTATATCATTGATAGAGATCTAGTTTTACGGTTACCCTCTTTGACCCCCTAACAAGTGATTCCATGTGACCAATTGAGAGCTTGAGAATTTGTGTTTTCACTTCTACTGATCACTTTAGCTCTCCTGTTTGTTGTCTGTTCAAGACCATTGCTATTCTTTCAAGTTATTAGCCAGCTTTTATAACATTCGATTAAAATCCTGGTTTACTCCTTTGTTTTATATGGATATGTAATATGTCAAAAGGTATGGTAACTTAAATCACTTGTGGAGATGTTTCAGGTTTTTACTGCGATGGCGTTCATCCTATTTGCTGATGAGAACATTGACATTGCAGTTATTGAGGTTAATTATCTATTTTTACTTCATCAAGTAGCCTCTTATGACAAACTTGATATGGGATGATCCTCGTTTCGTTGTTGAGGCTGCCTTTTCTTATTTACGAATACATCCAAAATTTTCAAGATGGATTAAATGATACTATTTTTATCTTGATTAAATTCAGGTTGGGGATGATACTCTATTTTTCTTGATTAAATTCAGGCTGGGTTAGGAGGTGCACGGGATGCAACAAATATTATATCAAACTCTGGACTTGCTGCAGCTGTCATAACTACTGTAGGTGAGGAACATTTGGCAGCTCTTGGGGGTTCCTTGGAATCTATTGCAATGGCAAAGGCAGGAATCATAAAAAAAGGCTGCCCAGTTAGGTGTATCTCCTTATAGATCTTATAAGCATATTGATGTGATATACTGAAATTGGTACATTATAATATAATCCATTTCTTGCAGTCATCATGAATAAATTTTATAATTGCATAAACTTCCTTAGTTAACTGACAATTGTAGATGAGTAGATCCAATTCTTATGTACACGATACGATACAAGATTAGCTGCTTTCATATTGAATTTAAACTAGCAAGAGAGCATGTGACTGACAGAGAATTAGTGGAGAGCAAAACTTAGGACACTGAAATCAGGTGACTACATTAAAACTAAAATTAATTTAATCCAATTTAGGAATAACTATATTACAAGATAAATTGAAATCATTGAATGAATTAATCACATTATGTATTGAAAATGAAATGTTAGAATAACTAGAATAATAAAATATAACACTGAAAAGTTATATTAAGTTAGGCCTTAAATTTTTTGCCAAATGCCTCAATATTTTGACACGACCCTGTTTTGATCTCTATCCTAGTAGTCAGGGTCCTACCAATACTCCTCAGTCCTCCTTGTTCAGCTGTCTTGTGCTCAAGATTCAAAGGGGGATATTAACCAATGATCAGATCTATGTCCTCCTTGTTATTTCCTCAGGTGGTGTGTCAGCCTATTGACCAGCATTTGAGGATTATCTTCATTTTTTCTTTTTCTTTGAGAGACACATGTTAGTCATTAGTAATGTTTGTTGGGGTGGTGGGGAGGATTCAAAACTACATCACCTTATCTCTCCAACCCATGTTCCTCCCCTAAATCACCAAACCACATTATCGCTCCTTTCATTGTTTTTATTAACAGTATGATATCAGCCTGCACTCCAGCAGGGTAAGGTGTGAAGCTCATCGAATTCTGCTCCTGTTGGTAGGTGCTCACCTTGAGCTTCCTTCAGTCATGAAAAATGGAAAATAGGATGATCTCTCTCAATGCTTTAGGCAGTGATAACACACAAACAACCTTGCCTACTTTATCCTTAATTTTAGATGGACCACAATAACATGCAGCCAGCATCTAACTGAACCTTCTTTGAGACAGAGTCCTGCCTGTGATGTTGGAGCTTAAGGTACACCCAATCCCCAAGCTGAAAGATGACTTCTTGCCTCTTAGTATTTGTCTAGTTTGCTTCTGTTTTGGGCCTTTAAAGATGAACTGAAGTTGGCAAAGGATTTCTGCCCCTGAAGTCTAGTTCTTTTTCCATTGCATCCACCTTCTCCATGGGAAGGCAATGAACTAAGAAGGTTCGAGGCAAAATCTGAAATAGAGCAGATATGCACCACTGTAAAATGAAGCGATTCTTCCCAAGCAGCCACTACACTCACAAAGTTTCTGTCATGTATGTCACTTACTCCAGTGACATTTTCAAAGACAACTATTTGAAAATGTTACCTCAAATGTGTATGTTTTAATGCTGTACCAGCAAAGAAACATTTATCAAGGATAAAGGCAAATGATGATTTTTATATTTGATGGATAAGCACATTTTGAAATGCATTTATCAAACAGACAGAACAATAGAAAACAATAATAAATATTTACTTTCTTCCATTTTATGGTTGTTGGATTTGTGTATATTATTATCTTAATAATACTTTGATAGAGAATCCATTTTCTCCTATAATTTTGCTCACTAAAATGTACATTTCAGTTGGTGTTGGGTGGGCCGTTTCCCCCTCATATTGAGCGCATTATTCGAGAAAAAGCAGCGATCATGGGTTCCCCTATAGTGACGGCATGTGATACTGGGAATAGGTCTGCTGTAAAAAGTTTCAGCATACTCAATGGCAAGCCTTGTCAAGTATGTGATATAGAGATACAAACCGAAAGAGACTTGAAATTGGTAAGATCTTGTATTCTTTAGCTTTCACTGTTTGTTCAGATAATGCAGTATAACGCACATGCCTTGGTGGCAGAAGCTTTTGCCTACCTGTGCCACTAATTGCTCAGGAGGCATCTTATGGAACTTGTGTGCAATTTTGGGATGAACATTCTTTAAACTTGATACAATTAGGTGGTGTTTGGTGCAGGAAATCTTTTTCTACAAATAGACCACATTCCTGGGGATTTCGTCCATAGGAATGGGGTTTGTGGGAAAGTTTATAAATCATGTTTGGTTACCATTCTACTTTTTTTGAGAACAATATAATAACGGGGTTTGTTAGTTTGCCAACAAAAATAGGGTGACATGATAACTTCACAACCTAAACTTTTTCTATTCCCACTGGAAACTTGTATGAATGTGGTGATGAAATTTTTAATTTTCATTCACAATTCAATTTCTTGGGAAGCCTCTTATGCCTGGGAAACCGTTATTTATTTATTTATTTATTTATTTATTTATTTATTTTTTAATCTATTGTACCAAAAGTAGAGAACTTTTATTCTCACTCAACTTTCCCAAAGAATGTTTAAACATTCCTAATTCCAAACACCATCTTAAATTTTTTGTAAATATAACACATTGATAATGGTTTATCATATTGGCATTATTGGAACAGTAGCGTACAAGTTTTCTGTCTACATTTCATTATTTATCACGGGAAAATTTTATGAACAATTTACTAAGGATAACTATTCATGTAGTCCGGCAAGTTACATGATGTGAAGCTGCAAATGCTTGGAGGTCACCAACTTCAAAATGCAGCAACTGCAACTTCATGCGTGGCACTTTGTCTTCGTAATTTAGGTACAACTTTTCTACCTTATGCTTGGCCTTTGCCATTTCGTTTTATATGAATGGAATATAATGCTATGCTATTTCAGAATCTACTCGAGGTTCAGATGTGTGGATCATCTCTAGGGTTTCTGTCAAAGTTAATAGTCCTCTTACCTTGCATACCTTTTAATTAACATTAAGGGCCTGTTTGGGAGTTTGGAGAGGAGGGGAAGGGAGGCTTTGGGGGGAGTGGAGTAGAGAGAAAGATATAAAATAATAGAAATTTTTCACCTTGATTGAGAGATTAGTTTTATAGACAATGATAAGAGAATGCTTATGATTAATATATTTTTAATTTAAAGACTATTATAAAAAGATGTAAATGATTTGAAGAATTTGCGTAAGCCTTCCCAAACCCTTCTTCAATACATTTTGAGTTCCTCAAAATTAGGGGAATTTGGTTTAATGAAAAAAAATACACTCTCAATTGAAGTTGATGGTATATCCTGCCATTCATTTGTCTGTCATCATAAGTAGTCAATCGCGCCGCTAGCGGACGATAGCAGAATAGCAGAGCAGATTATGGTCTGCCCACTACGCTAAATGTTGTTTTCTGAGCATTTCACTATAGTGGATTTAGCGGCCGCAAATAGTGGCAGAGTAGCACCTTAAATAGCCTTTAGGGGCCGCTATAGGCATAAGGTTTTGAAATTTTCCCTTTACCCTCTTTTATATGTGTTTACAAATTTTTCAAGGACATTTTTGTATCAAATTGAGCTGACTTTTGAAAATGCAGATGATTGTGATTCTATTTAAAAAATCACTTATAATTATTAGTTTGAATACTTTAGAATATGTGTTGGTAGTTAAATTATGTTAGGTTTTGATTCTGAATTTTAGCAACAATTGTCGATGGTTAATTATGATTGTCACTGACCAAATGTATGGTTAATTATACTGGTTAATTCTGAATTTTAAAATATGGGGACTAAATCTCTGAGTTTTAGATGAGATTTTGTCTCGGTAGTAATTGTAGTTGGTAATTCATTATAGCTGAGTGGTAGAAGACTTATAGGCATCATGTTTCAAGCTTGCCAAAAAGTTGCAATTATAATATTGAGCATGACTTGCTGTTCTCCGGGTTGTGGGGGTAATTGTACTACTTTCAAGTCAGTAAATGCGATTTTGTTTTAATTTGTTGGAAACATTGATTGATTTAGTGGTTGTGTAAGAAGCTAACATTCTTTTTCAAAACTTTAAAATAGATACATTCCAAGAAAAGAAACAAACTTGCGCACCAAAAGTTGCAACATTCGGTTTTTGTCAAGTATAACCAAACACTTAACTCTTTGACAATCGTGACTTAATCGATCCTATTGCCTTAAAGGATATTGATATTTGTAGTTAGTTGTTGACGGAAGAATTGATTGAAGATTAAGAAGGGGTTGGAGCCGGAGATGACTTGGTCTTTGAGGATGATACACTAACTTGGCAGAATGTGGTTGGGGCTGGTGAGCATGCAACAGTTACTAGGCACCAAAGAATGAGTAACCAATGTGCCCCTATAGAAACACAAAACATAGAGGAGGATGCATAATAGATTGCACATGATGATGATGAGGAAGAGCTTGAGCATCATGAATCATGATGGATGATGATAGTGATACCATTTAAGGAATCACTCATTTAATTAAATGCTTGGATGTGTTAGTTTGAGTCTTGGAGAACGTATTTGCTATGTTGCTTTATATTATGTTTGAGTATTAGTAACAATGAACATCAATGATTAGTTATGAATTTCTCTTTAGTTTTGTGCATTGTTCTATTTTCAGTCTTTTTATGTGTATGGTATAAAGTGTTTGTAGTGTTTCCCTACACTTAGTTGTAACGGCAATGGCACTACCCACTACAAACATTGGGGGTCGGCTGCTACGCTATCTGCTATTAACTATGTATAATGTATGTAAATAACAGAAGAGAGGGAAGAAGAGCGTAGTTGTTAGTGATTTGATTTGGGGCCTTTGGGCATTGGTAGGTTGCATACTCTCAAAGGTTTGCATTGTTGTTCGATAATTAAGGGAATTTTCCCTATTTTCCTCTAATAAAATACCAGGTCATATCATACTGTTTTAATATTGATTCTCTAATTTTTGTTTGTGTTTGTAACATGACTAACTTTCTCCTTGTTTGTCGGATAGGATGGAAAAGTACTGATGAATCTATCAGGCGTGGTTTAGAGCGTACATACCTCCTCGGAAGGAGTCAACTCCTAACGTCTGAAGAAGCCAAGGTCTTAGGACTTACTGGAGCAACAATACTGCTAGATGGAGGTCTGCTCTTACTTCCCTTTTTAATTTTTATTACCATGCCATTAACTGGTCTTGAATTTTGTTAAATTAGTTATGGAAATTTTTCACAGGAAAGGTAGGAAATTTCCAAATCACACCTAGAGGGTGTTCGTTTTTTTTTTTGTTAAAATTAAGGGCTGGGCATAGGAAATTTCCAATTAGAGTATAAAAAAAGAGGGGTCACCTTTTACTCAACACACCCCACACACACGCAGACACACTACACAACACCGTTCAAGGCAAGGTCGTGGAGCCGATCCAGCTGTGAATTTGTCCAACACCTCCCCCCACCAACACAGGTACACAAGGTACACTTGCACACACAATCCTACCTCCCTTCAGCTGCACTACACTTTCACATGCACCCTCACCTATTCACACGCGCACACACACACACCTCACATGTATGGTGCGATATGCATTGCATGTGACATGAAACAGTGTGATGCAAATTCACACACACCACTCGATAGTTTATGTTTGTAGAATTTATAATGGTATTGCGGGAAGAATTAAGAATTTTCTGGCTTGGTGCCGCAATTTCGTAAGTACCATAATTATGATTAATCAGGGGTGTTCATGGACAGCTTTTTCAGGAAACCAAAACAAATCCAAATTTAATCCATTTTTATGGTTTGGATATTAAATTAAACCACTTTATTTTCCTTCTGGATCTAGTTCCAAATTGGTTTACCTTTCTGCATATTATATTCAAAGTTCAAACCACTTGTAGTAATAACGGTTGAGGAACAAGGAAGCAAGGAAGCGCATAGCACAGAGGTTATACTAAAGAGAAGACTGAAGACTCTTCGTCAAACAAAGCCTTACCTTCTCTGCCATTCTCTCACTCTTGAGCTTTATAACGTTTTCCTTTTCTTACTTTCCCTTTCTTTTATTTAATAATTACTCTGTTCCCCATGAATCTCTTCTGTTGCAGTGAAAAAACTGTGCACAGACCTTATCTCTTCTGACGTATGCAGTCACTGTCAAATGGTTGGAACAAAAGTCGCATGATTAAAGGGGCATGATTAAAACTTTTTCTTACAAAATCCAGCTATTTTAACATGATTGGGGTTTGGTTAAAGACGAGGCTCTATTATCCAGAGATTTTGTGGAACCCTATATTAACTGTGTGAATATATGCTGTAGCCCACACAAAAGAATCTGCCAAAGCATTGGTGAATACAATAAGGATGGCATTTCCCAAGGCTCGATTAGCTTTTGTTGTTGCAATGGCACGTGACAAAGACCATGTGGGTTTTGCTAGAGAGATTCTCTCAGGTAAATTCTTCCAATAACGAAGAGATTTTTTGGCACGCCGTGTTTAATGGATTGGTAGTTATTGTTGCTGTTTTGAGTTGATGATTTTGGGCCTCAAATAATATTATGAATGCAAGATTTAAACCCCTTTGAAATTAGGATTGTGCTGTATAGGAGGAAAAAGTACCTAACTATTGATTTAAAAATCAATTATTGCTTGATCGTGCCACTAATGGGATTGCCTCTAGTGGAAGGGAAATAAAATAAAAATATCAATTGTTGAAATTTTTATAAAACAAATGACTCGTATTTCGAACTTCATACTATGAAGCTGTAAATTCATTATGTTGTTTTTACCATTACCATTTTTGATTACCAATACCATTGAAGTTTTTCCTTAATGCCATATGTAATTAGGCCTATTAAACTAGTGTGAGATGATGTATAATAAATATACTACTGTGTTTGTTCAGGTGCATATGTGGAGACAGTTATTTTGACCGAAGCTGCTATTGCTGGAGATGTAACTCGAACAACCCCAGCTTTTTTGTTGAGAGATTCTTGGATTAATGCTTCAGAAGAGCTTGGCATTGGCATTTGTCATGAGGGAATGACAGAATACAGAGAATTATTAAAGCAACAGCTAGTAAGCTCTGAAAGCAATTTGGGTGATCGCAAGACCGTATTGGCTACCGAGTCATCTTTAAAGGGTTGCTTGAGAATTGCAAATGAGATTCTAAACAGAAGAGGGGATGAGAAGGGTGTTATTATCATCACTGGATCTCTGCATATTGTGTCCTCAGTCTTGGCTTCTCTTGCTGATTAATGGCTTTTCATAGTGAAGCTAATGAAATGGAATTGTTGCAATAACAAACCAAAAGGAGTCCTGGATGGCTTTGTATCAACATTACACAGCACTGATTCCTGTATCCATTAAATAAAGCAAAGAATTTTGAATGGCTGTTACATTACATGAATGATCAAACATTCAATAGCAGTGCATTAGGTCCAGAATGATTATTTAATAGGAACAATGTACCTGTATCATAGGAAACCTAGCTAGGTTAAATATTTGGTGTATAATGGGACCTCATGCATACCACCCAATTCCCTTACTGCTAGTTCAATCCCAGTTGCTTTGTGAGGTTAGGTTTAAATTAATATAGAAGACGATAGTTTTTATCCCTTGATGAAATAATGAAAGTGTGAATTTCCTATTGACGTGTAATAGTTTCAGATTATGTGATAGTTCTAAGTATACAAGAGTAACATGTACTTGCAAAACATATCGAAATACTAGCTCAAATATAGTAATTTCTGAAGTTGATGAACCATATTTTTTTTTGGTTTGGATTATTGTTGGCTACTCATGGAGTGTTCCAACACTTTCAACGAAAGACTAGCTTGGAGAGGATAAGAATTAATTTTAGGGGTTTGTGTCTTAGAATTGAGGAATTCACTATTATGATTACGAATGTGATAGACAGTACCCAAAGGATTGGATTTCTTACCATTAAAAACAGCCTCATTTCTTGCTTTCCAAATACCCCATAGTGAGAAAAGAAGTCTACTCACATAGTCTTTTTTAGGATAGAGATTTTCATCCACCAGCTTCAGCATATTCACCAACCACTATTGTATACTTGACAGTCCAATGCATAGTTGTAGTGCAAACCAGCAATGCTCAGTCCATGGACATAGAAATAGGTGCTCCAAGGTTTCTTGTTCAGTTTTACAAATAGGACAAGATGGGGAGGACACCACTTTCCTTCTAAAGAGAGCTTCCTTAGTTGAGAGAGCATTCTGACATAGGTTCAACATGAAGTGTTTGACCTATTTATGAACTTTTGGTTGCCATATAACTCCCCACAAAAGAGAGCCTGCATTGTTAGAGCAATTTATCTGTAACTAGGAGAATAGTTAGTTCCACTAGCCTTTTGTACCTTGATTTTATAGTGTAACCAGCTTCAGCATATTCAGTCCAAGAGAAATGCTAAGGACACTCTCAAACACACTCTTTTAAACACTCACTCAACTATTGGGCCACGTCTACATTTTTTAAAATCCATTTACCTAGTAATGGCTTTGTCGGTTAACAACACTGCAAAATAGGATTGTGAAAAAAGAAGAAAAAAACAGCAAAGTAGATCCATTGAATCACCTGCGAAACTATCAAATTTTGGCATTGATTTCTTCTATAAAGTAATTTTTTTAAATTTCAGAGAGTCTCATGCGATACCTTTTATTATAATTTTTATTATTATTATTATTATTATTATTATTATTATTATTATTATTATTATAATATATTTGCATTACAAACTGACTCAAAATACAGATTTGCAGATCTGAAAATCTGCAGTTCCACTAGCCTTTTGTACCTTGATTTTATAGTGTAATAGTTGTCATTCGTATAGGACCAATATAGATGATCTTTTGTAGAGGGCCGAGATATAGGAGTCTTGATGATTGTAATTGCACTTTCTAGGCTGAGGTTTTCTCTAAGTTTTTGAGTATCCCACTGTTGATCCTCTTTAATTAGTTCACTCACTCTAGAGATACTTGCATTGCTCCTCATCACAACTTTCTCCCTGTAGCTAGCCATTGATCTTCTCTAATATGAACATTGCTGCCGGGCCAATGGTCCACCTACGAGAATCTTTTAGGAGTTGTCTTCCTTGCAAGATACTCTTCCAAACCCATGATGATGACCTACTATCTTTAGCATTCCAGAACCCGAGTTGGTGTAGTAAATACTTTTAAGGGTAGATGCCTAGTAGGATCTAGGGTCACTAAGAAGTCTCCAAGCTTGTTGCTAGGTGGGAAGAAGCATAATGTGTTGAGACTAGGATGCAATATCTCAAAGGAAATATGTTCTCGACATCTTAGAAGAGGGTGAGATACTTGATTACAAACCGGTTGATACACTATGGACCCCCGATGTGAAGCTTCTACCTAATCAGGGGGAGCCATATTATGACCTAGGAAGATACAGAAGATTAGTGGGAAAATTGAATTATCTCACCATGACCATACCAGATATTTCATTTTCTATCAGTGTTGTGAGTCAACTTCTAAACTCACCTTGTGATAGCCATTGGAATGCAAATGGGTTCGAGATATTATGGTATATTAAAGGAGAACGAGAAAAGGCTTGTGTATACTGAGACAAAGGTCATACCAACTTTGTTGGATATTCGGGTGCAAATTGGGCAGGTGATGCGAGTGATAGAAGGTCTACTTCAGGTTAGGGTGTTGCTTTTCCCACGCTCCCTCCTACTCAAAACACACCCCATAAGGGTGTGAAATGACCAAAAGATCAGCCAAATCATCTTTTTTTTTTCTAGAAATTTCACGTGTTCGAACACGGGTCTTCGAACCCGTTCGAACGACATCATTCGCGTGAGTTAAATATTGACTTCACACCCTCTTGTGCGTAATTTGAACTATTCGAACGGGGTCACTCGAACATGTTCGCATAACCTTGTTCGAACGACATCGTTCGCGTGCGTTAAATATTGACTTCACACTCTCTTGTGTGTAATTTCACCTGTTCGAACGGGGTCACTCGAACGTGTTCGAACAAGGTCGTTCAAACACGTCATCACAGCGTTTCACGCGAGGTTATTTTTGGAATAAAATTTGTTAAGAGGTGTGAAAGAGTAGGAGGGGGAGTGAGAAAAGCAAAACCCTCAAGTTATTGTCTTTTGATTGAGGGAATCTTAATCTCTTGGAAAAGCAAGAAACAATGATGTTGCAAGGTCAAGTACTAAAGCAGAGTATCGTGCTATGGCCCACACTATTTGTGAACTTATATGGTTGAAACACTTACTCCAAGAGTTAAAATTCTGTGAACTTTGTCCTATGGAACTTATGTGTGACAACTAGTCGACATTGTACCTTTCTTCAAATAATTAAAACCTTTCTTCAACTACTCATGAGAGGACTAAACACATACAAGTTGACTGTCATTTTATCAGAGAAAAGATCCTTTCGAGAATCATTAAAACCTCTTTAGTGAGCTCCAATAATCAGTTGGTCGATATCTTCACCAACCTCTACGAGGATCTCGAATTGGTTTTATATGTAACGAGTTGGATACATGTGATATGTATGCTCTCCAACTTGAGGGGGAGTGTTGATTATAGTCATAATTAGATTATTCTCTAATTATTTTATTTGATATAGTTTCCTTTACTAGAGAGATTCCCTCTTGTATATTTGTCATTCTCATTAGCAATAAATAATTCATTCAATTTTATTCAAGTAAAACCAAGGCAGTAATATATGTGTTCAACAACCAGATAGAAATTCATGACCAATTCAGAAGATACAATGGAATTCACAACACAAATCCAAGATATATCATTATGAAGGTTCTAAAACTTATCTTGTAGTGCATAACAGGTAATATCATCAGGTGATATTGAAGAGCTACAAGAAATACTCCTAAAAGTTTCAGGAATTTGAAAAATTCTTTATATTCTGTATCCAAACAAGATATGTTAGCCCAAAGCATTTCAATTACCTCCTAAAAATACATTACCCTCTAAAAACATCCAAACAAACTCTTAAGGAATTTAATAGAATTCCCTGAGCCTTTGAATTAAATCCATCTAAGTGTCAAAAAAATGCTGCAGTTTACTAGCATAGACCGTTTCAAAGTCCCCTATGTGATACAACATAAAACGCCTTTAGAGTGAGACCCCAAATAGGGATGATACTGAGTGAACTAGAACAGCATGAAATCTTCCTCCACCAAATGCCCACAAAGAAATGTCTGTGGTGATCTGCATCCCGGCGTCCTACAGTATGAACCCAGCAGTGATCATGCCCATCAGGAACTCGAACTTGCAGAATTAGCATTCCGATTTTCCATCGCCATCCCCTACGGCAAACATTTCAAGTCACACTAAGGGAAGATGAGTGCTTCCAAAAACTAAGAAAGGAGATCAATGACGTGGTGATTTTTCTTCTTCTTTTGTGCCATTGGTGAAAAATGCAAACAAATCAATGGGTATGAATAAGTAATCAAGAAATCTTTCATAAAAATAAACTCAGCTGTCTTCGTCATCGTCAGTTCTTCCTACCAACGTTCCTTCTCGTTCCTCCTCAACTTCTTTCCCGAGGTAACATGTTATAAGTATACCAACGTGGAAGTTCACCTCTGCAGAATCCGGAATTACTAGAAATAACGCAAAGAGGAAAAAATAATCAATGGAAACGATGTTCCTGCTCTCTCTACAAAAATGACCAACTGGGAAATGATTTCTCTATCTTTCAATTAGGTAGGCAATGGGGCACTCTCCTCTATCTGGTTATTTAAGTGCCCCAAAGCTGAGTATATTGCTTCCTTCAGAGGGTGTGACCCATCTGATAGGTTGAAAGCATGAACTTCATTTTCAATTTCAATCCAACTAATCTCCCGAACTTTCCTAACACGTCTCTCATCCATTATATACCTTACTTCCTCAACCAATCCCCATTTCAAAAGTGCAGCATATATACTAGAAAGTAATACATATGTGGCAGATGACTGAGGCTCACATTTCATAAGGAATTCTGCTACTTCTCTTCCTATATTTCCATTCGGTACACATACACCGAGCAAAGAATACCAAACAAGGTCACCTGGCTTACAATCCATCATCTGCAGACCCTTCACCGATTCATCAAAACATCCAGCTTGACCCAAAAGATCAATTAGGCATGCGTAGTGTTCTAGGTCTGGGACAACACCATACTCATTAGTCATGGACTTGAAAAACTGAAGCCCTTCCAGAACAAGCCCCGGATGATTACAAGCATTTAGAAAGGCAACAAAAGTGGCCCTATTTGGCTTCACTCCTGATTTCACCATATTATTTAGCAACATAACAGCTTCTATACCATAGCCATAGTGAGCCAGCGCTGATATCATTGTATTCCATAACACTATATCTTGCTTATGTCCAATGAAATTAAAGACTCGCCTGGCAGTCTCCATCCATCCGCATTTTGCATACATGTCAACTATAGCACTAACAACAACAGTACTAGGTTTGATGTTATTTCGCACCAAAAAGCATGTATTTGTTTACCATGCTTCAGTGAAGCAATACTGGAACAAGCAAAGAGACAACTACTAAATGTAAATTGATCAGGTTTAACTCGATGCTTGATCATCTTTCTAAACACACCAAGAGCTTCATGTCCCAGACCATTTCTAGCGTATCCATTGATCAAAGATGTCCACGAATAGGAATTTTTCTGAGGCATCTGACTAAACACTTCAGCAGCTGATTCCATATCCCCACATGCGGCATATCCTGAAACTAACGTTGTCCAAGCAGGAATATCCCTCATATGCATCTCATCAAACAATCTCCTTGCATCTTCCATATATCCACATTTCGCATAAGCATCGACAATTGAGCTGGAAACAACTACATTGGATAAAAACCCAACAACTAAAACCTGCCCATGGATCTGCCTACAAAGTTCAAATTCTTTCAACTTTACACAAACAATCAAAACACTGGAAAAACTAAACTCATTGTACCCAATAGACAATCTCCTAAGCTGTCCATAAAACCTCAAAGCTTCACAAAATCTCCCACAGTGTGCATACCCAACAACCATAGCATTCCACGACACATAATCCTTGTCAGGCATTTGATAAAACATACTCCTAGCTTGTTTCATCATCCCCAAATTAACATACCCAGAAAGCATAATGTTCCAAGTATACAAATTTCTAACCTCCATTTTATCGAACACCTTACGTGCATGAACATAATCACCGCAACTAAAATACATTTGAATTAAATGATTGGCAACAAACGTGGTGGGGCGTTTAAAACCAGTGAGCTTTAAATGAAGGTGAACAAGCTTACCTTCTTTGTAAGACTTAGTGTCAGAACAACGGCGCAAGAGAGTGGCGAGCACGCGAGAGGGTAAGCGAATACCTTTTGGATGTAAAAAGTCAAGAGATGAAACGGCTTCGGAGAGGTTGGTTTGGGAAGAGAGAATAGGCTTGACGATGCAAAGATTGATGGGTTTGAAACGCTTGAAGTTTTGGGGCATTGGCATTGCAGAGAAAGACCATGTGAATGTGAATGTGAATTTGTAGTGTGTAAGTGAAACTTGAACTTCATCATCTAGGATTGTGATGATGATGAATTGGAAGTTGAATTGGAATGGTGGATAGGTTAAAGCAGCTACGGCAACAACCGTGGACGGTGGATCCTGGCGGAACAAACATCGGTCAACACACCAGCGGCTGCGCCATGGCGAGGCCTTATGTCTCAAAATTAGAGTAATTTTAAGAGTAAACACAATTTTTACTCTTAATATTAAAAATAACAACAATATTATATGGACATAGATATTTAGACAAAAATCGACAAAAACCAACTTACAACATCAATTAATCAAGTTTTTTAAACTATTAACTAAGTGATCAATTAACCAAGTTTTTAAACAACGCTTCGAAAACTGTGAAAAAGCAGGTTGACTAATAGTCTAAAAAACTTGATTAATTGGTGTTGTAAGTTGGTTTTTGTCGATTTTTGTCTAAATATCTATGTCCAAATAACATTTTTGTAAAAATAATTACTAAACAATAAACTTTCACCTTTTGTATTTTTTTTTATAAAAATGAAAACATCTAAAATTTTAATGGTTTGAATACAGGGGAAAGAGTTTACTGGCTCATTAAAAATGTAACCCAAGGTGAGGATTCTTAGATTCTCTTTGAAATTATTTTTTTTTACAAAAAGTTTAGGTGAGTTGAATTTCAGGGTTGCTCAGTCGAGTCGAACATCTACCTCACGACTTCGAAATTTTACAGATCACCCACCAAAGAGGTTCTCAAATCGACAACGAAAGTTGAAACCACACCATTTTAGAGAATGTGTTAATTCCTTACCAACTAAGTCAAACTTCATACCAAATACTCTTGAATTTTGTTATGTAAGTAAAATTAATTTAAAATTTAAATTAAAGTCTTTCCTCTCTCTCTCCTCTTTTTTTTGGGTATTTCCTCTCTCCCTCAAGAGCTAGTGTTGGATACTAGAATAATATAGATGTCATTTTGACAAAGTAAAGTGTTTGCTTACTTGTAACTTGTAAACAAGAACATTATACACTAAACATTAAGTAATCTATTAGCCTCCCCTAGTCCTATGTGACTGAGAATCTATTTTTTCTTTACTTAACGGGTTTACCAATTACAATTACTCTCCTCTCATATTATGGACTTGTCGGGTGTTCATTGATAGGAGTGTTTGCGTGTTGAGTTGGGTTGAATTTGACCAAACCGATATCCAAACTAATCAATTGTGTTTAGTTTGAGTTAAGTATCCAACTCGTATTTTTAACACTAAAAATTGAACCAAATCAGCCCGATAAACAATGGGTTGGGTTCGTGGGTCACTTAAAAAAAATAAATTTTAAATTCTAGAGAAAGAAATTAATTCAATCAACACATTTGTGGTACCTGAGCATTAAAAAAAATTCGCTCATGCTAAAAAAATTGTCCACAATTTGAATCAAGTCCACCAGCAAATGCATATTAGCTAAAACAACAATAGAGGGGTTAGGTCTCAATTTGAATGAAGAAGATCTTTCAAATTAGATTTTGTTTTGTTTTTACAATAATAATAACTATAATTGAAATAAAATAATATATATATATATATATATATATATATATATATATATATATATATATATATATATATATATATATATATATATATATATATATATATATTCCACGTTAACGGTTGGGTTCATGGATTTGAATAGGTTGGTTTGAGTTGGACCCCGAACTTGATTGGGTTGGGATAAAATGTGGGTTGAGTTGGTTTCGATGAGCGGGGTTCACAGGTTAATCCGTACCTGTGAACACCCCTTTCATTGGTTTATATAGTGTACATGCTCAAAAGTTATAATATTATTTTCTTAAAATAAACGTGCTTAGAGGAAGTGAGAGTAACTTGAGAAAATATCTCAATATTTTCAAGATTAAAGACAAGATACTAATCTTTGAGTTAACTTTCACCAAAATTGTTTTGGTCTCACTTCTGCACTAATAAATGATTAATAAATAGTTATTTACAGGGATAGGCCATCTTTAAACCTTAAGGCTAAATTGAATGTAAGTGATTTAAGAAGTGCTTAAGTTTTAAGAGGGAAATGATTAATAAGAAGTAGAGCCCACAAATCATGGTATGAGTGTAGAAATGAGGGTGTGTAGGTCCCACAAATCATGATATGAGTGTAGAAATGAGTGTGTAAGTCCCATAAATCAATAAATATATAAAGTGCAACACTATCCAGTGTGTTCTGAGGTATTTTAGAGTTCGAAAAAATTAATAAATTTCAAATATCGAAGTTTGTCAGTCAATAAGCTCGCTTTGGTTGAAAAAAATTAATTTTGTCTTAGAAATACTTAAAATGTGAGGGGCTCATTCCATGTCCCATTATTACCATCAATCAAAGAATTCACCCACTAGATCGAACAGAAGGGAATCAGATGCGTCAAAATTCCGAGATTTTACTTATTTCTCAACCAATAGTACTGCCACACATCGATATTGTTACCATTCTGAATCTCCCCTCTTGTTCCTTCCTCAAACAATATTCATGAAGACCAAATACTACAAGAAATGTAAGTAGGATTGTGCCCTAAGGTTGAACCCATGAATTCCCATCTAAGGAATTATTTAGCTTTAAAGAGTCGTGCCACAATAGTATTCAAGTTGGTGATGAAGTTCCAACCCTATTTCCCAAACATAGTCACTCAAAAACCTGTGAAGGTCACGAAAACCCATACCACCTCATTTTTTCCGAATGGTAAGCTTCTCCCAACACAGCTAATTAATGCCCCTTTTTCCCCTCTCTTAAAACCTCACCAGAAGGAAGGAATTGAGCATGCTGAATTTCCTCTTCTAGAGATGGAGCCAAAGGATAAAAGCAAAACATATGATATATTGATGGATGAAACTGAATGATATAAGACATATTGAGATTTGAGAGTCGAAAACAAAACCTGACCTGACAAAGAGTGGGTTACATGAATCCGAAAAGAACAACTAGATAAAATAAATAAATTATAGGAAACAAATCTATGACATTATTATTTGATGAACAACATAAACATAAACAAAATTCAATGAACAAGAGTAACATTATAGGCAACAATAGCATCACCAGTAGTAATATTAATCCAATGAGTCCTAGCAAGTGCATAACCACGCGCCATACGAAAAGAGACCAGTGCCACCAACAACAGGCATCTCACGAACAGCGTTCATAGCTGAGTTCTTCCCAACAAGGGCAAAAGAGCTACCATTATATGGGCCTTCTACAAATGAGTAACTCATACTCATCATTAGCCCTAGCTCCTGCTGACAGGCTGACGCATACGTACCTTGGGCCCGGCCCACGAGCTTAGAGTTCGGGTCAGATGTTTCGGTTAACGGGTCGTCCGCCATCATAATGGATCCAAATTGGGTAAGGAATGATTTGGATTTGTCTACTGGTTCAGCTACTTGAATTGCACTTGGTTTTTTCCACTTAATGTGTCGTGGAAATAAAATTGAAGGTTTGTTACTGTTTCCTTGTTTGCCCCTTCAAGACTTGTACCCCAATTCCCTGCTGTTACATTGATGCTTTGAGTTATTGGAAGTATAGCACCAATTACACTCATTGTAATAAACATCATCACAAGCACATTTTGATTTGACATCTTTGTAAATTGTAACCTTTGCAAGGTTGTGTGGATATGTATGTCTTTGCCGTGTTGTATTACTAATTTGTTTATATAAGAAAATATGTGAGGTGAACATTTATTCTTTAATTCCTTTCTTTTGAGGAGTTAGTCACATGTGCTTTACTTTTATTTTCTTCTAGGTTAGGTATGATAGTATTAGTGGAGATATTGCACTTACCCCAAACAAGAATTCAAAGGCTGTTTAACAACATTTGTTTTGTTTTGTTATTATAAAGTCAAGGATGTCTGTCCCCTTGAGTATTGTTAGCTAAATTCTTTCATCAACAACGTGGCTACCGTGGTCGTTCATCTGCTTTAATTTAGCAATGGGAGAAAGATCATCATCAAAGTCTCCTATGCCGTGTGGAATGTGAGAAGCGTGAGATAGAAGAAAAATAAGTGATATAGACCAATAGTCTTGACTCTAGAGCAAAGGCATGAAAGTGTGGGGGAAAAACTTAAGAGCAACTCCGGTGCATGTTTCTTAGTTCAATGTTTAAGTTGTGTAAACATATTGATCTACTTGAAAATGCTTCTTGCTTAACTTAAGAATAGTGTGCTTCTAAAAGCAAATGTACTATAGTGTGCTTATGATTAAAATAATGTCACTTTTGGAATTGAAAGCCATAAAATAATAGTTGAAAGGGTTCTCTCTCGCTATCTCTCTGTCTCTCACACATTCTTTTGGGCTCTTTTTTTATCTATTTAACATTAGCGTAACTAAACTCGTTCATAAATAAGCATATTTTTGCAAAGATGATGGGTGTTAGCACTTCACGCGCTATTCACGTGAGCAGCTAGGTGCGAAACAGATAACGACAAAAAAAAAACACGGAGGTAGCATACAAAGAGGAAAAACTTATAAGCAAAAGAAACAAATTCGAAGAAACAGAATCAACACTATGAGTAAACACCTCCAAAATCAAAACCCTAACTCAACCTTGCTAAGGGTTTCATTGGTGAGAATCTTGGTGATGAAGTTGCGAATCAGAAGCTGTACACGGGAGAAGGCCACAATAGTGGTGTGTTCAACCAATAGCAAAGCAACGAACAAGATACAACATCGAGGCAATCTGCAACATCAATGGAGTCATGAAGATTGCTACGACGGTATGCAATAGGGACCAAGAACATGTTCACAAGCAAGGAATCATTAATAAAGGTAACTACAACACCTTCAAATGTTAACCCAATTCATTATTATTCTTTAGAATACTTGCATATATATATGGGGGATTTGGCACTTAAGGCTAAATCCTCTGTCATAGATCACTAGTTTAAACCAGATTAAAACTTTATAAGAGATTGAAGTTAATTTTTCTGATTTGTTTGAGTTTGGTAATCTTTAGTACCTAGATCTGTTTAATCTCGTCCAGATTCAGATTTGAAATGAAAATTGTTAAATGATTGATATTTTATACCATATTTAAGATCTTGATTTCTCCCTAACAAAAAATTGTATTGACTTTTATGATTTGAAAAAACAATGCGTAAAACTGACTCACGACTTGTTTGCCGTTACCCACATAGTCCACCATCTCAAACGGGCGGCAATGGACCACATATTAGCTTCCTGAATTTGGCCAAATTGATAATTCGGCCCTAAATGTCGTTGGACAAAATAATTTCGTTGGTGTCCAACCCTTATCACTACATAGCATTCTTAAGTCGAGTTTGCATTCTTTTCAGTTATTGGACAGTTCCAATAGAAGAGAGAAAAACTCATCAAATAAACTAATAATATTTTACTGGATAAGTTTTTCTCTCTCTAATTGGAATTATCCCGTAATTGGAAAAGATCTTCACCCTCTTAAGCCTTACTACTCAAAAGGGTTTGATGATAATCATTCTTAAATGTTGGACTTCAATACCGACTAAGTAATACATGGTGTATATACCTACATAATCTTTGGTTTTAATGGATTTTTTTTGTGTTTTACTTGGTTGGTAGATTTTCTGTTGTTAGGAATGGCTAACAAAAACTTTACTATAAGTACAAGAAAGATAGGGGAAAAGATTATTCCAAGTAGCCGATGAAGGTTGGCTCGGGTGGTGAGGAGTTGGCTCATACCCCACAAGAGTATGGGCTTAATTCCTTATTGCTAGCGTGAGAACTAAGACCCAACTCACCACCTAAACTTTTTGGCACATGTTTTTCCTACTCTCCCTCCTACTCACCACACACCCCCCAAACTCTGTGAAATGATCAAAATACCCTCAATGAATAAAAATCTTCCAAGCGCATCCTTTTTTCTCATAATTTCACGGGTACGGTACCATGGTACCGAACCTGGTACGGGTTCATGGTGTCGTGACACACCTTTTGCCAAACACTCCTCCTTCAGAATTTCTAACAAGTACGACACTATGATGTCGAACCAGTATGGTATCATAATGTCGTACTCATTAATTTATTTACTTTTTTTTAAAATTGAAAAATAAGGTCCGATAATATAGTGTCATACCTGTGTTTTTCCAAAAATTTTGAAACGGTTTAGTACTATAGTATCAAACCATCCCTAATTGCAGAAAAATAAAAGAGTAACAGTGAAAAAGAGAAAGAGGAGATGGATGTGGTGAGAGGGAGAAGGTGATGGTGGCGAGAGGGAGAAAGAGATGGTGGTATGGTTAAGTGGGAGGTGGTGGTGGTGGTGAGAGAAAGATGGTTGTGTTCGTAAGTGGAAGGTAGTGGCGAGTGGGAGGTGGTGGTGGTTAGAGGAAGTGGGAAGGTGAAAGAGGGAGGGAGAGTGAAGTGAAGAAGAGGAAAAGTGTGGGAGAAAGGAGTTTTAAGTAGGAGTATTTTTATATATTTGGGGTGTGTGTGGTGACTAGGAGGGAGGATTGGGACAATACATGGCCAACTTTTTTTATAAAAAAAAAATGAATCTGTTATGAACTCAACAGCACCCGCTGCTCCTTTTCTCTCTAACTTGTTTCTCAGTTGAATGTTATGGGCTTTGTGTTCATGAGGTTGTTGCGTATCTGCATTTTTGGAAAAAGATTGGGTGTCTTGAGTATTAGGTGTCTTTGGTACCTTTAATCTTATTTTGAAGGGAAAATGATTAGAGAGAAAATTGTATAAGATGAGAGAGAAAATACTTAAGGAGAGAAATAGACACAATAGACTAAAGGTATGGGTGTCTTTCCCTCCCTAAAGACACGGGAACGGATTCCATGCCTTTATGGCGCGACGCCCACACTCCGGTTGCCGTCTCCGTTGTTCCGACCGATGACTACGCTCCGACCTTCGCGTGACACTCTGCCTCCTTGTCAGTCTTGCTCCCCTCCGTCTTCTTTGCTCTTGATGCTCTCATCGTTCATCGTTGACTTTCCACCTTGACGTTTGCCACTCTATTTTAGCCACCATGCCGGTGATTTGCTCTACAGATGCCTCAATACAAGGTAAGCTCACTCTCTTTCTATTGGGATGCTTTGAAACTTCAATCACTTTATTCCTCTATGTAGTTGGCTTGTTGAAACTTCAATCAGGAATTAAGTTGTGCCAACTCACCTATTTTTGGTACTCTGTTTGCAGGGTTGCTTTGTTTCTTACTAGGCCTTAATACTGGAAACTGGAATATGGAATTGGTGGAGCATGTTGCTTGTTGCAAGACATTGATTTTCTGGACAAATTGATTCTCCTTTGCCCAATGGTAGAGGCATTTCCATTATTATCCATCTGCAGAGAACCAGCAAACTCGTTGGTTTGATTTTGCATTGAAGACAAATCTTCAGTTGGGTCATGCACACACATTTATCAACCTTGCAAATGGGCGTATCTATGAACAGAGTGATGCCGTGATGTAACTTTTTTGGCAGGAGGAGTGTTTGGCCGCGACTAGAGTGTTGTGCGGCGGCGGCAATGTTATTAAAGCCGGACCGGTCATCGTCTTGATCAAAGCACCGGTTTCTGCAGTCGGGATGCGATCTTTGATCGAGCGCGTGTAGTCGGACCATGACTTTTAAAAAGTATTAAAAATATATATGATATGTATAAATTTATAACTTAAAAATCTTAGAAAAAAAAAATCTCACCACAAAATTAACACAAGTCTTCAAATTTCAAGTCTTCAATTTCCAAAACTCTACCCTACCGATCGGTCAGACCGGCTAGTTCACCAGATTTCTAATTGAGCCGAGCGGCTCAACTGATTTGCATGCAGTTCCATTTTAACATGCAAGCTGTGCCAATAACCCCACTGGAATCTGGTCCGGCCGATCAGACTGAGCGGTAGGGTAGGGTTTTAATAACTCTGGGCGGCGGTCAGAACAGTGACGAAACAAAAAAAGCATGGGAGCGTGGGTTTATCGTTTCTGTTGATGGGGCGTGGGATTAAAGTGAGCAGAGCTTTTGCAGGTTTTCAGAATCAGAAAAAACGTATAGCACAAAGAAAAAAGAAAGAGAAATCACGTTGAGAAATCTGGAGCATAGGATGTATCGAACGGATCAAGATAAAGGAAAGGCAGCAAAGGTACCCAGCCCTCAAGGTACCGAATCTGTTCCCCTAAATACACCCAATCCCTTCCCCATATTTTTTTATACACGCTGGCATTATTTTTATTTTAACTCCACAAGGGTAATTTTCTGGCTGTGCCCAGAATGAGGTGCTACATCTGTTACCACACAACAATTGCTCTGGTGCCCAAGAATTACTCTATTGCAGTAAATACATGCAGGGTTTTCAAACTACAGAGAATCCATATCCCTCATTTACTTTACCATGTATAATTGCAAAGCAAATGAAACCTCATCTGTACAACTCAGAACTATGGGAAGGAATCCGAATATCTTCTGAGCTATCTATACAAAAGGCATACAAATATTTAAATAACATTCCAGAACAGAGATGGTAGGACGAAAAATCCACATAAATACCAAAATCGGGCAGTTCAGCGCCAAGCTTATACAGTATATGAATGATGAAAACTAATAAAATCAATTACGGCAACATTCAGCTACAAACATAGCCATAAATACTGAGCCTGCCTAAGCTAACAGCATACCTATCAAAAATGTCTTCTAAAATCTTTAGTAGTGTCTCACAATAAAAACATATGATAGATAAAGACAAAACTTTAACGGAAACAAAGAATCTAAGTTTTTGATATTCAATGTTCCTTTTCAGCTCTCATGTGGATCAATCTGCAGGGGGGATAAGCTCTTCAGTTTTCTTCTACATGTTCATCCTCCACTTTTTCAGCACTGCATTAAAAGGTAACAGCATTAGTAAAATAATTTAAGCCATAGACAGAAATTCCACTACTTGCATATGAGAAATTGCAGCATGCTCTAAGAACTACATATGAGAAATTGCAGCATGCCCTAATAACTATGTAGGATTATGCTCATTCCAATCATGCATTTGACATTTTAAACTTGCTTAGTTAACAAATGAGTCCTCGACTCCCATACATATCCATCAATTTTTTAAAATAAAAGCAAGGCTATTGGCAAACGAAAACTTCCTAACGTTGAGCCAAGGTTTTGCTCTTAAATTAAAAACAAGGCTAAGATAATGAATATGTACATTAGCAGCAAGTCCACAATCTACTAATGCCAAGAGATATAAATAGAGTGAACAAGTTCCTATATACTATGGCATGTAACAATTTCTACTTGCATCGAATCTTCCGACAATCAATCACGCATCATGCGAGCTAAATGACTCAAAACCTAATAACAATCTTGTTCTCCAGGAGAGACAGCACCACGACACATTTAAAAAACACTTCCTCACAAAGAACATAAAGAGACATCAACCAATAAGTGTTCAACCCTAGCAGTAACAAAACAGTCAAGGATGCAAGATCAACTGTAGTAGAGACCTAAGCTAAAGTTACAACAAAACAGAAGCACTCAAAAATCAGTACGCTGAAATATGTTCTAGATATAAGCATATTATTTGCATTATATAATGTAGGCATGTATACAAACAAACTTATATGCGAACAAAATGTGTAGGCAGACAGTATAGAAACTGGAGTTTAACATTGCTGAGAGCACACGACAGCATGTGAATTAACAGTCCTCTGAGCTCTTTGTTCATGAACTTACCAGCTCCAGCATTAGCTACTAAGAAAAGCATTGTATAACAGGTATGATAAAAAGCTTAAGAACACTCCAGCTTTTGATTAGCATAAAGGGTAATCAACTAACAAGACTAATCAAGAACTAGTAATAGAAAAACCTTAAACAAATACAATTTTGGTTATAAAATCTCATCAAAGACAAACCTTTCTGAATGACCATCCCTTTCTGAATGACCATCATCAGATGCAGCCTTCCTCCAACTCCTTTCAGATCGATCTTCAGTGAAAGCAGCACGTCCATTACCATTACCAGAACCAAAACCCCTCTTTCCAAAACCATCCCCATTAGTCTCCTTAATCTTCAAGCTCTCAAGCTGTTCATCAATCTTCTTCCAATCCTGTCCTTTCTCAGCCAAAACCTGCTCCCTCGGCCTCGCCTCTCCAAACGGATTCGAACCCTTAGGCTTCACTACATTCCCAGAAGCAGCAACATCTTGACTTTGACTTTGAATTTCATTACTCACAGGAACAGAACGAGGTGGTTGCAAATTAAGCCTAGGCCTTCCACCAACAGGTCCAACACTCTCAGTTCTTTCACTTCCAACACTAAATTCACCTTTCTTCTTATTCCAATTATCCGAATCTGCACCACCACTAGTACCAAACCCTACTTTCCTCTCTCTTTCAAACCCTCCACCACTTCCACCACCAAATCTCCGTCCCTCCGACGGCACAAAACTCTTACTCGAAACCCAACTATCAGATTCATCAGCACGTGATTGTGAATCAAAAAAACCACCTCTATCCCTTTCCCTTCTTTCCCCCCTCTCACTCCTATCAAACCCATTCCCAATACCGGGCTTCTTAGCAGCAGCCCAATTATCAATTTCATCAGCCCGAGATGGTGCCGAATCACGATTCGAATCCCTAGACCCAAACCCACGCTCATCAGAAACCCTAGATGAACCCGAACCCGAACCCCACCTAGAATTGGACGACTCATCACCAGAATTCCGATTGGGACGGTCACCATAAGACCTGAATCCCCCACCGAGACGAGTCCGGTCACGTTCAAGCTCCTCAGCCGTTCGCTGACGTGGAGCGGTGGGGAGATCAACAGGATCTTGGTGAACCAAAGAGTAAACAGGTTTAGCAGTGAACTCAGCAAGAGATAGGGTTTGACCTTTCTTCTTTTTAGGTTTGGTAGCGGCGGCGGTGGCGAGAGAAGGGAAATCAGCGAGAGGCTTGGTATCAACGATTTTGTTGTTGTTGTTGTCGTTGGCATTCTGTTGAAGGAGTTCAGCTTCGTTTTCCTCGGAATCGAGAGCCCATGCTCCGGGTTTAGACCAAGCAGATACAGTAGCCGCCATTCTCTCTTCTTCGATCTTCAATTCTTTGCACACACCACACACACTTCTTGCTTTGCGTTTTTGCCAGCAAAATTCACCTAGCGCCCGCGATGGTCTATTATATACACCGTGGATCCTAGAGATCAACGGTGTAGATCAGCTTTCACCTTATTTTATTTAAAGGTTAAAATAATATTATATTATATTTTTTATACATTACATCAATTTTTAATCTAATTTCTTCACATATAGTTGGTATTCATTTGATTCTTGTCATTCATCCATGTTATACTCCTTAATTTGGTTTCTATACTTAAAAAGCGTTATTAGTTCGGTATATTAATAGCAATCGTAATTTGTTTGTTCTTTGTCGTCCAACCGCGAGATTAATTGTAGTTTCTAATGTTTGTAACCTCCGAATAATAATTGCACGTATAAGGACAAATTTAATAACTTGTTTGTGTCTGGATTTAGTTAAAATTTGATGTCGCGTATCACTAAAATATTATTTTAACCTTATATGAAAGATAACTCCAAATGATGAATAACTTACGCAAATTAAATAAGAAAATATGATATTTACGCTAATGAGGATAATTGTTTGAAACTATTAATGGATGCTCGCAATACTTGTCATTCAGAATTCATTTAACAAAAACAGTTTTGGTGAGATAGATTTTGGAAGTTCACCACTCAGAGGGATGGAAAAACACAATGCTCAAAAGGATTCATAAAAGTACTTACATATGAATTCATACTTTTATGTGGGATATGAATCAAGTCTTGGTTAGACTTATCTTTATTTTGCATAGTTGATATTTAGGTTTTAGTTTTCAATTCCCTTTTGTATAATTAAATTTAATAATAAACCCTAATTTGTTTGAGAGCCTAATAAACTCTAATTTTAGTCGCTAAAGTATCATCATCCTCTCACATATATAGTCTCTAACCTATGAAAATCTACTTTAGGAACTTTTTAGGTTTCATAGTTCAAGGACTATGTTTTGTCAAAAATAATAATTTAAAGGACCAAATATGCGAGACATGCTTTAGAGACTAAATTGTAATTTTACCCTAAGTTTTACTGTAGGCGAATCTAAGGGCCCATTTGATGGCTAGTGTTCTAAGAGTGAACAAAGCCTGATAAATTCATCTCATTGTCTTGTCAACCTCATCTCTCTAGTTAAATGTTTATCTTAAGAGGGTATTTGGATTAGAACTCACCGATATAGGATTTTTTTTTATCAATACCGATATAGGATATGAATATGGTTTCCTTGTTTAATCTTATAATTTATTTATTTTGGTAAATTAACCTTATAAAATTTTATTTAAAATTAAAAAATTTAAATACAACAAGTTATAAATAAAGATTAAGTTTTGTCATATAAATAGACCAAATAAAAATATTAATAATATAATTTAAAATTTATGTGTAATTTGTTATATCACAATATTAATTTTGTCATTTTATATGATGTATAAATTAAAAATATATTGAAATAAAATTGTTTAAAATATAAAAACAACAATTTTGTTGGAAAAAAATATAAAATCAATATTAATAGTGTTAAAATAATCTATAAAATATCCGATCCTTATTCAATTTTTTTTTATAAGAATCCGATCCTTATTCAGTTATCTTATTCTCTCCTCACAACCAAAAAAAATTATCTTATTCTCTCCGTCTCAATCTTATCTTAGTTATTGACTCTTATCTTTCATAGGTAAACAAACTTTAAAAAAAACGGTATTCCGGTGTTTTAACAATTCTCATCCATTGGACTCAATTTAAGGCAGTAGAAATCCAATCAAAATACTTGGGGCTTCCTTCTTTTGTAGGTAGATCCAAACAACAGGTATTTGATTTTGTTCAAGATAGGGTATGGAAGAAGTTGAAAGGATGGAAAGAGAAGTTTTTATCCTCAGCAGGTCGTGAAGTTCTAATAAAATCAGTAGCCCAATCTATTCCAACTTATGTCATGAGCTACTTCTTACTTCCTATGGGATTATGTGAGCACATCAAAAAATTGATTCGGAATTTTTGGTGGGGAAGTAAAAATGGTGAAAGAAAGATGAATTTGGTGAAGTGGTCTACTTGTTGCCTATCTAAAAGTGAAGGTGGTTTGGGCTTTCGAACTTTTCGTGCTTTTAACGAAGCTCTTTTGGCAAAGCAAGGC
Organism: Oxytropis ochrocephala; assembly: GCA_020916435.1. Classification (NCBI taxonomy): domain Eukaryota; kingdom Viridiplantae; phylum Streptophyta; class Magnoliopsida; order Fabales; family Fabaceae; genus Oxytropis; species Oxytropis ochrocephala. The sequence continues at coordinate 75,816,545 of CM037094.1, read as the reverse complement.
TGAAGACTAATGATGAATCCAAACTCTTTGCTTGCTCTTTGTTACAAAGCAAGGTATTTCCCAAGAGGTACTTTCTTGAAATCCAATGTTGGATATAATCCTAACTTCACATGGCGAAGCATTCATCACACTTCTCGGGTTCTTAAAAGGGGTTGTGTATGGATGGTGGGAAATGGACAAAGCAACAATGTGTTGGGTGATAACTGGCTACCTTATCGGTTTGGGTATAAAGTGTGGGACGGTGAAACCACAAAATTCGAGAAATATCCACGGTGGCGGATCCTATTGAGGAGGGCTCTTGGAGACAAGACTTAATTCAGTCAATTTTTTTGCCATTTGAAGCAATGCAAATTTTGCGATTCCACTTTCCCAAGAAAGTCAAGTTGATATATGGGGTCCCAACAAGAAAGGTTTGTTTCTTGTCAAATCGCTTATCACGAGATTAAGCAATGGGAAAATGCATCAAATACTATTGGAGTATCCACAACATATACAAATGATGTTTGGAAGAAATTGTGGAGCATTCAAACAATCCCAAAACACATCCACCTTGTTTGGAGGATAATTAATAACTCTCTTAGGTAAAGAATAAGTTGTCTAATGGAGGAGTGGCATGTGACCCTTTTGCTCAAGATGTGAAGATAAATTGGAAGATATTAACCACGTGTTTAAAAATTGCCATTGGGTAAATTGTCTGGTTTTCCTCTCCTTTGGGAATAAATTTTGATAATATTGAGGAGCAATTTAAAGATTGGCTGACCAATTGTATCTTACATTTAACAAGTGCTGTGGTTAATTATATTCTATCCTTGACATACTCCATGTGGTGGGCTAGAAATAAGTTTTGCTTTGAAGGAAAAAGTATTTTAGTGGGTGAAGTCATAAAAAGAGCTTGGAGCACTGTTCATGATTTTAAGTCATTATTCTCAACCCAAGTTGCTGCCTTACCATCCTCTATGCCACCAATTGAACCACCAGGCCCAACTTCTTGGACACCACCTCATGCTGATTGCTTCAAACTTAATGCAGTTGGACCTTGCAATAGAAATTGGGGTGCAGGGGCTGTCATAAGAGACCACAAAGGACTTGTTTTTGCTGCTGCTACTTGGTTCTTTCAAGCCACACGACGACCGACTTTTCTAGTTGAGGTCATTGCAATGCGTTATGCACTTACTTTTGCACTTGAGACATGCTTCTTGAAATTACAAGTGGAATCAGATTGCTTGCAATTGGTGATGGACATGAGGAGTTCGAGACAGTTCTATTCCTATTCTGACAGAGTTTTATTTGACTGTCAAAAATTATCTTCACAGTTTAATTTTTTTAAATTATCGCATGTTAGACATAGTGGTAATATTGTGGTTCCCACTTTAACTAAATTTGCTTTAGTAAACACTCCTACTGTATGGCTTGAAGAAAGCCCCCTTGTATTGTTTTTGCCTCCGATTTGGGAGAGTCCTAATGAAATATTTTTCACGCCAAAAAAAAATTTCTCATCCATAATCCTTGACCCGTTATTTCAAATAGATTTTTTTTTTGACAAAAAGATGGGAAGTTATTCCAAATATTCCGGTCTGTTTATAAACTTTAAATATAAAGGAAAACAAACTTTAGAAAAGGTATATAGTGATCAACATTATCGGTTGATCACTTAGTTAGCTTCGAAGCAAAGCAACAGTTTAAAGAATTATATATACCACTATCAGTGAAATAGAAGAATGAAGTTTTCAAAAGATAGATGCCATGCAAAAGCACACCCGTGCACAAAGCAATAAAGTCAACCATCATTTCCATTAGGCCATTCTTTATTCCCCTAATGCTCAGTCTTAACAACAACAACAAATCATTATAAAAATAGATAACAATCCGCAGAATATCTTCAACATATTTTAAACGGGAGGCAACGAATGAATATTATTTATCACTTCCTATAAAAAGAAACCAAAACAAATCTGAAAGTTAAATGAGGAGGTACAGATTGAATTGAACTGAACCATATAATTATAAACAATTGCTCATTTTCTACAAAAGAATTAAAAAGAAAAACTATATTAACTACAATGGACAACAGAACATACACAAGATCACTCCATAACCTCAATTGCTGCAATGAGATAGCAATCTCATTTCAGTTTGAAAATGATGCAGCCCTCCAATCACAATTAGCGCGTCTCATGTTTCGATGTAGCTGAGTAAATAGCTGTATTCGCAACAGCCTGCGGAGGAATGGCCAGAAAACCTTCTATAGTACCATGGAATGCTTGAACTTCAATTCCAGCATCAAAGACAAGTAAACGTCACTAAATACGCACCACATCATGACCTTCAGCAAGCTCGTTTCAATGTATCATTGATGATAGAATTTGTTGTTCTCTTCTGTTGAGGTCAAAAGGAAAAGTCAGTGTTCAAGATAATCCGAACCACATATAACGTCGAACTCAAAAGGAAAAGTCAATGTTCAAGATAATCCGAACCATGTATAACGATCAAGTGTTCATCCTCAACGCACTTCACAGAATCCTCACCGATATACCATGTTAAGGACCCTGCATCAAATAGAGAACATACCATCACTTCATAAGGTTCAATTTGTATGGAGAAAACGCTCTTGATCGTGAAACAGTCTCTTAATGCATTGCAAACGAATGTAAACTGATTCAAAGTAACATGTAATTCTATACCTTGCCTAGTAGATTCTTCCTTTTCTCTAGTGCTGTGTAATATAATTGTACCGGAAAGAACGGTGATGAATCCACATATCTCAGAGACTATGCTGGTGACATCCTGGCCAGACCAGTCCTACAAGGGAAATCAATGAAAGAATATATAGTCAATGTTTTCTTATTCCCGTGTTCAACAAAATGGAAAGCTTGATCACATCACCAAAAGAATCCATGAAATAAGAATAAGAATCTATTACAATACCTTAAACATTATTGCACTGGCAATAAGAGTAAAAGTTGTGAACATAACATAATACACAGGAGAAACAATTGCTGCATTGAATGTATCGAGGGCCTGAAACATAGTATAATAGTGAAATAAGCTCAATATTTGTTAAAGGAATGAAGGAGTAACAGACATAACATAGATGGATGACAAGAAAAATAATGACTGCGGAAAACTTAAGGAACTTTGGATCCAGTATATCGATGGGAAAACCCTTAAGACTAACAGAGGGCAGAACTTTTCACGATATTTCAATTATATGCTTCTATGTATTATTTGCAATTGGTCATGTCATGTTTACATGATTTGTACCCAGTTCAAAACTTCAACTCTTTCTGCCAGAACACATAAAAATTCAGAATGCATCCATCGTTAACTGTCTCCACATCAAGTGCGATGCATCATTTTGCAGTATCAAGTACTTCACACCAAAGCTGAACCATAATCAACAAATAAAGTACGGTCTTTTCTGGTAATCTATTATTATTGACCCGCTCTTGATTGGAAATCATGACTACTGGTTTACAGTTATGCATAAAAGATTGGAGGGAAGCGCCTCTAACTTGCAAGCCATCACTTGCTGATTCTTATATTGATTCTTGACTAATCTAATTTGAAGATATCTGCTCTTCTAGAGCTCTTTTGCAAAACAGCAGCCCTATAGCTGCGTTTTGATTCCTTTTCCTCTCACAAAAACCTAGAAAACTAGAAAAATAGAAAAGGCTTTAATTTCATGGAATCGCACTAGAATAAGAAACTAAAAATCATGCATCAAATGAAAGGCCAAACGTGCAAAATTCGCCTCAAGTTCATTAAATAAACAACAGTTTATAATTCAGTTATAAGCAGCGCCAGCTGAATTTCATAATGCCGCACTCACCTTGTTAAGGTAATTCAACTGTGTAATGACACCTATTGCTGCCACTGTAACAAAAAACCAAGTCTGAGGATAAGCTATTTGACTTATTCCATCAAGTGTTAGCTTTACTGCAATTCCAACGGCCTTTATGCTCACAATCTGAATATTTTTAAAAATTATCGATCAGCAGACTAGGATACAATTAGTTCATTCATTAAACATCAGTATGATATGAGACTTCCATATACACAATTGATACAAACAATATTACCGTAAGTGATCCCATTAATGAACAAATTCCCATGTAGACCAGCAAATTGGTGTGTCCATATCGAGGTTCGAAGTGTAAAATCAAGGCCAAAACTACTGAAACTGATGCGATCACATAGGTTATAAATGCTGTTGGAAAGAAAATGATAGAGAACATCAATCAAAGGCTGGATAAGAATTTAATTTAAGAGTAAAATAAAATAGGAGATAAAAATCCAACCTGGTTGAGTGGCCAATTCCCATATTTCTTGGACAGAATTTGGAGTGTGCTCTTGTGGTGCATGGATGACAATAACAACTGATCCCACAATGCAGGTCACACATCCCAACACCCCCAATTTCTGAATCCGTTCCTTTAACAAGAAATGGGCCAAAATGGAACTAGCAATATACACTGGATGTCAGTTCTACCATAAAATCACAACATTCATCAAAAATTTCTAATTTTTTTTAATTAAATCTCAAGTACCTGACAATAATACTAAGCGCTCCAAGGGGAGTAACCAAAACTGCCGGAGCATAAATATAAGCCACAAAGTTTGCAGCCTCCCCAGTAATCACTGTAAGCAAAAATTTCAGGATCCATGTGAGTTTCATGTCAAAGATTCAAACATACAACCATAGAGAGACAGGGACTTGCTAAACTTACTCATTACCATGCCAGCCCACCATAGTGGCTCTAATAGATAAGTATAACCACCAACTCCTGCAAATTTCAAAACATAAAACTGGAATCACGCTCTCAAAAATTAAGCAAGAAAGACAAAGCGAACAATGCTTTGGATTGGATCTGCTTTTGGGAGCTTCCGACCAGCCCACATTTAAACTAAAAATGGAAAATTAAACTGTTTGCAGTGTTGTCAATCGCGAATTGTGAACAATAGCCGTTTGTTCAAATTCCCCTATGCTTTTGCGGTATAGCACCGCTATAGCCGCTATTTGACAACACTGCATGTTTGGCTGTCAAGCTCTCAAATCTATAACTTTAGCATTGAGCTGATTACTTTCTTTTTAATTTGTAGATGGAGTGACAAGTATCACCTGAAACACACACACACAACTGCGAGGTCCTGAGTTCAAACTCGAGTGATGATATCCGGTCTAACAAATTTGACATTTGCTAGTTGAGCTAGGCCTTATGGGACATTTAGTTGAATACTTATACTCAATTAAACTAAAATTGTTAGAAACGAAAATTTCATACTTAATTTCACTGAAAATCTCAAACCCATTTATTTTAACAAAGCTAAATTTTATGTTTATCCAAAATCAGGTACACAAACGCTACCACAATCAGATTAAGTATCTTCTGGATCTGATCCGAACTATAACTAATTAAAACTTATGATCAATGTATAAGGAACAAAATCCCCATAATGATTCGAAAATTGAATCAGCAGCCAATACAACATCATTGCTTAGCAGCGAAGAAAAAACAAATAAAAGAAATAATTATGAACAGAAAACGTGAAATTTGAAATTTGAAAGGTGATTTTTGATAAGAAATGACCTGCACGAATACCGCGTGTAGCAGCACGTTTAAGACCTTTCTTCTTCAAGATGAAGCTGGCGCCAATGAATGCACTTGAACACACAGCAAGTATTAACCCCTTGTAATTCTCCGAAACCCCCATTTCTATCTAGCCAATTCAATTGTTGTGTTGCTATCGATTACGACGTCGTTGAGGTTGCTTCGTTTTCCCGCCAATAGAGATCGAATTTCGTCGATCGAGGAGTGACAACAGAGAATGGCAGTAGTAGCAGAGTTGTTTGTTCTGTTTTTGATGGACTCTGAATCTGATTGATGACTCGCTCGCTTTGCTAGCTACATACAGTCCACACATATACAAAGCAGAAACACTTTAAGCTGTTTATTATTACTCTCTCCGTTGTAAAATTACTCTTTGATTTTTTTTTTCATCGAAGGTTTAGATGGGGTGAATTTTAGGGATTTCACCAACGAATTAAAACTACTCTTTGCTATTACATGATATTAGTAAGACTTATGTTTTTCCCAATCCCCCTCCTACTCAGTGCACACCCTTAAACCTCAAAAGTTTCAAAAATACCCTCACTTGCAACACTGATGGAGGACGTGTTTTTCACTGGTTCGGCTACCTAGCATCGAATTGGTACGTCTCCACATCACTGAGTTAAAGAATCATTGGGTTCGGTAACGTGTTGTCGAACTAGTATGGGAATAGTCAATCAGACGTGGGAAAATTGGAAAATAGGGGTGTTTTTGCTCTTTTGTATGTCCGGGAATGGGGAGCCGAACTGGTTCGGCGGGGAGCAATCGAAGCTGGTTGGCAGAGAGCAGCGAACTCGCGCACAACATCGCACTGCATGCGAAACTTGTATGTAAATGTATCCCTAAACAATGTAAGTTATAAATAAGGCAACTTAGTTAAACAAAAGTGTTTCCATAAACAGAAATGTTTCCATAAATTTGTCGTGTTAATACAATTTGGAATATAAAAACTTCAAATTTATCAACTAATAACTATCTTCATTATCTTTACTTAAGTCTTCATAAGTCGGGGGTTGTGTCTCTATTATCATTGACCGCCACTTCTGCATGCGATCCGTAAATAACGTGTCTCAACCCTTTGCTATGGGTGCCCTGTTAACATTCCATACCGCATCGGGCGGGGCTGGGCTTCCATTCTTCCTAAATACCTTGCAAAGACAAAAAGCATAATAAAGTTAACTAATGTTTCACAATATAAAAATGAATTCTAAATAGACATCGATATACCTGTACAAAGTGGTTGTCTATAGCAGATGTTGAATGTACGGACACTTCTGAATGATGCAATATGAAATGAGAAAATTGTGTAAGACCCGCCAACACACGAACAAGTCAGTACAGCCTTGTATTTGTTAGTGATCAGATACCCTATATTCGGTATAGTCATCCAATTATCGTGTCCATTCTTGTGTGTCTGCAGCAACAACTTCATCAGAACTATGACTTTTCCAACACCACCATATAAATTTGTATAGAAGTCATTGTATTTTCTAAGCTCCTCCAATAGATCATTTCTCATAGAACGCCAGCCATCCTCACCCCTTTCTAGTAATGCAGCAATACACCGGAATTCACAATGGCCATCACCGACTACATAAACAATATTTTCAGCATAAGGATGAATGATCTCTGGCAAGCTCTTTAGGTAAGTATAATAATCCTTCGTATGAGGAGTGATATTCGGTATAAGAGCTAGATTTGGTGTAAGAGTAGAGCTGGTTTAAGAGTAGGAGCTAGTGTAACAGCAGGAGCTGGTGTAATATGTAGTGGTGGTGGTGGTGGTATGGGTGTTGGCTTCTTAGGTAGCAGAGGAGTAGGAATAGTAGTTGAACTGTCAGCTTGAGTTCGAGATGATAATTCTCATGCTTGGATCGCCACAAAATCTTAAACTCTTGATAAGATCCCAAAGATGGTTCAAGAAAGAACCCTAGAGAGAGCACTCGTGCTAATTCCTCTCAGATTAAAAATATGATCAAAGGTTCATTACATGAAGCAACACCAACCCTTATATAGGTAGGGTTTTTCCATGACAACACAAGCAAAATAAGACCCACATACAAGCCCAAAACATGGCACAACTAGTTTAGCACATGCCTGCATATTTAAACCTAAATTTCAAACTTAAAGTATAGCCTATTGCAATTAAAATAAAATAAAGTTCATCCTAATTTAATAAAATTAGATTATCTTGATGCTCTTGCGATTCGCACCAGAGGTACAATGAATATGAGTTTGTTTTATTTCAAAGTACCCAAATTGGAAATAACGGAGTTATGCATATGCATGTTATCCATCGATCCTCGTAATGGTAGATCACAAACAGGTTACTTATTTACATATGGTGGTACATCAATGTCATGGAGATCATTGAAACAAACCATAACGACAACATCATCAAATCATGTAAAACTTTTAGCACTACATGAAGCAAGTCGGGAATGTGTTTGGTTAAGGTCTCTGATTCAACACATACAAGAGTCTTATAGTTTGTCTCTCAAAAGAATAAATACAACAACCATTTATGAAGATAATATTGCATGCATTGCTCAATTGAAAGAAGGTTACATTAAAGGAGATTGAACAAAACATATTTCTCCAAAATTCTTTTCCACTCATGATCTTTAGAAGAGCGGTGATATAAGCATTCAACAAATTCATTCATGTGATAATCTTGTAGACCTTTTCACAAAGTCACTCCCAAGGATAACTTTTGAAAAACTGGTACAAAATATTGGTCTTCGCCGTCTCAAATATGATTGTTTGGTTGAGGGGAGAAATAAATAAATTTTGTAATTCTCAAAAAAAAAGATATTGTACTCTTTTTGGCAAAAAAAACTATATCTGAGATAAAAAAATCGAAAATAGTACAGTTATTTTATTATTTACCAAAGTAGTGTGATTTTTTCTAGTTGAGAAGTCGCCACACTGGGAAACAACTTCGAACATTTTTTTGTTTCTAAGTTAGAACTCGCCTCCCCACAAAGGGACTTCTAAACTGATTTTTTTAATTTATTTTTAAATTCGAATTTTAATTGATATAAATTGAAAAATATTTAATAAATTATTATTTATTATTTTTGTTCTTGATGAGGTGCGAGAGCGGTGGTTGTTCGTATTGGTGTCATGTTGATGAACTAGCTCTGCACGATTGGTGTTAAATGGCTTGGTCGATTCCAAAATGGATTGATAAAATGCCAATGAATCCAGCGTATCATAGTCAAGCACCAAACAAGTTACTGGTAAAGATCTTGGTAGAGTCAACCTATTACGAGTTGGATCGAGACTTTTGTCCAAAGGGGATGGAGGTAGAGGCCATGTTGCATTACGGTAAAGTTTACTCAGAAACATTAATGGAACAATTTGAACAAAAATAGAGCGGTTTCTAACACACATAACGTTTCAATTCACAATCGAGCCCAAAGTGTGTTTAGAGTCGAAGAACTTGCCAGACCACAAAGCAATAGACCTCCTACACAAACATTTAAGGTGGACTTCAGAGCACGACGCGTGTGATTGTAGGGAATTTCGGTATTTGCCGTGACTATCCTTGTTCACATGTCATTGCAGCCTGTTCAAAAATTCATTGTGACCACATGCTCTTTGTGTCTCTACAATACAAACTGGATTATGTTTTCAATACATACTTTGTGGAGTTCCCAGCATTGGCAATTGAGTTGTCCTGGCCATATTTCAATGGAATTGAACTGCAACATGATCAAAAAATGCGGAGAGATAAAAAGGGTCACCCTAAGTCTTCTCATAGTCGTATTAAAATGGATCAAACATAAAGGAATAATCGCACTAAGAGATGTGGTCTCTGTAGAAATGAAGGGAACAACCGAAACAATTGCCCTAACCGCAATGTAGATCAATGGGATAATTAAGTGTGTTATTTTCAATCTTACTTTTGTATTTTATAATTATTATTTAAATACAGTTGTTTCACTATGTTTTATATATCTTTTTTGGTTACAATAAGATTAGGTGAGTTGAGCTCTGGGACTCACCAGGGTACCCACCAGGGTACCCACCAAAGAGGTCCTCCCATCGGCAGCGGGAGTTGAACCCGCGACGTCCTTGTGGGGCATGAGTCAATTTCTTACCACTTGAGTCAACCTTCATTGGCATATCTTATATATCTAATTTGTAGATTATTTATAAATTAAATTTTAATTAATTTTTAACAGAAATAAATATGTTACACATTTTAAATAATAAATTATTAAATATTTTTCAATTTATATCAATTAAAATTCGTATTTAAAATTAATTTTTTTTAAAAAAAACAGTTTAGAAGTCCCTATATGGGGAGGAGACTTCTAACCTTAAAAACTAAAAAAAATAATATTCAGAAGTCATTTCCCCGGGTGGCGACTTCTCAGGAAAAAAACTGTACTACTTTAGTATATAATGAAAAAACAATACTATTTTCAAATTTAATTTTTTTGTCTTGAAGCTTTTTTTGCCTACTCTTTTCATTCACCTGGTTTTTTTCACTAGGTTTTTTCTAGTAGAGTTTTAATGAGGAATATCTTGATGGACATCTAATGAGGAGTGTTATGAATATTAATATTAGTGGATGTCCAATATCTTTATTTCATCTTCTCATTACTCCCTTGTGTAGTGATTTTTTATGATTGACCACTCACATTCCAATCCAAGCCTTATAAATAGGATTCACCCTTTATGTGTAGAGATGTTGAAGAAAATAATAAACAAAACTCTTATCTTTTTCATATTTGTTCTTGTTCTTCTTATATTCTTTATCGTTCTTCTTGCTTTGCATCTCTTTATTTTATAACAATAATAAAAAAATTCATATGCAGAAAATTTACTTGCATCTGCACAGATGACAATATATTTGTTATAATTTGCTACGAACCCATAAATATTTTAAAAATTGTTAAATTTAATAAATCAAAAAGGGAAAACTCAATAAAAATGCTATATTTCAACTTGGTCAAAAAAACTTGTGTTGTAGAAAGTTAAAAAAAATTAGTATCCTATTGTAATCTTAAAAATGGAGTAAAAATGAGAAGGAAAAAATAAATGAGATCTAATATAAAATATGCATCCCGTTGTCGCTCCCTCTTGCCTCTCCCATTGCCTCTCTCGTTGCTGCTCTCATTGCTAGTCTCTCGCTGTCGTTCCTGTGGCGGGTCCCAATTGTCGCTCCGGTTGCCACTTGTTTATATTTTTTCTAGATTATCTAATATTAATTTAATGATTTTAATTAAACTATTAAAAAAATTATTTTGAAGTTTTTGTTAGCCGTATGATTTTTTTACAATTAATAGCGGTTAAATTGATTGATTTTAGTAATTTTAGTAGTAAGAGAGAGAAAGAGAAGAGGAGCGGGAAAAATCTAAAAGACAAAAAGCTAGAAGAAAAAACGGTCACTTTTTCTCTTTTTAATAAGTAATTGACTTTTTTATTCCAAAATAGGAAGTGAAAGAGGGGATTTATATATACCCATACCACCTTTTTAAATAAAAAAAAAGTTCTTATATATTAATTGTCGGTTTTTTAGAAGAAATTTGTTTCATATTTTAGTTGTCATTTTGATAGTTTAAGATTATATTAATTATTTGCTTTTCAATTATACCTATATAGGGGTGTTCAAAAGCGAATAGAAAACCGCAAACCAAACCAAACCGAAAAAACCCGCTTTCTATTGGTTTTGTTCGGTTTTTTTATTAGTGAACCGTGCGGTTCGGTTCGGTACGCGGTTTTGTAAACATAAACCAAACCAAACCGCAAAATCCTATATACAAAAATAAAATTAGAGAAAGCAATATATGTGGAAAATCAGGAAAACAGTTTATTTAAGAGGCCGTTTGGATTAACTTATTTTTGAGCTTATGAAAAGCAACTTATGAAGATAAATAATTTTTTATGTTAATTCATAAATTCACACTAACAAAAATTGTATCTCCCTAAGCTGTTTTTCCATAAACTACATTGACAAGTTTATGAATAATACATAAAAACTTATTTATTTGCATAAGTTGTTTTTCATAAGTTCAAAATAATGTGATTTGTCTCGTCAAAAACCGAACCAACCAAATCAATCCAAACCGCATAGATAGAGAGAGAGAGAGAGAAATAAGTGTAGTAGTAAATAATCAAGGATAACCAGTGGCGGACCTACCCTTTCAGGAGGTTCAGTTGAACCTCCTGAAAACAAAAAATTAGTACTAGTACTCTTATATAAAATTATTTTGAACCACCTGAAATTTTAAATTTGCACTAGTATTATTAAATTTGCACCCAATTTTTAATAAATTTGTCTAATTAATCTCCGTAAGAGACTATTTATAAAACTTTAGGAAGTAATTTTACTGATATCACATATTTTTACAGACTACTTCTTTCTTTCACATACTTTAGGACTTAAATAGATAATGGCGGGTAAACTTAGAGACTAATTTGGTGAATTTATCTTAAATATATTGATTCCTGAATTTTAGTAATTTAAGTGAGGACATTTGAAAAAAAAAATTAACAATTCAAAAAACCATAATGAATCTTTTTCCACCACCCGACCTAGGATCCTGGGTCCGCCACTGAGGATAACATAGTGGCAAGACTTATAATTATGTTATAAAACACAGCAAATTTTAATGTCTTCCTTAGTAAGTGCAAATTAAAAACCCGATATAGTTCAAAAATGGAGACGTATCGTGTCAGGTATGCATCCGATACAAACTTTCAATGGTTTAATATCTAATATTCAAATTATGCAAAATACTAATTATTAGTTACTTATAATATTATTAACGGTTTTTCAATTGCATAACTATACCTGTGAATGGCACGGGTTAACTATTCTAGTATTAATTATTTGCTTTTCAATTATTTGTAAGAACTTATTTTCTTTTTTTAATTGTAACTCTCATGTTGAGTTTGCTAGAAGGAATGTTAACAAAATTGTTCATTCTCTTGCGGTGGTGATCTTATTGTCAGCTAGTCCTTAAGAATACCCTGAAGTTCCTGCATGTTTTGCTAGTTTGCTATTGAATGAAATGCACTATAAGTGCATATTGTCAAAAAAATTACATCTATACACTACAAGAAAATCGCTGATTTGCCACGGATATTTCCGTCGCAAATGTACAAATTTCCGTGGCAAAACAACATTTGCCACGGACAAAAATTGGTGGCAAAAACGCTCGTCGCAAATCGTTTGCCACGGAATTTCCGTGACAAATGTTTCCGTCGCAAATCCGTCGCTAATCCGTCGCAAATATCCGTGGCAAAGTCGTCGCAAATTTCGTCGCAAATCCGTCGCAAAAATAAAAAAATTAAAAAAAAATTAAAAAAAAATTAAATCTTCAAACATATATACTTGCTGCATAAAATTAAGCTAGCTAAATAAGATAAATCTATTTACATCAAAGATCTCATATATATTTATATAAATAAGATCTCACATATATATATAATAATATTTTAAAATTGATTTTATCGGACTCATTATGCACAAATTACATTACATTAACTACATTGACATCATTGGCTGCAAGAAAAGTTTAACAAACTTGGTATATCCTTACTCCATATAGGAGTAAGTCAAGCAATAATCACAAGACATCTAACACTCTACCTACATATTTTCAGGAAAAGGTATTGAAGCACAGCAATGATAGTATCCATTTTCATCAAATGAAAATCTATGTGAAAGGTGAGCTTCACGGATAAGATACTCCCCGTCTTCTAATCCATACCGCTTGAATATACCCGTGCATCAAAAGAGTCTACGTTTCTCCTCCACTTTGACACGAACACCACCAAAGAAACTTATATCACCTATTCACAAACTGAAAAATAAACCAACTAAGTTACAACAAGTAAGCCTGGCATCATCACCTTTTCCTATGCCTTGAATTCATCATCTTTGTGGCATGCACGGTGTAACACGAGAAAAAGTTGATGATCACTTAAACAACCATAACTACAAACAAATTATACACAGAGAGGAGAGTATGGCATTATTCTTGTCGTAAGAAGATAATATGTATCTTTCTTTTTTTTTTCTCCATTGAGTCAAGTAGTGTTCCCAAACTTATATAATTTAAAGTCTGAAAGAGGAAATTATCATTCGCTAGGAAATGCATAAATAACATTCACAACAGGGGAGTTTGTTCATAAATATCTGATTTGCTATTCACCTTTCTTATTAAAACATGGGCTGACACTACGTTAACATAAACCTCAGATATTCTGATAGAACATAAAGAAATTATAGAAACTGACATCTAATAAATAGCGTGACTGGTACAGTGAAAATGCCCTTGAACGAAAGTAATCCTACTTAATGTGGGTTGCAATACTTTTCTATCATTACTTTCCAAAATACATAGAAGCACAATGAAACCACTAAAGTTAATTGACCTTCAGTCTCTGTTTAGCATCATTCTCTAAGACAAGTCCAGCTTCAATATATGCATCAATTATGACTTCTAAACAAGCTAAGAAAAACAATTTTTTAGTGCAATGTAAAAGTAAAACCAGATACGATCACAGATCCAAAATTATTTGTAATTTATAATAAAAAATAATTTCTTATATCAAATGAAAATCACAAGAAACTAGTCATATATGGATACGACAGGCACGTAAAAGACGACCCTCGCTGCCAATTTCATCCACAGGGGCATACAGAACACGGGCTTTTGCGAGAGAACCTTTCATGCATTCCTGCAAGGTAAAACATATGTTTCCCTTATTAGAGATATCAAATGAAATCGCATAAAGTCAAATTTGATGGTATAAGAAAGCAAGTTTCTATCCAACATATACTGAGATATGAATGTCATTTTAAACCTTGTCAATAAATAACCCGGCATGTTGGATTCATGAGTGTCGTATCAATAAGATGGAGTTCAAAATAGATTCTTACCGATCCCTTTAATCTTATTGAGATGGGTGATTATCCAATACTTCCATAACTTTGGGGAAATACTCTATACTGAGATAAAACATAGTTACAAAGAAATAAATTAATTTACATACTATATCATTGTGTTGAACTTGATATAACTTACCGCAAGATCTCGGTGGTTTGTCTTAACACGGTCTTTGTTCCATGACTTGAGCATGAGTAATTGTAAGGTGAAATGTCTTAGGCTTGATGAATATAGATTTGTCAATCCCCAAGTCCGTAAAAGTGCAAACTAAATCGGTGATATTTTGTACTAAAGAAGGCGACACATAGAAGAAGAAGAAGAAGATCGAAGCGAAGTAGCGATTATCGCAAGTAAAGCATAAACATTCAATCCTTGCTTTGAGTCTCTTAGGTAAGAAGTAATAAGCCATGCGGTCCAAATATCGTATATGACGCGGGTGCGACACAACACAAAACACACATCAAAACTCAAAGAATATTTACGCCGCTTTCGATTGATTACACGTGGAGACAATTTTACGATCAAATTTATCAAGCAATAAGCATCTACTGAGACATTGCAAAATAGATTGTTCGCATACCGGATGAAGCGAGAAGACTTGGATGCTTTAGGTGCATAACTCACTAGAGGTATGCTAGTAAGATTAACTTTAAGCGATTTATTGTCATCATCAACTTTAAGTTCAATCGCAACATCGCATTTTTCTTTGACAATTGATCTACTTCTTTGTTATCAGCAGTATCCTCATCCTCATTGGAGTCGGTGTTAAGGTTCTCATCTTTGCACGAATCATCATTTCCCAAAATTGTGTGTTGAAAATTGATTAGTTTAGTAACTAACTCGGGGTGGATGGCCAATGAAGGGATATGAAGTGTGAATAATCAAGATTTCTACTCCTAAGCATGCATTTACAAAACACAAGAAAATATGTGAACCTTAGTTTGTGGCTAAAAGTAAGTCACGATCCAACAACACCAACATGATACATTTTAAAAATTAAAAAAAAACAAATTGGAAAAAGAACGTAAATATAGCCATTAGTCTTGAGATTGAGAGATTGCATGGACAGCAACTAACTCACCTCATCAATTATAGCCTGAATCTTCTCTGAAGCTAAAGTCACACTATCTATTGAAACACCTTCAATGGCTGCAAAATCCAATTATACCAGTTAGATTATATGAAAAACGTGATACAATATCTTGATCCTACTTTAAAATATCTTAGGTTATCTCTTAGAATTTGTTTCCATATTTCTAATTTGTATCATCAATAATTTAACTGTTTGATAAGAATTACGAATCTAGTATTAGTATAAATAAGGAATGGTGCTTAGCCTTTTGTATGACATCATATCAAACACAAATTGAAGTCTTCATTCTTTCTTTTCCCTCCTTTATCTAAAACCCTATAACTTCAAACATAAATCATTCAGATATGGACTTCGATATACACTCATAAGAGAGTCTTAATGATGTAAGGAAGATATTGCTCCAAAAGACCAGGCAGTTAAGAGGGGAGTGCCTCTCCTTTAAATGGAAGTTCTGTATCTCACACTCAGGAGCCAATATAAGACTCATGTTTCTAGTCCATAATCATGTTTTGGTCTTTCGACGATGAGAATTGTATTCATGTCAAATTAGCTATCACTTAGTTAAATAGCTCAATGTATAAAATTAATCAAAGTTGAAAAGAACCATAACAGAAATCAACTTTTCAAAGCAGACAAATATTAGATAGACAGGGGATTAGGTGAACCCAAAATCTTACTAATAAAATCCTCTTCTTTTGAAGAAGGGAATATTATCTTAACCCTCGTCTCCTCTTCTATCTTTTTCTGCGTGGATCCCCTGAAACAATATTATGTATTATGTATAAGTAACAAGCATATAATCTTATATCATAAGAACTATCCTCTACCCTCTCTCTCTGGAAAAAAACAATAGCAACACGATTTTATATTGGCGTATCCCATTTGATGTTGACAATGTGAATCTCAAGCCTAAACCATTGATAATTAGAATATGCATGTCCAGTAACATCGCTTTTTTTTTCTTTTCGGCCTATATCTGCTATTATTAATATGCATTACTATTCACAATTATCTATAACTTTCCCCCATGACATACTCAGCCTCCCTATTATCCAAACTATATCTTATTCCAGTTGGCTAAGCAACGTCGTTATCAATTCCAAACAAATTAAAGACTATTTTTACCCTTTTCCTTTAATAAAACGAAATAGAAGCACCAAGACGCACGCAAAAACACAAAATGAAAAAGGTCAAGTTGTTGCTGTTCAATGCATAATCGTAAAGAGAACCAAATGCAAGTATAAGTTTTTTAAAAGAGATGGCACGCCCAGAGCTTCCTAAAAAGCAACAAAGGATATCATTTGTTTCCTTTGTAAACTATGAAGAAGAAACTCAAATGACCCCTTTGGGAACTCAACTGCATTCATGATCTGTTTTGCAATGTCCGTGATAGTTTAGATATGATGAAAATGTCAAGCCAAAGGAGATTCATCTCTATCATTTTGCACTTATACTTGCATTTGGTCTTGCCTCAAAAATTTCAAATGACCCTTTGCTTCTTTAATTGATACTAGTAAAAATAGTCTTTAAAAAATAGTCTTATGATATAAAATTATATGCTTGTTACTTAGATATGATGGAGATGTCAACCAAAAAGACAAATGAATAGAGATTGGTTGACATCTCCATCATATCTAAACTATCAATTAAAGAAGATTAAAAGAAGTGAAAAAATTTAATCTTGCCTCCACAGGATTTGAATGCTTTTCAGTGGTTAGAGATGAATCTCCTTCTAGCACTTTGTTTTCAACATCATCCTGCAATTGGCTTGAACTGGTAGCTGATTCTATAATTTCATCTATAGCTTCCGCAACTACCTTCTTGAGATCTTTGATTTGAAATAGTGCTAGGCGTCTACAACCCACTTCTTGAACTTCACGTCCATCTTCTGACTCAATTGTTATATCCGTTTTCAAGCTTTCTGCAAAACACAACATATAAAACGTATAATCCTCCCACCGTCTCTTTCCGTCAATGGAGTTCAAAAATATCACGCTTTCTGAAGACATTCTACTTCATGGCGTTATCTGCTTGTCAATATTACCTTTACATAGCCAACAATATATCACATACCAAAATTCTATCTGATCAAAGAACATGGAAGAGCTATACCAAAAATAAAGATCAGATAAAATAACTAGTAAATCTGCTTTATCACATTTGAAGGAATACTGTCATACCCCAATTTTGTCCGGCTTAGGTCAAAACCCTAATTTTCCCCAAAAAATAATAAATTAAAAAGTAAAAAAGCATCATGCATTGCATTTAAGTTTTTAAAGTCCTTTCAAAGTGTCTAAAATCATTTTTGGAGTTGGAATGCACTTTTTAGACAAATTAGGGTTTTTCAGTGCAAAAGGGTATTTTGGTCATTTTGCAAATACAGGCAATTCCTCAAAACAAGTCATCCAACATGCATTTCAAGGTACTAGAGGTCACTCCTAGGTTGAAAAAACATTTTTGAAGTGGAAATGTGTTTCAAGCAAAAACTAGGGTTTTTTAGAGTAAGAGGGCATTTTGGTCATTTCACAATAAAAACGGTTTTTGTCCCAAATCCTTGGATAATCATCAATGATTTATTTAAAGGATATTTGTGCTCCATTGTGATTATTTTTGTGCATAAATATTAAGCCTTTTGGTCTAAAAACCTAGTTTTTGGATAGAGGTAAAATGGTATTTTCCTTTGAGGTGGGGCAAATAAATCAATTTTGGGATTGGTGAGATCATAAAATTCAGAGCCCAATCATTGAATCATAGGATAGGGCCCAAAATGGCATGAATTAGGAAGAAAGATCTAGAAGGGAATATTCTACATTCTTTTGAATTGTGAAAGGACAAGGATAGTACAATAGTACAATTTGCAATTCCACTCACTCTCCCACACTCCCTTGCTGCGCACTTCAGCCATATACCTCCCATTTTCATTTATTTTTATTGCTTGCAAATTATATTAAATCATGGCCATCCATTCAAGTGTGAAAAACAATCCTCACCCTTCATTTGAATCAAAATGGCACTTGTGTAATAAGCTTTATGGAAAAATACCATTTGGTAATTGAGATTATCCTTCACCACCACTCCTAAGCTGAGCATTCCAGCCCTCTCTCTCCCCCATTTTGTGTTTTTAATTACCCTCAATCCATGTGATCTTGCATCTTGACCATTGATTCAAAATTTATCTCAAATCCTATTGGTTTGCAAGAAGCACATTGTCCTAATTACCCTTTAAATTTTCACTTCATATAAAACCCAAAAATAGGAGACTTCACACACACACACACACTCTCATTTTTACCCTAGCTAGCATTCTCTCCTCTCCTCTCCTCCTCTTGGCCGAACCCCCTCCTTCATTCCCTTCCATTCTCTTTTCAATTTTCATCCACCAAATCACCTCAAATCTACTCCACATTCACATATCCTCTTCTTTTCATCCTTGATTCCATAAAGGAGCTTGCTTTCTTCAAATTTGCGTGGCATTGTTGGTGATTTGTGAAGGTTTTGGTTTGTTTTGGTTTTGATCTTCATTCTCCTATTCTTGTGTAGCTTTGATCTTGAGGTAAAAATCTTATCTTTTGCATTTTTCACCATTAGCATGTGAATCTCCCTTCTACTCCTCTATCCTCTCTAAGAGGCTTAGAGGTTCATTTCAAACACTATGTCAAGGACTTTGGGAGCCTTGGGTGTTTGAAAGGAACCCTGGCCTTGAGGAGAGGTTTCTTGTGTTTTTCAACCATGTTCTCGCATTTTTTCATACTTATTTTGTCATATTTGCATGAATAAATAATTTCCATGTGATATATGCATCCCTTGTTCATGTCATAACTTGCAAGTTGAGATTTTGGTTTGATTCATTGAGTGCGAGGGTTCGGTTTTAGGCCTTACAAATTAGGGTTTTATTTGCCTTCCTTTTACTCTTTGATTTTTGTGTAAATAAATGCTTGATGTGCTTAAACTTGCATAATTTGTTCCATGTGTTTGATTATGAATTTGTGCATGAAATAATGTGTTGTTTATGTCATATAAGGTTTCGCCTTAGGCCTTAAAAACTAGGGTTTGTTGTTTTCTTTCCTCTTTTTGATTTATGTAAATGAAAAACTTGATTTGTGTGACTTGTTTCATGTGTTGATCATCAATTTGGGCATGAAATAACTTTATATTTTGACCATATGAGGTTTCGGCCTTAGGGTTCCTTTTTAGGTTTCATTTCAATGCTTAAAATGTGTGTTTGATCTTGTGTGGAAATGTGTAATAGTGTTAATGTGTTTTTCACTTTTTACCTTACCATTCACTAGCATTTTACCATAAGTAAAAAAAAGAAAACCTTTTTACTTTTTACTTTACTATTTCATTAAGTAATTACCTTACACTTCATGCATGCTTGTCTTACTCTTTACTAACTTTTTACCACAAGTTTTTACCACTTGTCTATTTGCAAAAACACCCAAAAGATTTTTACACTTTGCATCTTATCATTCATGTATTCATATAAGTTTACATCTTTTGCATTCATACTCTCCTAAATGCCCATGCATATATTAATCTCATGTCTTGTATTCCACACATGTATGTTCATGCATTCATGCATTAGCCTAATCATGCATTCAATAATGCCATACCTTGTATTCTACAATTGCATGCTCATACACTCATATACTTGCTCAATCGTGTATTTAATTAATCATGTATTCAATTGTTCATGGCAACTTGTAAATATTCTTCATATGTGCTTTGCTTATGCCTTCATTGTTGTCTCGGTTTTGACTTGAAAAAGATTTGTTATGTTCTACTTTCTTTTCTTCAAACTCAAATTCAATTGTTTTCAAATAAAAAACCTAAGGCATTTTCCTAAGCAAATCATTAACCATCACTCGAAGCCATTGCTTGTTTGATCGTTAATGAGGAGTTATTAGTGATAGTCACTCGAAGCCTTTGCTTGTTTGACTATTATGAAAGCTCCCACACATTAATTAAACAACAAAAAAAACCAATTCAAATTTCCAAAATAACATGAGTTATTTAGTGGTAATTATCACTAAGGCTCATCACCTTTTTCAAAACAATTTTCAAAAAAAGAATAATACAATGTTGTCGCTCGTAATCACTCGAAGCCATTGCTTGTTTGATTGCTTGGCCCAACTCTTTTTTTCTTCGAGTTAATACCGAATGCCACTCGAAGCCTTTGCTTGTTTGGTGTTCGCGAACACTCGAGTCTTATTTCAAAAACTCCAAAACCTAAACCCCTAAGCCGTTTTCACACGCAAAACAAGAACTACGTAGCTTTGATCCTCAGCCAGTGAGGGTTACGTAGGACCGGGTTCATGTCCCGTCAAGCACCATTTTCAAAAATCTTTGTTTTGTCACGATATTCAAAGATACCAAAAACATGCCCCTTTTCTGTTTTCAATAAAACCATTTCACAAAAGAAAAGAAAAGAAAAAGTAGAACAATATATTTCAAATCAAACATTTCAAAACCACATCAAATTAATGGTTCCCTTTCGGTAGAAAAGGCGCGTGAAGTGCTAATACCTTCCCCATGCGCAACCGAATTTCGAACCTACATCTCTAAGTTTTGAAAGACCACCCTCTTTTCAAAAGGTTTTTTTCAATGTTTTTCCTAAAAATAAATATTGGTGGCGGCTCTACTAATTTCACGTTGTCAAACCGAAAAGTCCCAAACGGATTTTTTTGGGGCGCAAATAACAGTGGCGACTCATTGGGACAATTTTTCTTTAAAAAAAAAAAAAAAAAAGAGATGAGGTCAAGCCTAGTTAACCTGATTGTGTGTTCTATTTGTTTGATTTGAAAATTGGTTTCCCTTTCTTCTTTTCTTTTCTCTTCTCCTATATGTCTATGATTATGCTTATGCATGCATTCCTCAATTCCCATGTCCCCTCTTCTTCGCTTCTTTTCTTAAGGTAAAGCATGCATTTCCCCCCATTTCTGCCATGATCCCTCTTCTTAGCTCCCTTTCTTGAGGTAAGCAATGTGTGTAATTACTGTTGACTTCTTAGGATGGTTGGTATGTTGAAATGGTGTACGCATATTAAACCCTAGGGTAGACGACTTTTCTTCCTTTTTCCGGACTGTTCTGGTTTTCTTGCAGGTGTGGATGGGTAGATTTTAGGAAGTATGTCCTCGATCACACACTTGCACACCTTATGGTTTATGTTCTATGAGTGGGCTCCTATACCCGGATCCAACAAACACTTAGGAGAGTGGAGGCGATTAGTGGATTGTCATTCAAGACCTTTGTGCTGTCTCGATACTCACGAAAGTCTCAACCGAGTACGCTTTCTCATGATGCCTCACACTTGGTAGCATTCTACATTTGTGGGTGTCGGCATGAGGATTCTATAGCTCCGGTAGCCATTGTGAGGGTGTGAATTAGAGCTACATGGGAGGAACCTTTGAAGTTGCCTTAGAACACAGAATTCCCACCTTTGTAGGACACGGGGGCATACGAATTGTGTCTTTGCATGGTAATCTAGGACATGTCTTCCTCAAAAGGAGATTTTTCAAAGTTTTTCCAAGAAAATACGAAATATTTTTCCTTTTCCAAATAAACCCGCTGCGTGAGGCGGCATGCGATGTATCACCTAAATTTTTGAACTTTCGTCCATACACATTGCTTTTATCATCTCTCGCATGCATCATTCATATCATAATCACATCGCATCGCATTCATTAAAACTAGATGTTGTAAATATTTGCATTCACACCGCATTTCATACGCATTTGCTTTGGGAACCACCGAATAATGTACCGTCTTGTCATAGGTACGTCAGAATGGAATCAAATAGCAAGACTTCACTTGTTTCTCGCTTCCCAATTTTGAAGAAGGTTGAGGTTGGTAGTCTAAGGCAGTGTGCAGCTCTTATGGGCCCTATTGAGAGAGATTCCTTCGATCAAGCGTATGGGAATATCCGTAGACTTTTGCAGTTAAATGTTCAAGAGGATGCTCTTATGGCTTTGAGCCAGTTCTATGACTCTGATGTGAGGTGTTTCTTCTTCAAGAATTTCCAGCTATCCCCTACATTAGAGGAGTACGAACAACTTTTGGGATGCTAGACCCTATCAATACCAAGGGCAATACTATACCGATGAGAGGACTGCAGTGCTGCTTAGAATCAGTGTGGATGAACTGAGGTTGCATAAATTAAAAAGAAATGGAGTGGTGGGTATCCGCAAGAGTACTTGAGGGTTTGATGCAATCTTATCTTTGCGACTAAAAAGTGGGGTCCATTCAAGTTGGTGCTCGCTCTCACCATATTTGGGGTTATCCTCTTTCCTCAAATAGAGAGATATGTTGATGAAGATGCAATTGGTGCGTTCCTAGCCTTCAAGGGCGCCAAAAAACCCTGTTAATCTGTGGCTGCGTTCTTGCTAACACATACCATGCCCTTACCCGCTTCTGATCGGTTCCATAAAAAGAAGTTGTGCCTTTCTTCTCACGTTCTCTATGCCCGGCTCCTTACCCATGTGATCCACAATCGAGGTGATGTTAGGGAACTAATTTCTTATGCCCTTAGTTTGTGATGTGGAGGTCGAACCGCTATAGAATGGGTTGAGTTTTTGAAGGATATCAATGAACTTCAAATCCGGTGGTATCTGTTTGCTTGTTGGGATGATAGAGGCCGATGGTAGTGTTCAGTGTGGAAGTTTTCAAAACGTGCCTCTCATGGGGACTCAAGGGTGCATCAACTACAATCCTTCATCGACTTTAAGGCAACTTTCGGTTGCAGATGAAGAACTCACCCTCCGAAAGCATCTTTGTCCCGTATTTACCTTTACAAAGGAATGCCTAAATGCGGTGACTTGCTTCGAAGAGTTCAACGATCATGGGAATCCGTGATGCGAAAGTGGAAATGAAGAGTCATCAAAGAGAACCGGTGACATCACTTTCAATCGGTGGCTCGAGGAGAAGCTTCAGGATACAAAGTCACCGAGTTGAAGGACGCTTTCCTTGATGAAGGAATACAGAGCCTTATGTCCCTACCTATGAAGAGTGAATGAAGTCAAGTCCGCTTTAGCAAAGGTAGAAGAGGAAAAGAAAGCATTGCGAGGCTAAGCTAGAGGAGATGGCCGTAGAGAAAGAAAAGCTAGAGGAAGAAAACAATGTCAAAATGATCGTAGTGGAAGAAAGTGTCGAGCGGTTCAAAAAAAAAGAAGAGAAAAGCAAGATAGAAGCTCGAGAAATATCTCGAAGGAGCTAGAGAGGAACTCCAAAGGTACAAACAGAGAAAACAAGAATAGCACTTGAAGAAGCTCAAGAATGGAAAGCACTAGCCATGGAATCGGGGCAAGAATCTCATCACAGTGGTAGAGTTGAGAGGTCAACCGAGAAACCTCGAGCAAGAAAAAGTCGCCATTAATGAAACTCTCAAGGAATACCCGCAAGCTACGAGCTTTGAAAGAGAAATATTTGGGGAATTGAAGAGAGACCCATTTGTCTAGAAGATGCCTACAGACAAGTCCGAGTTGAGAGCCAATATTGGGAAAAACGCTTCCTAGATCGATCGGAAAAATCGAAGATCAAGAGATCATTAAGGAGCTTAAGGATGAGATCCGGTTGTGGAAGAGCAAGTTCTCAAAGTCATCGAGTGGCCCGTCAAAGCTATGTTGGGGATCCCTAAGAACTGCGAGGTTAGGTGAGGTGAGATGCACTTCTTCAACACCCCACCGAAGTGTATCGGTTTGTGAAATATTGCAGAGCGTTGATCACGAGAATTCAAGGAGCAATCTCAAGGTGCAAGTGTAAGTAAGAAGAGGAAGAGAGTTGGGGAGCTTGGAGCTATTTGCATTTAAGTTGTCTACTTGTATTTTTCAACTTAAAGTTTATTTTGAGCTTTGTATTCAAGAATATTGTCTTTGCTCTCTTTATGAACATTGTACCGTCTTTTTTCCCTTTAATGAAAATTGGTGAAGCTTTGAAATCTTGATGAATGAAGTGTGCTATTTCGATTCCTTGTTTACTTCAATTAAGTAAATCAAAAAGTTTGTGCGCTTATGACAAGGCAAGGTATCCCGCGGTTCCGACATCAAGCAAACATTGTGCATGCATTCATACATTCATTCATGAATTTATTTTGTTTCTTATACAATAAGTGTCTAAATAAAGCGAGAAAAGGCACGCTGGTTCTCCGTCATCCGATACTTCACCCGATCGCAGCAAGCCAAGCTAATGGCTCATCCGCAAGATCATCCAGGAGGTTGAAATTGAGAGTAATCCGAGCAGGAAGACATGGGCGTACAAATTACGAATCCGAGCGGTGGCTCGGGAAAACGAACTCGAAGGATAAGATGGGTACTATGGAGGCCCAAGTCCATGAGATGATGGTCATCTTTGCAAGGTTTGAAGAGTGGGACAAGCCGCTGGCCGTCATTTGTAGTGGGTCGAGATGGGGTCACCTCTTTCGTTCCTCCTCGATGATCGCGAATCGCAATGACCCACAGTTCCTCGGGATCCGGGTCGGTCATCCGTGTTTGCTTGAGAAATGAACATGTCGAACCAATACCTTCGCACAAAGATATCCTTGGGGTATGCTGCTGGGTACTGCCGCGAACTGTTAGAACTACTCCGTTGGTATATTTGCACCTAATCAAGTCACCGTCGCCATGCACGGGAAGCTGCAGGAGAATCCTGAATCGATTCCTATCCTCATGCGTGCTCAATTCCACTCCGGGGCTTACAAAGACAACCTCAAAATGTTTTTCACCCGGGAGGAGGATATTACTATAGTATGGGAGTCACCCCTGGGGCACATGTTCGAGGATCTCGGCCCAATGATCCGATCCGCGCACTTGAAGAAAGAGTAAGGGCAATGGAAGGCACCCAGGTGTTAGAGCCAAAGAAGCCCGTGAGTCGTGTCTAGTCCCGATTTGGTTTTACCACCAAAGTTCAAAGCTCTGAGTTAGACAAGTACAGAGGGGTTGGGTGTCCAGAGAGCCATGTTACCATGTTCGTCAGAAAAATGGGTCCCTATGCCAATGATGACAAACTATCGATTTCTCGCTTCCAAAAGCAGGTTTGGCGGGAGCTCCTCTAGATTGGTATATGAAGTTACAATCCTCTAAAATCCGTTGTTGGAAAGATTTGTCAGAAGCTTTCATGAAGCAAATATAAGTACAACATGGACATGGCTCGGATAGGTCATGATTGCAACACATGAGTAAGGGTGAGAAAGAGACTTTCAAGGAGTATGCTCGAGAAATGGCGGCTACACAGTGCCTGAGTTCAACCTCCTTTGGTCGAGAAAGAGATGGTATACATGTTCTGGAAACTCTGCGGCAATCTATTATGACAGTGATCACAAGTGTCTCAACCAGTTTCTCGACATGATAGTCTTGGAGAAAGACTTGAACATGGCCTTCAAGCGGGAAGATTTGAATCACCTCGGTAATGCAGAGCTCGGTGGGTCCAAAGAACGGAAGAAATACCACCACATTTCCTAAAAAGAAAGAAGGAGAAACTAATGTCATTACAGGGAAATTCATCTTTTGGTACTCCTCCAACACAAACTATTCCATTATACGCTCTGTGCCACCCCAAAGAAGGCAATGATGGTCCCAAGGCTCGGGGATACGATTCAAGAAGAACGGCTTTGACCCAATTCCAGATGGCGTACGGAGTTTGTTTAATCACTTGACCTCCAACAACACGATCAACACTCGGCCGATGAAAGTCGTTCAGCCACCATTTCCCAGAGGATACAATGCTAATGCCACCTGCAGTTTCCATGAAAACGGGGTCGGTCATGCTGTGGAGGATTGTAAAGCCTTTAAGCATGTGGTGCAAGATCTGATAGACGCTGGTTGGATCTCATTCAAGCAGAACAGCCCGAATACAACAACCAATCCATTGCCGAGTCATCAGAGGCCAACTACCAACGCTATAGAAAGTTATGGTGGGCGATTGGTAAAGAAAGTGCAAGAGATCGAAACTCCATTGAGTGTTGTATACACTGAGCTATGCTGGGCCAAGGTTGTCAAAGAGGGGTGTTGCCATGAAGAAGGGTGTGCTGACTCTTTATGTGTGGGAAGTTGCGAAACCTTCAAGATGATCCTACAAGACTTGATGGATCGGTATGTGGTCCAGATAGGAACTCATGGTATGGAAGATGAAGTGCTAACTCTATATTACGACGGCGGTAGAGAGGCCAAAATCCAATCGAAAGCGCGCAATCTCGATCCAAGATTGGTTCAAGCCGAGGCTCGACCAACGATCCACTAAGGACCCAATCCCTTCTCATGCAAGGAAGAAATCGGTGAAGGTGTAGCGGTAGTGCCTACAAAAAGGGATGTTGGGATACCCTAGGAGAGCCTAGTGGAAAATTTGATTACTTGGTCAGATATGATGCTCCTGAAAGCGCTCAAATCCGAATAGAAGACATCCAGCCTACAGGGTGGGGTGAAGAAGATGAACAGCACAACCAAGTGGTTGTCCCCATGACAAAAGAAGAATGTTGGGATACCCTAGGAGAGCCTAGTGGAAAATTTGATTACTTGGTCAGATATGATGCTCCTGAGAGTGCTCGAATCCGAATAGAAGATATCCATTACGAGGATGGGATGAGGAAGATGAGCAACACCACCAAGTGGCTGTCATCATGGATAGTTCTGAATCTGGAGAGGTGTGGACGCTATACCATGACAATGATAGAGCAATCAGAAAGCCCATTGAAATTCCTTACAATTTCAATCCTAGATTGGTGCGAGCAAATGCTCAGCCAATAGTGATTGAAGTACCAGCTCCATTTCGTTATGAGTCAAATAAGGCAGTCCCCTGGAAATATACAGCAGAATGCTCTCCTAACACCACCTTCTTGTAACTAATATGGTGGGATCAAGTGGGATCACGAGAAGCGGAAGGGTGTATGCTCGAAACCTCTCGAGCGAAATACCTAAAGAGGTTGAGCAGGAAGCCGTAAAGAGAAAGGAAAAGAGCGAGGTTGCTCGAGAAAAAGTAAAGGAAAAAAAGCGGATGAATTCACGAAGATTATTCGGCAAAGTGATTACAGGGTAGTTGACCAGTTGAAACAGACGCCATCAAAGATATCCATGCTTCCTTCTTTGCTTTCGATTCGAGCACACCTGAAGCGCCTACGATGAAAGTGCTCGGTGAGGCTCATGTTGCGAGAGGACATCTCGGTGAATCAATTTGATGGAATTGTCGGGAATGTGGTGGCTGCAAATCACCTAACATTTGCTGATGATGAGTTACCTTCGAGCGGAAAAGAACACAATCAAGCTCTTCATATCTCAGTAAAATGTGGGGACTATGTGCTGGCCAGAGTACTGATTGACAATGGGTCTTCACTGAATGTAATGCCGAAGTCAACCATGGACAAGCTCGATGTTGATTGCTCCTATATGAAGCCAAGTTCGATCTTTGGTGCGAGCATTTGATGGGTCCAAAAGGAGGTCTTTGGGAGAGATGGAATTTCCCATCCAGATTGGTCCTGAAGTTTTCTGTATCAACTTCCAAATCATGGATATCTCCTCTTCATATAGCTGTCTGTTAGGGAGACCCTGGATCCACATGGCTGGGGCAATCCCTTCTTCTCTACACCAACGGGTCAAATTCATGGTGGATGATAAGGTTGTGGTAGTGTTTGGTGAAGAGGAGACTTTGGTTAATAAGCCATCTGAGTTCAAGTATGTGGAAGCCCATTGAAGAGTCTTTGGAAACTTGACCTTTCGATCCTTGGAGATCGCCAATGCAGATTTGGAAGAACCAAAGAGGAGGAGATGGTTGCCAAAATTATGTTAGCCCGAGGATACAAGGTTGGTTACGGCTTGGGAAAGTGCGGTCAAGGGATTCTAGCTCCCATCCAAGCGAAGGAAAACAAAGACCGTTGCGGGCTAGGATATACCCAGTGAGGAGGAAAGGAGAACGATGGCGGATGAGCGAAAGCGCCGATGGTTGGCCAAGTCCAGAGGTGAAGATCCACGGCCCCGAGAAGATCCCATTTTGCGACATCGGTCAAAGCTTTGTGAGTCTTTGGTTTATGGAATCCCAACCAAGTTGCGTCGTCATAGAAGGTTACGAGTGCGAAGAAGCGAGGCGAGTGCAGTTCGTCATTTGCAGATCTTGGTGAAGAATTAAAGAATTGGAAGGTGCTTGATCCTCCCATGTCTTTTAATTTAAAGTAATCATTTGTAATGCAACCCACGTGGCTCTGCCCGAGGCCATAGGACCGGTTGTTAGGGGCTCACATGTTTTTATTTTCTAAGTCATCCTCATCAATAAAAGCGCTTGTTTTGAATTTCTCAATCAATAAAAATCGTTTTTCCTTTTCATTGCGTGAATCATTTTCTGTTTTTATTGTTTGTTTGTCTCGCCTTTCATTCTGCTTTTTGGCCGGCAAAATGCAGATCTACAGCAATAGTCTTTGAAAACAGTAGTGTCGACAGTCCACCTTTTGACTTTGATCACCCCATCAATCAGGCTGAGGGGGATGTTGAAGAAGAATGGGAAACTCCTCCAGAACTCATGAGATTAATGAAACAAGAAGAAAGGGTAATCGAGCCCCACAAGGAAGCTACTGAAGTGATTAATTTGGGTGCAGCTGAAAATAAGAAAGAGGTCAAAGTGGGTATCACCATGAGTGAGAAAGATCATGTGAATTTGGTTCAGCTATTGCACGATTATGTGGATGTGTTTGCATGGTCCTACCAAGATATGCCCGGGTTGGACACTGACATTGTGGTACACAAGCTACTGGTCAAACACGAATGCCCTTTGTCAAGCGAAGTTGAGAAGGATGAAACGTAAATGTCCTCAAAATCGAGAGATGAAGTGAGGAAGCAATTTGATGCAGGATTCTTAGCGGTGGCCAAGTACCGCATGATGGGTTGCCAATATTGTCCCGATTCCCAAGAAGGATGGGAAGGTCGAATGTGCGTCGACTACTGAGATCCGAATCGTGCTAGCCCTAAAGGCGATTTTCCTTTGCCTCGCATTGATGTCTTAGTGGATAGTGCGACTCAACACTCGTTATTCTCCTTCATGGATGGATATTCGGGATATAATCGGATCAAAATGGACCACGAGGACATGGAAAAGACAACTTTCATAACACTTTGGGGAACATTACATTTATAAAGTCATGCCATTCGGATTGAAGAATCTTTGGCGCAACCTACGAGAGGGCCATGGTTACCTTATTCCACGATATGATGCATAAAGAGATTGAGGTTTATGTTGATGACATGATCGCAAAATCTAAAACCGATGAGGAGCACATTATCAATCTGCAGAAACTCTTTGAGCGTTTGAGAAAATATAAGCTCAAATTGAATCGACCAAGTGCACGTTTGGAGTGAGATCGGGAAAGTTGTTAGGCTTCATTGTCGGCCCGTAAAGGCATTGAAATGGATCCGGACAAAGTAAAAGCCATCCTCGAAATGCAAAGGTGCACGAAAGCGAGAGAAAGAAGTCCGTGGTTTCCTCGGAAGGTTGAATTACATCTCTCGATTCATCTTCCAGTTGACTGCTACTTGTGAGCCAATCTTCAAATTGCTATGCAAAAATCAAGAGTTGAAATGGAATGACCGATGTGTCAAGTCGCCTTTGAGAAAATTAAGGTGTATTTGCGAGAATCCACGATCTTAATGCCACTGTGGCGCGCAGAGGAGCCACTCATCTTATACCTTACAGTGCTAGACAATTCAATGGGCTGTGTGTTGGGTCAGCACGATGAATCCGGAAAAAGGGAGCATGCAATATACTATCTAAGCAAAAAGTTCACCGACTGTGAGACAAGATATTCCATGCTGGAAAAGACCTGTTGTGCTTTAGTTTGGGCTGCTCATCGTTTAAGGCAGTACATGCTGAGTCACACAACTTGGTTGGTGTCAAAAATGGACCCGATCAAGTACATGTTTGAGAAACCAGCTCTCACAGGACGAATTGCGTTGGCAGATGAAATTGTTAGAATACGATATCTGTATGT
This sequence comes from Oxytropis ochrocephala, assembly GCA_020916435.1. Classification (NCBI taxonomy): domain Eukaryota; kingdom Viridiplantae; phylum Streptophyta; class Magnoliopsida; order Fabales; family Fabaceae; genus Oxytropis; species Oxytropis ochrocephala. The sequence goes on along the minus strand of CM037094.1, from coordinate 75,785,981 downwards.
TACACAAAAGGCGATTAAAGGTAGCACACTCATTGAATATTTGGCATGTCACCAACCCCGGACTACCGACCAATGCGGCATGATTTTCCGATGAAGACATCATGGCTTTGATTCGATGAGGAAGTCCCATGAAAGTGAAAGATGGAGAATGATATTCGATGGTGCGTCAAATGTATGGGGCACGCGCAGGCGAGTCTTTGTGTTGATATCTCCGACAACCGTTTCATTCCCGTCAACTGCGAGATCGAGCTTCTATGTCACAAATAACATAGCGAGTATGAAGCGTGTATCACGGGTGTTCAAGGAGCCCTAGAATGGAATGTTAAAAGGCTAGATGTGTATGGGGATTCAGCCCTAGTTATTCATCAAGTGAGAGGCGATTGGGAGACCGAGAGATCCCAAACCGATTCCTTATTGTGATTACACCGCAAGAGTTGATGAAGTCCTTTGGCGAGATCACCTTCAAGCATATCCTCGAGGCGAAAACTAGTTAGCCGATGCATTGGCAACACTTGTCCTCTATGTTCAATGTCAATCGTGTGACAAGAGCTTGACCAATATCGAATTCAACGCCGAACTGCTGCGCATCACTCTTGCACAACAATAGATGAAGAGCCCGACGAGAAGCCTTGGTACCACGACATCAAGCGTTACATCGCTAGCATCGGAATACCACCGGGGCATCGAGAGAATGACAAGAGAACTCTCGAGAAGATTGTCAAGGAATTTCTTCTTGAGTGGTGAAGTTCGTACAAAAGAAATCACGATATGGTTCTCCGAGGTGTGTTGCCAAAGAAAATTTGAAAGAATCATGAGAGATGTGCATGAAGGCTCATTTGGGACCCATTCCAGTGGGCACACTATGGCTAGAAAAATCTTAAGGCGGGTTATTACCGGTTGCGGATGGAATCGATGTTATAGCTTTGTAAGAAAGTGCCACAAATGCGGATATATGCCGATCATATCCATGTGCCACACGCCAAACTAAGCGTTCGAGCGCATCTTGGCGTTTTCAATGTGGGGCATGGGCGTCATAGGTCCTATTGAACCCAAAGCGTCAAGCGAGCATCGCTTCATTACGGTTGCAATTGACTACTTTACCAAGTGGGTTGAAGTCGCTTCATATTCGGTATAACCCGGCTCGGTGGTCGCCAAATTTGTGAAGAAGGATCGATTTGCCGATATGGTCTACCCAACAAGATCATCGCGACAACGGCGCAACAAGAGCGATAAAATGATGAAGGACTTGTGCAAAGAATTCAACATTCAAACATCACAATTCCTCTCCCTACCGCCCAAAGATGAATGGAGCGGTAGAAGCGACCAACAAGAATATCAAGAAAATAGTGCAAAAATGGTGGTAACCTACAAGGATTGGCATGAGATGCTTCCTTCGCCTTGCATGGCTACCGTACTTGCCAGGCGCGTACATCATTTGGGCAACCCCTTTCTCCCGGTATATGGGTCGAAGCGATACTCCTATTGAGGTTGAAATACCCTCCTGCGGGTATTAATGGAAACCAAGTTGGAAGAAGCGAGTGGAGTGCAGCCCGCTAGATCGGCTAAACCTCATTGAAGAGAAAAGGATTGCGGCGTTGTGCCATGGACAAGCTGTACCAACAGAGAATGAGAAGCGCGCGCGCCGACAAGAAAGTCCGGCCACGTGAATTTAATGAGGAGATCTAGTACTCAAAAAGATATCGCCTATCGAGTGACCCTCGAGGAAGTGGGCGCCCACTTATGATGGTCCATATGTAGTCAAGAAAGCCTTCACGGGAGGGCGTTGATACTCACCAACATGGATGGAGAAGATCTCAAGAACCCAATCAATTCGGACTCGGTGAAGAAGTATTATGCACGAAAGAAATAAGTAAAAAAGAGAAAGATGAGCCAAGCAAGAATTAGCTCGCTAGGTTGAAAACGAGAAAGGCGACCTAGGCAAAATCAGAGCGACCGGTGGATTGAAAACCCGCAAAAGGCGATCGAGCAAAAAAAATTAGTCGTCGAAAACTTGAGCATGAAAAGTAAAGAAAGGCATACAATTTCCCGAAGACTCGAAGGAGGGAGTGATCAAGGTCAAGGACACGGATGTCGGCCTTTGCTCCACGAGGCGGACGATGCAAGTCGATTTACCTCTTGTTTTTCTTTTCGTGTCTTTTTATAGTTTTAAAACTTTCAAATGTACTCAACGATCGTCGAACGCGTCGCATGCGATCGGCTTCCACATCAATAAAGCTCACTTTTCTCATGTCTTGTTTGTTGTTATTTCGCTTTTACGCTCAAAATAAGCGTTTTATGATGATGGTGATCTGAATTGTAAAACATGTGAGTACATCATAAGGCATTATAAATCATTGCGAAATCTTTAAAAGTCATGGGAAATAAGCAAATTCCTAAAGATAATTAACCTTACAAAAAGGTTGCATTCACAAACCGTTCGGATGGCGAACCGAGGAGCAACGCGCGTTGCGGTTCATAAGCCTTGCGATTTCCCTACTTTTCGGTCGTACGGGAGTATCGGAAGTCGGTTGAACGAAGAAAAGAATAAGCCTTGTCAAAAGCAAAAATGAGCGGTCGAGAAAAAAAAGAAAGGCGATCGAAAAGAAAAAAACAAAAACATGAAAAAGCGAATAACGAAAAATGAAAGGCGGGAGAAAACAATCGAAAAGAATCAAAAACAAAGGAAAACATCCACCACATGCATCATCACATCAAAATCATAGCATCGCATGCACTCGCATAACATACTCTGCATAACATGCCTTTGCATAACATGCACCCATGCTTCATGCATCATTTCTTGCATCAACCGACATATGCGGTACCTCGATTCAATGCGCAAAGAATGGCTATCTCAATCGGTCAATCAACAGGATTTGTGAATCCCGCCGGGACCCGTGCATCCCCTCGGGACCAAGGCGTCCCGCCGGATCCCGTCGTTATCGAGCAAGCGAATCATCGGACACTCGAGTCCTTCGGTTTAGTTCAAATCAACGATCCATGCGGCGACTTTGAACTCGACCTTCATCTCGCCAAGTCATCACGGAGCATGACGGATCGCCCCTCGGACCTCGTGTCCTTCATTTCGCCAAGTCATCACGGAGCATGACGGATCGGCCCCCCGCACTTCGCCGCGTCCTTCGACTAGTTGTGCGGTGTAAATCATAGCGTAAGTCCATCAAGGTGAAGTGTATCAATTCTACACGCTTGACTGAGAACCTCAAAGCCGCTCGAATAGGCCACCCAGAGCCCAAGTGTTTTGAGCCCAAGTGTTCCTTCAGAGCCCAAGTACTCCTTGAGCGCAGATGCTCCTCGAGAACCAGTGTTCCTTTGAGCGATGAGCGCTCCTTCTTTACCTTGACTCGCCGATGTGTCGCCTTATCGAGGGGCGATACTTTCTTTATTATTTTATTTATTGCTTTATTTCTTCTTTGTTTATGCCACCCGAGGGTTGGCACCAATTTGCTTCTTGCTTTTGCCTTGCTTTGAGGGTGGGCACCAATTTATTTCTTGTTTTTTGCTTGTTTCGGGTGGCATTCATTCACCCAAAAAGAAAATTAGAAAACAAAAAGAAAATTCGGGTTTTCCTAGAAAACAAAATCGGTATAATTTCTGAATTCTTTATCTCTATTTTGCCTCGGAATATGTTTCGCCAATTCATATTCCTTGTTAAAATCTAGATAAAGAGGCGTGTCATACCCCAATTTTGTCAAACTTTAGGTCAAAACCCTAATTTTCCCCAAAAATAATTAAATTAAAAAGTAAAAAAGCATCATGCATTGCATTTAAGTTTTAAAGTCCTTTCAAAGTGTCTAAAATCATTTTTGGAGTTGGAATGCACTTTTAGACAAATTAGGGTTTTTCGGTGCAAAAGGGTATTTTGGTCATTTTGCAAATACAGGAAATTCCTCAAAACAAGTCATCCAACATGCATTTCAAGGTACTAGAGGTCACTCCTAGGTTGAAAAAACATTTTTGAAGTGGAAATGTGTTTCAAGCAAAAACTAGGGTTTTTAGAGTAAGAGGGCATTTTGGTCATTTCACAATAAAAGCGGTTTTTGTCCCAAATCCTTGGATAATCATCAATGATTTATTTAAAGGATATTTGTGCTCCATTGTGATTATTTTTGTGCATAAATATTAAGCCTTTTGGTCTAAAAACCTAGTTTTTGGATAGAGGGGTAAAATGGTATTTTCCTTTGAGGTGGGGCAAATAAATCAATTTTGGGATTGGTGAGATCATAAAATTCAGAGCCCAATCATTGAATCATAGGATAGGGCCCAAAATGGCATGAATTAGGAAGAAAGATCTAGAAGGGAATATTCTACATTCTTTTGAATTGTGAAAGGATAAGGATAGTACAATAGTACAATTTGCAATTCCACTCACTCTCCCACACTCCCTTGCTGCGCACTTCAGCCATATACCTCCCATTTTCATTTATTTTTATTGCTTGCAAATTATATTAAATCATGGCCATCCATTCAAGTGTGAAAAACAATCCTCACCCTTCATTTGAATCAAAATGGCACTTGTGTAATAAGCTTTATGGAAAAATACCATTTTGTAATTGAGATTATCCTTCACCACCACTCCTAAGCTGCGCATTCCAGCCCTCTCTCTCCCCCATTTTGTGTTTTTAATTACCCTCAAACCATGTGATCTTGCATCTTGACCATTGATTCAAAATTTATCTCAAATCCTATTGGTTTGCAAGAAGCACATTGTCCTAATTACCCTTTAAATTTTCACTTCATATAAAACATAAAAATAGGAGACTTCACACACACACACACTCTCATTTTTACCCTAGCTAGCATTCTCTCCTCTCCTCTCCTCCTCTTGGCCGAACCCCCTCCTTCATTCCCTTCCATTCTCTTTTCAATTTTCATCCACCAAATCACCTCAAATCTACTCCACATTCACATATCCTCTTCTTTTCATCCTTGATTCCATAAAGGAGCTTGCTTTCTTCAAATTTGCGTGGCATTGTTGGTGATTTGTGAAGGTTTTGGTTTGTTTTGGTTTTGATCTTCATTCTCCTATTCTTGTGTAGCTTTGATCTTGAGGTAAAAATCTTATCTTTTGCATTTTTCACCATTAGCATGTGAATCTCCCTTCTACTCCTCTATCCGCTCTAAGAGGCTTAGAGGTTCATTTCAAACATTATGTCAAGGACTTTGGGAGCCTTGGGTGTTTGAAGGGGACCTTGGCCTTGAGGAGAGGTTTTTGTGTTTTTCAACCATGTTCTCGCATTTTTTCATACTTATTTTGTCATATTTGCATGAATAAATAATTTCCATGTGATATATGCATCCCTTGTTCATGTCATAACTTGCAAGTTGAGATTTTGGTTTGATTCATTGAGTGTGAGAGGTTCGGTTTTAGGCCTTACAAATTAGGGTTTTATTTGCCTTCCTTTTACTCTTTGATTTTTGTGTAAATAAATGCTTGATGTGCTTAAACTTGCATAATTTGTTCCATGTGTTTGATTATGAATTTGTGCATGAAATAATGTGTTGTTTATGTCATATAAGGTTTGGCCTTAGGCCTTAAAAACTAGGGTTTGTTGTTTTCTTTCCTCTTTTTGATTTATGTAAATGAAAAACTTGATTTGTGTGACTTGTTTCATGTGTTGATCATCAATTTGGGCATGAAATAACTTGATATTTTGACCATATGAGGTTTCGGCCTTAGGGTTCCTTTTTAGGTTTCATTTCAATGCTTAAAATGTGTGTATGATCTTGTGTGGAAATGTGTAATAGTGTTAATGTGTTTTTTCACTTTTTACCTTACCATTCACTAGCATTTTACCATAAAAAAAAAAAAGAGAAAACTTTTTACTTTTTACTTTACTATTTCATTAAGTAATTACCTTACACTTCATGCATGCTTGTCTTACTCTTTACTAACTTTTTACCACAAGTTTTTACCACTTGTCTATTTGCAAAAACACCCAAAATATTTTTACACTTTGCATCTTATCATTCATGTATTCATATAAGTTTACATCTTTTGCATTCATACTCTCCTAAATGCCCATGCATATATTAATCTCATGTCTTGTATTCCACACATGTATGTTCATGCATTCATGCATTAACCTAATCATGCTTTTAATAATGCCATACCTTGTATTCTACAATTGCATGCTCATACACTCATATACTTGCTCAATCGTGTATTTAATTAATCATGTATTCAATTGTTCATGGCAACTTGTAAATATTCTTCATATGTGCTTTGCTTATGCCTTCATTGTTGTCTCGGTTTTGACTTGAAAAAGATTTGTTATGTTCTACTTTCTTTTCTTCAAACTCAAATTCAATTGTTTTCAAATAAAAAACCTAAGGCATTTTCCTAAGCAAATCATTAACCATCACTCAAAGCCATTGCTTGTTTGATCGTTAATGAGGAGTTATTAGTGATAGTCACTCGAAGCCTTTGCTTGTTTGACTATTATGAAAGCTCCCACACATTAATTAAACAACAAAAAAACCAATTCAAATTTCCAAAATAACATGAGTTATTTAGTGGTAATTATCACTAAGGCTCATCACCTTTTTCAAAACAATTTTCAAAAAAGAATAATACAATGTTGTCGCTCGTAATCACTCGAAGCCATTGCTTGTTTGATTGCCAACTCCAACTCTTTTTTTTTTCTTTCGAGTTAATACCGAATGCCACTCGAAGCCTTTGCTTGTTTGGTGTTCGCGAACACTCGAGTCTTATTTCAAAACTCCAAAACCTAAACCCCTAAGCCGTTTTCACACGCAAAAACAAGAACTACGTAGCTTTGATCCTCGGCGGGTGAGGAACGTAGGACCGGGTTCATGTCCGTCAAGCACCATTTTCAAAAATCTTTGTTTTGTCACGATATTCAAAGATACCAAAAACATGCCCCTTTCTGTTTTCAATAAAACCATTTCACAAAAGAAAAGAAAAGAAAAAGTAGAACAATATATTTCAAATCAAACATTTCAAAACCACATCAAATTAATGGTTCCTTTCGGTAGAAAAAGGCGCGTGAAAGTGCTAATACCTTCCCCATGCGCAACCGACCCCGAACCTACATCTCTAAGTTTTGAAAGACCACCCTCTTTTCAAAAAGGTTTTTTTCAATGTTTTTCCTAAAAAATAAATATTGGTGGCGGCTCTACTAATTTCACGTTGTCAAACTGAAAAGTCCCAAACCGGATTTTTCGGGGCGCAACAAATACCACTCAAGGTCATGTCACATAATAGGATTCATATAAATATCATAAATGTGATGCGAATTTTTTTATCAGCACTGCCAGAAGTTGATTGCCAATATGTTCAGTGACTAAAAAGACAAACCTTCACAAGAACCAGCATTAGTAGCAACAGGTCTCCAGATATAATTCATCATTTTCTGTTTCTTTCCGTAGTCTCCAATGTTAACTCTCTTTTTTCTATCACCCATTATAATATCACAACTTAAACCATGAAAAGTTCCGTGTCCCTGTCGCGAAAATGAAAAAGATTTAAAGCATGGAAATGAGTTCAAAACTCTTAAAATAACCAATAGAAAATTTGATACAATTACATCTCATTGAGAAACCATCTCAATTCAGTGTAACAAAATTTGCTCGTGAGCACCCACCCAATCCCCATCAATAGTTATATTATCACACTTGCCAACTAGTAATGTTACCATAATTTCACTAGTAGCACTAGATAAATAAAGGAGCAAATGAAAAACAGTGATTTAAAAATTCAAAAGGGATTAAAAAGTGAAAAATAAATTAATAACCTGGGAACCTGGTAGTAATGCTGCGTAGGGTTTGATGCAACAAATGTGTTGGAAAATATGAGAACTCGATCGACTCTGCAAATTAAAAGAAGAACACAACAACAAGAGTTGATAATTTGAAGATACAAAGCATAAATATATAGAATCATAGATAGAATGGAAAATGATTAGAAATTAAAAGATAGAGCATTTGCATCACTCAATAGTTAGAGCATTTGCACGCAAAACATACACAACATAAATGGATTTCGATTTGGAGGAACCGATCAATTTGGAACCCTAGATTTCACCTTGAGAGGAACCGATCAATTTGGAAGCTAGGGTTTCGATTTGGAGGTTGAGAGTTAACTGGAACTAAACGATTTGGAAGATTGAGGGAGTGGTTTTGATTTTCACGGGATTAAGGAGGGAGGAAATTAAATCAGAGGGAGGCGCTGAGATAGAGAAGAAAAAGGAAAACGACGGAGTGAAGGGAGGGAGGCGCTGAGATAGGGACAAGAAGGAAAATGACGGAGTGGTGGTGCAGTGGAGGTTGAGGGAGGCGCGGTGTGGTGGTGCAGTGGAGGGTGGAGGTCGGAGGAGGAGTTTGAGGTGAGGAGCGACGGAGAGGAGAGAGCGCTGAGAACGAAGGAATAGATTTTAGGGAGAGAGGAGAGAGCGCAGAGAAAGAAAAGAAATAGATCGGGCTCGTTTTAATTTTATCAATGCGTTGTCACGGACTTGCCACGGCATCTCCGTCGCAAATTTCACGTCCGTGGCAAACCCGTGGCAAACACCAGCGGGAAATTTCGCGCTCCTATTTTTAGCACATGCCGTCGCAAATCCGTGACAAATTACTGACGGAATAACCTCCGTGGCAATTGCTGGTGGCTAAAACAAGATTTTCTTGTAGAGATAGTTAATTATTGTAGAGAGAGAGAGAGAAATAAATAAATGTAACAGTAAATAATCAAGGATAAAATAGGGAAAAGACTTATAAATTATGTTATAAGAAACAAGAAAATTTAATGACTTCAATAATAAATGCAAATTATGAAATCCCGATACTTCAAAAATGGAGACGTATCGTGTCCTATATATATTCGGTATGATACGCACCCGATACTTTTTAAGTATATCTTCAATACATATCTTACCAACTAAAGATATGATTTGTCACATTGACGATATATATCTTCAATATCTCTTGCTAAAAACATGAGATTTGTTTTATATAGTAGAAATAATATTTTCTAATAAGTGTGTGGAAAATATATGCAAGTGCCCACTTGTTATGATTGCAGAGTATTTTTTCTACATTGCGATAGTTACATATCGACAACTTATATACACATCTTGACTTTTAAAAAATTCTTATATCCCTGTATTTGTATCGTAGTAAGTATTTGAGCTTCTTAGATGCAAAACAATATTAAAAGGCAATTAATATGAAACAAGTACAATGAATTTAACTATAGTCATTAAGCATTTAATATTATTTAATATAGGTGACAATAAATGTAGCACTTGCATTAAAAAAAAATTAAATGCGCCATTTTGGGACTCTCTTTTTGGGATTAAAGTGGGACACATATTGTGTTTATAAAATGGAAGATTTGCTTCAACATATGTAATCACTCTCTATAGCATCTTTCTACATTGCAATCTCAATCTACTCAACCTCTAAGATTCACAAGTAGCACGTGAACACACTCAAAAATATGAATCTCCTCCTTCTGATGTGTGTCATCTTTCTCGCAGGTATATATGTAACCACTCATTAGGGTTATAATTTATCAATTTACACTAACAAATTAAGTACGTTCGTCTCATAGATTTATTTATATGAATATGAATATTTTTTAAAAATAGGGAGTATTATGAATTGACCTGAATATAAACTAATATAAAATCTTATCACCGCAGGTTTTGAAGTTGAATCATTATCTTATGATTACAGTGCCAGCATTGAAGTGAGTCTCTCTCTCTCTCTCTCTCTCTCTCTCTAATATTTGTATTTATATGAAGGTGTTACCATATATATTCCAAAAATTATAACCGTAGGTGTTACTACTTGTTTTAAACCTCAGTGTTTGGTATACCCACTGAAGCCTCAATATAATGGAGGAATCATTCAAAACCCAAAATTAAATGATGGACTACAAGGTTGGGTAGCATTTGGGGATGCAATAATAGAACATAGAGAATCATTTGGCAACAAATATGTGGTAGCTCATAACAGAAATCAACTACATGATAGTGTGTCCCAGAATATTTACCTTCAAAAGGGGATGTTTTACACTTTATCTGGTAAACTTTGCACTCAAATATCATAAATTCTAGTGTTATGTTATTGTTGTATAATACATGTAAATACAAGATCTATATATATATATATATACGTACCCAATTGTATTATTGTTCATATATGATCATGGGTTGAAATCATGCAGCTTGGATACAAGTGAGTGAAGGAAATGTTCCAATAACAGCAGCTGTAAAAACAAGTAATGGAATTAAATTTGCTGGTGCCATTTTTGCTGAGTCTAATTGTTGGTCTATGCTCAAGGGTGGTTTCATAGCAAATACATCAGAAGTGGCTGAACTTTATTTTGAGGTATTTTAGAGGGTTCTTCATAATTGCATTTCTGTACTAATTACAAACAATATTAATGTTATTTGTTTTTAATGAATGAAAGTTATCCATACTTATAAATTCCAAAATTTTCTTTAACTCTTCATCAAAATGGAAAATTTTGTAGAGCAATAACACATCTGTGGAAATTTGGATCGACAACGCTTCCTTACAACCATTCACAAAAAAGGAGTGGATGTCTCATCAACATCAAAGCATTGAGAAGGTAATAAGTAAAACTTTGATAAAGACTGTCTATTTTCATATTGATGTATAACTTTTCTGCTTTATAAAGTAAATTTCTTTGTTTATTTTCCAAAAGAGTAAAAGGGGTACTCGAACCCAATTACATCGTATTCATACCGAATTAAGGTCTTGTCAAACTTTAGATTTAGCCGAGGATCGGCTAGAGTTTGAACTCTTGATTGCTTTTTCTTCAAGCGATTACACCGAGGAAGAAACTTTCTTCCTCAACTATGGCTTCCCTAACTACTCCAAAGAGTGTTAGACTATAGGTAAGAGGGACATGTAGGATTATCTAAGGCTATGCATAAAAAAGTAAAAGGCAAGTAAAAAAAAGTAAAATGATTGAAAATGTAAGTTTGATTGATTATCGTGTGTCTACAAATATACAATATATATATATAGACACACACACACGCACATATACATACACATAGGTCTCCGTTGGCCACTATCACTACCCCTACAACTAACCACCGTTGGATTGACTAAGATCAGCGTACATTAATTAATGCTCATTTGCCGGCCCTAAAATTTAGGAGAAACGAGTCCATGATGCCCACTAGTGGGGAAGTGGGTGGAAAACCTTGCTTCCTATTTTTTAAGCGCCTCGACCACATTCTTCTCAACCGCTCCAATCTTCACTCTTTGTTTACTTACTTCCAAAGCAAACTCCTTGGCCTCGACCATAATATCTCCAGCTACTAAATGTCTAACACTTGAACCTTTAACTATTTATTTCATTAGCTGAGCTACTCCTTAGTCGAGTTTCCTGTACTCAGCAAGCTTAGCTACCCTATTAGCATCAACTTATGACTTGAACCTAAGCATATCATCCAAGCTCTTTTACCAACTCCTCTTGAGAAAAACTCCCTTTTACCTCCATCAACAAGCATTTATTCATTGGAGCTCCTAGTTGACTTCACCATAGATCATAATTCCTCGGAATTGATGATCTTCAGTTGAAGATCTCGTACTATCCAATTCTGGTTAGTCCATGTCCCTATGCCTAGCTAAGGCTGCCAACATTTCTTATGTGGTTGCTCTTCTTAAAGATAATAAGATAAAGTAGAAGGAGTAGAGTAGATATAGGCTCTTATGTAGCCTATTCCCATTTTTGCCCAAGATTCTTGAAACTCGGCCCATCTAGACTCGGCTAGGTCCTCATCTCGGCTAAGCTCTTCCTCGGCCAACAACTCAGCAGATTTTGGGCATAACATAAGGCTAGAAGGAGATTAGAACACAATCTCGAGAATGGTAGACTCGAATTTCTACAATACCTTTCAATAAACCAGCACCATGACATACTTACGACTCATTGAAGCAAGTACGCCAAATTACAATAGCCCCCCTAAAACTTACATCATTCCTAGTGCCCCAAGAACCCAACGTATCATTCCTTCCACTTCTTGCCCAGTCGAGTTGAAAGGAATTTCTTCTCTGGTGGAGGTCCCATTTGACTCCCTTCAGATGAAGGGATCTGTCTTGTTGATATCTCCCCCTAATAGCAAACCTTGCCCTAGGCTCTGGGATAATTGTGCGGAGGAAATTGTGCAATTGTGAAAGCAAATGAGGATGACATACATGAGTGAGGAAATTATTTTAATTTTCAAGGTTTCACATCGGGAAGAAATAGATCGGAGGGCCAAGATGGTTAGGGAGTCGAGAGATGGTCTCCAATAATTATTACAACTATGAATATTGGGGGGGGGGGCGGAGGTGAGGAGGAGGGTGAAGTGGGGGAAGTTTTGGGACTTGGTTCACAACCACAACATGGATTTCTTTTCTATTCAGAAGGCGAAGTTGGAGCTTGTGGAGGAGTCCCTCTGTAGGAAGAAATGGAGCAGTGATGGTTATGACTCAAAATTTTCTCCTTTAGTGGGTAATAGAGGTGGCATTCTGCCCATTTGGTGTAAACCCAAAGGAAAATGCATTTTCAATTTTGAGGGCCCTGGATTTGTGGGTGTGTTCCTCGAGTGGGGCACTGAAAGTAAAAGATGTTTCATAGACAACGCTTACTCCTAGTGTACACTATATGAAAATCACCGACTCTAAGGACATATTCTGATATCTTAACAAGGGTTATGTGGTAATCTCTGGTGTGTTTTAGGAAACCTTAATAATGCAGTTTAAAGGCTTGAGGAGAAGAGGGGTGTCGAGGGAGAGGGAGACGCCAATACCAAATTCTTTCATTCTTGCATGAAGTACAGGGATATGAGGAACACTATTTATGCGCTATGCGTGGGGGATGGTTGGGTAGAGGATGGGGATAGCATTCGTGTTGAGGTAGTGAGACACTTCTCCATCCATTTTTCAGAGGTGCATTGGAGTCCTCCTACACTTGACGGCATCCAATTTTCTCAACTTTCCTTGTTGGATAACTCTCTACTCACAGCTGAATTTACCTTGGATGAGATTGAGGGTGTTGTTACTTCTTTAGATGGAAACAAGAGCCTAGAGCCTGATGGCTTCAACTTTAACTTCATTAAATCCTTTTGGGATTTGATGAGGGTTGAGGTTGAGATTCTTTTTCAGGAATTCTTTGTTAACACTAGATTACCTAGGAGCTTCAGTTCATACTTCTTTGCATTCATCCCCAAGGTTCAATGTCCTTTCAACCTTGGGAACTTCAGGCCTATCTCCCTCCTTGGGTATTTCTACAAACTGATGCCTAAGGTTTTGGCACCTAGGTTGGCCTCTGTGTTGGATAAACTTATCTCTCCCATGCAGGCTGTGTTCTTGAAGGGTAGGCAATTAGTTGATTAGGTGGTTGTAGTTAAGGAGGTGGTAGATTTTGGAAAGAGAAGAAAAAAGGCGTGTCTGATACTCAAGGTGTACTTTGAAAAGGCCTATGATTCAATTAGTTGGGATTCTTAGACTACATATTAGCTCAATTTGGGTTCTCAGATACCTAAAGGATGTGGATTCTGGCATGTGTGTTCAAGAAGTCTTTCAGTCATTCTCAATGGCAGACCGATGGAAGAGATTAACATTCAGCGCGTGGTCTGGAGAAAGGTGATCTGCTTTACCCTTCCTCTTTCTTTTGGTGGAGGAGGGATTTAATGGCTTGTCAAGAGTGTCTTGTCTCTGGGGTTTTTCAGTTCTTTTAGGTGGGATCCTCGGTATTTACTGCGTTGCACCTCTAGTATGCTCATGATACCCTATTAGGGTATCATACTGTGTGGAACCTATGGGCCATGAAGTTAATCCTAAGGTTATTTGAATTGGTGTCTGGTCTAAAGGTGAATTTTTCAAAAGTAGTCTCATTGTGGTGAATGTGGATGATGACTTCTTGGCTACTGTAGAAGGCTTCCTACACTACAAAGTGGCCACCCAACCATTCAAGTACCTTTGTCTCCCGGTTGGTGGAAACCCTCGATGTACATATACTTGGGTGCCTCTTTTGGATGGGTTGCAGAGTAGACTGACTTCTTGGAAAAATAGGTATGTCAGTCTTGGTGGCAGGATTATCTTACTTAATTTTGTTCTCAATAGCATTCATGTCTTCTACTTGTCCTTTGTGAAAATTCCAAATAAGGTAGGGAAGTCAATTGTCCACATCCAAAGGGAGTTCCTCTGGGGGCGATGGGGGAGGAAGATGGCTTGGGTTCAGTGGTACGAGGTGTGTAAGCAGATAATGAAGGAGGCCTTGGAGCTAAATGATGGTGGATGCTTTTGGACGGTACACCAACCTTTTGGAAAGATGTCCTCCTAGTAAGATAAGGTGTTTGTTTATGGGGGTGTGATGAGATTAGCCGGTGTGGGGCTTCAACTAAAATTTCCCTATGGTGGCGAAACATATGCAGAATAGGAGTTTCAAGACTCGGTGGGGCTGACTGCTTTCAAGACTCATTGTGCGGAAGGTGGGCGATGGTAATTCCACTTGGGTGGGGTCGCATCCCCTTTCTAATACTTTACCAAGGTTATTCTCAGTTTCTAACCAGAAGGAATGTAGTGTAGGTCAATTAGTGATGTGTGATTATGGGTTAGTGGAGTGGGAACTAACTCGGAGGAGGAGTTTTTTTGTCTGGGAGGAGGGTCTATTGAAAGAACTGCTACTTACTCTCCCTCATCTTCTACCTTCTCTAGAGTCGGATGTGTGAGTTTGGCGAAAAGAGTCTGACGGGAAGTATTTGGTTAAATCGTATGTCTTACTATTAGTAGATCCAACTAGGTGTTCGGCCTTTTGAACCATCGGTAGGTGTTACGACCCCTCTGAAAGAGAAATTTCTTTCTCATGGCAACTTATTTTAGATAGGATCATGTCTAGGGAGAATCTGTTTAGGAGGGAGTTATTAACAATGTCAGTGCTACTACCCGTGTACTCTGCTCTGAGTATCAGGAGTCTTCTATACACTTGTTCCTTATCTGTGATTTCTCTCTCTCTCTCTCTCTCTCTCTCTCTCTCTCTCTCTCTCTCTCTCTCTCTCTCTCTCTCTCTCTCTCTCTCTCTCTCTCTCTCTCTCTCTCTCTCTCTCTCTCTCTCTCTCTCTCTCTCTCTCTCTCTCTCTCTCTCTCTCTCTCTCTCTCTCTCTCTCTCTCTCTCTCTCGATTTGGTATGCAATTGCAAAAAAAGTGGGGTGGGTTTGGGTTGTTCCCAAGATCTTTCCCAACTATTCCTTCTTTTCTATTCTTTTGGCTATAGGGCCATGTGCAAACAACAGTTGGCTTTGATCTGACATGCAGTTATTTAGGTCCTTTGGGAGGAGCGAAATAACCTTATCTTTATAGGTACACCCGTTGATGGTATATGAGCATTGAAGAGGATTAAGGTTTTGTCTTGGAGATGGTTTCTGGATAGAAGTGGTGGGGGTCCTTGTCTTCACTATGAGTGGTGGGCGGAGATCTTTTTTGTGTATTTCGTCGTAGTTACCTTCATGTATTGTTTCCTTTTTCTCAGTTTGTATATGCTCAGAGACATTTGCACGAGTTTGGGAACTCCTTGAACCCTTTATTATATATATGTTTGTCATTCAAAAAAAAAATAGTTTCTTTTTCTTCTTCCCTAATATGAAACCACCAAATTGCAGAAGATTATGAATTGGATCTACATAACACACATCCTGAACACCTAACTAGCCCAAGATCAAATACCACAATTCACACGACACCTAAATAATTTTCTTTGTTTTAGGCTTAAAAAACTCAGGCTTTAGTTGCTTAATCTTAAAGTCAGGCTTCTACAAGATATATTAATATCCTTTTTAAGGACAAAACTTATCTACATTATCATAAGTGCATGCATGTGTTGTTTTTCACTAAAAAAAACAACATTTAGACATGAAAGGTTTTGCGATCTTTATAAGCATTTTTAGTGAAGAACAACACATATGACAATATGGGTAAGTTTTGTCAATTGCATCATAAACTTAACAAGTTTATGTATTGTTTGTTTAACTAGGAGATTTGGAATAAAGATGAAAGGGGATTTGGAATAAAGATGAAATTCTTCAAATTTTCCACAAAAACAATAACAAAATGATTCCTAATGATATTTTATTTTTGGACATTCATAATATGTTGTATTATACACGAGGTAATCAAAACCGGACCGGATATTGAACCGGAAGATGCAGCGGTTCAAGGTTCGCGGGATTCAACCGGTTGAATCGGGGGTTCAACTGGAATTAATTAAATAGATTATTTAATATTCTTTTCACAATATATAAAGGGTAAAAAAACAAAAAAATATTATACACTAGTGCAGAAAAGGGATTTAAAGTCAGACAAATTGGACATTTAAAGTCACGCGCCAGCGTGACTTCTATTAAGGCGACTTCGTATGTCAGGAGATTTAAAGTCGCGCGAGTGCCTGACTTCATAAGTTTGTTTCTAAGTCGGACTTTTAACCGCGACTTTAATTCCTCGTGTTCTCTCTAGACCGGCCCTCTGTGGATAGCTTTTTTAAAGTCACGCGCTGGACTTTAAAGATGTTTTTAAGTCAAAGCGTTTTAAATGCTTGACTTTAAAAGTTATGTTTTTAAGACATACATTTTAAATGCTTGACTTCAAAAGTGTTTATTTAAGTTTTAATTCTTTTTAGCTTTTGGGTGATCTCGTGCATATACTAATTTGGCCCCACATCAAATTCATTAAATCTAGCAACATACATATTCTATATAAAATAAATGTATTATATTTTGCTCAAAAAATATCATTAGCAAACTAAAAATTACTTTAGCAATTCAACATGCATTTGACTAATATCTTGTCAACCAAAGATATATGATATGATGTTGACACCAAAATATTAAAAATACAATAAACCGTAAGCCCAACCACTTAATACGGAACATGGTCTCCAAGTTGAGTAGATGAAATGATCAATATGGTTCATATTATCAAGCTTCACCCTAAAACTTGTATCACATTCCAATATCCTAAATAAGCAACCTATTGCATGGTTAGGTAAAAAGTAAGATCAAGCCGGAATAAATTGCTCAAAAAAAAGAAAAAACACGCAAAGAAGTTAGAAGAACAAAAGAATAAGAATGGAATATTATCACTTACCACGCTAGATCGACGCGGAAAGTGCGTGACGCTCAAAAACGCCATTCAAGATCAACGCAACAATGCGCACGACTCGTCAACGTTAGCAAACAAATCAGCAAACTTTCAAAGCAAAGCAAAGCAAATTAGCAAACTTTCCCAATGTCAGCTAGCAAATAACAAATTTGGTTATCAAATGATTGATTAAAAGTGTATTATCAACAAGAAATGATGGACTATCAATGCGTTAATCAAGATTGAAAAATCAAAGACTCTTGAGAATCACAAGAATCACGATCGCAAACTTAAAAGCATACAAAATTAAGCTCTAATAATACGACTTCTCTGCTACATAAAAGCGCAAAGCAAATCACACGAATTGTATATGACAATCTCGATTAATGTAACTATCAATTCGGTGAAAAGCCATAGAAAACCTCAAGTGAACAATGAGAAAGAATCATAAGTGTTCAATACAAGGATATAAGGATTTGAAATTTTGTTCCTTCACCTACATCACGATCTCATAAGAAAGCTGCAGTACAATAAAGAAGAGAAAATAAACTCCCGAGGATCAAGTGATCAATTGTGTTGTTTGAATAGCATAAAAACATCACTTAAACATAGCTATTATAGAGGCATGGCAAAAAAATGATCAACATTATTAAACATTATGAAAATTATCACAAAGAACCACAGAGAGGATGATTATATAGTAGCAATACAAAACACTACGAGAAAGCAGGACATGTTACTTGACCTTGTATTTGGCAATCCGTTCGCTAACCTCCTCGATTCACCGTTGGTGAAAATCAATGCCACGTTCCCTAATTCAAGCAAACTTCAAGTATCAAAAATCTAAGTAAATTGTTCCTTCTTTTGTATCCTCCTTTAAGTAGAAAGGCTTAATTGAAGCAGCAAGTGGAATGGGATAAATGAAGAGTTTACCACAAGGAGTGGAACAAGGTTAAGGAAAGCTTTGTTGCCGGTTTTCTCGAATCATGGATGATAGAGCGCTTCATCGTGAGTTTTTCCCCATTACCACCACCGAGTCTTCGTGCAAAGGTGCCTCCTTATCCCTTGAAGTGGTTCGATCCAACATTATCCGATGAAACCACTAACACTGACTGTACTCTCGAAGAAGCTTCCACATCTTTGCATCGTAAGCTGCCTTCGCCACCTTCCCCGCCATCGTCACTGACCCAAAGTTCTTCCGCTACACTCAACTGAACTAGCCACAAAAAGGAGCAAGAAACCAGCACATTTCAGCTAGTAGAATCGCTACAAGCTATTAACTATTTGCTCTACTATCCAGAAGATAAAAATCCACCTGCTCATACACAAAAAAAGATATCCATTCAGGCAAATTTTGACCACAAATTTTCTTTAAATCATCTCTGTTAAGGGATCTAAGGAGTTTAATGTCAAGTGCCTGCACAGAAATATGAATAATGTTAAGATATGGAGGAAAAAATATATCCACACTATGAACTTAATCATTAAACACCATTAACTATTTTTTCAGATTGTTTACACACTTCAAGGTCACTGCTACTATCATCAACCCCTTTATACCTATACCATTTATCACAAAATACAAAATAACCCAATGCAAATGCATCGAGATAATCCAACTAATACTAACCGAGGAATGAAATTAATGTTATGCTTAGTAATTAGTAATCAAAATAAACTATGGCGGAGTTAATCACACTTGAACACAGAGACTTTGGGAAAATCCCAACTCAAAATGCAAAACCCCAAATCCGTAAGAAAAATAATGGAAGTGAAACAAGAACATAAAAACCCTAGAAAGTAGAAAGAGGGGTTGAAGAAAACACGCTGCTTGGTGATGGTGACGACGAATTAGGAAGAGGCGGTGTCGGTGACGGCGAGTTAGGAAGGCGGATAAAGTGGCGATGAGTTAGGAAAGACGATGGCAACACGGAAGAGATTGCGATCGCGGCTTACTTGAGTGAGAACTTGGTGAAGTTGGCGCATATTGTTTGATGTGTTTACGTTTTTTTTTTTATTTTTAATTGTGAAATACTTTTGAAGTCAAGCAATATTACGGTTTGTCTTAAAATGTTAAAATTTTCCACTTTTGAAGTCACGCATATTTTACGCTTGACTTAAACACTAGCGCGGCAAAAAAAGTTTTCGAGTTTATTACAAGTTTGCCACCGCGTCCTTATATCAAGACAGGCATCTGAGCGCGTGACTTTAAATGTCTATTTCTTTTCCTTATTTTGCACTAGTGATAATATCACATAAAAACATTATACTATTCAATAATAATAGATACTATAATGTAAGTACTATTATTTTTTTGTTACAATATCAGTACTCTTATAATAATATTACTGTACATATTAATTTTTTAATTATTTTTATTTATTTCAAAAATTTAATTATAAAAAAGGATAAAAAATTTCCATATACCAAAAATTAACATAATTTATCTTTTTTTTTTAATAAAAAATCAACATGATATACCATTTTTTTAAGAAAATAGGCAAAATCCGGTTTTCTGTCAGACTCCCGGTTTTTGGCCGGTTTCCTGTTCGGTTTCCGGTTTTTGACCGGTTGTCCGGTTCAATTCCCGATTATCATCCAATCCGGTTTTCCGGTTCAAATGGACCGGAAGGGGTCCGGTTCCCAGTTGAACCGCCCCGGCTCGGTCCGGTTTTGACAACCTTGATCATACATAATGATATAAAAGAATTTAGTGTTGAACAAATTTAATTTTGACTTGACAGGCACGCAAGAGGAAAGTATTAGTCCAAGCAATTGATGAAGAAGGAAACCTTTTACCAAACACAAGTGTATCTATTAAACTAAATAGGCTAAGTTTTCCATTTGGAAGTGCCATAAATAGTCACATCCTAAGCAATCGTGCATATCAAAATTGGTTCACCTCAAGATTCACAGTAACCGCATTTGAAAATGAAATGAAGTGGTACTCAAATGAAAATGTGCAGGGCAAGGAAAACTATGCTTTAGCTGATGCCATGCTACGATTTGCCAAGATACACAATATTCCTGTTAGAGGTCACAATATATTATGGGATGATCCAAGGTACCAACCTAGTTGGGTTCCTTCACTATCACCAAACCAACTTAACTTTGCAGTTGAAAAGAGAGTGAATTCCATTGTGTCAAGATATAAGGGACAAGTTAATGGTTGGGATGTTGTTAATGAAAATCTACACTTCTCATTCTTTGAAAGTAAATTTGGACAGAACTTTTCAACAAGGATTTATAATGAGGTTCACAAAATTGATGGACAAACCACTTTGTTCTTAAATGAATATAATACTATTGAGGATAGTAGAGATGGTTTATCAACTCCACCAAGGTATATTCAGAAGATTAGAGAGATTCAAAGTTATGGACATCTTCCTATTGGAATTGGATTGGAGGCTCATTTCCCTAATAGTCCTCCTAACTTGCCTTACATGAGAGCTTCCATTGACACCCTTGTTGCCACTGGTTTTCCAGTATGGTTTACAGAATTAGATGTTGCAAACCAACCTAAGCAGGTAAACTAATTATTCTCAGTTCTCAAGAAATTAATACTTATGTTGTTGGATTGGAAGAATAACATGCATGTGCAATTTAATTAGTTATGTTATTTATACGCGTATGATTTTAGTATCTGATCGATTTTTTGTGTAAAAAATCTTTACACTGTCGATGCATAAACTAAGTCCAAAAGATCGAACTTGTGGGACATTATTCTTGTAGGAAAGGATGATATTTTTCTGGACTTAATTAATGTGCATCGATAGTGTAAAAGTTTTTTTACACTAGCAAACACCATATCAGCAATTGACATGTCACCGAAAGCATTGAATTTTATTATAGTTATCTTAAAAGTCACGCATATCATAATTTCTTATTGGTTCACCCACGGTCTAAAATATTTACACCGACAGTGCATAGTTTATCGAGTTTTATGCAAGAGTTATTTATGATTCGTGCAGGCAGAGTACTTTGAGCAAGTTCTTAGAGAAGCACATGGCCACGGAGGAGTTAGGGGTATTATACTGTGGACAGCATGGTCACCACAAGGTTGCTATAAGATGTGTTTGGTAGATAACAATTTCAAGAACTTGCCCGCTGGAAATGTTGTGGACAAACTTATTTCTGAGTGGGGGCCAAAACAATTATCAGGGATCACAGACCAAAATGGGCTACTTGAGATTTCTCTTTCTCATGGTGACTATGAAATGGAATTTAGTGACCCTCTCATGAACAATTACTCTTTCACTCATCATATAAAAGTCACTCCAATTGATGATCAGTCTAAGAAAACAAAACAATTTATACAAATTTCTATGTAGTTCGTTGTTTCTGCATGTCAAACATATATATAGCTTATAATGAGAATTGAAGATCATATCGATCATTTTGTTTATATAGATTTTAACATAAAAATTAGAGACTTGTTAAAAAAATAATATGAAAGTGATGGAGTGTAATTCAAACTTCGAGTGAGCTAGAGAAGATTACCATATTATAACAAATGTCCTCAAAACAAAGAAGATAAATTACTTATCATATCAAAATACTATACTTTTTTTAACATTTTGAAATTCAGTAGTAGTAATTTTTTTCTTAAACAATCCCAAACAATGAATGGCAACGCCATAAAAATCATCACAACAAGAAATGTTTAAGGTCTGAAAATAAACTATATGATTAATAAAAAAGTAAAATAAAAACTAAAAATTGGTACTGAAATCTATTAATGTTTTCCGGAGTGTGATTTTATGGGTGGGCCGCTTGCGCCATAATCCCAGCGATGTGTGGAGTAGTATCTTCTCTTTTTCGGGTGGTGGTAAATTTGAGATCAAGATGGCGTCTAGGGGATGGTAATAATATCTTGGTTTGGCTTGATCCATGGATCAAGGATAGGAAAGATGCATTTGTTCGGTCTCCAATAGTGAGCGGGATGGAGTCTATAAAGGTGTGGATTTGTGGAATGATACACATGTAGGGTGGAATGAGGCTATGGTTAAATGAACTTTTCAACTCACAAGAAGCAGAATTAATTAAAAGAATCCCTTTGTGCAACTCTAGTGGGGAAGATAAGTTGATTTGGTGGCGAAGTCGAAATGGTTTGTTTTCGGTAAAGTCGACATATTTTGGTGTGATGGAAGATCTTCTTGATAATACCAATCTTCGAGTCCCAAGAAATTGGATGCTTATATGGAAACTTAAAGTTCCGTAGAAAGTAAATATTTTGCTTTGGAGGGTAGCTCATGGTTGTTTACCAAGGCGCGACAATCTTAGACGTCGACATGTTCCTTGTGACCACTGGTGCCCAATGTGCGACGCTGACGTTGAGGATGAGTTGCACCTCTTTTTCAAATGCCCACAAGCTACTGGAGTGTGGAACTTAAGTGGTATCTACAATGTGGTAACTTATCCAATTTCTCATGCTATTTCATTTAATGATTGTCTTTTTTATGTTGCTGAAAACACTTTCGGCTGAAATGCAAGTGAGCTTTGCTATGATGTTTTGGGTCTTATGGAAGAGAACAAATGAGAAAGTGTGGGAAAATATTAGCAAACTAGTTGCTATTTCAGTACAACTCGCAATGGACTATGTGTGTGAGTGGCAACTAGCGCGTGATCGGTCAAATCAAAATGGGGCGACAACAACAATACCAAAGAACCAGGTGGCGTGATCAGGACTTTTGTGCAGAGTGGTCAAGCAATTTCATATAATAAAATTTTAAATTATAGTATATTTTTTACAACGTCAATCAATCACAAAACAACACATCATAAAAAAGTTTGACTTTATCTCTCCTACTTTAAAAACTTTTTACAGTGATAGCGTATACCAATTAAACATATTTTGCTCTTCTAATTTGGTAATTTTGGTCTCTATGATTTTTTTATTGGACTTTGGGTCACTAAAAATAATGAATTGTGCAATATTAGCCCCTCATTTTCTCAAAATTCAAGTTTTTTAAGGATTAAAAGTGCAAATAATCAATGATTTTGAGGACCAAAATTACGAAATTAAGTAAAATGTGAACCAAAATTGTCAAAAGTAAAATTGAAAGACCAAAATCACCAAATTATATTAATGTGGTAGTTAAATATAAAATATACCTAATTATTCAAATACATATATTATTTTTGGGTAGCCAAAACTACCTTACTACCAATTGATCCTAGAGCTGCAACAGGAAAGAGTAGCTAGCAATAGAAAGAAAAATAAGAGCAGAGTGTGCAAAAAACAAAACTAGGAGTGTCAAAATATTTTTTCATTGGGGTATTAGTACAAATTTTTAAGTTTGAGGGTGTGCAGGTGCATACCCTAGGGACTATGTAAGTCCGCCCCTACCAGCAACCCCACCAAGCCGGGTGCAGGTATTCTAAAATGTAATGTGGATGCAACTCTTTTTACACAGGAAAACAAATATGACATTGGGATGTGTATAAGGGATGAGAATGGGTACTTCATGGAAGGGAAAACATTGTGGTTTGATGGGGTATCAGAGCCGGGGATTATGGCAGACATTGAAGTGGTTGAAGGACTTAGGCTTGGAAGCAATGACTATTGAGATGGACTGTATTTCTGTGGTCAATGTGGTCACAAAAGCGAGATCCGGCAACACAGACTTTAATGTTTTGATAGCTCATTGTAATGATTTACTTTCACAGGTTTCAAGCTACAAGATTAGCTTTGTTCGGCAACAAGCGAATCTTGTTGCTCATGCTCTTGCAAGAGCTCAAGACAATATGCTAGCTCTCAAATTCATTACTTTGTTCCCACTTGTATTGAAAACATTATTGCTAGTGAAATTATATAAGTTGTTTGAGTAAAAAAAATAATGCATATTTAACTATTGTTCACTCGAAGATGAACGACATGGTATATTTAACCATCTATATTCAACGATTTGAGCAATGTATATTTAACCAACTATATTCAAGGATCTATTTTTTCCTGGGTTTATTCTTGAATGAGGTTGAAGATGAAGATGGTTAGTCAGCAAAAATAGTGACATGTCAGCTCCGTAACAGTCACATCAACACCTTTTATGCCAATTGTGTTTTTTGTAACAGAAAAACTAAAAAGGGCTAACGGTTTGTATGCTATCTAACTTAAAAGACTAAGTTGGTACAAGAAAAACATAAAGGACCAATTCATTACAAATAAATAACTTAAAGAACCACATGTGTGATATAGCCTAAATATAATGCTAATCAAATTGGGTTGAGATGCTTTTTATTTCTTAAAAGAATTGAGTGTTTCAATTACTATAGTTTTTAGTACATAAACTACACATATTCCCATTTATTTTAGGCATATATAGATTTTATACACTAAAAACTATTAGAATAAAACTCTCCAACAACAAGGGTTGGTCAGAGCGGTAACCAGTGGTGGACCTAGGTGTCTTTTAGGAGGTTCAACGGAACTCCATAAAAAAAATAAAATTAGCACCAATACCTTAGGAAAAAATATTTTTGTACCCCCTAAAAATATCTTTTGCACCCAAATCTTTAGTTTTGCACCAAAGTTCTTGGTTTTGCACTACTATAATGCTATTTAGAACCTGTATTTTGTGAATATGTTGGTTCTTTTAGTGCTATTTAATTTGTATTTAGGAACTTGTTAGTGTTATTTAATTTGTGTTGGTATAGTTCAACACAAATTGTGAACTTGTAAAAGTCTTATTTTTATTATATATTTAGCGATGTGTGTTTGAAAATTTTTGTACCCCCTAACTCAGGGTCCTGGGTCCGCCACTGGCGGTAACTGGATTCCGATCCTATCCGAAGGTCTCGAGTTTGATTTTAGAGTGTGACAAAAACTCTATTGAGAGGGGAGAATCACACGGATTGACAAAGTCGAGTAAAAAGTGACCAACCAAGTTTTTCAGCGTAGATTAGTCACCGGTCGATGGACATTGCACACCAATAACATGATAAAGTAATAATAATAATAATAATAATAATAATAGTAATAATAATAATAATAATAATAATAATAATAATAATAAAATAACTCTCCATTTCTTTGAGAAATGGATAGGATACAAACTCAGTTAAATCAATCAATTAAAGGAGGTTCATATTTGTTTCTTTTTATGTCCTAATTTTAATGATCAGTTAATAGATTGATTTAATTGATTGATCACTCAATAAGTGTCCCAAAGAAGGGGGTTGTAATTGTGAACCATTTAAAAATCACCTGAAACAAGGTAGTTATCTTCCCAAGTATGATTATATGTCGAGATAGTGAGTGTAATTAGTTAAGAAGGGTGAGTGAAAACTATTTTCTTAACTATGGTAGTAAGGAGAGAAGGTTTAAACAGAACTATCTTCTCAACTATGTAACAGAGTTGAGAGGGTCAGTAAGTTCTTTTTTCACTCTTACTGTCAATGATTGATTTTCAGTGCAATTTTAAGGCATGAGATTATGTGTTTTACAATGATGTGTTATATACCACTACCTCAAGAAACTTCCTAATTATTTAAGTGGAGAGGTGAGAAGGTTTGAAAACAATGTTTAAATTAAAACAGTTATTAGAAGAGAAGGGTAAGCATGCTGTCTTCTCAGTTTTCATAAACCTACTCCAAGAGGAGTGTTTTGTTTCACAGTGTAAAACCAACTTAGAGAAAGCGGTAAATAACACAATGATGTATAGTGGTTCACCCAAACTCGTGGCTACATCCACTCCTCACTCCTGTGAGTGTTTCTACTATTTTTCCAAATAGTTTACAACTTTACAACCAACCTAGGCTTGAAGTTCTTGTGGTAGTTTTCTTAACATAACTCTACCTCATCTGTTCTCACACCTAATACAATCCTTCCGATCTATTAGTTAACTTCTAAAATGAAGCAACTCACTTCTCAAGCACTACATCAACACGTGCTACTTAGAAGGTTTCCTCTGGATGTTCTATTTAGTGTATGGGTTGTGGGATTTTTAGAGATTGATTGATACAAATGGTGTTTAAGTTATACTACAATACAATCATAAAAAAACATATTTAGAGATCAAATGAATCCCTTCTACTGTAAAGCGCGGTTGAGTATGGATGAGAGAAAACTTTGATACTTGAGAAGGTTAGAAGATTTGAGCTCAATGTACTCTCACACAAATCAGCGATGACCAAATGCATTTATTTACAGCTGAATGTGTGTGTAATAACCTCTGGTCCATACAAAAGAGTCGTTGGCAAAGTATTATAGCCATTTATAGTCGTTGAGAGACTGTTTGCTTTAAGACAACTGTATTTCTGTCGTTGAGGGCACAAGAGATGTATCCTTGTGGTTTCAATCAATTAAATTAGGTTCATATTTATTATATTTGTTCTTTTTCTTTATTTTTTTTTGGGCAGAGTTGTGATCATTAAGATTTCTTTCGACAAATCATGAGATTTCATAAATAAATAAAAATGACAAGTTTTTTTTCTTTTTCCAAATGTTAATTCTTTGCTTAAATAAAAACTCTCTTTTTTATCAAAGGAAACTCATATCATTTCATTATAAATAATATTCGTAATACTGGTTGGACTCAAATCACGAATGTGAGAGCTAGCATATAATGTACATGCTCTAGCAAGAGAATGAACAACTGAATTTTCTTGCCTTCTTAAGTAGCTAATTCTATAGCTTTGACATTGTAATATAATGGTTCTACATAGAGAAAGAATAACACTCACTTCATTATTGAGAGATAGATTATTATTGATATCATCACTATGGATAGGCAATTTGTCTCAATAACTACGGAAGTGAGCTTGTAGAAGACCCATAGCTTCGGCTTCTTCAGAACTTGGGGGACCATGGAACCACATAGTTTTCGCGCATTTAAACGCACCAAGATCATCACAGACACATATCCCGACATCATACTTATTTTCTTCACCAAAGATCGCCGCATCGATGTTGCATTTCAGCGTTCCAGCAGCTGGCTTCACCCATCGTACAGCCTGTATATTGCGTTCCAAATTTGTTACACTGCAGTGGTCCGGATCAGCAGTAGGAACGCGGATCGCTCGCCATCATTGCAAAGAGATCCAACGCGATTCTCGACAAAGCAGCAGTAAATCGGGCGTCAGAACCCCTCCCACGACTTGTCATTCCTCCCTTTCCAAATAGCCCAAAATATCATAGAAAAAAAAACAAGAAATCTCGTAAAGTTTTACGAAATAGCCCAAAACATTTTTTTTTTCTTTTTCCAAATCGTAACCCTCTCTTTTATGTACCAAAAAAAGCTCGTATTTATCGTAAAGTTTAGGGAACATTTTACACAAGAAATAATTCAGTTCTAAAAATGTCAGTAAATTATTTTCAATAATACTAAAATCAATTTAATAAAGGAATTCATTATAACTGTTTTTTTTTTAAATCAATGTATCCTCCACGACGACTGTGCGGATTAATTCTTCGATGTATCAGAGATTCATTTAAGGGGTGGACCTCTCCCAATAAATATTTTTCCATACTCACTAGCCAGAAATCAGACCTAGAGCCGAATTATTAAAAAACCCAAATATCTACCACTTGTGTCACATCATGTTGGTTTATAAATTCATTATAACTTTTTTTTTGGTTACGAGTGGAATACTAAAGAAAAAAACTGATATTATGGTGTAAATTAGGCATGGCAGTGGGGCGAGGCAGGAACAGATTTTACATTCTCCATCCCCATCCCCAAATCCCATATAGTTTTCTGTTCCCTACCCAAACCCAATAGGGTTGAATTATTGATCTCCATTGGGTATCCCCGCCCCAACTCCGTCCCCACAGTGGAATCAATTTTTTAAATAAAAATAAATAGTTTTTACTTGTCCCAAACCTACCCTAAACTTATCCCGAATCAACCCCCGAACACGTCCTTGGACGACAGTGATAAATAAATGGATGGTAAATCTCACATTCATCCTCAAGGTCTATACAATTGAGTAAAGTAGCATACTCTAGAGCTGTCAATGGGTCGGGTTTGGGCCGGCCCGCCCAGGCCCATCGGGCCAAATGGTGTATATGGGCAGAGTCGGGTCAGCCCAATATTCGGATGGGCTGCAAAATGTAAGGCCCAAGCCCGCCCAACACCAGCCCATGGGCAATGGGCCCGCCCAACGGGCCACAAATCATTGACTTTTTAAAATTTTGTATAAATCAAAATTAGAATTTCCAACCACTATGTCTAGAACTTCAAACACAAATGCTTGAACTTGCATATCAAGTTGATTTCATATATATGAAAAAAAAGGTGGAAAGTTGATATACTGTGATTAAATTCTCATGATATTACCGACTCAAAATTTGAGTTACCAAATCTTATTCACTTTGCCTCTAATTTATTTATTTCTTGAGTGTGATTCATTAGGATTAGGATTAGATTAGGATGTTGGTTGCCTTTATACCGAATTGGTATTTTTTTTGAAATAGGACAATTTCAATAGAAAAGAAGACAAAGGCATCTCGAACAGTTATGGATCGGTATTTGGTGGTGGTGTTTTTTTTGAGTCGAATCGCTTCAAGAATTTATGAATGGAGTTGCAGAACAGTTTGAAGAGAAGACGAAGGACGATCCGTTAAGCTCCAAAATCGAAGGCTTGGAATAAATAATTGACTTATCATATTTTGATTGGATAACAGTAAAAACGACATGTATAGCACTTGTCATATTTTTAAATTTAAAAACAAAAAGAAAAAACAAACGGGCCAACTCATGGGCCCATGGCCGGCCCAGCCCAATAACATCATCGGGCCAATGGGGCCGGGCCAAAAAACATACCGTTGATTTTGGGCTACTATTTTTAGAGCCCAGGTCCGCCCAAAAAATCGGGCCATTGGGCCGGACCCAAATTGACACCCAAATTGACAGCTCTACATACTCATTACTTAATTTTGAATTCATACCACCTATAAATATGAAATGCAGTACAATATAAATAGTAATTAGTTGACAAATACATAATTATTCGTTATTTCTTAATATATGTAAATTGAAAAAACAATTTAAAACCGTACCATAGTTTTCGTTACTCCATAACCAACATTGTCATTTCACAATTCGGGGCGGGTTCGGAGACGAGTTCGGGGTGTATTCATATATCCCCATTACCCACCTCGTCTCCATATTTAGATTTCGAGAAACTCAAACTCAAACCTAGTCAAAGCAGGGTTTACCCTTAAAAAACAAAAAATGTTAGAGAGAGTTCTTACTTCAATGCCTTGTGTAAATTCAATGGTACCGTAATCTATCCAATTAAAGTAATTGATCAAAAACGAAAGATCTTACTTTTTTTTCGCAACTTTGTAGTTCTTTCCTTAGATAAAAAAAAATGCTCTTATTTATGCAAAAATCACGGACACGTTCTTTTTCACCACAAAAGAAAATGCAAGGAAATTAACTACATCATTATGCATTGAACATCGGCGATAATGTCACTTAAATGCAAAATTTATGATTCATTAATTGGACACATTATGATTATAAAATAGAAGATTTGCTTCAACGTATTACCATAGACCAGATTCTCAACTGTGTCATTTGGAACAGGTTTTTGATACAATAAAAAATGAACCTTGTCCTTCTCATATGTCTCCTCCTTCTCACAGGTTAGTTCTTACTTTTTTAATTCATTTTATCAATTTTTATTTTTTATAATAAAATGAAAGCATGTCAGAATATATGTACTATTAATATTAATATAAACTACTGATATAAAAGCATTTCATCACAGGTATTGAAGTTGAATCATTATCATATGATTACAGTGCAAGCATTGAAGTAAGAACTCTCTCTAACATGTTTTTGTATTTTAAGGATTCTATTTCTAAAAATTTCACACTTACAATGGTTTGTTACTTTTGTTTAAATGTGATCAGTGTTTGAAACAACCATTGAAGCCTCAGTATAATGGAGGAATCATTGAAAACCCAGAATTGAATGATGGATTAAAAGGTTGGAAAGCATTTGGGAATGCAATAATAGAACATAGAGAATCATTAGGCAATAAATATGTGGCAGCTCATAGCAGAAATCAACCACAAGATAGTGTCTCTCAGAAGATTTATCTTCGAAAGGGGAATCATTATTCTTTATCTGGTAAATTTTTCTCACCTAGTGTTATATAATTCTATAGTATATATAGATGAAATTTAAATATATGGTTATGGGTGGAAATTGTAATGCAGCTTGGATACAAGTGAGTGAAGGAAATGTTGCGGTAACAGCAATTGTGAAAACAACTGAAGGAACTAAATTTGCTGGTGCCATTTATGCTGAGACTAATTGTTGGTCTATGCTCAAGGGTGGTCTTACAGCAGATACATCAGGATTGGCTGAACTTTATTTTAAGGTACTTTTTATTTAGGGGTGTTCAAAATCAAACTAACCCAATAAAAAAATCGCAAACCAAACCAACTTAAACTGAAAACTGCAAATAACGATCGATATTTATCGAATCGATCGAATTGTTTTATCAACCAACCGAGCGTTTCGGTTCGGTTGGTGGTCTTTTTGCCACCAAACCAAACCGAATGGAACCGCTTCTGCAGCTTGTTTTGATGTACTGCAGGTTATGTTTGATTCGGCAACATTAATTATTCTGTATTTGTAGCTTCTCTGTTTTGAGATATTAATTTTGTTCAAAGTTGGTTTGTGTTCAATTTCTCTTTAATTTGGTATTTCTCCAAAAATGATATAATGTTTTTTTTTTTTGATAAGCAAAAATGGTATAATGTTCATTATTGCTGTTTTTACAAATCTATTTTTGATTGTTAAAGGAAGAGGCAATGTTATACTAGTACTAGTACAATAATGTTAATTGTTGTTGTCCAACTTCTCCTTTCTTTACTGCTTGCTTTTCTATTTCTTTTGCAATATCCCTTTTTTAATAATAATTTTTTTTGACATCACTTTTTTTTTTTAAAATAATGGCCTATCGGCTGTTTGTATGTGTGAGAATTAAATTAAATTGTTTTACCTCTACATTATTTTCTTTATTCGTTAAAACCGAAAGTAATTCAAACCGCATTGGCATGGTTTAGATTATTTCGTATTTTTATAAGAAAGTTAATTGAACCAAACCAAATCGCATGTATTAATAGCTTACAATTCGGATGATTTTTGGTTCAAAACCTAACCAAACCGCACTACTAACACACACCCCTACTTTCAATTGAAGGCTCTTTATAATTGTATTTTTATTTAATGAAACTTATCTAATATCTATATATCTAATCTAATCTAATATCTATATATACAAAAACATCACCATGAACTTCTAAATTAGCCCTCACTATTAATTGCCACATACACTACCTAATACAATGTCAAATGGTACTAATGTCATTTTATGGATCAAACTTTTCACTCTTCCCAATTTTTCACTTTTCCCAACTCCTTTTCTCTTTCTCTTTCCCTCCACCTTTAATTCAAATTCAAACTCCCTTACAAATCTATTATCATTATTATCTATCTAATCTAATACCTTCTAATATTTATTAATTTATTAATACTAATAAACTACACTTAAAATTCTATTTTTAGCCTCTCACTTTATTTGATAGCTTAATTAAAGAGAAATGATACAATGATAATTAGACTAAAATTTAAATCTTTTTCACACATATCCATACTCACTAAATATTAGAAGGACAATTATTTTTTGTCAATAAAAGTTATAAAAATAAAAAACTACTATAAAAAATTAGTGTTTGTCAAAAAAAATTACAAAAAATTACTGACAAATATTTGTTCCATATTTTTTTAAGACTGCTATAAACCTATTATATAAAAAACACGGAATTAATATTTATTAATACTAATAAACTACACTTAAAATTCGATTTTTAGCCTCTCACTTTATTTGACACCTAGATAGCTTAATTTAATGAGAAAGGATACAATGGTAATTGGATTAAAATTTAAATCTTTTTCACACATATCCATACTCACTAAATATTAAAAGAACAATTATTTTTTGTCAATAAAAATTATAAAATTAATGACTATTTAAATTACTGATTAATATTTAAAATAAATATTTCTTATTGATAATCTACTATCTATATTTTACCCTCTACTATAATCTACTAATCAACTAAAATAATCAATTGAAACTATGAGATGCAATGATATATAAGAAAACACAGGATAACCGCAATGATATATAAAAAAATACAGAATTAATATTTCTCATTGAAAATTATAATTTTTGAAAACTACTATAAACCTACTATCTAAAAAACAAGATTTAATGAGAATTTAAACTAGTGATTAATATTTAAAACAAATATTTCTTATTGATAATCTACTATCTTTCTTTTACTATCTACTATAGTCTACTAATCAACTAAAATAATCAATTGAAACTACGAGATAACAACACTGATATATTAAAAAACACGGGATAATTGTATTGATATATAAAAAATACGGGATTAATATTTATCATTGATAATTAAAGTTTTTGAATACTACTACAAACCTACTATCTAAAAACAACAAGAAGACTTAACTACTATTTAAAACTGATTAATATTTAAAACAAATATTTTTTATTGATAATCTACTATCTATCTTTTAGAATCTACTATGATCTACTAATAAACTAAAGTAATCAAATGAAACTACGAGATAACTGCACTGATATATAAAAAAACACGGGATAATTGCACTGATATATAAAAACACGTGATTAATATTTGTCTTTGATAATTATAAGGTTTGAAAACCACTATAAACCTACTATCTAAAAAAACAAGATGACTTAATGACTATTTAAACTACTGATTAATATTTAAAACACACATGACAAAGATTTGTCACTAATACCTAAAAAAGGACAAATAATTGTCACTGATATATAAAAAAATACGAGATAAATATTTTTTATTGATGATTTACAATCTATTATATTATACTAATCAACTAAAATAATCAAATATTGAAACTATGAGATAACTGCACTGATATATAAAAAACACGGGATAACTT
Source organism: Oxytropis ochrocephala (assembly GCA_020916435.1). Classification (NCBI taxonomy): domain Eukaryota; kingdom Viridiplantae; phylum Streptophyta; class Magnoliopsida; order Fabales; family Fabaceae; genus Oxytropis; species Oxytropis ochrocephala. Next base: position 75,752,868 of record CM037094.1, on the reverse strand, counting down.
CACTGTTATATAAAAAATATGGGATAAGCGCAATGATGCACTAATATATAAAAACACGGGATAAAGCAACATCGATATGCAAAAAAATACGGGATAAATGCACACATTATTTTTAAATGATACTTTTACTTTATTAGATTTTAATATTTATCTATTTTTTTATTTGAGACTTCTTTTTTATCTCCTTAAATTTGTCTTTATTATCACAGAGTAATGTTCATCTTATTTAAATTTTGTCTAAGTTCATTGATAAAAAGAATACGACAACACCCGTGCGTATGCACGGGTATCCTTCTAGTTCATTACTAATTTCCAAGACTTTCTTAACCTTTCAAAATGGTGAATTTTGTGTAGAGCAATAATACATCTGTGGAAATTTGGATAGACAACATTTCATTACAACCATTCTCAGAAAAACAATGGATGTCTCATCAACATCAAAGCATCGAGAAGGTAAACATTTATTATAACTTATTCTCTCCGTAGCAAAATATAAACAATAAAGGTATATTCTAGTCGAAACTTTGACTAGATATATTATTTGTTTGCTTATATTTTTATACTAGATATGTGTACTTTTTGCTAATATTTTTATACCACCAGATACATATAATATTTTGTTAGGGATTATAATTTCCCACTGTATATTTATTTTAACAAAGTTTGATTGTGACTTGGCAGGCCCGCAAGAAGAAGGTATTACTCAAAGCAATTAATGAACAAGGGCACCCTTTGTCAAATGCAAGCATATCAATTAAATTGAAAAGGAAGAGTTTTCCATTTGGAAGTGCCATAAACAGTTACATCCTAAACAATATTGCATATCAAAATTGGTTCACCTCAAGGTTCACAGTAACAACATTTGCAAATGAAATGAAATGGTATAGCACAGAATATCAGCAAGGAAAGGAAGATTACTCAAAAGCTGATCTTATGCTACAATTTGCTGAAAAACACAATATCTCTGTTAGAGGCCACAATATACTTTGGGATGATCCACAATACCAACCAAGTTGGGTTCCTTCACTCTCACCAATTCAACTTAACTCAGCTGTTGAAAAGAGAGTAAATTCTGTTGTGTCTAGATACAAGGGAAAAGTTATTGCATGGGATGTTGTTAATGAAAATTTGCACTTCCCATTCTTTGAAAATAAACTTGGACAAAAATTTTCAGCTAGGATATTTAATCAAGCTCATAAGATTGATGGACAAACTACTTTGTTTCTTAATGAGTTCAATACTATTGAGGATAGTAGAGATGGTTTATCAACTCCAGCAAAGTATATTAAGAAGATTAAAGAGATTTTAAGTTATCCAGGGAATAGTCATTTACCTATTGGAATTGGATTGGAGTCTCATTTTCCAAATTTTCCTCCTAATTTGCCTTATATGAGAGCTTCTATTGACACTCTTGCATCTACTGGTTTTCCAATTTGGATTACTGAAATTGATGTTGCAAGCCAACCTAATCAGGTAATTTCATTATGCAAATTTTACTCACTTCTAGTTTAGTATGCTTAAATGTTTCACACACTCCCACCTTTATTTGTTTGGAAAAGTTTCAGTCATCTCTTTTTACTTCTATCTAAATGACACATGCAACTAGAGGTATCAATTTTGGACAGCTCAATGGGCCGACGCGATGACCCAATATTTTGGGTTGGGATGGACTCAAAAAATGGAGGCTTGTTCAGAAAGAATCTGAACATTTTGGCCTATGGGCCCCTATGAGCCTATTTTTGTTATTTTTTTAACATTTTTGTGCTTTATTAGATAAAAATTGGATTGAATTGTCGGCTGGCTGGCTTAGCGTTTTGGGCTAGGGTAAAACAATTGCCTAGTAAATAACTGGTCTAGTCCAGCCCAATCTGCTTTTGCACCTTGGCCCATTAGGTCAAATTGTGTCTAGGATGGCCCAATTTAACAACTCTACATGCAACCCGTATGTGTATAGTTGTGGGGAGTCTAATGTTTTTTTTATAAGAGAGGGTGTATGTCTCATTTAACCATATCAAAAGAGAGATGAGTGTAATTTCTCGTAACACAAAACATTCTTGTGATTTGTCGTGCAATGATAAAGCTATTGGAAGAAGAACACACATAGTTTGATTGATAATATTTATTGAAAAGTTTGTTTATTCTTACCTCGACAGCAAATGTGTTTTTTAAAAGGCAAAAATATTTTATTCATAAGATATAGTGTTGAGTATTTGAGATACTGAAAAATCTATACATCAAAACAAATACCAAAATTGATACATCGCTAACGAGGTGTTTGGTTCCACGATGTTGGAGCCAATCACACCTCTCTAGTATGTCCGGCCGTGATGTTTGTGAATCTGTAAATTGTAGCGTCTCACTAATCGTTCGGTGATGATGTGGAAATGAATAATTCCAAAGACATGCTACGAGCCCGGCATCAAATGTGATTTTAATATTTTTAGACTTCTAGAGATAAATTCATTATAATTTGTTTTCATTTTTGTAGGCAGCATACTTTGAGCAAGTTCTAAGAGAAGCACACTCGCACCCAAAGATTGAAGGCATGATAATGTGGACAACATGGTCACCATCACAAGGTAGTTGTTATCGAATTTGCTTGGTAGATAACAATTTCAAAAATTTGCCTGCTGGGAACGTTGTGGACAAACTACTTCAAGAGTGGGGGTTAAAACCATTATCAACAACTATGGATAAAAATGGGTTCCTTGAACTCTCCCTTTATCATGGTGACTATGAAATGGAAATTAGTGACCCTATCAAGAACTACTCTTTCACTCATCACATTCAAGTCACTCCAAAAGATAAATCCAACAAAACAACACAACTTTTACAACTTTCTATTTAATTCATTGCTTTTGCATGTTAAAGACCATTAGGTATGTTTGGACGGAGTATTTTTTGGGATAAAGTATTTTTTTTGAGAAAATTAAAATATTTTAGTTCAAAATTTTGATGTCTTAGTACTCTTACCAAGAATTTGGTTTTAGCCAAATCAAGATTTTTGGTTTTATGTAGGTCATTTTTTTTTCTTTTATAACTCCAGTCATGCTTGGAAACCTATCTAAAAATTGTTTTGTAATATGATTTTTTTTTTGAAGCACTGTAATATGATTTTTAAATATCATAAAACTATATATAGTTAAAAGACTTAAAGTATCAATATTTGTATTAGCCAAAATGCTTAGATTTTTAAATAGTACAACTTAATGACTTAATAGCAAATCAGACTCCTGTTTTTTAAGCAATATATAAGATTTTTTTAGAAAGTGTAGTTCTAGTTATGGAAGCATTTGAAGATTATTTGGACTCATTTTTTTTTTTTGAAATGAACACTTTAGTGAGTGTTTTGTCAAGTTTTTTTTTTTAAAGCTAGGCGACATAGTGTCAATAAACATTATTAAGAAAAGAAACATGAAACAAAATTATGGGGTCAAGAATCAAAACTTATGCAATAAAGTCAAGCGTATTTAAATGAGTATAAGCGAGCATAATGGTCAAAAGTGTTGGGAAACAATGGTACCTATTCACTCATATGTGAACACAAAATTGGCACTATGTGAAAGCATAAAACAAATGAGAAGAGAAGAAGAGTGACACCAGAAATTTTACGTGGAAAATCCTCTTAGAAAAAATTACGCAGTTAAAGATCTCCACTATAAAAGTAGGATTACAAAGTGTTTCTCTCAGTCTCTGAGGATCTCTATAAATCTCACCCTCTCGGATGGTATACAAATTTTCTCTCTATGAAACTCTTTTTTTCTCTCAAAGAGGAATAAAAAAGTCTCTCTAACACTCTTAGGATTTCTTCTCTTGGATGTCTGTAGCAACTTTTCACAAGTTCTCCTATTTATATAAGAATGTGGCTTCTCCAAAAAATGTGATTAATGGAAGCCAATTAATTCCCACAATTCCAACAAGGTCTAAAAATCCCAATACATTTTTCAAAGTTGAATGTGCATTTCTCAAAGTCAAAGAAATAAATTTCAAGACCTTGGAGTATTCAACCCCTTTTCCCATGCATTGTGACTTGCGTACCACAATTAAGGAGAGAATTCCAACAAAAAGTTTTGTTCTTGATTGCAATACAATGGGTGTCTCAACACTCCCAGCAATCTCAAATAGCATATTGTTCTCTAGTATTATAAAAATAGCTTATGATATGTCTATATGTTGTTTGAGCTTTTTTAATTAGTGAGGGCATTACTTGTCTTAGCCTTTGAGCCGTCACTAGGAGTGCACAAAATAACCAAAATAACCATGGTCACAAAATCAATCCATAACCATGAAATATTCATTTGATATAACTCGTTGGTTCCATAACTAAAGTAGCATTGTATTGCTTATCGCAATCAAGAACACCATGGTCCCTTAAGATTGTAAAATATATCAATTTAGTTACTGAAATTTCAAGAAATTTGCCTCATTAGTCCTCATAAGAGGCAACTTATTAAACTTTATGAACTTATTTGATAGATTCGTATATAAATGTTAAGGACTACTTATTTAAAGGACTAAAAAGGAGATGAAATGTAAACTTAAAGACTAAATTAACAATTTGCTCTTAAATAAATTTGGAGTTAAATAATTTGGTTTTTTAATTTTCATTAGATGAAGTGAGAGTAGTTGAAGAGGAAGTTTAACATTCATGTGAACTAATTATTTTGACAATGAAACTTTTTATGCACCCCCTGGCCTAGTAGGGTCTTAAGTCCACCACTACCTGTTTGCTCAACAATGGTGATTTTGCTGTAGAACATCAAATTTAACAATTCTTGAGGCTAAAATACTCAAAATTCAACAAGGAATCAAAATTTGACAAATAGTTTGTTCAGAAATGTGCTTAAAACGCAAACACTGTGAAAAAGCAATTGCATCTATAAACATGTTTTTGCTCTTATTTGCTCATTTCTCAACCAATTTGCGTCAAATCAATTGTGTTCAACTCGTATTGAGTGCATAAATTGAACAATAGCAAAAGGTTTCAAAGAAAACAATGAAAATTCGTGAACGATGTGAAACACAGAAACAAATATGAAAGATAAAGGACCAGAGTGAGAAAAAAATATAAAGGACCAAACTGACACGGATATGAAAGATAAATGACCAAAGTGGAAAAAAAGATAAATGACCAAATCTACAATTTAGCCTAATTTTTTTTTGGGGAAATCTTCAAGACCGGATTGAGTTTAATTTAAACTAGAATAATGGGAATTTGATTGATTTTGAGTGGCAGTCTATTTGGGCTACAACGTGTCATTCTATGTGGAGTTTGGAGGAATAAAGAAATCCATGAAGTGAACTTCAATAGACTAACACACCATTGGAATCTCAATTATAGATTGGTTCGAGAGTACTTCTCTGTTGTTTCTCAGCCGGTGAGAGACTGATTTGCGACAAAAGATGGATTGAGGATTGTTATCTCAACACTGATTGTGCCGCTAAACATGGAGCTCAAGTTGCTGGTTGTGGGGGAATTATTCGAAACAATATGGGAGAGTGGATTGGTGGATTTGCCAAAGTTTTTGGCTTATGTTTTGCTTTGGAGGCTGAGCTCTAGGGTATTTTGGAAGGGTTGAGGCTGTGCTAGGCTAAGGATCGTAAGTCAAACACTATTTAGATGGATTCTGCTATTTGCTCTATCATTCAGGGTAATTTGATGGGTCGTGTTTTAGGGTGGAATCTATTGTAGCACAAAAAAAACAAAATAGAACACTTTTAAGTTTATTTACCAATCTAGCACACTTTTGAAAAACAGTTGAGAAGTCGACGAGTACCAAAATAGATCAATTTTAAGTTTATTTACCAATCTAGTCCATGTATCGTAATGGTACTCGCCGACTTCTCAACTGTTTTTCAAAAGTGTGCTAGATTGATGAATAAACTTAAAAGTGGTCTATTTTGGTATTTAATTTTTTTTGTGCTACAGTAGGGAAAAAGCCGAATCTTGTTAGTGAGATTCAAAATATGAAGAATTTGGAGTGAGAGCTGAAGTTTGTGCCTATCTATAATGAGAGAAACGGTTGAGCTTACGAGTTAACTTCTTTGAGTTGTACTTTCCAAGAGTCTTTTTATTTTGTTTGAGCAATGTCCAACATCTATGTAGGATCTCTTTTGCTCAATGATTCTTTAGAAATCCCCTTATATCTCTTGTTAGTTGTTTTGTTTTAGGGACCGTAAATCTCGTTTCTTAAAAAAAATGATCGCACGGGACCCATATAATTATTGGTTCGTTTCTGGTCAATCAAATGCAGTAACGCAGCCACTAAAACATGGGCTTAGCAGAGCTAGTAACATCATTTTTATTTCCCACATTTCAATATTCGAATCTACTAATATGTTAATTTTCAGACAAAACCAAATCAACAAATTCATCAACATGTTTATGTCTATTTTTTCTCCTCTATTATTATTACACAGCACACACTGACTATATAATGAATATGGATGCAATATGACAGCTAGCAAGGCAAGGGTCAATGGTTACTCTACTGATACACTACCTCAACTACTCACCCCTTCACTTTTTTTTTTCCCCTACTGACAAATCCATGCTTATTTAATTCCTACACGTGGCAGATGTTGGATTTTCTCCTCACCTAATTTTTTTTTGTGAAATGCCATTTATATCACTCTTCCCTTTTGCCTTCAATTCGATCACCTATTTCTTGAGAGAAAGAAAGAAATAGGCATGTTCTTTTCCGTCCTTTCTGTTCAGACAGAGAGACACGCGCATAATGCACATAGATGATGCAACAGTAATCAAACTCTTTCTCTCTCTCTCTCTCTCTCAAATTATAGAGGTGTTTTAGCAGCTGGATTCACCACTCTCACCATGTGTCTTACTGTCACAAATATTGTTATACTTTCATGTAGTAGTAAGTAACAATCCAATTTCCAAAACAAACAAACAAACACTGTCTTAGTCTCCACTCTTCACTCTTCAATTCATCATTCCACTCACTAGACATTGCAATAGTTCCAATGAAGAGTATTGGATCCCACTGCAACAAAGTTAAAAACTGCTAAAATCTATATGAGTACGAGAAACCCAAGAAAGTAAGTACTACTAGCATGCAATGCATGGTTATTGTTTATTTCTTACTAATAGAATATATATTTATATAAAAAGGAAAAGTACTAATTTTTGTTTGCTTGTTCAGTCATTCACTGTTTTGTTTAATAATGCTCAGCTATGTTGCAGGTTGTGAATATAGAAATCATAGAGAAACGAAAAGAATGGTTATTTCTAGTCTGTGGTTACTGGGATGATTTCACGTGATAGAGACTTCTGCCATTATAACTCTAACCACTTTCACCAAAGCAAGTGTCTCCATTTTCATGGATTCCCAGAACAAACCAACCTCACAGCATTTCCATGCTTCTCTTCAACAAGTACTCTTTCTTTAACAACAACAACAACAACAACGTGTCAACCACAATGTTAGCTAGATCTGAAGAAATTAAAGCAGCTACAACAAGCACCTAACACTCAAGAAGAATCAAAGATTTTTTTCATTAAAGTCTCAACCGTTTTTTCGGTTAATTTACTTATGCAACCTCCCAAACATGCATTAAAGATACTTTATCTTCTTCAAATCACAATGGCTCTACATTAAACACACCTAATTACTACTTTGCAGTTTGGAGTTTGCATTTACAACCGTTAGATTCAAAGATGGAGAGATTAAGATTCATCTTCTTCTCTCTACTTTGTCTCCTACTGTTTCTTCAACAAGCTTCATCAGAAGACGATTCAGAAGCACTTTTATCAATGAAATCGTCAATTGATGTTCTCAATAACCTTCCATGGAAACAAGGAACCGATGTTTGCGATTGGATGGGAGTCAAAGATTGTTTCAAAGGAAGAGTGAGAAAGCTAGTTTTAGAGTATTTGAACTTAACAGGAACGTTAGATTCAAAGATCTTGAACCGTTTAGATCAACTTCGAGTTCTTAGTTTCAAAGGAAATTCACTCTCTGGTCAAATCCCTAACCTCTCTAACCTTATCAACCTCAAATCTATTTACCTCAATGATAACAATTTCTCCGGCGAGTTTCCGGCTTCTGTTTCCATCCTCCACCGTGTTAAGGTTATTGTTTTCTCCGGGAATAGAATCTCCGGCGAGATTCCGGCGTCGTTGCTTAATCTCCCTCGGCTCTATGTTCTCTACTTGCAAGATAACTTATTCACAGGAAAAATCCCTGGTTTCAACCAAACAGGGCTTAAGTACTTGAATGTTTCCAATAACAGACTCTCCGGCGAGATTCCGGTGACTCTGGTGATGAAACAATTCAATGCGACGTCGTTTACAGGTAATATAGATCTCTGCGGTGAGCAGATTCAGAAGGCATGCAAAATGAAGAATCTACCGCCATTGTCACCGTCGATGAGTCCTGGTTATACGGTAACCGGAGAAAAAAAAGGGAAAAAATCATCGAACCGGACGAAATTGATAAAGATAATTGGAGGGAGTGTTGGTGCGGTTGTGGTGTTGTTAATACTAGTATGTTTATTGTTAGTATGGGCGATTTGTAAGAACCGTAGGAAAAGAGTGAGTGCTGGAACAAGGAGCAAGAGTGGTGACGTGGCAGAAGAAGGTACGGGAGGAGCAAGTGGTGGAACCGGAGGAACAGGTGAGGGTAGGAGCGGTAATTATGAAGGAAAACAAGGGGGTTTTGCATGGGAAGGTGAGGGTCTAGGGAAACTGGTGTTCTGCGGAGCAGGGGATCGGGAAATGAGTTATAGTTTGGAGGATTTGTTGAAGGCTTCGGCGGAGACATTAGGGAGGGGTATTATGGGAAGTACGTATAAAGCAGTGATGGAATCAGGGTTTATTGTTACGGTGAAAAGGTTGAAAGATGCTAAATACCCTGCGATGGAAGAGTTTAGGAGACAAATAGAGTTATTAGGGAGGTTAAGACACCCTAATTTGGTTCCACTTAGGGCTTATTTTCAAGCAAAGGAAGAACGTCTTTTGGTTTATGATTACTTTCCTAATGGAAGCCTCTTCTCTCTTGTTCATGGTATGTGTGTCTTTTCTTTTACTTTTTACATTCATCTTACTAGTTGCTATTAGTAATTTTATTATGTCAATGACCATGAATTTATGTCTTTATGAACTTGCATATATAGTTTTGATCCTCCTGAATAGGGTAGGCTGAGACGAGTGACATAAAAATTGATTATTTTTTGGTAATGGGGGTCCGTCCTCTGATATCCAATAATATAATATAAATTAACTCTTGAGCATGATAAGTTTGATTTCTTGGTTCTGTAGTTGTTGTTTGTCCCTTCTAAAATTTGGTAAGCAACCCTGAGCCCCTTTATAGAATCCTTTAATCTTTTATGGGAATTCTTTCCAAAGTAATGGCTAAAGAAAGATACGTGTTGGAAACATAGCAGTGTGTTTCTACAACTGTTTAAATTTTAAAAAGCTGTTATATTATGTGCTGTTGAGTTGATATGCAAAAAGGTGAGCATAAAAGCATATGCATTATCCCCATGGAACAACCCCTTTGTTCATTTATGCAAAAAGGTGATCATAATAATAATATATGCTTTCTTGCAGAGCATTAATTTAACAAAATTAACAAGTTGGGCTATCTTTTTCTCTTTGAAATAATGGTGGAATCATAATATCTGAGAATAAAAAGTAATCAATTATGCAAATTGCCAGGATCCTCACGTGTATTTTGCTGCCTTAAAAAACTAATGTTTTTCTTTTCACGTTTACCATACATTGTAGTATCTTAATAATACAAAATATAAATGGTGAAATACTATAAAGTGGAAGATAAGGGTAAAATACAAAGTGATAATGATGTGTTTTGAGTTACCTTGATAATATGAGACCATGTGCTAAATCAAAACAGCATTATTCTAATTCTAAGGGACGTGTGCTATTAAGTTATGGATGAAATTATTAACAACACTTTCATGATTTCATTTGCTAAGAAGTAAATTGAAATTTTCTGCATTTTTAGCTTTTGAACTGATAACTGACAGAGGACCTGTTAACTAATGACTCTAATGCAGGATCAAAAACATCTAGTGGAGGAAAGCCTCTACACTGGACATCTTGCCTTAAAATCGCCGAAGATCTAGCAACCGGCATGCTCTATATCCACCAGAACCCGGGAATGACTCATGGGAATCTGAAATCTTCTAATGTGTTACTTGGTTCTGATTTTGAGTCCTGTCTCACTGATTATGGTCTCACAGTGTTCCTTAATCCGGACACAATGGATGAACCAAGCGCCACTTCTTTTTTCTATAGAGCCCCCGAATGCCGCAGCTTTCAAAGGCCGCCAACTCAAGCTGCTGATGTATACAGTTTCGGAGTCCTTCTCCTTGAGCTTTTAACCGGAAAAACACCCTACCAAGACCTTGTTCAGGTGCACGGCTCAGATATACCTAGATGGGTCCGATCGGGTGCGTGAAGAAGAGACCGAATCTGGGATGATCCAGCCTCGCCAGGCAATGAAACGCCTGAGGAGAAGCTTCAAGCTCTTTTGAACATTGCAATGGCATGTGTTTCACTAGTGCCAGAAAATAGGCCTGCAATGAGAGAAGTTCTAAAGATGATAAGAGATGCAAGAGGGGAAGCTCATGTCTCATCTAACAGTAGTGACCATTCACCTGGTAGATGGTCTGATACTGTTCAAAGCATTCCAAGGGAAGAACACCTGAGTATATGATAATGGTAACTTTTTTTTGACAGGTCAATAAGATGATGCATTCTGATTTTTCCTTAATTGGTTATTGATTCTGAGCATGATTAGGTGATACGAAACTGTTGATGTAAAGACCTACATTCTTATTCTCTTGCTTTGTGAGTACATGTTGTTTAGAGGTAATTAATGGATTCATTTGTAGAGTCATTGAAGATTCAGGTTGCATAATATTTGGAGGGTAATCCTTTCAGCTTCTATATAGATATAATTCCACTCACTCATATCATATGTATATCAGGAACATGTTCCATACTTTACAGATGCCTTTTCCAAATATGTGAGGCTTTACTACCACATATCACATTTGGAACTCTGACACCAACATAATTGCACTTTGCAGCGACCAACCTGGCCCATAATGCTTCCCAGTTCACCATCAATAACCCAAGTTTAAGCTATAGCTAGTATATATTGACCATTCATAGGCTTCTAAAGTCTTGACCAAAAAAAAAAGGCTTCTAAAGCCAAAACCACCACGTTCCTTGGGCATTGTACACTATCAAGTGATACCTTCTTGCATCAGCCATAGTTCCCCAAATAATATCTCTACATGTATAGGTACTCATCCTTCACACAAATAGTTGCATGGTTGCAAGTTGTTTGCATCGAATTATTGGGGATATCAAGGGTATAACTTTGTGCCAAAAATGTAACAAGAGGCAATGACTTACTTTCCAATGAAAAGGTTTATTCTCTCCTTCTTCCAACTAAAACCAGAAAGAATACCAAAGGTAATGCCCCAGATCATCGGTGGCATTATTCTCTCCCTTCTTCTTCCATCAATCTTCTAGCTCAACGGTCTTTGGAGTAGTTGTGGAGCCTATAGCTAAGAGATAGAGTTCTTCTCTTGGAGAAATCACTTGAAGAAAAAGTATGTTTATTGATAGCTTTAGCTGATTACCTCAGCTAACTATCTAGTTCGAGAATAATGGCTAATAACACCAGTTTGCGTTGATACACTTGGATTCATTAGATTAGTTCTCTAATTAAATAAACACAAAAAGAAATTAGATCTTGTGCAACATAAGAGTTACACGCTAACAAAGCACGTGAATGACACATGTGGATGATTTTTTCTCCATATTTATATTTTAAGGCGCATGTTAACAAAAACATGGTGCCAATAGTGACCTTAGAAACTATCACTAACCAACTTCATTGGGCTTGCGTAATTGATAGCCCAATCCAACAATAATACCAAAAAGAAAAGGGTTTTTTTTTTGGACCCCCACCCCATCCCCTCCCACCCCCACCCAATACCAAAAACCCCAAAATGCCCTTTGAAACTTAATTTTTTTAAAAAAATAAATAAATCGTATATACCCCTTGGGCAACGTGATATACGATGGCTTTTTTGTCCAATCGTATATACGCACTAAAAGGGGTATATACGATGAGTTTTTTATTTTTTTTAATAATTTGCTTTAATTTTTATTACTAAAAGGCTACTAAAAATTCGTTAAATAGTCAAAACTACTCCAAAAAATTATAAAAACACCACTAAAAATCTAACAAAACCAAAATAAGGCTATACAAATTTTTTTAGATTTTGGAGACTATGAAAAATTTAAAAAAATCGTAAAAATAGTAAACGATGGAATTTGGGATTTTGAGGTCAGTAGTCCCGCAAAGAAGTCCTTCTACGGAGTCTTGATTCTTGATTTTTTTCGCTTCTAATGGTCGTGGTTTCATTACGATCGAGTATGTTGCCCTAAAACCGATTTTTTAGCCTAAATTATTCGCTCGACGATAACATCGCCACGCTTTTAACGAACTACACACAAAACCTATTTTCGTGACTCATATAATTTTTATTTGACTTAAAAAAATTTAAAAAATACAATGGGGGTCGATATACACGAGGGGGTATATATACGACCCTATTTTTTAGGCATCGATATACACCTCCCAAGGCGTATATACGATTATGGTGGGGTTTGCCAATCGTATATACGCTGGGGGTGCAGGGCGATTTTAGGGCCCAAATTAGCTCTGCACGCGCCTGTGCTCAACTTCTACTTTGTTTGTAAAGCTCCCAACCTAATAGCCGATTTTTCTAATAAGAATATATAATATATATCTCGTTTGCAAGATGTTTCACAACAAATGGTTCAAATACAGTAATGTAAGATGTTCATTGTTTTGTATTTGTGTTGTATTCTGGTCATGAGTTTGAACCTCACTTTCTTAAATTTTGCAATACTTCATTTTATTATTTTTCAAGATAAGAGTAGCGGTGATAAGTGGGATGTATGTGTGTTGCAATCAAAATGTTTTTTACAATATTTGTTAATTGTTTTGCATTTATTTTTGGTGACAATATATATTTTCATAGTATAAAATAAATTCAATCGTATTTATGATTAAAAATCAAAGTTACCTTTTGAAAAACACAAATTTTTTAATTTATTAACTAAGGCACTATATTTTGTCAAAAATTGAGTATTTATTGTCCAATTAAAATATGATTTTTTAAAACTAATTTTGTTTGTAAATTTAATATTTCTATTATATTATTTGATTACTTTTGGCTCCCTAATAATTCATTCAAGTTCCGCCATCGTGTGTGGAGATGGATCACCGGTTTAGTGAAGGAAGTAACAATGTGGCCGAATCGCTTTCATGTCTTGAAAGTTTGGCTATGAAGATAGTTCAAACTCGTAAACATTTGGTATTTCCATCGGTCTACAAACTCATTGAGTTGGCTTTGTTATTGTTCAAGTGTCGACAAAGATCCGCTGAAAGAACTTTTTCAAAGAATGAAGATTATCAAGTCTAAATTACGCAACAAGATCAACGATCAAGTCTAAATTATGTCATATGTCAATTGGCGGAAATTTTCTCGCCTGCGCTCTAGAAAATCTCTGCCGCCACTCAGTGGGGTGTATATACGATGCCTAAATGCATAGGTCGTATATATACCCCCTGTGTATATAATGATTGGTCAAAAATTTGTAAAAAAATACGCTTTGTATAAAAGATTTTTGGGATTTCAGCGTGGGTGGGGTTTAAGGGGAGAGGGTGGGGGTACAAAAGAAAAACCCAAAAAAAGATATTATTCTATTCAAAAGTCATATTTAAGAAATTAAAATAAATTTGATCAAAAAAAAGAAATTAAAATAAACAATATTTGAAATAAAAAACTAAGGCTTTTTTTCACCACCCTCATTATCTGCTAGACCCTATAAATACAATTGTGGACAAAAATGTCCCCATCATGATATTAAATTTTCTAATTATCATAAAAAATAAATCCCAGGAGAGGATTGGGATTCCCTGATTTACCAAAAGTGGAGGTAAATCTTGGCTCAATAAATGTGAACCGAATTTAATTACGTTAGCTTTGTAAATCCGAAATCTCAAACCCTCCTGATTTACTGTATTTTATGATAATTTCGGAAAAAATTAAAATTACTTAAAAACAAATTAAAATTAATTAAAGAAGCGCTTTACAACGATATTGATGATTTAAACGAAATAAGATACATGAAATTTCTCGAACTAAACAACAAAACACACAACAAACAAAATGAAAACACAGTAGAAACTATCGAGATGGTGGTTTGAAACGACGGCGACCTCAAAGAACGATCCTTCCTGTTTCGACATACATACACCGCAGCGACTCGTGATCGGAAATATGTCAAAACGGCCAATCATTACTCGAACGTCATCGCAGTATTCACATCCATGGTGACCACCGAACACGCATTATTATCGCCATACAGCTGGTGAAAGAATAGGTTGTTGTTGTTTGTTTGGGATGCGCCCTTACATTAACGAAATATACGACGCATTCCCCATATCATTTGTCGTTTCATTATTATTACCCTACCGTTAATTATTGCTGACGCTAATGAAATCATGATTGGACATGCTACATGTACATTTTAATTGATGTGGCGTCCACATTGCAAACTGACTCATATTTTTATTATTTATATTTATTTCAGCTTAAACAAATTAAATTTTAATTTAAAAATTACAAAACCAAAATACCCAAAATTAATTACTGTTTCTTCTTCTTGCTGAGCATCATCATCATAACTCACGATTCTCAGCATTGACGTCGTTCTCCCCCTCACCCTTGATACTCAAATCCCCTTCTTTCCTCAACAAACGTTGATGTTGAATTCAGAAACACAATCTTCATCTTCAAAACACAACAAAAATACAGCAGCAACCCAGAAAATCGATTTTGAATTAATTTCGATTTCGTTTATTGTTTGGAAAATGAAAATCGATTTTGGGTTTATTTTTGATTTTGGGTTTGATTTTTGATTTTTTGGAAAACGAAAATCGATTTTGTTTAATTTTGATTTTGATTTCAGAACAATAATAATAACGTTTGGAAATCAGTTCTGGAAATTAGTCCCAAAACGAAAAATCACCCAGGAATTCACCCAAAAACCCAAAACGCTAAATCACCATAACTGAAAAATTTCAAAACGCAGAACAAGAGAGTTGGCATTCTAATGATTTGGAATCTGGGTTTTCTAATGATTTTAATTGTTTGATAGATATTTTTTTCCATCTCTTACATTCTCCAGTTCTGTTTGAGGAGCGTGATGATGCTGATGATGTTTTTCTTGTGTTTTTTGTAAAATTATAAACTGAATTAAAATTATAAAAAAAGCGAGTTGGCATTCCATGTGGATGCCACATCAATTAAAATATGCATGTGGAGTGTCCAATCATGATTCTGCTATCCCAGTCATCATAATTTAACACCAATCACTAATAATGAAAATGACAAAATAAGATGAGGACCAAAACAACTATTTCGTTAATATAGGGATTAAACTTAGAAAGATTGTAAAGTAGCCTCTTCCAAATTTTAACCGCCGCCACGGATCGTGATCCAGAAATGCAGACGCAAAGAAAAACATAAATCTCTCGGCGAGGAGTTTTCACGCCCATCGTGGGCCCTACTCGACTTTGATCAATAGCTTGTTTGACTACCACAAAAAACAAACAAGTACTTAATCTTTAATGAAATAGCTGTCAATACACCGACCGCGTGATTCCCTCTAGCTGAATAGAATCTTGGTCAAAAACAAAAACAGGACCTTAGTAGTCTTCTCTTCATTCATGTGACAAAAAGTATTCATTCTTTTTGTTTGAAATTCCCGTTTGTACTTTTCAACCTGATTCCTTGAGATGTTATAGTCCAACATGCGAAGTGGGGAGAGAATAAATAACATAACCTGTGTAGATAAAGATCATTACTGTTTTCACAAATAATAATAAGGATATGTTTTGTAAAAATTAGTGGATAAACTAAGGATAACATATACAGATAATGGATAACTTAAATTGATAAAAGAATGATGTGTTTTTGTGAAACTAATCATTGAAATAACTGATCAATATAAAATGACATAAAAAGATATTTAATTACTAATTAAATTATTAATGATGCAAAACATTTAATGAGGAAAGAGAAGTAATTAATTTCGTGAACACAAAGAAGTGTTAAATCTCTCAAGAAAAGAGTTTCATTGCTCATTACGCTCTACTCGACGCGTAGACATTTCCAAGAATTACACACGATACCCAATATATAAAATAAAAATAAAAACAGTAAGAGAAATTAGTAGAAAATGAGTATTTTGAAGAGGTGGAGTCCACAGTGAATAGCATCAAATGCTTATTGGGAATCGCACTGTTGCTGAATTCCAAGATGCACAAACCAACCATTATCACCTTATTACTATTTTTTTAATTTAATTATATTTGATTTTCCTTTTTGCCTTTCTCTGCTTCCCCCTATTGGTAGAGTTGTAACTCATCTCTTGTCTCTCTCTCGAGAGGGGAAGAGAGAGAAAGAGTGAAAGAGAGAGAGAGAGAATGTGTGTTTGTGTGACACAAAGCAAAGCAGCATACCCCGCAACCCAGAAAGTAGCAAATGCCAAATGCGAATAGTGCAGTAATACCATTGTAGTAGTCTAGTCTAGTGACACAGAAAGAGAAAGAAAATAAAAAACACCACCCTTCTCAACTAAGTTTACACACCTTAGTCGGAAAGTTGCTGCAAAAAAGGTTCTCTCTCTCTCTCTCTCTCTCTCTCTCTCTATCCACTCTCTATTGTTCTGTTTCGACACGTCTGATTTTGCTGTTATTAGGGCTTTTATCATTTTTCCCTTTGCTTTCCACCCCCATAATTGTCTCCTTTAAAACTTCAAGTTTTCTTCTTTTTCTCTAGTAAACTGAATTTTTTTGTATTCTGGCTTGCTCTCAACTTTACCAGGTTCTCCATTTTCGAGCTAAAGTTTCAATTTTTAAGGGATTTTGATCGCGGGGTTCTATTTACTTCATCTGGGTCATCACCAAATTCTCTTAATCACACCTATCTATGGTTGCTTGATGTAAAGCCTTATCTGGGTATTGTGTATTTTTCTTTTTGATCTTGGATTGGATGGTTTGGTTACCCTGAATTGGTGAATTGGTAATATTATTTGTTTGAAAATGGTGATTGGTATTGGTTATTGTTTATGGTGAATTGGGGGAATTATTAGATACAACTAGGAACAACAGATAAGGATGGCAGCAGAGTCAAATGGTGGGTTTCATAATGATGATATGCATGCAATATCATTTCAGCATGGAGCAATAAATAGTATGTCAGAGATGGTCCCAATGGGTAATTATTTTGGGTTAAGTAGTTCTTCTGGGATGATATATTCAGGGAATTCAAACATCATGAATAGTAATCCTGTCATAAGTCAAGCTGGTAATTCATCTGGTTCTTCTCTTCTACTTGATTCAGTCCCAGGATTGAAACATGACACAGGCTTGGCTGTTGAGTGGTCTGTTGATGAACAGTACATATTGGATGAGGGTCTTAACAAGTAAGTACTTTGTTATGATGATTAGTTGTTTTTATCTCTCTTTTTTAATTTTGGAATCTATATGTCACATTGGTCTAAACTTGAAACCTCTGTAGCACCGACACTTTTGGTTGAAGAAGTGTCGAAGTGTCTGGTGTCTGACACTGACACCAACACTTCAATTACTTGTATTTTTCAAATTGAAACTTGTGTCTGTGTCTGGTGCCCGTGTCTGTGCTTCGTAGGTCCAAACTCTAAAGTAACTGGTTTTCAATCTACTTGGTTGGTCTTGTGCTTTTTTCTTCTAGAATTATTTTTGGTTTTAGTAGCTATGCTAAATTTGTTGTTTTATGGTATATTTATAACTGCTAATGATGTTTTTGTTTCTCTTTCCACAGTTTATATTTCATGACATTTGTTTTGATGATTGTTCTGTTGCATTACTAGATATGCTGATGATCCAAGTATCATGAAGTACATCAAAATTGCTGCCACATTGCCTGATAAAACTGTTCGTGATGTTGCTTTGCGGTGTAGGTGGTTGAATGTAAGCTCCTCTTCTTTCAGCAACTTTCCTATCCTCCATAGTTTAATACTGCCTATGAATTCAGAAGAAAATTTTGAGGTGTAGGTGGTTGATACCTATGTTGTATGCATGAGTTCAGAAGAAAATTTTAATTTCTAAACGCAATGAAGTCGCTGGCATATGTTGCAATTAACTTCCTTGAAGTTGAATATGCATAGTGGAGCTTCCACTTTCTATCGCATTCACAATTACTCCCTTTGGTCCCATTTATTAGAGAAAAATCACTTTTTAAGTTCACTGAATAATTGATGTATTTGGTCTATAAATATAGACCAGATACATAGTTATTCAATGAACCTAAAAAGTGATTTTTCTCTTATAAATGGGATCGACGGGAGTAACTTTATTTTGTTTTCCTGTGCCCCATTTCCTCCAATACTTTAGCTTTGGAATTGTTGCAATGGCTCTAGTTTTGCATGGTTTTGTTGTATAAATGATGGTTGATATGAAATCAGTGGTTAAAGGCAGGGTTTTAGATTTTGGTTGTTGTCGTGGTAGCAGTTCAAACAATTGCAGGAAAATAAAGCTGATGGGTTTAAATTGGGCCAGAATATGGTTGTGGTGGCGGCTGCAGCAATATTGTGGCTGCAATTTCCACTTAAGATCACAATATATAACCCTATTTAAAGGTTATATTTCATCTCATAATCAAATAAACTCTTAATAAAACTAACCAAATTAATCTTTGTTGCCTTTTTTCTTCTTTTTTCATTGAACACCGGAAATTTCTAAGGTCCTGTAAAATGTTTTATCCACAAAAACGAAAGTTGTGCACTGCATGAACGCAATGCATTGAGCGTTGGACTTGGGTACTTACATAGATCACACCTTTATTTCTTTTTATGGAAGCTTAAAGTGCTGTTTAAACCATTTTTGCAGAGAAAGCGGAGGAAACCAGAGGAACACATTCTAGGAAAGAAGGTCAATAACAGAAAGGTACATCAAATTTGAGACGCTGTTGTACAGATTCTCTCTTATAGTTTAGTGTTTGTTGAAGAGTTGTCAAATGTTAATCTAGAGTGAGTGACTGAAGGATAAATCGAAAAATAGAAGTTCTATTGCATTTTTGATTACTTGGTAGAAATAATTTTAACTGTGTATGCATCCGCAGGTGTTGTCAAGAATGTTGATCATAACTCAAATGTTATGTTAATAAAAAAGTATGCTTATGTTGCATCCCATAAATGGGATTCCAGTTTTGATATATTGAATCAATAATGTCTTTAGGATCTAATGTTGATTGAAGAACCAGTATTCTAAAAGTCGTGCTTCTTCAGGATAAGCCGATAGAGTCAGCATCAAATTCATATTTGCATTCACCGCTGCAGCCAAGCATGGGTTCATATTCTCACATGTCGCGCGTTATGGAACAAAGTCAACGGATACTATATGATGGTTAGTATATCAATTCAATTGTTTATATAATATATAAATATATAATTTAAGGTTTCTTCATGTGTGCAACCACAAGAATAATACATTACTTGTGATTTTTGATGTTCATCAGGAATTTGTGGGCCGATGAGGCAACTGATGGAGCAGAATGCTCAAGCTTTTAATCAAATCAGTGCCAATTTATCTACTTACAAGGTGAATAACTCAACCACCATATCATGTTTCACTGCTGATGATTTTAGGCCCGTCGCAAATATCGAACATCCTAACTAACCCTTTTATTATTCAAGCTCTTTGTGTTATCTCATGTTGTCATTGTATTATTCTTTCATATATAGTTTATGCACAAGTTAGTTTTCAGTTTTTAAGCTATGATAATAACTGTGTTCTCTGATAAACAGTTGCAGGATAACATCGACCTCTTTTGCCATACAAGGCAGAATATTAATACCATTCTAAACAAGTAAGTGAAAATTTTAATAAGTTCTGTTGCCATGCAAATTCATTTTGATTTGATTGAGTAATTAAGTTTGTGCAGCATGGGAGAGATGCCTGGCATTATGAGCCAAATGCCGCCACTGCTTGTTGCCATTAACGATGATCTCGCGAGAAGTATTTTGTCTAATAGAACTTAGGTAAGCTCTTTCTTTGTCTACTCTAGCTAGCATTCCATATATTTTGTGTGTGCAATCGCGTGCGTGATTAAATGAAATTCATTGCCCACTTAACAATTAACAAATCAAAGCAATCCATATTCATATAACAAGAAATCAAAGCAACCATTATATCTCAATTTAACTGGTTGACCTAGTTGGTTTAGAGGTTTGAAGGCATCATCCTAGCTGTCTGTCACACCGCCTTTTGCATCCAAATAAGTTGAAATTAAGTTTTTCATTTATGTATTAATTATTATAATATTTTTTAATTGATCTCATAAAGCACAAATGTTTGAAATAAATTATAGAATATGAGGTATAAAAGTTGATTGGTTTTTGTTTTATGAATTCAGAAGAGGGAAAGGTGGTGGTGACTTCATCAACATTAATGTAGAGAGGAAGAAGGAAAGGAAGTACTTTGCAGAGTTTCTGATTTGATTATTTTAATTTAAAGCTAAACATGGAACTCCTTTTGTGTAAATAATAAATAAATCCTTTAAAAGAATGAAAATAGGAAAGGGATATTAATATGTGAATGGTTTCAGAGAATTGGTGTTTGACATTATTATAGGAACTGTTTGTTGTTGTACATATATTATTATGGTGATAGTTTGGCGTGGACTTTTCATTTTAACTAACTAGTATAGTAAAGTAATGATTACTACATAGTACGTGTTTAATGGTTGATGGCTGTTCTTAATGTAAGTAATATCTGAAGCGGAATCATTAATTACACATTCCATATAGTATACTCAGCTTCTACAGGCATAATCACTTTCACACTATTATTTACAAGTTTATTCCTTCACAAGCAGATCATGTATGTGCCTGCAATTGCACCTGAGGTTCCCTCACTAGCCACCTGGGAGGTAGGTACTCGATCAATTGATGCATCACGAGTAAACTGGTGAGTTAAGAGACATCATGAAAGACATCCAAGGAGAACAAACCACAAGGTCCTGAATTCAAACATGAGAAACTAACATTTTCCCTTCCCCCAACTACAAACCACTAGTATTTGTCTATTAAAAATGGAGGAAATCAAATTACTCTTAACTCACATAATATAGCCTATTGACCCATCAAGTTACTTTAGGAGTAACTAACTCAGTAACTCATATATATATATATATATATATATATATATATATATATATATATATATACACCCCCCGACTATTGCTTTTTAATTTTCTTTTACCTCTTTCTTGGTCTTAGATAGAAGATAAAGTAAAAAAAATATTGAAAGTTGAAAATTTTAAAAGTTGAGCGTCAAATTAGCTCAGTTACGTCTTGTTGTTAAGTTAGTTTTTTTTAAGGAGGAGAACTTTCAATATAAATATTATTATTATTATTATTATTATTATTATTATTATTATTTAGTAGTAGTAATAGTATTAGTAGGCAAAACATTTTTGGTCCTTTAAATTTATTTTAAATTTCAATTTACACCTTGAAGTTTTTTTTCTCTCATTTTGATCCTTTGTTTATTTTAAATGTCAGTTTCGTCCTTTCCATCTATTCCTCAAGTAATGAAAGGTGACGTGTATATCAAGTTGATGACTAATAGCTTACGTGGCTTTTACATATGGAATCAAAAAAATTAATTTCAATTTAGTCCTTTAATTTTTTCTCACTTTGGTTCTTTATGTTTCATTTTTTTAACAATTAAGGGTTTAATATGGTGGTGTCGCGGTAGTGGGTAGTGGTGGTAGTTTTGGAAATATGAATTTAGGGTTTAATTTTAAGGAAGAAGATGATGGAATGGGAAGATGGTGATTTAAAATGTTAGTGTAAAATTACCTAAATTCATGTCATCCACACCTCTCCCATATGTACAAGCTAGCACAAAGAAGCCACGCCACGACTTAATGTACCAACTCAACTTCTATTAATGGGCTTCGATGGAAAGTTCAAAAATTTAAAAATTTGAAACATAAAGGACCAAAGAGATATTTGTAGGATCATGATTAAAAAATTTGGAGAGCTTATATTGTTAACCACTTGTTTGTTCCAAATGTTTTAGGCACCATTCTTAGCACTCATCTTTTTGATACAGTTAGCGCAGACCGGCGTGTTTGGTGGCCTGAAATGTCTGGACTGTATAGTGTTCGGAGTTCCTAGTGGCTACTTATGGAGAGAGTCTTAGATATCACCCATTTGCATATTGATGGAAATTGGCGAACGCTTTGGCGTTTGTGTAGAGATGCTTTGCGTACTCGCACATATTTGGTTCGGTGTCATGTTGCTATTGAGGATGTGTGTATGTGGTGTGTTGTTCTATTGAGGCGTCGAAGCATTTATTTATCTCTTGTAGCAAGGTTTCGTCTGGCTGGAGTATTTTGGGGTTGTCCACAGTTGTTAACAGTCATATCGCTATGCATGTTGATTCAGTGCAATTTTCTTCTATGATCTTGTTGCTCTTTGTGAGCATGAAAAATCTGCTTGGTGTATGACTCTTTGGAGCATTTGGCAAAGCATGAATGATCGTGTTTGGGAGAATAAAAATACTGATGCAATGTCAATTGTGTGGTTGGGTAATAAGTTTTTCTCGTAATGGAATGCAGCCAGTGTAGCGACAAGTCTGTCTCCTCCCTTTGCCCATCAAACTGTCTCTCCTCATGATGTTGTCTAGTGGTGCAAACCGCAACTTGGTTTTGTGAAATGCAATGTTGATGCCTCTTTTTCATTGAGTTCTAATAAAGTTGGTGTTGGCATGTACTTGTATGATGACCATGTCAACTTCAATTATGCTAAAACTCTCCGTTATACTTCTATAACTGATGTTCTTATTGGCGAAACTATGGGTCTTTTGCCAGCTATCAATTGAGTTTGTCAACTTCAATTATGTTAAAACTCTCCGTTCTCTCTCTGTGTGTTTTCTCTCAATTTTTCCATAAACAAAATTATATACTTCCGACGCGACAGAAGTAAGTAATTCTGCAGTTAATTTTTTTTTCAAAACAAATTTATGATAAATCTGCCACCTTCCCTTTTTTCCAAAACAGATTTATCATAAATCTGTTACCTTCTTCTTTGGCCCAAAACGGACTTATGTTAAAAAACATATGTAGTCTATTATTTTACGAAACAAATTTACATGTAAATCCAATGGCTACTGACGGATTTACATGAAAATTCGTTTCGTAAAATAATAGACTACGGATTTATGTTTTTTGACATAAATCCTTTGCAGAACATAATTTTTTTTCAAATAATTTTTTTCTTAATGGTTGTGCTGTGGTTTATACGAGATATCGTGGGTAGATACCTACTGTTTCTACGTTTATAATCGTTGCACTAAAATTTTATTTTAATTGATGCAAAAGTGAAATACATTGAAACAACAACACAACAAAACATAAAAATTAAAACATAAAAGAAACTAATACTCCTCTAAAGAACTACAAGTCTATCAGTTTTCCTGCATAACAACAACGTATGATCTCGTTGATAGTTCGTTGTGTTTCCACATACAGCTGCAAAGGACTATGACTCCGCCACATGTCATGGGTGTCCAACATAACTCGCACGTCATCGTTATACCTCCATGGATGATTAGGAAACACGTCTGTCATCTCCATAATTGGGTTTGCAAAAAATGATACTAGTAACCTCTCGTTCATCATCCTCCACTTGAACCTTACCATGTAGTTTCTCTTTCAACGAAACGAAACTGATGTCGTCCTTCAGCCTGCAGATAATAGAATCCGTGCAAGAGAAAATTACACTATCTCTTTCAGTGATTTTACCGCGATGATGAACAGCGGTAAGTGAACTTTCTCTTGAGTACTTAGTTGAAAGAGTACCCATTTTCGACCGTGTATGTGGGAAAGAAGTAAATCAGAGTGTGTTGGTGTGAATTTTACTAAGAGAAGAGGCGTGTCTTTATAGCAACAGTCTTCAATTCTGTTTGATGATTAAAACTGTCGGTGGGATACTGACCATTAGATTTGGGCATTTTCTTTAACAGGTTTATCTCAAAAAAAGGATAAATTCGTAGTTAAAATTTAACAAAACGGATTTATCCTTTTTAGAGATAAGTCTGTAGTCTTTTTTTAGGCGTCGGATTTATCTTTCAAAAAGATAAATTTGTTGTATTATTTTTTAACTACGGATTTATCTCTTTAAAAGATAAACCTGTTAGGCATTTTAAAATTTCGCTCGGATTTATCATAAATCCGTTGGCCATTTTTTGCCAAAACGGATTTATGTGCCTTATGAGGTAAATCCGTTTTGGCTTTTTGGTAGGGGTAAAATTGGAATACGCATTTTGGTGGGGTATTTTGGCTACTAGTGGGGGTAAAAAAAATGCCCTAAATATTATATATATCCAACTTTTTGCTTTACAATGACACCCATTATTTAGGAGGGGAAGGCTGGGGGTAAGTAAGCAAATGGTTGTCATTTATCAGCCGTTTCGGCAGATGCACGACTATATCATATCAATTGAGTACAGAGTTACAAGTTAGATAATAATAATGCCATTAAGATAGTAACAAATTTTGCAGAAAACATTGAAAGAGTTTATAAATATATTGCAAGACAGATCAACTACTATATAGGTCATTGCATTAAAATTCTCTTTATGCACTTTTGTGAGAGAATATCCTGTTTTATAGACTTGTTTTCTATTGATACTCCTAAATAGTCAAAACTATAAAACAGAAACAAATGAAATATGTTGGGACTTTTGGTGTGAATTGAAAAGCAAGTCCCAAATTGTTAAGAGTAGACACTCTTGGAGTGTTTATAAACGGGAAAACACGCACACTAACTGACCACCACACACGCGCGTGCGCTGCCATCGACCGACCGGGCTTGGGCTGTGAGGTGTAATTAATTTTTTGCGAAAATAATTATTTTATTTTATTTTTGGTGCGTTAATCGCCCCGACACGCTGAACCGACCAGGACACGATGAACTAGCTGTTATCTGATAGAGTTGTTGCGAAATCTTATTTGATGAGTAAGACTTGCGATCCAAGTTGTTAAAATATAGCTGTTGGATCGAATAGAGTCGTTTATAGCTGTTGGATCGCAACAGCTATGGCTTGCGCTCCAAGCAGAGTGGTCTTTGAACCATATTGAGGTGTATATCTCGAACAAATCTTTTTGTGTAGTGATATTCAGATTTGAAATTTGCTTTTATCCTTGGGACGTCGTATTGATAAACCGCTTTGCACCTTAGAAATGTTGTCGCGAAACGACAAAAGAGAAGTGACCTATCAAGAAACTCATCCCAATAACCTCTTCGGTTATTTTCGAAAAATCTTTTTGAACTCAGAAACAACAAAATAAAACATGTTCATTGTATATAAATTTAAAATCATGTGTTTGTGACTGATGCTAATGCTCACTACAAGGATTCTCCGCCCGCGTGATAATAATTTGTAATGAGCAAAGTCAAAATAGGAAACTAAATTTGTAACTTTATTTTGTTCTTATATATATGCGCCTATGACCTTTTCACACTATATTTAGTGTCCATTTTGAGACAGTCTGTGAGAGTGTTTCAAATCACTATCCATCTGACATTTGTCATGGTTTGGACAGCCCTGATTTGTCCTCAGTGATTGTCCTTTTCAGGACTTTCTAGATCACATTGTCTCAAAGCTTTCCACTCTACAAATCCAACCTTATATTTAGCTTTAGACCTCATATTTAGCCGACCTGCTCGCTTCCCCTCTCCAACATACAACAACAATGATTGACTCAAATCCACCACTCATGCACCATTATGAAGCACTTTTGAGAGATTCAGAGGAATCTCAAAAGGCTAAAAGTTTAAATGATCAAAATGGTCATCTGGTGGATGCATGTGAATTACCATTGATAGACCTCAATGGTCTTAAAAGTTGTAATGAAAGAGAGAGACTGGCTTGCACTGCAGCAATATGCAAAGCAGCATCAGAATGGGGATTTTTTCAAGTAATAAATCATGGGATAAACCCTGAGTTTCTGAGAAATATGAGGGAAGAGCAAATGAAGTTGTTTAAAGTACCCTTTGAGAAGAAAGTCACATGTGGACTTCTAAATAATCCATATAGGTGGGGGACACCTTCAGCTACTCGTTCAAATCAGTTTTCTTGGTCAGAAGCTTTCCACATTCCTCTCAACATGATCTCAGAAGCAGCTTCCTGGGGTGAATTCAGTTCTTTAAGGTACCTCACTCTTATACTTTAGTTTTGACATTTTTTTTTGTTGAGACTAATCCGTCGAGCCGGGTGGAACCACAATGGACGGCAAAGCTCTAATGCTGCTACTTTAGTTTTGACGTTGTTTACGTAATTGAAAGTATTTTTGGCAACAGAACAAAGACAATAGTGTGAGTCACATATTGTTTGTTGGTGGTGGGGAAATGAGTCACCGACCTCTTTCAAGGTTGTATTTTAATCATTTTAAAAACATATAATACAGGCATGGCATTACTAAGCATGACATAAAACCTTATAATTCTATATTATTATTCTTTTTGAAGAAAAAAAAAACACTTGGCTCTCCCAAACAGACAAACTCTACTGCCCTTATATTCTTTCTTTAAACTTTCACTAGACTCTAACTTCTCCCTATGTACTTCAGATACGTAAATGTGAACTTACAAGGAACATTTAGCTTTTTTTTATTCACTGCATCATGAATTTATGATAATATGATTAATATCAACTTTAGCATGACTAAAATAAGAACCAAGCTAAATAATCATTTAGGATTTGGCTCCTAGGATAAGGTTAGATATTAAGCATTTGCATGTATATAATCAATAGTTGTTTTACCAACTGTTGAAATTATTTAACTTCATAAAATTAAAAGACAAACCACTGGTAGACTAGTTTGGTTATTTCATATCTTGACAGGTTGGCTTCTAGAATTTATGCTCAGACAAGCACTGGTCCTTCTGAGCAATATAGTTGTCTAGAACCAACCCAACCAACCCGGTACATATGACAGAGTACAGTTTTTTTTTGTATGTAGACGAAGTGGCAAGTGCCACTCAAACTCGCACACACAACTGCAAAGTCCCGAGTTGGAACCCAGGTGAAGATATCCAATCTAGCAATTTCGATATTTGCCAATTGAGCAAGACTTTTAAGTTGTGCATGCATGATTTCATGTTTTAGAACTGCAAGTTAGTAAATAATTCTTACCACGGTTGGTTGCAGGGAAGCAATAAATGAGTTTACACCAGCTATGTTAGAAGTGTCTAGGCTACTGGCAGGCATTCTAGCAGAAAATTTGGGCCACCCAACAGATGCAGTTGAAAAGCTCTGTGATGCCAGCACATGCTTTCTGAGATTGAATCATTATCCTTCCTGCCCAAAATCTAAAGAAGAAATTTTTGGATTAGTGCCTCATACTGACAGTGATTTTCTCACAATCCTTTATCAAGATCAAGTCGGTGGACTCCAACTCATGAAAGATTCCAAATGGGTCGCTGTAAAACCAAATCCAGATGCTCTCATTGTAAACATTGGAGACCTTTTTCAGGTAAAAAATTTTTACATGACCAGAAGTTAATCTGCAACATCACAGTTAACTGTCACAGAAAATTGATTAAGTATTATTGAAGTAAATTAGCTGACATTTTACCATTAATGTATAATTTCTAACATCTACAGCCTTAATCGGAAATAGTAGTACTAACTACTAAGTTAATATTTAAAATCAAGAGTTTTTTTATACTTCAACTAATATTCAGAATGATGCATGCCTACAGTTTTGAGTTTTTTATACTTCAACTAACATTTCAGAATGATGCATGCCAACATTATTTTTATTATACTCAAAGGAATATATTCTATTACAAGCAAATGAGTCAACGAAACAAGATTCCTTCCTTAATAGTGAATAAAGCGGTTATTTCAATTTGTAACTAGAAAAGAACCATAGCTTTGTCGTTGACTACAAATGCAAAAGCACATATCCCTTTATTCTTTCTTAACCCTGTTTTCAGACACCTAACATGCCATATGAACACTTTGAAGACTATTACAACATCTATTATTGACTCAACAGTCAACCATGTAATCAGAGATGCATGTATCAGCACATCAATTTTGCTAAGTACATTGGATAAAGAAAAAATTATTAAACTGTCGGTTACATATGAAAATAACAAATGGTTTATTGACTAATAAGGTTTTTCCTTTGGGAAATCACAGGCTTGGAGTAATGATGAGTACAAAAGTGTGGAGCACAAGGTAGTGGCAAATAACAAAGTAGAAAGATACTCTATTGCATATTTCCTATGCCCTTCTTACAGTACTATGATAAGGGGATGCAAGGAACCTTCTGTGTATAGGAAGTTCACATTTGGAGAATATCGAAACCAAATTCAAGAAGATGTCAAGAAAATAGGACACAAACTTGGACTATCAAGATTTCTAGCTAAAGACACATATTCAATGATCGTATAGACATTGAAAATCGCTCACCTGGAGGAATTAATTAAATAGTTAATACTATACTTACTGCCTTTATAATAACAGAGAAAGTGGCAGTTCCAATATTCTTTATTTCTAAATGAAGTTTTTTCCACAGTTCAGATACAATATGTAATAGCCACAAGGATTATATGTAAGAGTAAAGAGAGTATGAGATAAGAACAGAAATGAAGGCTTTTATCCCCCACCCTGGAGTTTTCTCTCCTTTTTGCTATTATTATGATTTTAGTTTCAATCATTAAAAAATCTCTAAAGGATGTACATTTTTTTCTACGAGTTAGTAATTTATATAGTCCGGACATACAACTAGAATATCAAAGGCCAATCCGTAAGGCCTAGCACAAATGGCAAAGTTGACATTGTCAGGTGGGACATCTTCCGTGGTTACTCGGGTTCAAACCCGAGATCTCTACTTTGCATTTAGTTTACACGTGGTGTTTGTCACTCCGTTTACAGACACACAAAAACTCACCAAAGGCCATATAAAAAAATTGGATGGAGAAGGAATGGTTGATCATGCTCCTTAAGGGCAGAGGTGTTCCAGGTGGTAGACATGAAGTGGAATGCATAATAATGTTGTTCTTACGGAAAGCTATAAAGAACATGCTTATATATTCAAACAAATGCATTAAAACAAAAGAACTATACAGTTCCTCTTCACAAATGTTAATGGAATCTTTATACAGAAACATCTGAATCTGATAGACACCATATAGAAATGCTGTGAAATCAGTCCTAACTAAAAGCAAGTCTATGAACAAAGATTTCCCCTAAAAGACACGAGCATTTTGCTGCTACAAAAGGCACCAAAAAACAATACAGGAAGCAGTTAACACAACACATCCCCTCGAACTTAGTTTAAAGAAATGCTCCAAGGTTGAAAGGCATTGGCAAGACTAAAAAAACACAACCATGAAAAGCCAACATGGTAAACAACACAACATACATTAACGTCTATATTTAATAATTATCGAAAATATTTTATTATCCTTCCTTTATCCATCGTCAACATCAAAGACAAACTCTCACCTGACAACGGGGTGATTGACATCCAATTTCTTTGTGTCAGAATTCAATCTATAAAAACAAAACAGAACTACTATATCATTATCATTGAGGAATTTTGATCAACTAGGTGATAATACAAATATCAAATGATTTACAGGTGAACCTACTATTATGTGCTAACCCTAATTCATTGCATTGCCATGACCTGTATATTTGTATTGGTGAATCTGAATGTCCTAGTCAAGAAACATTGCCACCTTGTCTTTCAAAGTGCTTCTTTTCTTTAACAAGGGAGGAGCTATTTCTTCCCCAACAAGTTCGTTTTGACTTTGCCTCATGAACTCATGGGTGATCTTTACACTCTCTACACTGGATTTACTCTTCTCTTCCTTCTCAATTGTTTTCCTCAGCAACGGACCCAATAACAAGTCAAGCATGTCTTGAGCAGGATTACCTGTTTGAGTTATGCTTCTAGGAATTACCTCACCTGTTGTTGGAGAAGAATTATATAAAGCTTCCCTTTCCGAACTAGATGATTTTTTGTTCTCACAAGGGGAATCAAGAGCAGTTTCTGCTTCAGTTGTTGCCGGAAGTTGCCATTTTGACTCACACTGTCTAATTGTTTTTTTCTGCTCCTTCTTCTCGTAATCTTTGACATACTGCAAGCACATGACAAAAGCTCAAATGCTCAAGCAGAGGTAGGGTGTAATTAAAATATCTATCACCATCAACTTTGTCAAGGGAAGCAATATTTTAAACTCACTGGATAATATGATGATGACAAAAATAAATGCTAACGGCAAACATTTCTATTCAGATTACTCAATCTGTAGCATTTCAGGTTCAAGACGTGTTTGGTGTCCGACACGTATTATGTCAGACACCAATGCCGAAACTGACATTTTAATAACT
This sequence comes from Oxytropis ochrocephala, assembly GCA_020916435.1. NCBI lineage: Eukaryota > Viridiplantae > Streptophyta > Magnoliopsida > Fabales > Fabaceae > Oxytropis > Oxytropis ochrocephala. Next base: position 75,722,302 of record CM037094.1, on the reverse strand, counting down.
TCCATTTTTCAAATTACAACGGGTGTTTACGTGTTTGTGTCAGTTTTGTGTCTGGTGTCCTTCAGACTTATCAGAAATTAAAATTACCTGTTCTGCTATGGCCACCAAATCTTCAACTGTCAGTTCCATCTCATCCTCACTAGATGCTTCCACCGGATACACCTCATCACTACTACCATGGCTAAGATCCTCTAAATTTTTGCGTTTCTTTACGCAAGATCTCAGAGCTCTATCCCTACATCTATTGCCTTTTTCCTTCTTCTTTTGAGTAATATCATCACCACTTCCATTTTGTTGACCTAAATTTTTTCTTCCCTTAACCTCACACTTTACATTGAGGTTTGACTTCCTCCTTGAAGTTTCCTTGTTCTGATCTTTCTTCCTCACATTGGCTGCAATGATGTTCTCACTTTCTGTAGAACACTTAGTTTCCACAACATTACCTGAGTTACTCACATTGCTGCTGGCACCAGCTTTCTGCATCATCCATGGTGGTAACTGACGTTTACTTCCCTCAACACAAGTATGCATTTTCCTATTAATAATATAAATAAAGCACTTTTAAGTTACACATACAATCAAAAGTAGAAACAACATTTGAAGTGGAATCATCTTCATAGATAAGATCAAATTTTCAATTACACAACAAGGTTGATTTTGTTTGAACAATTGGAATGAAAATTAAGTGAATTTTTGCATGGAATTAGGGTTTCGCGTAATAGGGTTGTTTGTTAAGAATTACAATTAACGTAAAGACAAGAAAAGATGGAAATTTGGATTCATACCTGGAATTGTTAGGGTACGATCCAACACCCAAAACGAGGGTTGATGAGAGGGAATTTCAAAATAGGAGAGATGAATTGCAGGGAAAAAGATATGTCAATTGAAATCACAATTCGTAATTGGTTTTCAGTGGGTTTCTCTTCCGGGGTTGAGAAAAACGGATCACAGTAAATTTGAAATTATTTCTTTTTGTTTTTAACTAACACTGTACCTATGTACACACAGAGGTTGTCGTGTTATTTTTATTGATAGACCTAGACCTAATTTAATTAGTATTAGTTCTAATATTACCCGTAATATGTAATCTTTATAATATAATTTAGGTTTTTAGATATTTGTATATTTAAGTTATATTATAAATATTTACCAATTCTAATATTTAGGTTTTTAGATATTAATCTTTATATAATTTTAAATATTTTTATTTAAAGATTGCATCTACGAATAAGACTAGATTTTTCATATTCTAATAATCTCCTGAAGTATTAGTTTGATTTTTCCCGTTTATAGTTTCTTATAGGAATATACAAAATATCATAAGGGTTATTTCGCAATATGGAATTTACATATATTAAATCGAAATTAACATTTAAATAATCAAATAATATAAAAAAATACTCACTATATTGGCAAAAGTAGGATGATAATTTATAGATAAAAATACTCACTATAAAAAAATTCTTTAAGAACCCATATAAAAAAATTCTTTAGGACGAGATTATAAAAAAATACTCACTATATATATAAAAATAAATGTATAAAAATATATATTATATATCATAATGAATGGATAAAATAGGGTGTACAAAGAAATCGACGTGTCATATAACACACGAAAACATACAACTGCATTTTTAAAGGTGCCAAAAAATAATTTAAAATTTTATCATAAAATGAGATGTATACTCGTGTTGCTTATAACAATAAAATCGAATTCCCAGAGGTTCACACGCCTAGCGAAAACAAATTATGAAGGATATATTACAAAATAGATGAGACATTCTATTATCATATATCATTTTCCTTCCGGCATTAGTAATAGTAATGTGTTTTTCTATAGACTCATTCAGAATACATTAGATGTAATCATATTTTCATAGGTTTCAATTTTCGTTTTAGTACTTTGTTTGAATACTTTTATATTAATTTTCCTTCATTTAATTATTACAAAACATTATAAGACAAGAAACAAAATCCTTTTCTGGACAAAACTACACATCCCATTTGAAATTATAATATATAATTATATATATATATATATATATATATATATATATATATATATATATATATATAACTCTAAATTTAATTTCCTACTATTATATAAATATTTAAAATAGTTGAAGTAATTACCTCATGTGTCTAAACAAATGAATTTTTACCGTCTTGACACGGGTAAATTATACTAGTTTTCTTCAATTGCCATTTTTAATTGTTAGGTAATTTTCAATAATCATGTAGTAATAATGCAACCCCATGACGAATAACATGAAGTTTATTTTATCACTAATAAAATTATACCAACATGTAACATTTTCCTGTTGTAACTCAAAATTAGAATAATAAAATTAGAAATTTGAAGAGAGTGAGAGGGAAATAGAGGGGAGAGAGAGATCGAGAGAAAATTGAGAAAGATAAGAGTGGGAAAGGAAATAGAAAAATGTGTTTTAAATGTGAGATAAAAAAATTAAGAGATGATGTGATAAAGTGAGACCCACAAAATATAAAAAGTGGGATTAAATAATTGGGAATTGGCATATTTGTCCTCAAAAATTGGTTTTAGATAAGGGTAATTTGGTATTTTTGGCGGTGGTTGTTTTAATTAAAGATTAAAGATATAGTTGATGATAGTTGATAGTTGATTGATTATCAAGGTTAAATAGGAGAAAGAAAAATAGAGATGTTATTAGTGGGTATTTTGATTAAAATTATTATAGATTGATTATAGTCATAGTTCATAGTTGATAGTTGTAGATAAAATAAAAAAGTGAGTTTTAAATATGAGATTAAAAGATTAAGAGATGATGTGAGTAAGTGGGACCCATTAAAAATAAAAAGTAAAATAGAATAATTGGAAATGACATATTTGTCCTCAAAAAGTGAGTTTCAAATAATGGTAGATTGGTAATTTTGGTAGTGATTGTTTTGTATAAAGTTACTAGCAGTATACCCGTGCATACACACGGGTGTTGTCGTGTTATTTTATTAATAGACTTAGAAATAATTTAATTAGTCCGAACATTACCCCGTGAAAATCAAGATTAATTTAAAGTAGATAAACAAAAAGTTTCAAACAGTAACTGAGTTAGTTCGAACATTACCCCGTAAATATTTACCAACAATATGTAATATTTTCTGTAGATGTTAGAAAAAAATTGTATTAAACTTCAAATTTTCCAAATTGTAATATTATCATAGAGACTAAATAAAACTTATCGAAAGAGAACATAGAATTTTTTTTTTAAAAAAAACGAGACATGTAGATGAAATTAAAGTAGATGTTTTCTGAAATTTAATAACTTTAGAATATTTTCTTCATTTGACATTTTTAATTGTTAGGTAATTACCAATCATGTAGTAATAATGCAACCCCATGGCGAATAACACGAAGTTTATTTTATCAGTAATAAAATTATACTAATATGTAACATTTTCCCGTTGTAACACAAAAGTAGAATAATAAGATTAGAATTTTGAAAAGAGTGAGAGGGGGTATAGAGGGGAGAGAGATAGAGAAAATATTGAGAAAGATAAGAGTAAGAGAGGAAATAGAAAAATGTGTTTTAATGTAAGATAAAAAAGTTAAGAGATAATGTGAAAAAGTGAGACCCGCAAAATATAAAAAGTGAGATTAAATAATTGGTAATTGACATATTTGTCCTCAAAAAAATGGTTTTAGATAAGGGTAATTTGGTATTTTTGGTAGTGGTTTTTTTAATTAAAGATATAGTTGATTAAAGATATAGTTGATAGTTGATTGATTACTAAGGTTAAATAGGAGAAAGAAAAATAGAGATATTAGTAGTGGGTATTTTGATTTAAAAGACTATAGATCGATTACAGTTATAGTTCATAGTTGATAGTTGAAGAGAAAAGTGAGTTTTATATATGAGATTAAAAGGTTATGAGATGATGTGAGAAAGTGGGGCCCATAAAAAATAAAAAGTGAAATAGAATAATTAAAAATGACATATTTGTACTCAAAAAGTGAGTTTCAAAGAATGGTAGATTAGTAATTTTGATAGTGGTTGTTTTGTATAAAGTTATATAGTTGATTGATTGATTAAAGATTAAAGATATAGTTGATGATAGTTGATAGTTGGTTGATTATTAAGGTTAAATAGGAGAAAGAAAAATAGAGATATTAGTAGTGGGTATTTTGATTAAAATTATTATAGATTGATTGAAGTTATAGTTGATAGTTGATAGTTGAAAAGGAAAGAAAAAAGTGAGTTTTAAATATAAGATTAAAAGGTTAAGAGATGATGTGAGTAAGTGGGACCCACAAAAAATAAAAAGTAAAATAGAATAATTAGAAATGACATATTTGTCCTCAAAAAGTGAGTTCCAAAGAAGGATAGATTGGTAATTTTGGTAGTGGCTGTTTTGTATAAAGTTATAGTTGATAGTTGAAGTTGATAATAAAAAAAGCTAAACTGCCATAAATGTAATTATTTTCCTAAAGGGAGGACTCATGAATACCAGGGTTCGATCTCTAGGATAGAACAAATTGATCCCAGACTTTACTTACCTCCCTAAGTAAACTCAGGATTATTCAAGTCTCTTTCCTCGGGACACCGGAGAGGGGTCAAAGACTCCTAGACAAAAAAATATGCCACGATTTTTAACCAAGGGCTTTTTGTATGTTAAAGTGTGATAACACATTAGAAAGAGCACCACTATTCGGTGCGAGAAGAAATGTACGACGGTGTGTTATGTAGGAATCATAACAATACACGGAAGGTAGTATCTTCGCTTCTCGGGTATCAAGTTGGAATCGAGGTGGAGTATTGGAAATGGTGAGAATATTTGGTTTGGATTGACCCTTAGATTAAGGGGGTAATGATCCTTTTGTTCATTCACCTATTGTGGCTGGATTTGAGAATTTGCATGTGAAGGACTTATGGTATCCAAATATGCGTGAGTGGGATCATAGGCTATTGGATCATCTATTCAAGTGATGACCATATGGCTTTATGTAAGCGTAGGAATGATAAGGTGTGGAACAACATGTTAATACAAGTTTTGCAAACAGTAACTAGCGCTAGGGACTTGTTGGCCGAGTGGGAAGCAGCGCGCACCAGAATTTCTACTTCAGCTGCGACTTCTCAGCAACACCGGCCAGCATGTAATAGTTGGCAAAACCAGTAGTATGCTCCTTCAAATGTAATGTTGCTGCGGCTATTTTCAACAACGACAACAAACATGGCATCAACATGTGTCTTAGAAATGATAAAGGGGAATTTGTTAGAGGCAAGACGTACACAGTTGTTTATTGGCATTTCAGCTCAAGAGGCAAAGACAATAGGACTTTGGCAAGCTATTTTTTGGTTGGGTATGTTGGGACTACCGTCAGTCTCCATAGAGTTGGATTGCTTATCAGTTGTAAATGGAGTTCGAGAAGGCTCAAATACTAACACGAAATTTGGTTTACTTATTTCCCGTTGTTGCAATCTTTTAATGGCTTTCAAGTTAGCTTTGTTAGGAGACAAGCAAATCATGCTGCTCATTTCCTTGCAAGGCATCAAGATCTAATATTTGTTCCGCTATTTATGATTTTATCTTAATCTGTATTGACTCTCTTATTATCAATGAAATGATGTGAGTTTCTTATTGTTAAAAAAAATGCATACTATCGTGACCCTAAAACTAAAATTTCAAATTCAATTAAATATAACAGAATTTAGTTCAATCAATTAATTTGTGGCAATTTTGTTTATTCAATCAATTTTTGACCACATTCAGAGCTTTCTATTTCATTGATTTTGGGAGGGCAACCAAACTTGATGAACTCTTAGAAGATATGAAAAGCCAGCGTTTTAGAGAAAAGGTGTTAAACTAGTGGTGATTGAAGGTGGAGAAAAGTGCTAGTCGAGACTTTTTTTCTTCTCAAAAACTGTTTTTTTTTTACCATCTTGGGAGATTCCTAGGTCGTTGATTTTGGGAGATTATGGGTAAATGAGCTTGAGGAACTCGTAGAAGAGATGATAGTCTGGGATTTAGAATTTGAAGTTAAAGAAAATGGTGTAAAATTAGTGGTGATTGAAGGTGAAGAAAAGTGTTATTTGAGACTTTTTTGCCACCATTGTTTTTTGGCATGTTTTTTCTATACCCCCACCCAATCCCCATATACCCCCACCAAAATTGAAAATCCCAAAATGCCATTTGCAATCTATATTTTTTTTTAAAAAAAAATGCTCATCGTATATATGTCATTTTGGACATATATACGATGTTCAATTTTAACACATCGTATATATGTCCTTAAGAAGTATATATGATTTGCCGTGTAAGATTCAATCGTATATACCTCTTAAGGACATATATACAATGTGTTAAAATTGAGCATCGTATATATTTCCAAAATGACATATATACGATGGGTTTGCATTTTTTTTTTGCTATAAAAAAAATTTTCAACGGTCATGATTTCACTTTCAAAGTTGATCAACGGTGTGGATGGCACGACAAAGTCAACGGTTGATAATCTTTTACCTCAACTATAAATACCCACTCCCACCATCACTATTTTCACACCAAAAATTCAACTTCCTCCTCTCACACAACACAAGTGAAGTTGATGCAGGCTTCACTAATGTCATACTACGAGCCTTCTTCCCTCACTCTCGTTCATTCTAATATGGGGTTTGCTGATCATCAGGGCATCATCTTGCAAGATGATGGTATAAGTTTCGATGGGATAGATGTTTTATCGTGTAGGTTAAAACACTGCATATCATTTGCTGCTCTTAAGTAGAAACTATTGCGGATGGTTCAACCGAGAGAACGAGCATGAGATAATTCGTATCGTTTATTGGAAACGGAATGGGTCGATGGAGGTCTTTATCGAATCCGTCGTGGATGTCAACACCGAGGATGACCTCCGGCAGATGATGTCCAATCATATTATGTTTAAATGGAAGAGTTTATTCATCATCGCATCGAAACCGTATGACCGTCCGAGATCCTTCGTCGATTAACTCCACCAACTCGAGAGTTTCTATTGTATTTTTTTTATCTGTTTATGTTTATGTTTTATCGCTTGTGTAACTTTGTTTTATCGAATCGATGAAATCGAAAATTTATGGAAACTCGTAAAATATAACAACTGAAAAAAACTAATAATAAAGTGTCAACATCAAAGTAATATGAGTACAAATACATCAAAGCACAAATACAAAATCCCTAACGTCGTGGCCCTCGTCCTCGTCCCCGTCGTCTAAGTGTCTGTGCAATGTCATCCGGATGTGCCATCCCCACCAGCCTATGGAGTGTTCGATACGCCCGACTGCCACGCGTGACTCGCCATCACGAATCCCTTCCCTACAAGCGGTCACAACCTCCCTCATCCACTCAGGATTGTCGTATCGTAGCTCTACAGGGAGGTGTCCGATTCACGTACACCGGTGATGGTGGAGCTGGTAATAGTCTGGGGACAGATGCACGGACGTACCACTCTAAGTACCTAGGTACAGTCTCATCCGCTCGCTGAGCAAACTGAGTAGTGCGCAAGATGTCATCCACAGATGCCATGAAGTGGGCGATTTGAAAGACGCAGTTAGTATGACTCGGACGACCTCTGAGAGAGTCACGCGGGATGTACTGACGGTACCCAAACTGTCGCAGGCACCTATCAGGCATGTAAGGAACTCTGAAATCCGCCCAGCTGATGAAGTCCCTGTATAGGGTGATCTGCTCAAAGGGTCTACCATCCCTGTGCTCCTCAAATAGCCGCCAGCAGACATCCTCTGGCCTCATCTCATCAATCATCCTCCTGTAGTTTCTATTGTATTTTTTTTATCTGTTTATGTTTATGTTTTATCGCTTGTGTAACTTTGTTTTATCGAATCGATGAAATCGAAAATTTATGGAAACTCGTGAAAATATAACAAATGAAAAAAACTAATAATAAAGTGTCAACATCAAAGTAATATGAGTACAAATACATCAAAGCACAAATACAAAAATCCCTAACGCCGTGGCCTCGTCCTCGTCCCCCGCGTGCAAGTGTGCGTGCAATGTCATCCGGATGTGCCATCCCCACCGGCACCCTATGGAGTGTCCGACACGCCCGATCGCCACGCGTGACTCGCCATCACGAATCCCTTCCCTACAGGCGGCGGTCACAACCTCCTCATCCACTCGGGATTGTCGTGATCGTAGCTACAGGAGGTGTCCGGCCTGCGGCTACCGGTGATGGTGGAGCCGGTAATAGTCCGAGGGACGGATGCACGGACGTACCACTCTAAGTACCTAGGTACAATCTCATCCGCTCGCTGAGCAAACTGAGTAGTGCGCAAGATGTCATCCACAGATGCCATGAAGTGGGCGATTTGAAAGACGCAGTTAGTATGACTCGGACGACCTCTGAGAGAGTCACGCGGGATGTACTGACGGTACCCAAACTGTCGCAGGCACCTATCAGGCATGTAAGGAACTCTGAAATCCGCCCAGCTGATGAAGTCCCTGTATAGGGTGATCTGCTCAAAGGGTCTACCATCCATGTGCTCCTCAAATAGCCGCCAGCAGACATCCTCTGGCCTCATCTCATCAATCATCCTCCTGTAGTGGCTGAGCTTGAGGTGTTCTGACTTCTTCTTTCTAAAGCGCCCGGCAAAGTGGCTCCGACGGGTATATGACCACCAACCTCACCGCCTATCCGAGGAAGTACCACATGATCCAAGACTGAAATGCAAAAAATAAACAATAGATTTAATTAAAAACTATTTACCCAAACACAATATGAATTAATAAAAAAAATTAAGTTTACATTCATACCTGGAATAGGCTGGCATACCCTCCACACTGTTGGGTCTCCCTCAAAGACGCAGTGTTCAAGGAGTCATACATGGCAGCTAGTGCACCTGCACCCCATGCATAGCCTCCAAGAACCTCTGGACTCATATCAGTCAGGTAGAGCAGCCACTTACCCTCCGCCCCATCTCCAATCTTCGTAGTGAAGATACTGTAGGTCAGAAGCTGAAGGAGATAAGCCCTCACAGCAACTGTCATGTCACCACCCTCCTCCAAATTACGCTCATAAATCCGGAGCAGCCAACTGAAGTTGTAATACGGACCTCCTTTGGTGTTGTTAGCAACCTCAGTCCGTGAAACACCAAGATAGGTCTCTGCAAGGTATGTGGCATGCTCCGAGCTGACAGTGATGGTGGGAGGTGTGGCATAGTTCCCCTAGATGGGAAGATGCAGCAAGCGGGAGACGTCATCCAGAGTGATCGTCATTTCACCAAATGGTAAGTGAAATGACGAAGTATCTGCGTGCCATCTCTCGATAAAAGCCGACAGTAACTCATGGTCTACTGTGGCGTGGCCAGTGAAGAGAAGTGGCTCTAGTCTCCTCGCCGAAGCATGAAGCTGATTATGCCTCCGAGTCCTCGTACTAGGAGCAGTAGATGACTCCCCTCTCTCTCCGAAAGGAGATACCTCCCATCTCCCGCTGCGATGCCTACCGGACACTGCAAGCAAATAAAAAACAATCAGGAAAAAAAATGTGCATCGTATATACATGAGAAGTGGGGTATATACGATGCTTACTTGTCAAAGCATCGTATATATGTTGTTCTGGACGTAAATGCGAGTGGTTGATATGAAGTGTAATCGTATATACACCTTAATAAGGTATATACGATGGGTAAATAAGAAAGCGTCGTATATAGGTGGTTCAAGATGTATATGCGAGTGGCTGAAAAAGGGGGCGCTCGTATATACGTTTCAGATATGTATATGCGAGTGAAGGTGGTCAATCATAGATATGACCAAAAGTATGAAGAAATTGTGATTTTGTAAAAAGACAGGGGTATTTTGGTCTATTCACAGGATGGGTGGGGGTATGAGGGGATGGGGTGGGTGTACAAAAAAAACCTTGTTTTTTTACCACCTTGGGAGATTATGTGCAAAGGAGAGGTTGATGAACTCTTAAAAAGAGATGAAAATATGAGTTTGGAATTAGACTCAAAGATTGTGGATTCTCCTTCATTGCTAGCCATTTACCTTATGCAAAAAGTAGTTGTTTGGTTGATTGGATTAGTTATTAGGTTTTATGTAAAACCAATGTGGTATGTACTTTATTTGTGTATTGAAACTGATGCTTTGTTTTGTTTAATAGCTAGTAACAAATCTAATTTGTGGATGGGGCCTATCCCAACACTGTCTGATCATCTGGTTGTAAGGTTCTGTTTTTCATATATTGAATGAATGCATCTATTTGCCATCAAGTACTAGTTATGTTGTTTCAAACGATGATGAAGTGTGTCGTTAGTAGTAGAGATTGAAAAGGTAACTGGAGGTTTGTGGTGTTCAAAATAAATTGTTGCATATGTAGAACAATTATTCAAAAGACTGAAGTTAAAAGAAGAGAAGGATAAAGATGACATAAAAATTAAAAGAAAAAGTTATCATTCATGATGTACTAAAGATATGTAATGATATAACATTCGTTAATTCATTCGGATCAAATCTTGACCGTTGATTGAAATGGGATACACTACCAACGGTCCAGATTAGACCGTCAGTTTCAATGGTCCAGAGACAATAATGTATCATAGATGTCTCTGTCTTATGTAATTTGATCGCACATCAAGCATGGCCATGGGTAAAGCAGAAGAAGTTTATAAGAGTTATGAAAAAAGTTTGCCACTTGTAAATTACAGAACTCCATTAAATAACATAACACCATTAAGCAAGACAAATTCAAGGAAGTTGGGTACAATTGACTATTAAAATCTGAAGAACGCCCAAGTGCTTAACAAACATGATAAATATCAGAACTAGATGACATGGCAACAAAAAGAACTATAAATGACCAGAGAGACATTTTCCAGACTAAGAAAAATTCAAACCAGATGCAACGAGTGATATTCTACAGTGAAAATGGAGAGACTTCCCAGTCAACAAAAATGCAACAGAGAACAAAAATGGAGAAAACATTGCAGTATGAAAAATAAGAGCAAACAATATAATGACGGTGCATGGAGAAAAGTAAAAACAGGATAACATATATTCTGTCAAGAAAAAACTAACTGCAATAAATATGGACCCAGATAAATTAAGTTAATGAACTTCCTTTTGCTGAATATGGCATAAGACATTGAACTTTCAATTGTTAAACAACAACTTATCCACAATATTCTATCTTTATCGGCTTTCCACAAGCATGATAAATAGCTCTTCGTCAGTTATTGCTCCCATCTCCATTGCTCTTTCAAGTACAGTAAGTCCAGCAGCATCTTTAACTGACGGTTTTACACCCCTGGTAAATTCGCATGTTAGTTTATACTTTAACTAGCTAGTGATATCTGCGATTCGGGGTGTACAATACATCCAGAAAGAACAAATTTAAAAACAGAT